>CM046459.1:17144191-18352763 GCA_025506415.1 Flaveria robusta | reverse complement strand
ATGGAGTAAATTAAACAATCTCATAACTAAAAGTCACCGGACACGACCAACCGATGCTAGCACGTTTCTTGAAGCTAATGCAGCTAAAAATACATGACAAATGTAGGAATGTAAGGCCCTGTTCCCGGGACACTCACAGTTGGACGTACATCGCACATGATAATTAAAACATATTACACTAGCATTAGTAACCCGTGTATTACACGGGTTGAATAAATAAAATATAAAATATAATAAAATTTTATTGGTTTTAAAATGATTTTTCAAGATAAGATATAAATGAAATTACGAATGAGTAAAAACATAAGCAATAAATCAATGATATCAACTTTTTAAACTTTTTTGTTAAAAAAAAACTAAACATTTTGTTTCAAAACAAATCATTTAAATTTTTTTTTATTATTATAACTTCCAATTTTAATTATTTTTTATTTATAAATATTTACTTTTTAAAAATACCAATTTTAAAATATTTTATATCTTTAAAAAACTCTGATGTTTTAAAGAACTTTTTATTTTATAAAAATTATTTCTTTATAAGTAACATTAATAAAAAAACTTTTAATAAATTTATTAAAAAGTATTTTTAGTCTATTAAAAAATTATGTAATATAATTAGTAATTATATTAATTATTAATAAGGGAGAGAAGCGGGAATAAATTGATTAGGAGTAATGTGCTGTTGACATGCGTTACCCTCATTTACCATTTTATTAGAGTAGATAGATTTCATAAATCATTGTAGCGGAATAATTTAACAAAAACCATTTCATGCATTGATAATTACTTTTGCGAAATAATACATCATTGTTGTTATTACAAAACGTCGTTCGGTTGCATTATAACACAAAAACATCATTTCTACATAAAATGGATGCCATCCAAAAATCTTGCCAAGTAGCTTCACCCCGTGCCATCCTTAGCAACCATTACTTGCCAACTGAAAATGCATAAAAGTCAGCGTTGCTGAGTAAGTTCTAGTTTTATAAAAATATTCATATTACCTTACATTCGTTAAAACTTTTTCATATTTTCGCACATGATCATACATCGTACATACATCAAGGTAATATTTATTATCTTCCATCATCGTTCTTTTCGTACTTTTTGCACTTTACATCATCTTTTACTTCTATCTAGATCCTGTCATATGCTAAACCCCCCTCTTGGGCATGAAACCAACTAATCTAGGGTTTAGCGACAAGGATCCCATATCGCACGTATGGAGCAGTCACCAAGACTGACTCCCTGTGTGTGAACCCTCATGGGTCAGCCAAAATCGCACGCTGTATGACACACAGTTGAGCTGACAACTCTCATTGAGTTGTGAACCTTCTTACATTTTGCTTGCAAGACTTTCATTCGTTCATTCATTATGTTTCACTTTCATTATCTTAAATCTTTCGCTTCGTTAAGATAATACTTTACGTTCATTATCATAACCACACCATGTAAAGCCACGTAATAATACGAAATAAGGAACATAAAAAAAACAGGCCATAAACATGCATAACATCATCATACATCACCCCCGGAAACATTCCAAGTCATAGCCTAAAAATCTCTTTTTCCCAAAAATTTTAGAATATTTTCTAAGTCTTTAGGCGCATGGGCACTATGCAGGCGCTTGGGCACTATTCGAGCGCTTGAATACTTAGGCGCATGGGTGACTCAGGTGCATGGGCACTATTGGGGCACACGAGCCTTACTTAGGCACATGGGAAGGTTTCTGGGCGCATGAGTACTATACGGGCGCATGAGCCTGATTTAGGCGCATGGGCACTTAGGCGTTTGGGCACACTTAGGCGCCTGAGCATAATTCTAGGCGCATGAGCACTATTTGGGCGCATGAACCTTAGGCGCATAACCAACTGTTTTCTAACTAACATCATTTTCAGGCCCCAAATCATCATTCTAACCTGTTTTAGCCTAGTTCTAACATACTAAGCATCAAAACAAGCATACAACATAAACAAAATCAAAAATCATCCCGAATATACACCCCCCAACCGGGCATACACATATACATACGGTTACACACCCAACTTTAATAAAAACGTTAAAACATGTATTTTCAGCCCCAAAACAAGTTAAAACATTTAAAAACGGGGATCTAGAACTCACCTCTTGCAACTTTCGAGTAAGACTTCTTCAAACCCGAATGCTTATGAGTTCAAACACCTAGAAACACCAAAAACACACAACCGAACACATTCAAGCACATAAGCACATACCCCAAGGCTGGAAATCAGCCAAGAACAACACAAAACACCGAAAACTAACCTGAAATCAGTCTCTTTTTCTTCTTTTCTCTAAAACCCGAGAGAATTCTGCTTTTCTCTCTCTAAAATCCGATGGGAAGAATAGTACAGGAGTCATGGGCGGCCATGACCACCTTTTTGAACAAATTAATAAAAATCTTTGCCCAATGTACAACTTTAACCCGTCCACTTGGGTTATTTTTTTTCTTTCTTTTTATTCACCTTTCTCTTCTTTTAAAATTTCCGGATGTTATAAGGAAAGAAACAGGTTGTGGCCTTATATAGGGCACATACGTGGATGATCTTGATCAAAACAACTTAAGTGGTTTAAACTGACATAGAATGATTCGGTAACCCAAGTGGAGGTCCAACAAGGGTCAAGAAAACATCTCCAACAGATGTAGAATGACCAATAATTGTTATACAAAGGTGTTATAACCACAATTTTTATCTAAGAAGTTCCAATAAAGCTACAAAAAACATGAAAGATGAATGCTTAAGTATATAACAAAATAACTAACACTATCATAAAGTATACAATAAAACAACTAACACCATCATAAAGTATACAACAAAACAACTAACATTATCATAAGAAATATTCCTTTGTCTCTAACTCAGTTATTAAACAAATTTAAGATCTCAATATATTATGTACAACATAGTACAATATCAAACCAAAATGAAATATGTATTTGGAAAGGCTATAACAACAAATATATTGATGAGAAAGATTACTTATATCAAACTCTTCTAGAATATATACACAAAGATGACTTGGTGAAATTACAAGATGACTGAAATGCTAAATTAAAATTGCTTGACAAGCAAAATGTTTCCGAACAAGTAGTTCAAACACCCATATACATAAAACTAGTAGGTTAAAGATGGGTGTCTTGAGATAAAAAGAAATGTAAAGAAAGATATTGTGTGATATAAAACACGGATTGTAATACAAGGGTTTTTTTTAATCCAAGTGTTGATTATGATAAAATATAGTCCACTGTAATGGATACGATAGCACTCTCATAATTGTCGGCCTCACAATCTAACAAAGATTTTAGATTAAATCTATAGATGTCATCACCAAAAATTTATTTGTGACACTTGAAATTGGCATTTACATGAATATCATTTTAAGGATTCAGATTACTTGAAGCATTAAAATTAGTATATCAAGATATAAATGCTTGATATTTATATGGTCTTAAACAAACAAGTTGGTCGTATGTGGTACAATCGATTCAATATTTAATTTGAGGTACATGTTTGATAGAATGATATCTAATTTGCTTTGCATAGCTTAATTATTTTTTTGATCTATAGTTGGAGTATATGTGTTATTGATTAGTCCATTAATTTACACTTAGAAGATGGTAGCACGTATTATATGATTAGTGTTAATCCGTTAAGCACACCTATGGTTGTACGATCACTATACATATATAAGGATTCTTACCGTCCTCATGCGAAGGGGAAATAAGTACTTGGTATAGAAGTATCACACTTAAACGTGATCGATGCACTAGTGTATCTTGTTATTATCACGAGACATGGTATTGCATATTTTAACACATGTGCTAGGGAAATATAGTTCTAATCCAACAAGTTATACTCTTTTTCTTTTCACTAAGTTCTTCTCCCTTTGGGTTTTCTTAGAATGTAACTAACGAGTCAACGTAACTGATTTAGTTGAATCAATTTGGATCCTAAAGTGCCGATTTAACATCACCGTAAAGTGTTTTAATTATAAATTATGCGAGTTTTACTCTTTTCCTTAGTTATAGTTTTGTCACATTAGGTTTTCCTAATAAGATTTTTAACGATGCAGCTTCACAAGCGCATCATAGAATAAATTGAATTTTTGCAAGACTCAAGACATGCAATTGTTTTATGATAAAACATTGAGTCTCAACTAGTTTGGTATGCTCATGTAGTATATCTATTTGACCCGCACAAAGGTTGATTATAAAGACACAATTTCATTATGATAAAAAAAAAGTCCAACTACACTATACCAATGTTGTGACCATTTGACAAACAGTTGAGACAAAATATGTAATTTCCTAAAAGTTACGATCCAATATTACAATATGAGCATATCACATGCACCAATCGTGTAACTAACTCTAACATTAATAAAAAGATTTTTTTCTTAATTTATTAAAGAAATATTTTTAATCTATAAAAAAGTTAATATTATTATTAATTAATATGATTTATTTAATATTTTATATTAGAGAAGAGCGGATAAATTTTAGTGAAAATTGATGTGATGTTATCACGCGTCTTGTTAATTAATTTTTTATTAGAGTAAAAATATGACGCATTAAAAATATATAATAACAATAATTACATTTGGAAAGTGGTCGATTAAAAAAATAATTATTATATTTGGAAAGTAATCTATTAAAGACGAATTGAAGTGCGTATCATTTTCAAGATTTCACAACGAAAATATTCGTTTGCTTCAAAAAAATTAATAGTAATAGTTACATTTGGAAAGTAATCGATTAAAGACGAAGGCCGTATCATCTTCAAGATTTCACAACGGTCGACAAATTCAATATCAATAAATGATTCGATTCACCATTTCAAAACTTATTACAGCATCAATCTGCTAATGAAATTCAACAAGCAAGCTATCGATTCACAATCTCCATCTTCAAATCAATCAATAAAAAACCGTTGATCCGCATAAAACAGTGTTTGTATTCCTTTCCGTTTAACCTTTTTCAATCTGCAATACAATGTCGATGATTGCGAAACTATTTTCACAGATTCTAGGGTTTCGAGATGCGATCGATGGATGTAGTTTGAGGAATTTAGCCGGAGCCGTTAATAAGATCAGCGAGAGCGTGAAGAACATCGAGAAGAATTTCGATAATGCTCTTGGGTTGGAAGATCAGACCGGTGGTTCTGCTTCCTCCGGCGATGGTACGTGTTTGATCGCTTCTTAATTGTTCCATATCTATTTGTTAATTTATCTGTTCTAGACGTTTGATGCTAGGGTTTCTGGATTGTGGTATCAAAAAGCAAATTATCTTAAGAGTAATGATGGTTTAATAATATAATGTGCGTTTCTTTTATAAGTTCGTAAACTGTATCGTAGGGGCTTAATTTTAGTTTTACCTTGATAATAGTTTTAATTGTTTGGTTCCAGCTTCACAAAAACATGATGATTCTTTAGAAAAATATGAATCTTCGAGGCATTCAAAGGTGGGAGATGAGGCTGATGGCATGACTAACTCTACTGAGAAGGAAAGTGCAGAAACCTTAAAGCCTGAAGAGCATCAAGATCACCCTGTGGAAAGAAACTAGAGGAAATAGAGAGTGTTTTTGGGCTTCCTGAGGAAGCAAATATTGCTGAAAAACCAATAGGAACTGATATTGCAATATCCGATGAGGCAACTGCCATTGCTGATGACCCCATTGAAGTTGAAGCTGATTTACACACAAAACCAAGTGCTGACGATGCTGTTAAGGTAACAGAACACAGAGAGAACTCGAAAGTTGGTTCGACAAAAGATTTCGTAGCAATAGAAGATGAGTTTGGAGGTTTTGTAGATCAAGTTGCTACCACTTCCCAGGAGCTTGCATCATATGATTGGCAAGATGCAATTGAGCCAAAGCCACAGGGGCTTCAATCTCATGCACCTGAAGATGATGCTTCTAGGTGCAGACTCTAGGTGCTGCTGGAAAAGCTCAGGTATTTAAAAAAACTGATATCTTGATGCATGGATTGTCACTGGATAATATGTCCTAAACAGTGTGGAAATTTAAATATTTGTTTGCTGCAAGCATAGGTTGTTGACATGTTATTTATACCACAAATTTTATTTATATGTATTCTTTATGATCACGGTTTTTGTGCCATAGCTCTTGATGAATGTTGTTGTTTGTTCCTAATTGGCCTAACTGTGCATTTTTGTCATCTCCTGTGGTACTGCACTACTGCACTGTTTTTCTTTAAAAGTTTGTATTTATTTGTATGTTCAGCAGTCCTTAATCATTATAGTCATCTGATACAGGCAAAAGCTGATGAAATTGAAAAGCTAATGATAGAGAATGAGCAGCTGAAATCCATAACCGTTGATCAGAAGGTATATACAATTAAGTTTATGCTTGTCATCGAGAAACCTGGGCTTATTGTTTCATACTTATCTAGGGCTTCCCTCATTCTGCTTTATGGTCGATCAGTCTATGCTTAAAATCTCTCTCTCTCTCAACTTGTCTTCTTATCTTAAATAGGACATCTAAAGAGAGTTGCAAAAACAGTTCAGGAAGATTTGTGAATATCCATATTAACCAAAGTATTATGTCCTACTCATTGCAGTTGCTGCCGGAAAGTTTATCACAAGCTTTTTCTATGTAACTCATTTCTCCTTTCATCTCCACTAACTCTCTGTTTCTATGCAGAGAAAATCAAATGCTGATATTGAGTCTCTCTCTACAGGAAGAGTATCATCAAAGGGTGTCGGCCCTTGAAAGAAAGGTACATTGTTTGGATATTTCTTTAAGCTTAGTTATAACACTTCTGTTATAGAAACACTGTAGGGAAGTATTTGAAGAAAGTTTTATGATCTGTACTTGAAAATTGTCTGTCATCAAAGCATGCCAACTCTAGAAAAAATGCTAAATAGTTGGTATTCGCTATATCTTTCTAAGGGCAGCTGTCAAACAAAAAAAACCTACAGACTTTTGCTGAATTCGTACATAAGTCACTAGACTTTATTGTTGTATGTTTATATCTCAACAACTCAACTTATAAAAACTGAACAAAAAGGTTCTTATAAAGTTTATGGATTGATCATGCAATAACAAAAAAACGTGTCTTTTTTTGGGTACGGTCAAAAATGGGCTACGCTGGTTTGGGTGACCCATAAACAATTTTCCTTATCTATTTAAAATTTTTATGATTAATGAATTCATTAATTAAGATTAGAAAACTAATCTAAATATACAAATAACAATTTAGAAAGTTAAACAATTATTAAGATGGGTGGATCAGATGGGTTTTGTAATGAGCTTGGGTTAATCATGCCAATTTTTGGTAGGGGTTGATTTTTGAATGTGGTAGTTATGATCAAGAAAGAATATTATTACGAAAGTAATCTAAATATATAAATAAAACTATTTAGGTAGTTATATGCATTGAAACTAGATTTTTAAGGCGACTTTTAACGCACGTTGCCCGTCGTAAGAACCATTTTGACCCATTCCTCTTTTAGCTAATTTTTTTTTTATCTATTATAGTTGACCCTTTTGAGTTAAACACAAACAAATCAACGCATTCCTAAATGGGTCCATATTCCATTTTTACTATTATATTTCCTTGTTGCAGGCAGTTTCTAGAGAAGATATGCTTAGGAAAGACATCGACGACCTACAAAAGCGATATCAAGTATGTTTTTAAGATTTGATTTCATAAATAGGACAATAAGTACACATTGTTTCCTTTGTTGTCATTGCATCACTAGTCCTCTGTTACTGATGTGGCGATTAGGCTGGTCTTGGAGGGCTGGGTTAACGGGTCAATGTTGGCTCAGGTCAAACAGACAATTTTTTAGGACAAGTGAATGTAGGTAGAGTGGACCTGCAACCAATTCTATATTTCCTTCATTTATCAATAATTTATGCGTTAAATATGTTCACAAAGCCTAAATATTACATCAATAATCCAAGTCTTTGAATAAAAAGATTTAGGAGGTTGTATGTGGTACAATGCATTTTCGATGACTTTATCAACCAGTGTCTTGTTAAGCTAAACATGTTGGTTTGAATATTTGACATGCTTGGGATAAAACATAAATCTAAACTGACCCAATTGTAAGTAAACGGTTCGAAATTTCCACCTTATTTATTAATTCTTAGCATACAAGATTTAGGAGGTTGTATGTGTTACAATGCATTTTCGGTGACTTTATCAACCAGTGTCTTGTTAAGCTGAACATGTTGGTTTGATCATTTGACATGCTTGGGATAAAACATATTCTAAACTGACCCAATTGTAAGTAAACGGTTCGAAATTTCCACCTTATTTATTACTTCTTAACATAAACTACCATTATCATATGTTCTCAGGCAAGTGAACGTAGATGCGAAGAACTGGTTATGCAAGTCCCTGAATCTACCACGCCTCTTTTGAGGCAGATTGAGGCTATGCAGGTATTATTTTGTTTGACATGGTACCTTGAGCTTTATGGTTTGAATGCCTATATTTCTTTAATAGGATGCAACTGCTAGGAAGACAGAAGCTTGGGCTGTTGTGGAGAAATCACTAAACATGCGGCTTCAGGTCTGATAAATAGTCTCTGTGTGTGTATTTTATTTAAAGTATAAAGACTTATATTTCATAAACTTCCCTGATAACTCATTTGCAGGATGCAGAACACAAAGCTGCAGCTGCAGAGGAAAGAGACCGTTCTGTTAGTGCACATCTATCCCAAATGTTATCCCAAGTTAATGTTCTTGAGGCTCAGGTGCTTTTGTTTTCTCTCTTTAATTGGTTATATGGAAAAATAGAGGGGTTGGGTAACGGGTCAAAATAGGTAAATTTTTGTTATTGATCGGGGTGGGTTGATTGGAGCACTTGTGCCAATTTTTAACTACTTATAAATAATAATTGTGTTAAATATGATTACAAAATTACATTTTTCCAATTTTAATATTATATTTTCATCAAAATGATTTAAGAGATAAAATTACCCAAATCAACTCATAAATCAAATCAAGTAAAATAAATGAACAAGGAAAGTCTGTTACTGGCTCTCCCAGTTCACCAAATCATTTATCAAATTAAGCATAATGAACTTGAAACCCTAATCTTTTATTTATAGATTTTAGCGGCTATGGTTCATATCCTAATTTAATTACATCTCCTAATCTTTATCTAAATCAATATTCTCCAATAAATAGTAAAATAACATGATGATCTATCTATTCACTAAAAATAATAATTTCCATACTAGTATGATTAAACCAGGATCTAAACAATCATATTTTGTTGCAGATATCATGTTTGAGAGCTGAGAAAACACAATTAGCTGGGTCTCTTGAGAAAGAAAGACAGAGGGCATCAGAAAGTAGGGAGGATTACCTTGCCTTAAAAGAAGAAGCTGATACTCATAAAGGTCATGTGAACCAAGTCAAAGAAGAAATGAAGGAACTCAAAAGGAAACATAAATTAGAGATGCAAGAAGCACTCACACAACACAAACTTCTCCAGCAGGTATTACTTGTGTGGTACATCAACATTTTAGAAGATGTGCACACAAATACGTGTATCCAGACGGGTAAGGGTTCAGATTGAGATGAGTTATATTATAGTACGGACTTATATGGATCAAGTTGATCCACATTTTCTTTTTTTGTTTGTTTTAAAGATATTTTTACATATAATTATTGAGTTTATTAGACCATAAGTAATATCATTACAATAATAATCTAAACTTTTAACTCCACATAGGGTTATATATGTTAATTCCTAACTTGTTGGTCCAATAGTTGCTTCGGAGGTTGTTTAGCCGGTATCTAACTAACTTAACTAGCTGGTTTAAAAAAGACTTTGGACTAATGTTGACCTTAGTGTCCTTTTTAATTAAATTTTTATGTGACCCATTCGACCCCTTTCCTTCTTCTTTACAGAGGTACTTAAAAAATTAAAAAACTAATGTCACATGACTCACATTTCTTGTTTTCTTGATGATTATACAGGATATAGAACTTGAAAAAGTTGCACGTATGGAACTAGAAAAGACAACCCGACTTCAGGTTTCTACTGTTCATGGACAAAGTTGTGCAGCCAAAACCAAGTCTGTCTCTGCAAACGGTGAGAGTAACTCCTTTTCTTAATAAGATTCCTAGAAGTGGTAATTTCAACCCATTTGGAGTTGACTTATACATGCAAAAAAGGCATTGCTTAAAATGAAGCATGTCAAATAGGTCGAAAGTTTGTTTATGGTCAGTTTGATTTCCTTGGTGTACAATTGTACATAATTCTTATACAGGCTTGACACGCAGAGTTTCAAGTGCTAGGAGCTTAAGTAGTATAGAAGAGAGTTTCTTTCCACAGGCATATACAGACTCCTCACATAGTTTCTCTGAAAGAAGGCCCTCGAAAACCCAAAGCCCATTTTATCTAAAGAGCATGACCCCAAGTGCTTTCCAAGCTTCTCTACGCCAAAAAGAGGGTGGACTTGCATGTTATATGTCTAGATTAGTATGAAACTATGTTAAACCACAAGCATCGCTTAGCATTCATGATGTAGTTATTATATCGATGCGCCTTTTTACCCATTTTGTTTATAAATGGGTATTCAGGACGTGCTTTATCTGAAAAGAATCAACAAATTTCTTAAGGGGGACAGTCAAATGGGTTGAACAGGTCAGGGAATTGAAAGTCAGCCAACGTCTTTTTAATACATACACCTTTCGAGATATTATATTCAAATATATAGATTATATTCAACATTGTTTATATGAGTATAAGTAACACAATAATTATTCATAAGTTTAAAAGAATAGATAAAAATTTTGTTTTTGGGTCAACCTAACCAATTTCAACCTCTATTAAAATGAACCATTCCAACCCAACCCGTTTGACTCCTTACCCACTTTTCCCCGACCCGCCTATCTCACCACATCATCCCATCTATATTTATCATTCACTCTCATTTATGTTAATTTTAAGTAGTTTTGTTTTTTCCATTCGTTTTAGTTGTCCATGGAAACAATTCGTGATTCTCTATCTGAGGAGCTAGTTAAAATGACTAAGGAGGTATGTTTTTCTTCTTTCACTCATTTTATCTTAAAAGAAAATAAAGAACCATGTTTTTATTATAATTGTACATTGACATGCGTATTATTTTTGTTGTAGTGTGAAAAGTTACTTCGAGAAGCGGCTTTGTTACCTAGCATTAAAGCAGAGCTAGAAGCATTAAGGTTTAGACACTCTGCCGTACTAGAGTTGATGGGTGAACGAGATGAAGAGGTAAATACTATCCACCTGCTTTTGTTAGGCACATTTTGCAATCTCTTTAATCACTATAACACTTACGATATCAAACACAAAAGCAAGAATCAAATTCAAGATGAACACGAAGATTTATAAGTGGTTAGATAGGTGTGATCGGCGTCCACTTTATTCAACTAGTGATGTTTTGTATTTAGGTGCTCTCACACAAAGATTATACAATACATGGTAACTCTTATATATAGCAAAAATCTAAGTAGGGATTCCTTTCTTCGTCTCCTAGTTTGCCCGGTATGGCAAATGGGCCCTAATGTAGGCTTGACCCAAGATGGTGAAGTCTCCACACCCAACAATTCTCCTGCTTGGAAGTTTTGACATCTTCAAACTACGCTTTGACAAGTTTCAAACTGCATTTTGATATTCTTCTGCCCTCAATGTGTTTGCTATATGGATCTGTCTCCACTTGTATTCTATAATCTCTTTTTTCTTCTTCACTAGTTGCAGCCGCCTTCTTATCAAGCAACCTGAAGGCATAACTTCAACTTCTCTAAGTCTAAGGTAACCATCTTAGTGAAGATATCAGTTGGAGTCTCGGTCGTTTTTATCTTTTTTAGCTTTAGAGTATCATCACTAACCAGATCTTTAATGAAGTGGTATCTCGTCTTAATATGTTTTTTCTTCGAATGGAATACTGGCTTCTTGCCAAGTTCATCAATAAATTTCTTCAACAGTTCAACCATATAAGCTTTTTTGCTGGCCTCAACCAAAGCCATGTATTCTACATCTATGGTTGAGAGGGTCTACATCTATGGTTGAGAGGGTAACACTTTTATGAAGATGAGACATCCAGCTAACAACAATGCCACCCACTGAAAAAATATACGCGCTGGTGCTTTTA
Source organism: Flaveria robusta (assembly GCA_025506415.1). Taxonomy (NCBI): domain Eukaryota; kingdom Viridiplantae; phylum Streptophyta; class Magnoliopsida; order Asterales; family Asteraceae; genus Flaveria; species Flaveria robusta. Next base: position 18,340,630 of record CM046459.1, on the reverse strand, counting down.
TAAGACCATTGGTACCCACCAAGGTCTACATCTGCATAGCCTCTCAGAATGACATCTTTCCCCTTAAAATACAACTCCATCTTTGAAATCCTTTTCAAATACCTAAGCAGCCATTTAACTACTACCCAATATTTTTTCCTTGGATTAAACATAAACCATGGCATGTGCAATATCTAGTCTTGTGCATACCATGACATACATGAGGCTACCAACTACTGATGTTTAAGGAACTTTAACCATATATGTTTTGTCTTCATCTTCTGGGGTAACTAATATTTAGAAAGCTTAAAGTGACACCCGAAAACTTAAAGTGACGCCCGAAAGCTTAAAGTGACGCCCAAAAGCTTAAAGTGACACCCACCCGAAATATGTACTTCTAATATTGGAAACTTTAAGCCTGAATTTCTCTAGCACTTTTTCAATATAATTCTTTTGGTAAAGTGACAGAGAATGATGTGATCTCTTGGGTATTAGCCAAGATGAGAGCAAGTTACAAGAAGAATAAATAGAGAAAAATCAGAGTTCAATAAAATTCATCCATGCCCTTCAAAGCAAATCCTACAAGGTCTTTAAGAGGCTTACAAAATAACTACTAAAGCTTAAACGTGGGAATCATGGGGAGAAACTAACAACCCATAACACAAATATTACTCACTAAATTTAAAAAGAAATAACAATCAACATGGGCATGGCAACGTGGACTCAAAAATGCAAGGCACGTATCAATCCTCCCCGCTCGAATTCACCTTGTCCGCAAGGTGAAAGTGTGAGTAAGTATTCGACATCATATCGTCGATCATGAATAGTTGCGGCTTGGAGCAACGATGACCCGGAGCAAATTTCTCATCACAGATATAACATAGGCCTTTCTCCCGGCGTTCTCGAGCTTCAGCAGTAAAGAGACGACGATGGGAAGCAGCAATAGGTTGTGCGGTATGATTCTCCGGAGGAGGCCCAAGGGCCAAGTAGACTGGCAGTATGGGTTGGTGAAGTCTTGTAATCTGATGTTGGGTGTTGGGAAGGAAGTTGCAATTTTTTACGCTCATTGATCCCCCTTGCAACACCAATAGTTTCGGGGAGAGTACGAGTGTTCTTTATCTTGACATCCAATCGTATCTCATCTTTTAGACCCGCTATGTAGCAACTCGTCAAGAAGGGTTTCGGTAGCCCATCAACTTGATGGGACAACCTTTCGAACTCGTCCTGATAGGACTCTAGAGTATTGGTTTGAGTCAGACGGGCGAGGGCTTCGCTCGGGTCTTCAAAATCAGTTGGACCAAATCATTTGCGTAGTGCCTTGGTGAATTCGACCCAGAGGAACTTGGTTAGCCAACGATGCCACTGCAAGGCAATCCCATCCAAGTGAAATGAAGCCAACTCAACTTATTGATCTGGTGAAATTCCCTTAAAAGCAAAGAACTGCTCTGATTGAGCCGGATCACCCCCACCCAACCATGGACAGATGAGTTTCAAGCCGGTGGAATTGGACTGGACAGGTCCGTTCCCACAGCGAGTACGGTTGGGGCGATGCACCTCCGGTGTTTGGAGTTTAGCCAAAATTGTTTGGAGAGTAGAGTGGATCTGCTCGATACTTGACTCGTGTCGGGCCAAAGCATCGTCGGTAGCTTGACGATGCTCAGCATTAGTCTTGTTGCATGTGTCCATAGGATCGATAGGCTCTGATACTACTGATGTGATCTCTTGGGTATTAGTCAAGATGAGAGCAAGTTACTAGAAGAATAAATAGAGAAAAATCAGAGTTCAATAAAATTCATCCATGCCCTTCAAAGCAAATCCTACGAGGCCTTTAAGAGGCTTACAAAATAACCACTAAAGCTTAAACGTGGAATCATGGGGAGAAACTAGCAACTCATAACACAAATATTACTCACTAAATTGAAAAAGAAATAACAATTAACATGGGCATGGCAACGTGGACTCAAAAATGCAAGGCACGTATCAGAGAACCATCTTGCTTGTTTCTAAGAATACTCATCCCGAGTATTTAGCTAGCATGACCTATGCGATCCTTAATAGTTCACTCTTGGCGGAAGCCAATGTCCCGGGATCCCAAGGACTCATTCTGACTAAAACAAGGGGCGGGTTTTTACCAACTGAAAAATCAACTATTTTAGGGAAGCCAAAAAACGTGAGCGCCTAGCGCGAGCCTTATTGAAAAGGCCCTTTACTAAAAACATAGAAGGTAAGGCCGACTTTTGAGCTGTAGCATTATAACCATAGGGCTTAGATAGGCCCTTATTATTCTATTAGTAAGATAGGTTGCTTGAGTGCATTTTGACTCTTTTTATTAGTAAGGTTGTCGTATCGATCAAGGTGAAACTTGAGTTTGATTGCAGGGCGCGCGCTAGCGCTTTACTAAGAAGATAGAAAAGGCTTTTCTTGTTTAGTAAAGTCTCGCTTTTTGATAGGAGTAGGTGCGGCATAAACCATTTGCGTTTTTAACTTCTTGAATTCTGTGATATCTGAACTTTCAATCAACATATCATCTACATAGAGCAGTAGAATGTTATAAAAACGCATGAACATCTTGATATAACATAAATGGTCCCTATCACATCTTTTGTAACCAACCCTGCCCATTAAGATGTCAAACATCATGTATCATTGCATAGGCATTTGCTTTAGACTATACAAACTGTTCTTCAACTTAGAGACCAGGTTTTCTGCCTTGAACTTGGAAACCCTCTAGCTACACCATGTAGATTTCTTCATTAAGATCACTATGTAGAAAAGCAGTTTTGACATGCTCTAAATATAATTTCTCGACTGCTCCAATACTGAGAGCAAGTTTGATCGTAGTCATCTTTACAACCGTAGAAAGATTCACCTCATTTCGTTGAAAACCCATGACCACTCACTTGTATATCTCAATTTCGTTGAAAATGACATTTTTGCTTCAAATTTTTTTATGTTTCTCATAATCCCAAAGTCTACCCATCTCTTCTGATCCATAACCAACTAATGTGCACATCTTGTCTATGCTTCTGAATTTAGTATATCCTTATCACTATCGTTCAACAAAATGCAAGCACAATAACCAAATATCTTCAAGTGCGCGCTTAAGATTGACCTCTTCCCTTACCATAATTCCTCAGGTATTTTGAAACCCAAAGGAACTAACCGCAGGTGCAAGGTTGATACCCATAATATCTTAGGTAATCCTGCATTTAACCTCATGCTTCTAGATTTTTCATTCAAGTAACTGTTCATTTTCTTAGCCATATCGTTCTGTTGAAGGAGTACCAAGAACTTTCTTGTTCATCTTTATCTCATGCTTGGCGTAATAATCAGTGAACTTCTTGCTTATGTATTCACCAACATTATCCGACTTTTAGCTTTTTACCTTCAAATCAGTTTCATTTACTTCATTTCTTAAATACATCAAAAACTTTAGATTTACGTTTAAGAAAATAGATTCATACCTTTTGTGTTGAGTAATAGATGAAAGGCCGTCTAAGGATAAGACTGATGTTGGCCCAAAGATATCTAAGTGGACAAGCTCTTGCTTTTGAGCTTTTGGTGTCTTTCTGGTTTTCACAAAAGAAACTTTCTTTTGTTTCCTAAAGACACATGATTCACATAATCCACTTTTCTCTTTCATCAAGTTTGGAAACTTTTGCCCTGAGCTGCCAACATCTTCAACCCTTTCTTCCTAATATGTTCAAGTAGCCGGTGTCACAACATAGATGAACTCAGACCTAATTTCATTGCATTGGAACCATCAACAACAATTTCTGCCATTTATAATGTGCCCTTCTTCTTCCTTTATGCAACCACTAGATTTCCCTTAATCACTTTCCATTGTTCGTTACCGAAATGAACATCACAACCTTTATCAACCAATTGGACAACAAAAATCAACTTCCTTCGTAGATTTTGTGATAACTCTAACATCCTTCAACATCCACCTGGTTCCTAATGTTTTAGTCAACTCAATGCCACCAATTCCTGTAATGTTTATTGGCAGGTCATCAACTAAACAGACCTTACCAAGGTTTCCTATTCTCAAATTATTGGCAATATCTAGACTTGGAATAGTGTGGAATGAAGCATTGGAATCCATGATCTAGGATTCCACAAAATTCTCAATACTGCAAATAAAAGTTTCATCGAAATAATCAGAAGCTACATATCTTACTTCTTTCTTTACCGCTGATGGTTTAGGGCACTCTCTGAAATGACCATTCTCCTTGCAATTGCAACACGCGATGTCTTTCATTGGTTTTGACTGATCACTTTTCCTTGACTTGGATTTGTTTCGATTATTTCCATCTCTCTCAGCTCTTCTTCCTATCTCTTCAGGATGTAATAGAGAACTAGAAGATTCCCTAGTGCTTCTCCGTCTTGTATCTTCATTCAAAATCAAGTCATGCATACCATCGAAGGTAGTAAATCCACATGAGCTAGTAATTGCAGTGGTTGTGCCAGGGTAAAAGAAACCGCACTTGGACCTCGTATTCAAACATGATTGCATTACATGCCAATCGAGAGATAATTCAAAAGAGCTCATTAATAAATATTAGTGTGCTAATCTAACACGATTGTTAAAAACAGCCCGGTGGATGTGAGGTTTAAAGTGTTTATTCAAACCACCCGGACGCTCATCCACTCTAAATTATATTCCTACGCTCTGTAAATTTGATTTTAATCTCTGCTATAAAATAATTAACTAAATTAAAAAAATATTAAATGATTTTAATTTCTTTCTAGATTACAAATAATTTTTAAATAAATTAAGAAAGATGTTTTTTAATTAATGTTATATCTAGAAAATAAATTTTTATAAAATAAGAATTTTTTCTAAAACATTAAATCTTTTTTAAAGTATGAAATATTTTAAGATTGGTGTATTTACAAAGAAAATTTTTTTATTAACCAAAAAATATTTAAAATTAGGTGTTATAATAAGAACTTTTAAAATTAGGAGTTATTTTGAATAAGTTTAAACACACAAAGATAATATTTAACTCTCTACAAACTAAGACTAAGAACTTCCATTATTTTCGATCCTTTAACTGTTTTTGATACTGTTGTAAAGCAAATTGAGCTACACACTAATCTTAAACCTTTATCGAAAAGTTGAAGTACACAAATATTATTAATGTTCAAATAGAGCATGAATAAACATGTAGTTCCACTTAATAAAGACATATTTTAACCACAATGAAATATTCATTATAAGATGCAATGTCAAATTTATTCAAACTCGAGTTCGTCGTCCTCGATGTCCCTGGCTACAACTAACTAGTTAGGACCTTGAAGCTAAAATCCACTTGACAGGAAGTAGCCTGAGAGAAAATCACTAAGCAAATATTATATTCATGATCTTTATCCGTCACCATATTTATTTATAACGTACATAGAGAATACCTCTCATCGAGGACCTTCTTCACATGTAGAGGAAGTTTTAAGAAATTTTTTTTACTATCATAGGTTAATCCTATTCTCAAAAAGCTCACTTGGATATTACGAATTTATCCTCTAACGTTCGTGATCTTTTAAGTTGGTTAACAAGTAACTTTGATCTTATCCACATTACCTCTGAATTGAAACTTTATGGAGAAAACATCACTAATGTTAATATTCTTCCTATTCCACACTTCTAAACTACTCATGTCGTAGTTGCACCTAGAACTTAGTTTCATAAATAAAATAAATAAAATTTTTATTTTAATTTTTTTTTTAAAAATATCATACTTAAAACTTTTTTTCTTATAACTCTCAATAATTATTTTTTGTTTATAAAAATTTTACTTTTTAAAACACCAAATATAAAATATTTTATATTTTTTAAAAAGTTTGATGTTCTAAAAGATTTTTAGTTTTATGAATAATTATTTCCTTAGAAATAACATTAGTAAAAATATCTTTTACTTAATTTATTAATAATTATTTTAATCTAAAAAAAATAAATAATTTTATTAGTAATTAATGTAATTATTAAATAAGATAGAGAAGCGAGAAAAAATTGTTGAGAAAGAATATAGTGTTGACATGTGTCCCTATTAGATAACTTTTTATTAGAATAGAGAGATATGTAGTGTGCTCTCTTGTCAAATTATCATTTAAGCCGTCTAAAAACAAACTTGGATAAATAATCCTTATTATTTTAGGAAAATTCTAAAGGATTAGAGGACGTGTCAAACTCTATGTTGACATTTCAATAGTTTCTTAATTTAAAAGATGCATCTTTATAAAGTCACACGTGAGTTTCTCTACCTATTAGAATGTAGCAATCACCCGACAATATGAAACGTTGTTTATTGACAAGTTTATTAAGGACCATTGTTGGGAATAATATGAAGTGTAGTTAGAAGCATATGCAATCGACATAAGATATGCTTATTTAGATAAATGTTAAAAACTTCTCATGCTAATATGCGAATTATCATATTCTACATGAGGACAAACTTATCTTTATGTTGTTGCACTAATCAAATAAAATCCAACTGCTAAAAATTAATACTCTTCACCATAACTAATCTCAAAAAGAAAATCTCTAGAAGAAATGACTAATTCATTTCTAGAATAAAATAACAATACTCTAAAAGAGGTAAATATCCTACAAGAGACTAATATAATCGCAAAAGAGATTAGTGAAATCCCAAAAAAGAATAATGGAGCTCTATAACAAACTCAATTATTAAACAAATTTAAGATCTCAATATATTATGTACGATACAGTACAATATCGAACCAAAATGAAATACATATTTGGAAATACTATAGCAACAAATGTATTGATGAGAAAGATTATTTATATCAATCTCTGGAAGGGTATATACACAGAGATGACTTGCTGAAATAACAAGACACCTCAAAGGCTAAATTCAAATTGCTTGACAAGCAAAACGTTTTCAAATCATTAGCTCGAACACCCATAGACGTCAAACCAGTAGGTTAAAGATGGGTGCCTTTGAGACAAAAAAACTTAAAGAAAGAAATATTGTGATATAAGACACAGATTGTAACACAAGGGTTTTTATTTTATTTTTTTTGTTCTAAATCCAAGTGTTGATTATGAGAAAATATAGTCCATGGATATGATAGCACTCTCATAATTGTCAGCCTTACAATCTAACAAATACTTTAGTTAAATTAAATCTATAGATGCCATCACCAAACATTATTACGAGACACTTGAAATTGACATCTACATGAATATCCTTTCAAGGATTAAAATTGCTTGAAGCATTAAAATTACTACCTCAGGATATAAATGCTTGATATTTATATGGTCTTAAACAATCAAGTTGGTCGTATGTGGTACAACCGATCCAATAATTATTTGAGGTATAGGTTTGATAGAATTATATCTAATTTGCTTTGCATAGCTTAAATATTTCTTGATCTATAGTTTGAGTATATGTGTTATCGATTAGTCCATCAATTTACACTTAGAAGATGGTCGCACGTTTTATATTATTAGTGTTACTCAGAAGATGGTAGCACGTTTTATATTATTAGTGTTAATCCGCTAAGCACACCCATCGATTAGTCATGTTACCCCATCAACTAAAACTTTAGCCATATATAAAGTGCCATTTTATTTACCTTTAGCAATTACAAGATTCCCTTTCACAACCTTACACTGTCCCCCATCAAACATAACATCATATCCTTGATCATCCAAATGTTCAATAGATATCAGTCTCTTTTCAATGCTAGAAATGACCTAAACATCCTTTAAGGTCCATGAGGTACCCGGTGGAGTTTTCAGCTCTATATCCTCGTTCATGTGACAATGAGAGTATGATTATTAGAAAAATAAACCTTACAAAAGTTATCAATTCGCAGATTCTTCACCGTCTTCATAGAAAAATAAACCTTACCATTTCTGAACTACCAAATCCTCGATTTACATCTTCCACCATCCAATAAACTTAACCATCGAATTTCTCTCTTTCGGTTTTCCTTCCTCGGTCGTTATTCTAAACTACAGATGTTTAACAATTAAGCCAGAACTGAGAACAGTGGTTGTGTGCCTGAACTTGAATGTGTTCAATTGTACGCTATTTATGAAACCAATTTCAAAAAATCAAAAGCAAACAAGTTTGATAACGAACAAGAGTTTTTATAGCTGTAGACAATCAAAGTAAACGTAACTTGACCTTAATCCAAACAAAAGTACCACATACCTGAATAGTAGCGGAACCCTAGATGGTTACGGTGACGGAGATTGTATTAGACAACAAGGACGAAGAAATCCTAGTTCGACGGTGACGGCAAATATTGTTCGTATAGAATCTTCAAAACTCAAGCCTAAATCCCTTATATCAGCTATTAGGATCGAAACACACACAAATACAAGCAAGAAAACAATAAAGCGGTTAACAACACAAGAGATTTAGAGATTTGATCGCGGATGTTTAATATATTCTCATTTATTCTGCCATTCAGATGTCCCTATTTGAAGCTTTGTTCGGTTACAAGCTCAATATCCATATCCCATACATTGTCGATGACACCTTTATTGCTTTTGTTGAGGAGTTACAAAGGGATCACATGAATCGATGATTCAGTCCCTCAAAAAGCAAATGCTTAGTGCCCGAAATCGAATGAAGCAATTTGCTAATGCTCACGCTCTTAATAAACATTTGAAGGTGGTAATTAGGTGTGTGTGAGACTGTAGAAATCATTTCAAACTTCACTCAAGTTGCTAATGCTCACGCTCTTAACAAACATTTTGAGGTCAAAACTTTTTTTTAAAAAGGCGGTATTTTTAGTACAATAAGTTAATGCGTGACTGACGTAAAGTTCACAGGTTAATAATACATGCCCTATTTCTTTGTAACTGGATTTACAAATGGAATAAAAGTGTAATAGCTGGGTAATAGCTAAGCTGATCGAATTGGTTATCTTGGATTGTGTAATCTTCTCTCTAGTTTCTTTTCAAGCCTAACTGAGAGCCAATAGCATAGAATTACCTATCTTCTTCATTTATTTTACTTGATTTGATTTATGGGTTGATCGGGTAATTTTATCTCTTAAATCATTTTGATGATGAAAATATAATATTATAATTGGAAAAAAATGTAATTTTGTAATCATATTTAACACAATTATTATTTATAAGTAGTTAAAGATTTTGTACAAGTGCTCCGATCAACCCACCCCGACCCATAACATAATTTACATATTTTGACTCGTTAACCAACCCACCTAATTTTTCCGTATAACCAATTAAGGTGAGGGAAACAAAAGCACCTGAGCATCAAGAACATTAATCCGGGATAACGTCCGGGATAAATGTGCACTAACAGAACGGTCTCTTTCCTCTAGAGCTGCAGCTTTGTCCTCTGCATCCTGAAAATGAGTTCAGGAAAGTTTATAGATATAAAAAATTTATACTTCAAATAAAATAGACACATATATATACTATTTATCAGACATGAAGCCGAATGTTAAGCGATCCCTCCACTGCAGCCCAAACTTCTGCCTTTCTACCAGTTGTTTCCTATTAAAGAAATATCAGGAAATTTAGACCCGTTTATGTACAATTGGATCAATTTAGGATATGTTTTATCCCAAGCATGTCAAATGATCAAAGTGCTAACTGCTAAGCAAGAAACTGGTGAAGCAGAATGACAAAGTAACCCAAAGTGCCTTGTAACACTAACACATACAACCTCCTAAATTATTTTATTCAATGATTTGGATTATTATTGTAATATTAGGCTTTTGTAAACATATTTAACACATCAGTTGTTGATAAATAAACTAAAAATAGAATTGTTTGCAAGTCCTTTCTACCCATTTCAACTTGTCCTAAAAAATTGTCTGTTTGACCCAAGCCAAAATTGACCTGTCAACCCGGCCCTCCAGACCAGCCTAATCGCCACATCAGTAACAGAGGACTACTTAATAGTGAAACAATGAAAAGAAAATAAAACAATGTGTACAATTTGCCCTATGTTCTCAAGATACTATCTGCAACAAGGAATTATAATAGTAAAAATGGCAATATGGACCCATTAGTGGATGGGTGGATTTGTTGTGTTTATCTCAAGAGGGTCAACTAGAAAAAATCAGACAGATAAAAGGGGAACGGGTCAAAACGATTCTTACGAATAACTACCTAAATAATTCTATTAAGAGATTTAGGTTACTTTCATAATAATCTTGCTTCTTAATCATAACTATCACATTCAACTACTTATAAAAAAATTTAATAAATAAGCAAAAAAAACTTTAACCCATATCAAAAATCGACACGATTAACCCAAACTCATTACAAAACCTAGCTAACCCACCCATCATAATATTGTTTAACCTCCTAATTTGTTTTATTCGTAGATTTAGATTACTTTTGTATCACATTGTCTTCTAATCATAATTAATGAATTCATTAATCATAATTTCATAATAATTTTAAATAATCAGGAAAACTGTTTATGGGTTGGTCACCCAAACCAACCTAGCCCATTACAAAACCCATCTGACCCACCCATCTTAATAATTGTTAAACCTTCTAAATTGTTTTTTGTTATATTTAGATTTGCTTTCTAATCTTAATTAATGAATTCACTAATCGTAAAAATTTTAAATAGATAGGGAAACTGTTTATGGGTCACCCAAACCAGCCTAGCCCATTTTTGACCCGTACCAAAAAAAAAAAGACATGTTTTAAAACCAACCGGCTCAACCTCAACTCTTTCAAAGTTTTCTTTTGGTGCATTCATCAAGTGTTCTTTTGGTGCTGCAAGTTCAGCTTTGTTCTTATCTATTGTTTTATTGCAGCAGCTTCTCTATGGCAGCTTTGTCTTTTTCTAAACTCTCCATTTTGTTCTCTTCAATCTAGTTGTTTTTAAAAATGTTAATTAATCATGACAACGACAGCTCTGCAAAATGCAACAATCAGTTTTTAACTTTTTATGTTTGGATACAGAGATTCAGATTCAGCTTCTGATGATAAACAGTTTCTCGTTAGCTGCAACAAAAGTGGCATTGGACTCACAAAAAGGATTTGTAGACCTCTCTTCATCCACCAACAAACCACAGTATCTGCAGAATCAAGAACATGAAAACTATGAAAAGGGAAATCAGAAGCGAGAAAGAGATAAAATCACCTGTTTTGTTATGTTTTCATGGGAAAATTTTACATACCTTCAAGAGTTACTCCCGAGTTGATTTTGATGCTTTCTTGAAGTGATGTTGAGGTCAAAGAACATTGGACAGTTTACGGATGTCCCTGGTATCTCCCAGTTAGTCAAGAACATTGGACTCACAAAAAGAAATTGTAGAACTCACGATCATCCACCAACAAACCACAGTATCTACTGAATCAAGAACATGAAAACTATGAAAAGGGAAATCAGAAACGAGAAAGAGATAAAATCACCTGTTTGGTTATGTTCGGTGCACGACTCCTGAACCTACCCTGATTTTGGAGTAATCTCTGTTTCGTATGCGTTTAATCTTCAGTTGAGATATAAACATACAACAATAAAGTCTAGTGACTTATGTATGAATTCAGCAAAACCTGTAGGTTTCTTCCTGAACTCCTGTTATATTCTTTTTCATCTCCCTGTTCATGACCAGCAGACTTGTGTCCCAGCATTCTGACTCAATGTTTCTGTGAAATTGCAATCAAGTTGTTAGAGATGAAGCCGAGTAACAAATATCAAAAGTTAGAGCTTAATTGTAACCCTAGAAATAAATTTATACTCTAATTGATCTTAAGCTCAAATCCTTCATATTACTTGAAACTTATAAATAAGAACCTGTTTGGTTTTACAGTACTTACCCACAAGTGCAGAACTGAAAGAATTTATTTGATTACCACTAAATGAAATCGATGCACCCTCCTCAGCCTCCTGTTCTTCCCAAGTCAAGAACATTGGACTCACAAAACGAATTTGTAGACATCACAATCATCCACCAACAAACCATAAACTACTTTAGCATAAAGTGCTTAAACTTATAAAAGTTCTTTATTTTTTGCAAGATCAAATCCATAAACTTTATAAGGACCTTTTTGTCCAGTTTTGATAAGTTGAGATATAAACACACAACAATAGAGTCTAGTGACTTAATATAGCAGCTACAAACTATTTAGCATTCTTTCCAGAGTCGCCATGCTTTGATGACAGAAAATTTTCAAAACTATAGACCATAAAACTTTCTTCAAATACTTCCCTGCAGTGTTTCTAGAACAGAGGTGTTAAAATTAAGCTTCTATATATATATATATATATATATATGCAAACCATTTACCTTTCTTTCGATGGCTGACACCCTTTGATGATACCCTTCCTGTAGAGACTCAAAATCAGCAATTGATTTTCTCTACATAGAAACAGAGAGTTAGTAGAGATGAATGGACAAATGAGTTTATAAAAGAAGCTTGTGATTAACTTTCCGGCAGCAACTGCATCAAGTAGGACAAGACATTAGAAACACAAACTTGAGAGCATAAACTTGAGTTATTAAGGCTGAGTTAACATATAGCAACAAGACATTAGAAACATTAGTTACGTTTAGTTGTCAAAAATAAAATAAGGAAAAAAAAGCCTATGGACTTTGTGCTGATTCACAAACCTGGACTTCATTTTTGCATAACTATAGTTAATAGGAGTAGGAGGGGGAAGGGGGGGGGGGGGGGGGGGGGGGGGGGGGAGGAGCAGAGGGAGAGAGAGATTCTAAGCATAAACTGATCGATCATAAAGCAGAAAGATAGAAGCCCTGGATAAGTACAGAACAATAAGCCCAGGTTACTCGATGACAAGCCCTGGTATATACCGTCTGATCAAGGGTTATAGAGTCCAGCCGCTCATTCTCTATCATTGATTTTACAATTTCATCAGTTTTTGGCTGTGATAGGTGACTAAAATGATTAAGGACAGCTGAACATACAAATAAATACAAGCATTTAAAAAACAGCGTGGAACCCCAGGAGATGACCAAAATGCAGAGTTAGCCAATTAAGAAGAATTAAATATGAACACCGACATTCATGAGTAGATATGGCATAAAAACTATGATCATAAAGAATACAAGAATCAAATTTGCGGTATAAATAACATGTCAACAATTTATTGATTGTATGAAGATGAAACTATTTTGATTTAGCTTGTATCATAACAAATATTTAACTATCTTGGGGAGAATATATATTATCCACACTGTTTAGAACAAATATTTAATTAAAAAACGTGATTTTCGAATACCTGAGCTTGTCTAGCACCTAGAAGTGCAGTCTCCATGTTCTTCAATTCCATCTTCAACCTCTCCGATTCAACTGCAGAGTCTGCATTATCAGGCAAATTTCTTCCTGAACTCCTGTTGGGTTCTTCTCATCTCTCTGTTCATCACCAGCAAACTGGTTCATGATATGAACCATCTCAGAAGCATCATCTTCAGGGGCATGAGATTGAAGCCCATGTGGCTTTAACCCCGTTGCATCTTGCTCATCATATGATTCCTTTAGATATTTAGACAGCTTGATAGCGATAACTACAGAATTTCCTTACAAAATATAACTTGTAGGGTCATATTAGATCAACATTACCTTTAGAAGTAATCAAATATGGGAAGTGCAATTTCTCACAAAATGTAGTAATCTACCTACTAATTGGTTGTACATTAATATGGCAAATACTTAGAACCAAATAATCCGCCATAGCAAGACATCATTCATGCGATGAAACAGAGTAACAAATATCGAAATTTACACAGGTGCTACTGGGACTTGTGGTTCTTTCATCACAACCAAGTTATTACAGATGAAGCCAAGTGACAAATATCAAAATTTAGAGCTTAATTGTAACCCTAAAAATAAATTCACAATCTAATTGATCTTAAGCTCAAATCCTTCATATTACTTGAAACTTATAAATAAGAACCTGTTTGGTTTAACAGTACTTACCCACACGTATGGAACTGAAAGAATTGGTTAGATTAGCCACTAAATGAAATCGAGGCACCGTCCTCAGCCTCCTGTTCTTCCCAAATTCAACCTGAAAGATCAACAATTCGTTTGTTTTTACACTAACATATATCACTGACACCTAAATTCTGATGAGTATAATGTTTTTGAGGTTGAATTAATCTTACCGGAATATTTCATGAGAAGATTGCAGTTGCTCTTTGTCTGTCACTTCAGTTTGGGTCCATAGAAGCCTCACAACCACCCATTTTAAGCCTTCAAAGCCTCACATAGCTTCAACAACCCACAGTATCTGCCTAATCAAGAACATGAAAACAATAAAAAGGGAAATCAGAAGCGAGAAAGCGATCAAATCACCTGTTCTGTTATGTGCACGAGTCCTGTTCGTATCATATGCGTTTAATCGCAAGAGAAAGCAGGCTAATCGATGAAATGGGCCGATAAGAGAACGATCACCACCATCGTGAACACTGCACTGAATGTTTTGGTTCGTTGGAACATTTTAATCCGAGTCGCCATGCTTTGATGACAGAAAATTTTCGAAAGTATAAACCATAAAACATTCTTCAAATGCTTCCCTGCAGTTTTTCTAGAACAGAGGCATTAAAACTAAGATTCTAGAAATATGCAAACCATTTACCTTCTTTCGAGGGCCGACACCCTTTGATGATACTCTTCCTGCAGAGACTCAAAATCAGCATTTGATTTTCTTTGCATAGAAACAGAGAGTTAGTAGAGAAGAATGGACAAATTAGTTACATAAAAGAAGCTTGTGATTAACTTTCCGGCAGAAACTGCATCGAGTAGGACATAATACTTTGGTTAATAACTTAATATGGATATTCACAAATCTTCCTAAATTGTTTATGCAACCCTCTTTAGATGCCCTATTTAAAAATAATAAGCACAAAAATATGAAAGTAAATACAGAAAAAGTCAGATTAGCAAAGTCAAAATAGAAAAAGTCAAACATGTAAATTAGGCGGGAATTAAAGGGTTAGTAGTGTTAGTTTGAGTAGTTTGTAACAGCCAATGTAAGGGTATAAATACCCCATAAGTATGTCGAAATATGTGTGGAAATAAGATTGTATTGTGTGTGTTTTGTGTGTCCCGTTTGACCCTGTTTTCCATGTAGTCACTGCACAAATCTGTGCATACTCTTAGTCGATGTTCATCCACAATATTGATCCTGATCTATGATCCGAAGGGGCCTTAACATTTTCCACACTGTATAGAACATATCATCCAAATTCCACCCAACACCCATGGATCAAGAATATCAGTTTGTTTAATTAAATAGCACGATTATTTCAATACCTGAGCTTGTCTAGCAGCACCTAAAAGTCTGCAATGTCAGACAAATTTCTTCCTGAACTCGTGTTGTCTTCTTTTTCGTCTCTCTGTTCATGACCGAAGGGGCCTCAACATTTTCCACACTGTATAGAACATATCATCCAAATCCACCCAACACCCATGGATCAAGAATATCAGTTTGTTTAATTAAATAGCACGATTATTTCAATACCTGAGCTTGTCTAGCAGCACCTAAAAGTCTGCAATGTCGGACAAATTTCTTCCTGAACTCGTGTTGTCTTCTTTTTCGTCTCTCTGTTCATGACCACAGGGGCCTCAACATTTTCCACACTGTATAGAACATATCATCCAAATTCCACCCAACACCCGTGGATCAAGAATATCAGTTTTTTAATTAAATAGCACGATTATTTCAATACCTGAGCTTGTCTAGCAGCACCTAAAAGTCTGCAATGTCGGACAAATTTCTTCCTGAACTCGTGTTGTCTTCTTTTTCGTCTCTCTGTTCATGACCGAAGGGGCCTCAACATTTTCCACACTGTATAGAACATATCATCCAAATTCCACCCAACACCCATGGATCAAGAATATCAGTTTTTTAATTAAATAGCATGATTATTTCAATACGTGAGCTTGTCTCGCAGCACCTAAAAGTCTGCAATGTCTGACAAATTTCTTCCTGAACTCGTGTTGTCTTCTTTTTCGTCTCTCTGTTCACGACCGAAGGGGCCCCAACATTTTCCACACTGTATAGAACATATCATCCAAATTCCACCCAACACCCATGGATCAAGAATATCAGTTTTTCAATTTAATAGCACGATTATTTCAATACCTGAACTTGTCTAGCAGCACCTAAAAATAACTCACCGACAATATTTTCAAGGTTGTCCTTCCCAATATCAGTTTATGTACCCTCCTCGGCCTCCTGTCCTTCCCAAATTCAACCTAAAAGATCAACAATATTTTATTTGTTTTTAAAATAAAAAATAACTCACCGACACCCAAAATCTGATGATTATAATGTTTTCAAGGTTGAACTGATCTTACCAGAAGATTTCATGGGAAAATTGTTACATAGCTTCAACAGTTACTCCCGATCGAGTTGATTTTGATACTTTCTTGAAGTGATGTTGAGGTCAAAGAACATTGGACAGTTTACGGATGTCCCTGGTATCTCCCAAGTCAAGAACATTGGACTCACAAAAAGAAGTTGTAGAAATCAGAATCAAGAACATGAAAACTATGAAAAGGGAAATCAGAAGCGAGAAATCACCTGTTTTGTTATGTTCTGTGCACGACTCCTGAACCTACCTTGCCTTCTCCTCAGTGGAGTTTGTTGAGTCATCAGCATCATCTCCCTCCTTCTCCTCAGTGGAGTTAGTTGATCTTGAAGTGATGTCCCTGGTATCTCCCATGTCAAGAACATTGGACTCACAAAAAGAAATTGTAGAAGTCAGAATCAAGAACATGAAAACTATGAAAAGGGAAATCAGAAGCGAGAAATCACCTGTTTTGGTGCCCATGTGGTTCTGACCCAATTGCATATTGTCCATCATATGATGCAGCTCAGGGGAAGTGGTAGCAACTTGGTCTCCAAAACCTCCCAAATCATTTTCTATTAACACAAAAGATATTGTGGAACCAATTATTGAGTTTTCTCAGTGTTCTGTAGCATCATCATCACTTGGTTTTGTTTGTAAAACAGCTTCAACTTCAATGCGGTCATCAATGTAAGCTGAGATATAAACATACAACAATAAAGTCTAGTGACTTATGTATGAATACAGCAAAACCTGTAGGTTTCTTCCTGAGCTCCTGTTGTATTCCTTTTCATCTCCCTGTTCATGACCAGCAGACTTGTGTCCCAGCATTCTGACTCGTTGTTTCAGTGAAATTGCAATCAAGTTGTTACAGATGAAGCCGAGTAACAAATATCAAAAGTTAGAGCTTAATTGTAACCCTAAATCGGATGAGTATAATGTTTTCAAGGTTGAAGTGATCTTACCAGAAGATTTCATGAGAAAATTGGTACTTTCTTGAAGTGATGTTCAGGTCAAAGAACATTGGACAGTTTACGGATGTCCCTGGTATCTCCCAACTCCCAAGTCAAGAACATTGGACTCACAAAAAGAAATTGTAGAAGTCAGAATCAAGAACATGAAAACTATGAAAAGGGAAATCAGAAGCGAGAAATCACCTGTTTTGTTATACATGTTCTGTGCATGACTCCTGAACCTAAAAGATCAACAATTTATTAGTTTTTACACTAAAAAATAACTCACTGACACCCAAAATCTGATGATTATAATGTTTTCAAGGTTGAATTGATCTTACCAGAACATTGGACTCACAAAACGAATTTGTGACCTCACAATCATCCACCAACATACCACAGTATCTGCCAAATCAAGAACATGAAAACTATGAAAAGGGAAATCAGAAGCGAGAAATCACCTGTTTTGTTTTGTTATGTTCTGTGCACGACTCCTAAACCTACCTTGATTTTGGTGTAATCTCTGTTTCACTGCACTGAATGTGTTTTGAATATCAGAGTTTAATTCCACAGGGTAATCTTGATGGTCTTCAGGATATAACGTTTCTACACTTGCCTTCTCCTCAGTGGAGTTAGTTGAGTCATCAGCATCATCTCCCTCCTTCAAATGCCTCGAAGAATCATCATGATTTTCTGAAGAATCGTCATGTTTTTCTGAAGAATCATCATGTTTTTCTGAATAATCATCACTGTTCTTGAAATTATTTGTGTTTTTGGTACCACAATCCTGAAACCCTTGCATCAAACGTCTAGAACTGATAAAAGAACAGATGGATTATAGATTACAAATTAAATAGTGATCAAATGCTTACCATCGACGGTGGAAGCAGAACTGCGGGACTGATCTTCTCGATGTTCCTCAAACTACATGAATCAAAAGCATCGCGAAACCCTAGAATCTGTAACGCGAGTTTCATAATCATCGACATTGTATTGCAGATTGAAATCGAAAACGAGAAGGAAAACAAACTCTGTTATAAACAAGCGGATCAACAGTACGTTTTTGATTGATTGACGAATGGAGATTGTGAATCACTGAATACGATAGCTAATTGTTGAATTTCAACTGCGGATTGATCGACTTTGTTAGTTTCGGATGGTGAATCGAAGCAATTATAGATTACAAAATCATCAAAAACGTACCATCGACGGTGGAATCAGAACCAAGAGCTCCGTAGCAACCACACATCGCGAAACCCTAGAAAACACGTAACGATAGTTTCACAATCATATCGAAATTGTATTGCAGATTAAAAAGTTTAAACGAAGAGGAATACAAACACTGTTTTACGGTTTTTGATGGATTGATTGATTTGAAGATGGAGATTGTGAATCCATGATAGCGTACTTGTTGAATTTCATTAGCAGATTGACGTTTTAATAAGTTTTCAAATGGTGGGTGAATCCAGTCATTTATTGATATCGGATTTTCAAACCGTTGTCAAATCTTGAAGATGATCTTTAACCAAATTACTTTCCAAATGTAATTATTACAATATATTTTTAACGCATCAATATATGAGTTATACGTTTACCTTTTTCTTTTTCTTAAATATAATCTTTGAAAAATATATATATAATTTACATAATTAGACAACTACTTTATAAGTAACAAAACCTATTAACAGTCAAATATTTTTGAACAAATTGCCATTAACATGATCAACAACAAAATTATACAACAAGTAGGATTTTTCTAAACAAAATAACATTCATTATAATTGCATGTAACATTTATTTTATGTGGTTTCAAATGAAATAATTTTCACTTTTTGATAAACTATCTTAATATTTTAATAAATATTAATGTGTGCTAATCTAACACGATCGTTAAAAACAGCCTCGTGGATGTTAGGTTTAAAGTGCTCATTCAAACCACCCGGACGCTCATCCACTCTAAATTATAATCCTATGCCCTCTAAGTTTGTTTTTCCCGTCTTTCTCTGCTCTAAAATAATTAACTAAATTATAAATTATTAAATAATTTTAATTTCTTTTTAGAATACAAATGATTTTTAAATAAATCAAGAAAGATGTTTTTTAATTAATGTTATATCTAGAAAATAAATTTTTATAAAATAAGATTTTTTTCTAAAACATTAAATCTTTTTTAAAATATGAAATATTTTAAAATTGGTGTATTTAAAAAGTAATTTTTCTTATAAACTAAAAATATTTAAAATTAGGAGTTATAATAGGAACTTTTAAAACGACATTTTTTATACGGTTTGTTTCGGAAAAAAATGTTTAATTTTTTTCTTGGGAAAAAAAGTTTTAAAATTAAAATTTAAAAAGTTGATATCATTATTTTATTATTTATAGTTATTAGTAATACGTAATTTTAATCATATCTTATTTTAAAATATAATTTTATACATCATAAAATTTTTATTATATTTAATTTTTATTTTTTTAATCCGTGTATTACACGAGTTTACTAAAGGTACTATAATTTATATAATTAGAAAACTACTCTATGAGTAACAAAACTTATTAACAGTGAATATTTTTGAACAAATTGCCATTAACAGGATCAACAACAAAATTATACAACAAGCAGGCTTTTTCAAAACAAGATAACATTTACTATAATTGCAAGTAAAATTTATAATATGTGGGTTCAAATGAATAATTTTCACTTTTTGATAAATGATCTTAATATTTTAATAAATATTAATGTCTGCTAATCTAGCACGATTGTCAAAACAGCCTGGTGGATGGGAGGTTTAAAGCGCTCACGCAAACCACCCGGATGCTCATCCACTCTAAATTTAGTTTGCAAACAAATATTTTATAAAGATCTTGAAGTTCAAACAAAACAATAAAAAAGAAGTAATTGTTCAATCACGTAGCCATGTGTCCGGTCGGCCAACTATTACATGCCACCTCCTACCTGACATTATTCTTTTGGGTTTCTAGTTCACAAATGCTAGTGCGATGCCTACACAATGCATTGGGAAACATGGGCAAACAACCTAGCTCGAGATTGACTCCTTTTCAAACCAAGCTGATCCGGCTCAACTCGTTTACAACCTAATCGATCTTGAGTCGAGTTTTTCGAGTGAGCTTTGAAGATTCGTTAAATAAATTACAAAACAAGCTGATGCTAGCACATTTCCTAAAGCGAATGCGGCTAAAAACATTTCAAAAGTAGGATAAAAAGAGGTTGTGGCCTTATATACGATATATACTTGGATGATCATGGTCAAAACAGTATAAGGGGTTTAAACTGACCTAGAATGAGTCGATGACCGAAGGAAAGCCCAACAAGGGTCAAGAAAATATCTCCGACAAATGTAGAATGACCAACAATTGTTATACAAAGATGTTAGAATCATAATGTCTGTCCAAGAAGCTCCAACAAAGTTATAACAAGCATGGAACATAAATGCCTAAGTATACAACAAAACAACTAACACTATTATAAAGTATACAACAAAACAACTAACACTATCATAAAATATACAACAAAACAACTTACACTATCATAAGAAATATTTCTTGTCTCTGACAACACATACACTATTAGGTGCTAATAGCTTATTTAGTGCTCTCGTAGAGCATAATTTTCTTACCTGCACTTATCAAAATCTTTATATTAGTAAATTCTAAAAACAACTTTCATCACAAGATAAGTCACACTAAAAAAAAATGAGAGCGAGCACCACCTCAAACAAATTAAAAGTTTTGTTACCAAAATACATATCATGTGTAGTGTGCTCTCTTGTCAAATTATCATTTAAACCGTCTAAAAACAAACTTGGATAAGAGGATAAGAGGATCTGTCAAACTCTTTGTTGACATTTCAACAGTTTATTAATTTAAAAGATGCATCTTTATAAAATCACACGTGAGTTTCTCTACCTATCAAATTGTACAATCGCCAGCCAATATGGAACGTTGTTCATTGACAGGTTTAGTAAGGATCATTGTTGGGAATAATATGAAGTGTAGTTAGAAGCATATGCAGTCGACATAAGATATGCTCATTTAGATAAATGTTAAAAACTTCTCATGCTAATATGCGAATTATCATATTCTACACGTGGACAAACTTATCTTTATGTTGTTGCACTAATCAAATAAAATCCAACTACTGAAAATTAATACTCTCCACCGTAACTAATCTCAATGAGAAAATCAACCATGTCACGTTAATATATTTGGTTATGCGACCTATATATATCACCACCATAATGTAGCAAAGTAAAATCATAAACAAAACTACACACTTAAATTGGTTTTAGTTTCTAGTTATATGATTGACTGGACATATATTTATAGCAGCTCGGCATGCTAACTGACGATTAAATATGTAAGTATTTCTGGTCTTAGGGGGAGATAAGTTTACGAGAAGCCTTGCAATATAAAAAATAACCTGAAATGAAGAAATCACAAACACAACCAAAGTGACAATATCACATATACCAGCATCAAATTTACCTGCTCGAATTGAAGTAATCATACAATCAAAATGTGGAAAATAAATCGGTTTCAATGATAAACATCCACGAAAATAAAAAGACCAGAATAATAATACAGTTGATTTAACCCCATAAAAGGTTATATATAAAACCCCAAAAAAAAGATAATGTCCTGCAAGGTTATATACAAAACCCCAGAAGTGCTAATGTCAAGAACATGAAAACTATGAAAAGAGAAATCAGAAACTAGAAAGAGATAAAATCACGTGTTTTGTTATGTTCTGTAACAGAGGACTACTGAATAGTGAAGCAATGAAAAGAAAATAAAACAATGTGTACAATTGCCCTATGTTCTCAAGATACCATCTGCAACAAGGAATTATAATAGTAAAAATGGCAATATGGACCCATTAGTGGATGGGTGGATTTGTTGTGTTTATCTCAAGAGGGTCAACTAGAAAAAATCAGACAGATAAAAGGGGAACGGGTCAAAATGATTCTTACGAATAACTACCTAAATAATTCTATTATGAGATTTAGGTTACTTTCATAATAATCTTGCTTCTTAATCATAACTATCACATTCAACTACTTATAAAAAAATTTAATAAATAAGCAAAAAAAACTTTAACCCATACCAAAAATTGACACGATTAACCCAAACTCATTACAAAACCTATCTAACCCACCCATCATAATATTGTTTAACCTCCTAATTTGTTTATTCGTAGATTTAGATTACTTTTGTATCACATTGTCTTCTAATCATAATTAATGAATTCATTAATCATAATTTCATAATAATTTTAAATAATCAGGAAAACTGTTTATGGGTTGGTCACCCAAACCAACCTAGCCCATTACAAAACCCATCTAACCCACCCATCTTAATAATTGGTAAACCTTCTAAATTGTTTTTTGTTATATTTAGATTTGCTTTCTAATCTTAATTAATGAATTCATTAATCATAAAAATTTTAAATAGATAGGGAAACTGTTTATGGGTCACCCAAACCAGCCTAGCCCATTTTTGACACGTACCAAAAAAAAGACATGTTTATGGGTCAACTCTTTCAAGGTTTTCTTTTGGTGCATGCATCAAGTGTTCTTTTGGTGCTGCAACTTCAGCTTTGTTCTTGTCTATTGTTTTATTGCAGCAGCTTCTCTGTGGCAGCTTTGTCTTTTTATAAACTCTCCATTTTGTTATCTTCAATCTAGAAGTATTTAATCATGTATTTAATTATGTTTGGATACAGAGATTCAGATTCAGCTTCGGATGATAAACAGTTTCTCGTTAGCTGCAACAAAAGTGGCTATTAGAGGATAGAATGAGAATAATGTCAGATGAAATCTTCTTTTAAATCAAAATAATGTCATTTTTGGTCATTTAAATAGCAGTTTTGATTAAAAAAAAAAAAAAAAGAGAAAGTCCGAAACCATTTCCAGACTTGTACACTCAAACACATCTTCTCTTTTGACTCTAAAGAAGTATTTACCTGTAAAGAAGTATTTACTATCAGAGAAGTGTTTCAATTGCATGGATTTTTGTGATAAACATCTTAACAATTATATTATTAGTCTAGAGAAGTATTTACCTGTAGCTTGCTTATAAACCATTTCTTATATCTTCATACTCCCTAATCTGGGTTACTCAAAAACAAAAAGAACATGTGAGACAAAACAGCTTTAGCTTTTAAAGGCAAAACAGTATATTCCATCCCATACCTGTGCCCTTGTCCCGCCTCCCTATACTCTACCAACAGCTTCTGCTATGGGTGGAATTTACTGGTTATGTTTGTTGTTTAAAGTTTAAACAAACCCTCATTTCATGAAAGTGGTGGCATCACTTCTTTTATTTTGCCCTCTACTTAGTGTGTCTCTTTCTCTCATGAGAGCATAAACCTGAGTTAATAAGGCTGAAATAACATATAGCAACAAAATATTAGAAACATTAGTTATGTGTAGTTGTCGAAAATAAAATAAAAAAAGGAAAAAAAGCCTATAGACTTTTTGCTAATTCACAAACGTGGACTTCATTTTTGCATAACTATAACCTTAAACTTCAAAACAGTCACCAAAAATGCTCATGGACTTCATTTTCTAACAAGCTATTAGTCCTTTTTAGGATAGAGTGCTTTAACTTATAATAGTTCAACTAACAGTTCTTTATTTTTTGCATGATCAATCATTCAATCCATAAACTATATAAGAATCTTTTTCTTCAGCTTTTATAAGTTGAGATATAAACATACAACAATAAAGTCTAGTGACTTATGTATGAATTCAGCAAAACCTGTAGGTTTCTTCCTGAACTCCTGTTGTATTCTTTTTCATCTTCCTGTTCATGACCAGCAGACTTGTGTCCCAGCATTCTGACTCATTGTTTCTGTGAAATTGCAATCAAGTTGTTACAGATGAAGCCAAGTAACAAATATCAAAAGTTAGAGCTTAATTGTAACCCTAAATCGGATGAGTATAATCTTTTCAAGGTTGAACTGATCTTACCAGAAGATTTCATGAGAAATTGGTACTTTCTTGAAGTGATGTTGAGGTCAAAGAACATTGGACAGCTTACGGATGTCCCTGGTATCTCCCAAGTCAAGAACATTGGATTCACAAAAAGAAATTGTAGAACTCAGAATCAAGAACATGAAAACTATGAAAAGGGAAATCAGAAGCGAGAAATCACCTGTTTTGTTATGTTCTGTGCACGACTCCTGAACCTTCCTTGCTTTTGGAGTAATCTCTGTTTCGTATGCGTTTAATCTTAAGTTGAGATATAAACATACAACAATAAAGTCTAGTGACTTATGTATGAATTCAGCAAAACCTGTAGGTTTCTTCCTGAACTTCTGTTGTATTCTTTTTCATCTCCCTGAACATGACCAGCAGACTTGTGTCCCAGCATTCTGACTCATTGTTTCTGTGAAATTGCAATCAAGTTGTTACAGATGAAGCCGAGTAACAAATATCAAAAGTTAGAGCTTAATTGTAACCCTAAAAATAAATTCATACTCTAATTGATCTTAAGCTCAAATCCTTCATATTACTTGAAACTTATAAATAAGAACCTGTTTGGTTTAACAGTACTTACCCACACGTGCAGAGCTGAAAGAATTGATTCGATTAGCCACTAAATGAAATCGATGCAACCTCCTCAGCCTCCTGTTCTTCACAAGTCAAGAACATTGGACTCACAAAAGGAATTTGTAGACATCACAATCATCCACCAACAAACCATAAACTACTTTAGCATAAAGTGCTTAAACTTACAAAAGTTCTTTATTTTTTGCAAGATCAGATCCATATACTTTATAAGAACCTTTTTGTTCAGTTTCTATAAGTTGAGATATAAACATGCAACAATAGAGTCTAGTGACTTAGTAAGAATTCAGCAAAAGTCTGTAGGCTTGTTTTTGTTTGAGAGCTGCCCTTAGAAAGATATAGCAGCTACAAACCATTTAGCATTCTTTCCAGAGTCGCCATGCTTTGATGACAGAAAATTTTCAAAAGTGGATAAAACAGTTTCTCGCTAGCTGCAACAAAAGTGGCTATTAGAGGATAGAATGAAAATAATGTCAGATGAAATCTTCTTTTTAATCAAATAATGTCATTTTTGGTCACATTTAAATAGCAGTTTTGATAAATAAATAAAAAATGAAGGTCCGAAACCATTTTCCTGACTTGTACTCTAAAAAACATCTTCTCTTTTGACTCTAGAGAAGTATTTACTCTCAGAGAAGTGTTTCAATTGTATGGATTTTTGTGATAAACATCATATAATTACTCTAGAGAAGTATTTACCTGTAGCTTGCTTATAAACGATTTCTTCTTATAAACCATTTCTTCTAATCTTCAAACTCCCTAATCTGGGGTACTCAAAAACAAAAAGAACATGTAAGACAAAACAGTTTTAGCTTTTAAAGGCAAAACAGTATATTCTATCACATACCTGTGCATATTGTTTCCTGATTGTAGATTCTTGAACAGCTTGTTTCTTTGAAAGCTCTTAACCGTATAAGTTAGAAGGAATGACGGCCTTTAGAGAATGTTAAAACTACTTTAGCAACTAGTAGTAGTCAAAATCGTTTCTCTCAAGCATAAACAATTGAACATCTTTCATACCCACTAAATGCCTATATAGTTCCCTAAATGCATGTTTAAGATTGTTACTTACTGTCAACTATCGTAACTACTTCAATATACATCAAGAATAATATAATATGATGTACAATCTACAATATATGTTCACAATATATAAGTTTTGTTAAACATCTTTCACAACCATATAATGGCCTACGCACTTCCCTTAAATGCATATTTAAGGTTGCTACTTAGTGTCCACTATCATAATTACTTCAACAGTAATCAAGGAGAATATGATGTACACTTAGATCTCTTCGAGTAGTTAAGTGCAAATTAAGTTCAACCAAAGTTAATTAGTAATATGCAGAATGTTTTCGACCATCTACAAACCGTAAACAATATGATACTAGATCAAGATTGTGAATAATTACCATAAAAGTCAAAGATTAAGTAGCTAATCAAAACATAATGACAGAAATTAAACCCTAATTTAAAGAACAGAATTTCATCACACCTGCTTAATTCGACCGAGAACCTCCATCCTCTTATCGGCTTCTTCTTCACTTTCATACAGTCCCGCATCAATCAAGAACTTCAAGAACCGAAATCAATCAACAAAACCCAAGATCGTTAAACAAAGATCATCAAAAACACAAAATACCCAAATCAAACAACAAAAGTACAAACCCCACCTGATTCAATTTCTTGGTTCTTACTAAATCAGCCTGAGATGGCCCCGCAAGAGACAAGGGTTTCGTAACCCCGTGCTGCCTCGGCGAAACTAAAGACTCCGAACCCACCATTATTACACCAAATTACGACAACAATAAGTTGTAAATCGAACGAGATTGAATAAGAACCGATGACATTTGGAGTAACGATCAAAAAATTCAAAACCCTTGGGTTGGATTCGGCGACTGGGCGATCAAGATTGAGAAAAGTGCGTTGAAGAATCTGTGGAAACCCTAGAAGTTTAGGGTTAAGGGGATTAAAAGGAAGTCGGATCTGAAGAACAGTATAGCGGTTAGAAATCGAAAGGCAAGATTGATTTATAGGCGTGTGAATTGAAATTGAGAATTGAGAATTGAGAATTGGGGGTGAGGGTTTGACACTTGAAGTACGTATGTATGATATTGTTGTGTTGTATTTGATTCTTTACCACGTTTTCTGAGATATTTGTTTTCCCACCGTTTTAAAATAAGTTTTTATATAATAAGGTTCAGTTTTGATGGTTTTATTTAAATTTTAATGTTGTTATTAATGGTATCTAATATGTACATATGAGGTGGGCTATACATATTCTTCTCTCTTACTTGTCATATTACATCTTTAAAAAAATTACTTTAAAAATTATCATATTCCCCCCTTAAAAGTTAAAAAAATATTTCCATCCACTCTTGTTTTTTTTTTTTCTCATACATCATGTTAAAAAATCAAATTTTTAAAAGGTAAATAAAAAAAGTTTTTCTCTAAAGAATTTTCCTAAACATATATACTTGTTAAAACGTATATGCACTTTATAAATGCTAATTGTTCGCTTCTTTTTGTATCAGTGTTGTTTATTATTACTATTGATTAAAAATGTTTTTATAAAATTGAAAACAAACGATTTTTAAAGTATAAAAATACGTTTTCAAAAAAAACTTTCAGTTAAATTAAAAGAATTTATTTTTTCAATAAACATTTCAGTACAAATTAAAAGAATAACAACTTCTTTTCAAAAAGCTAAATAAATGTATGTATATTAAAATGAAAAAGGCTTGAATCCCACTAAAATTATTTACATTTATCCTTTTTTTAATTCACGTGTTTAACAAAATTTATGAAACATTCTAATTAAAATCAATATATTATATTGACGCGTATTTCAAAAGTTATTATAAAAGATATTATCAAAATTTAATTAAATAAGTTTATTTTAAAAGGATAAAAAATAAAAGATTTAAATTTTATTTACTTGAAAATTAAAGGAGGGAGTATAACAAGTATAAAAACAAATATAAAAAGGATATTTATAGCAACACCCATAAATCAAAACTACAATCATTGTAAAATTAAAGTCAAGCATTTATTACAATTTCGTATCAAGGTTTGAGTTAATTGAATCATAAGAACATGTTTTTGGCGTAGATTGGATTGGCATAAAGATTTTAGGGAGAACTTTTATATCTATAGTATATAATAAAAGAGTAACTAAGATGTTACATGTCATTCTCATGTAACTCCTTAAAAAAATTTTCCAACCTAAACTAATATGTTATTTTAGTCAAGTTTTTTATTTTAAAAAACTTATTAATAGTAATAGTTCATTTAATTTTGTATTTAACTTTTTATATTATCAACTTAATTGTGTAATCATATTTACGTCGCAGTTTTGATAAAAGAAAGGTGAAGAAACCATTTTCCAGATGTAATATGTCATCAGTACGTGGTGACTCTATGTACCGACTTTTGTGAAAAAAATCTTGACAAACATATTAATGTATTATAAATCTAGGCAAGTATTTACGTGTAGCTTGTCCTATTTATGAAATCAAATCTTAAAAACATACTTGATATCGCTTCTGTAGGTCGTCGATGTCGTTCCTAAGCATATCTTCTCTAGAAACTACCTGCAACAAGAAAATATAAAAGTAAAAATGACATATGGACCCATTTATGAATGGGTTGATTTGTTTGTGTTTAACTCAAAAGGGTCAACTAGAATAGATTAAAAAAAATTAGCCAAAAAAGAAACGTGTCAAAATGGTTCTTATGACGAGCAACTCGTGTTGAAAGCGCCTTAAAAATCTATTTTCAATGCATATAACTACCTAAATAGTTTTTTCAAAGATTTAGATTACTTTCTTAATAATATTGTTTCTTGATCATAACTACCACATTCAATTATTTATAAAAGAATTTTCTAAATAAACAAAAAAATAAAAAATAAAAAAATAAATAAATAAATAAATCAACCCCTACCAAAAATTGGCATGATTAACCCAAGCTCATTACAAAACCCATCCGACCCACCCATCTTAATAATTGTTTAACCTTATAAATTGTTTTTTGTATATTTAGATTTGTTTTCAAATCTTAATTAATGAATTCATTATTCCTAAAAATTTTAAATAGATAGGTAAATTGTTTATGAGTCACCCAAACCAGCCTAGCCCATTTTTGACCCGTACCAAAAAAAAGACACGTTTTAACAACAACCAGCTGTTCGTTTTAGTAAATTCAGACAGAAACCAGCTGTTTGCCTCAATTCTTTCAAAGTTTGAACTAGCATAGCTTCTCGTTCTTCAGTCTCCCTTAAACAACTCTCGAGTTCAGTTCTCGCTTCATTGTTGGCCCGGGCCTCAGCTTTGTTCTTATCTATTGTTTTCTTGCAGCAGCTTCTCTGTGGCAGCTTTGTCTTTTTCTAAACTTTCCATTTTGTTCTCTTCAATCTAGATGTTTTTAAAAATGTTATTAATCATGACAACGACAGCTCTGCAAAATGCAACAATCAGTTTTTAACTTTTTATGTTTGGATACAGAGATTCAGAATTTCAGATTCTGCTTCTGATTAGTTCGCATAATCAGTTTTGGATAAACAGTTTCTCGCTAGCTGCAATAAAAGTGGCTGTTAGAGGACAGAATGAAAATAATGTCAAATGAAATCTTTTTAATCAAATAATGTCATCTTTGGTCTTTTAAATAGCAGTTTTGATAATAAAAAAAAAAAAAAAAATGAAGGTTCAAAACCATTTTCCAGACTTGTACTCTGAAAAACATCTTCTATTTTGACTCTAGAGAAGTATTTACCTGTAAAGAAGTATTTACTCTCAGAGAAGTGTTTCAATTGTATGGATTTTTGTGATAAACATCTTAACAATTAAATTATTAGTCTAGAGAAGTATTTACGTGTAGCTTGCTTATAAACCATTTCTTCTAATCTTCAAACACCCTAATCTGGGGTACTCAAAAACAAAAAGAACATGTGAGACAAAACAGTCTTAGCTTTTAAAGGCAAAACAGTATATTCTATCGCATACCTGCCCATGATGTTTCCTGATTGTAGATTCTTGAACAGCTGGTTTCTTTGAAAGCTCTTAAACGTATAAGTTAGAAGGAATGATGTCCTTTAGAGAATGTTAAAACTATTTTAGCAAGTAATAGTAGTCAAAATCATTTCTCTTAAACGTATAAGTTAGAAGGAACAGCTGTCCTTTTTACAAAACGAATTTGTGACCTCACAATCATCCACCAACATACCACAGTATCTGCCAAATCAAGAACATGAAAACCATGAAAAGGGTAATCAGAAGCGAGAAATCACCTGTTTTGGTACCACAATCCTGAAATTATTAGTGTTTTTTGGTACCACAATCCTGAAACCCCTGCATCAAACGTGTAAAACTGATAAATGAACAGATAATCATAGATTACGAATTAAATAGTGATCAAATGCTTACCATCGACGGTGGAAGCAGAACCACCGGACTGATCTTCTCGATGTTCCTCAAACTACATGAATCAAAAGCATCGCGAAACCCTAGAATCTGTAACGATAGTTTCATAATCATAGATATTGTATTGCAGATTGAAAAACGGAATTGAAAACGAAAACGAAAACGACTCCTGAACCTACCTTGATTTTGGAGTAATCTATGTTTCACTGCAGTGAATGTTTTGGATATCAGAGTTTATATCCACAGGGTAAATGTAATCTTGATGATCTTCAGGATTTGAGTCATCAGCATCATCTCCCTCCTTCAAATGCCTCGAAGAATCATCATGATTTTCTGAAGAATCGTCATGTTTTTCTGAACAATCGTCATGTTTTATATATGAAGATGAAACGAAGCAATTAAAACCATAGATCTATAATCAAGGTAATATAAAACGAAAAACCATCATTACTCTGAGAAATTATTTGTGTTCTTGGTACCACAATCCTGAAACCCTTGCATCAAACGTATAGAACTGATAAATTAATAGATTACGAATTAAATAGTGATCAGATACTTACCATCGACGGTGGAAGCAAAACCACCGGACTGATCTTCTCGATGTTCCTCAAATTAGATGAATCAAAAGCATCGCGAAACCCTAGAATCTGTAACGGTAGTTTCATAATCATAGAAAATGTATTGCAGATTGAAAAACGAAAACGAAAACGAAAAGGAAAAGGAAAACAAACTCTGTTATAAGCAAGCGGATCAACAGTACGTTTTTGATTGATTGACGAATGGAGATTGTGAATCATTGATCACGATAGTTAATTGTTGAATTTCAAAATCATCAAAAACGTACCATCGACGGTGGAATCAGAACCAAGAGCTCCGTAAGGCCACCCTCCCACGCAACCACACATCGCGAAACCCTAGAAAACGTTCACAATTATCACAATATATATTTAACGGGTCAATATGATTTATACGTTTACGTTTTCTTTTTCCTTAAATATAATCTTTGAAACATATATAATTAAACAACTACTTTATGACTAACAAAATCTATCAATAGCGAATAGTTTTTAACAAATTGTCATTAGCAGGATAACAACAAAATTATACAACAAGCAGACTTTTTCAAAACAAGATAACATTCTCTATACTTGCATGTAAGATTTTTTTTATGTGGTTTCAAATGAAATAATTTTCTCTTTTTGATAAACTATCTTAATATTTTAATAAATATTAATGTGTACTAATCTAACACGATTGTTAAAAACACCCTACTGGATGTGAGGTTTAAAGCGCTCACTCAAACCACCCGGATGCTCATCCACTCTAAATTATATTACCAAGCCCCCTAAGTTTGTTTTTCCCTTCTCTTTCTGCTCTAAAATAATAACATAAATTAAATAATTTTAATTTCTTTTTAGATTACATATTATTTTTAAATAAATTAAGAAATATGTTTTTTTATTAATGTTATATCTAGAAAATAAATTTTATAAAATAAGAATTTTTTCTAAAACATTAAATCTTTTTTAGAATATAATATATTTTAAAATTGGTATTTAAAAAGTAAATTTTTTATAAACTAAAAATATTTAAAATTAGGAGTTACAATAAGAACTTTTTAAAATGACATTTTTATACGTTTTGTTTTGAAAAAAATGTTTAATTTTTTTTTTTGGGAAAAAAAGTTTAAAAATTAAAGTTTAAAAAGTTGATATCATTATTTTATTATTTATAATTATTAGTCATACGCAATTTTAATCATATCTTATTTTAGAATATAATTTTATACTTCATAAATTTTTTATTATATTTAGTTTTTATTTTTTTAATATGTGTAATGCACGGGTTTACTAAATCTAGTATAATTTATATAATTAGACAACTACTCTATGAGTAACAAAACCTATTAACGGTGAATATTATTGAACAAATTGTCATTAACAGGATTAACAACAAAATTATACAAGCAGGCTTTTTCAAAATAAGATAACATTTACTATAATTGCATATAAGATTTATTTTATGTGGGTTCAAATAAATAATTATCAAATTTTGATAAACTATCTTAATATTTTAATAAATATTAATGTGTGCTAATCTAACACGATTGTGAAAAACAGCATGCTGGATGTGAGGTTTAAAGTGCTCATTCAAACCACCCAAACGCTCATCCACTCTAAATTATATTCCTCTGCTCTCTAAATTTATTGTTCCCGCCTCTTTCTACTATAAATAATTAACTAAATTAAAAAATATTAAATAATTTTAATTTCTTTTTAGATTACAAATAATTTTTAAATAAATTAAGAAAGATGTTTTTTAATTAATGTTATATCTAGAAAATAAATTTTTATAAAATAAGAATTTTTTAAAACATTAAATCTTTTTTAAAATGTGAAATATTTTAAAATTGGTGTATTTAAAAATTAAATTTTTTTATAAACTAAGAATATTTAAAATTAGGAGTTTTAATAAGAACTTTTAAACCGAAATTTTTTATATTGTTTGTTTTGAAAAAAATTTTAATTTTTTTTGGGAAAAAAAGTTTAAAAATTAAAGTTTAAAAAGTTGATATCATTATTTTATTATTAATAGGTATTAGTCATACATAATTTTAATCATATCTAATTTTAGAATATAATTTTATACTTCATAAAATTTTTATTATTATTTAATTTTTATTTTTTAATCCGTGTAATATACGGGTTTACTAAAGATACTATAATTTATATAATTACACAACTACTCTATGAGTAACAAAACATATTAACAGTGAATATTTTTGAACAAATTGCCATTAACAGGATCAACAACAAAATTATACAACAAGCAGGCTTTTTCAAAACAAGATAACATTCACTATAATTGCATGTAAGATTTATTTTATGTGGGTTCAAATGAATAATTTTCACTTTTTGATAAACTATCTTAATATTTTAATAAATATTAACGTGTACTAATCTAACACGATTGTTAAAAACAGCCTGGTGGATGTGAGGTTTAAAGTACTCACGCAAACCACCCGGACACTCATTTACTCTAAATTTAGTTTGCAAACAAATATTTTATAATGATCTTGAAATTCAAACAAAACAATAAAAAAGAAGTTACTATCCAATCACGTAGCCATGTGTCCGGTCGGCCAACCATTACATGCCACCTCCTACCTGACATTATTCTTTTGGGTTTTTAGTTCACACATGCTAGTGCGGTGCCCACACAATGCATTGGGAAACATGGGCAAACAACCTACCTCGGGATTGACAACCTAATCTATCTTGAGTCGAGGTTTTTTGAGTGAGCTTTGAAGATTCATTAAATAAATTTCTAAGTATGTGCATTGAAAAAATAAGTACTATTAACAAAAAATGCTCATAGTTTACTCAATTTAGTCAAAAAAAGGGCATGAAAGGCATGTATAGTTTAATTTTTTCAAGTAATGAGACTTTTTTATTTATAGTGGTTTGATCTATGAACATTGGCTCCAATCACCAATTATTTATGGGTTTTAGGGTTTGAG
Organism: Flaveria robusta; assembly: GCA_025506415.1. Classification (NCBI taxonomy): domain Eukaryota; kingdom Viridiplantae; phylum Streptophyta; class Magnoliopsida; order Asterales; family Asteraceae; genus Flaveria; species Flaveria robusta. Next base: position 18,306,882 of record CM046459.1, on the reverse strand, counting down.
CATTATGTATAAATATATGTTGTATGTATTGTTTGTGATAACTCTAATAGAATGAATCAATTTTCCTTTCTTGTTTTCTCTCATCTATTCTTTATTTACAAAACGTTATTAGCACGAAAGTGGTCAATTGTTGTTGGTTATGATCGCTAACATAAATTTTTTTTTAATGAGTAGTTAAAGCATTTGGTTCGACTTGAAGAAAAAGTTACCGGTGGGCAATCTAAACGATCAGACGGATACATGAATCGTCAATCGACTTTTATATGTTAAATCAGATACGTCATTACGACTCTAAAAATTATATATGAGTGAAACGAAACCTGAATGATACGGGTTTTTAATGATTGCGTTGTTTCTTAGGAAGAAGTTAGTAAACAAAATAATAATAAGAGTAATTTACATTTATGGTCCTGTAGTTATGTTAAAATTTTGTATTTAGTCCCTAAAGTTTAAAAATCTTGAATATAGTCTCTATTATTTCTTTATTTTTCATCTATGGTCCCTATGTTTGTTAGTCAACGGTTAGTAATATTAAAAATTATAAAAATGACACTTTAGCTGCATTTACAATCCATTTAATTTAGCTTCTACATTATACTATTATTTAAACTATTATATTTGAAACTAAGGTTAATAGTGATTTACATCTTTACATGCACAAGGTACAAGTGTACTACTTTTTCCTTTATTTCCCTACGTGCTCTCTTTCTCTGTACACCCACTCCTAACACCATAACCACTAAACCTTTTCACAATCAACAGACCATTAATTTCTTCAAATATCTTTTTATAAAAACACACAGAAATTTTTTAAAAGTCATTTTTATAAAAAAAAATCAATTTAAATGCCTTTTTTAAAAAAATTTTAAAACATTTAATAAATAAACGGTTTTAACAATAATATTTAGAAAAAAAAAATTAAAAATTATATTTAAAGAGCGAATTGTTTTAATAAAGATGATAATGCTTTTAAAAATACCTTTAAATATCAAAAAGTTTTAAGAAAGATGACTAAAAGTAAAAGGTTCAAAAACATTTAAAAATCGAACGTTTAAAAAAAGACATTTCTAAAAACATTTTTTATTTTTGTATCAAATTATAATCATATTACTAATGAATAATAAGTATAAAATTAAAATAAAGCGTAGATTTCATTGACAATCATTGTACGTAAAATAGTCATTTTAATAAATTTAACATTATTAACTGAACTAACAGAGTAGGGACCAATGATGAAATATAAATATAAAATTAGGAACTATAGTCATAATTTTAAAACTTTAAGGAACAAATCCAAAATTTTGACCAAACCACAAGGATCATACGTGTAATTTACTCTAATCTAACCAAATAATCCTTTACATGTTGTGTCACATGTCATTCCCACAATCCCTCTCATCTTAGTTTTCTCGCCCAAACTATTTATTCCATTTTAAAAAGTCAAATAACTAATTCTCAATTTTTTCTCTTTCTCTCTTTATATTATAAATCCATATCCTTTTTTAATCATTAACTTCTTAAAAAATATTTTTTATTAAATAAAAACTAAGTATTTTGATTAAAAATATACTTTTTTTAAAAATATTTTAAAATTAATCTTTTTAAACAATAAAAGTTTTACATAAAATTATTTTTCACAAAACAAGCCCATAGTTTTTAAAGAGTGAGATATTGATAAACAAAACGAAATTTTTTCAAAGCAATACCTTTTTAAAACGAAAGTTCTAAGAATATTAAAAGTGTTTTATCAGCTAATCAAATTACCTTTATATTTGACGTTTTACAGTTCCTAACTCTTCGTTAATAAATATTTAGTATTTTTTCTTATTTAACCCGTGTAATACACGGGGTTATAACCTAGTAATAATAATAAACAACGTGCTTCATAAATTCGATGTTTAGATTCCGGAAAAATTAAACACTCAAATAACCCCACCAGATCTTGAAGCTTAAACCGAATCTTAAACCGACTGCCACAATCCATTTAGTATAAAGGAGAAGAAAGATATAAAAATCAAGATTAATGGGGTAGTTTGGAGTATTAATCAACTGTATCTTGGTATATTATATTATTTTAATACAAAAATAAAAGGATAAGGATAACTTATCAAGGGATCGGTGGGGATGATGAGTTGATAACCCATTTTTTTATTAGCAAAAAGATAAAATATGTGTGTTTAAATTTAGAGCTTCGTCTAGCACCCACATATTAGTTGTTTTTACATTTTTGACCCCTATTAGTTAAGGAAAGTTTTATTAAACCATATTACATCAACTGAGTTATATATATTTCAGTTGATTTAGAGATCACGAAACTTTAAGATATGACATTAGTGATTCATTAGGTTTAAAATTCAACGTGTTACAACATTATTATCACTCTAATATGTGAATAATGGAATTTCAAACACTAAGATCAAAGTAGTTCGAAACAATGCCTTACGATGTCTAATTTTAATATTTTTTTAGTTCGTATATTAAACTCCAAAACAAATAGATGAGTATGTTGAATTATGGTCACTCAAAGGTAGCTTAGCTAGGTTTATAGTAGTGAACCATGTAAAGTCGTTGTTTTACTGTGTGGAGTTATTTTGAATAGTTTAAACACACAAAGATAATATTTAACACTCTACAAACTACGACTAAGAACTTCCATTATTTTTTATCCTTGAACTGTTTTTGATACTCTTGTAAAGCAAATTGAGCTACACAATAATCTTAAACCTTTATTGAGAACTTGAAGTCTTATAAATGTTCAAATAGAGCATGAATAAACATGTAGTTCTACTTAATAAAGACATATTTTAACCACAATGAAATATTCATTATAAGGTGTAATGCCAAATTTATTTAAACTCGAGTTCATCGTCCTCGATGTCCCTGGCTACACCTAACTAGTTAGGACCTTGAAGCTAAAATCCACTTGACAAGAAGCAGCCTAAGAGAAAATCACTAAGAAAATATTGTAGCCGTGATCTTCACCCGTCACCACATATATGTATAACATAAATAGAGAATAACTCTCATTGAGGACCTTCTTCACATGTAGAGGAAGTTTTAAGAATTTTTTTTACTATCATAGGTTAATCCTATTCTCAAAAAGCTCACTAGGATATTACAAATTTATCCTCTAACGTTCGTGATATTTTAAGTTGGTTAACAAGTAACTCCAATCTAATCCACATTACCTTCACATTAAAACTTTATGGAGAAAACATCACCAATGTTAATATTCTTCCTATTCCACACTTTTAAATAGCTCCAATCATAGTTGTACCTAGAACTTAGTTTCACAAAATACTCAAATATAGTATGTATTCTGGTTGTGAAGTAAATTAAACAAGCTCGTAACTAAAAGTCACCTGATGCTAGCACATTTCCTAATACGAATGCGGCTAAAAAAACATTACAAAAGTAGGATAAAAAGAGGTTGTGGTCTTATATAGGATATAAACTTGGATGATCATGATCAAAATAGTATAAGTTTAAACTGACATAGTATTAGACGATGACTGAAGGGAAGCCCAACAAGGGTCAAGAAAACATCTCCGACAAATGTAGAGTGACCAACAATTGTTATACAAAGGTGTTAGAATCATAATTTCTTTCTAAGAAGCTCCAATAAAGCTACAACAAGCATGGAAGATAAATGCCTAAGTATACAAAAAAAAAAAAAAAAAAAAAAAAAAAAACAACTAATACTATCATAAAATACACAACAAAACAACTAACACTATCATATAATATACAACAAAACAACTTACACTATCATAAGAAATATTCCTTGTCTCTGACAACATAGACACTATTAGGTGCTAGTAGCTTATTGAATGCTCTGATAGAGCATAATTATCTTACCTACACTTATCAAAATCTTTATAGAAAGAATTAGTAAATTCTAAAAACAACTTTCATCACGAGATAAGTCACACTAAAATAAATGACAGTGAGGACCACCTCAAACAAATTAAAAGTTTTGTTACCAAAATACATATCACGTGTGGTGTGTTCTCTTGTCAAATTATCATTTAAGCCGTCTAAAAACAAACCTGGATGAATAATCCTTATTATTTTAGGGAAATTCTAAAGGATAAGAGGATATATCAAACTCTATGTTGACATTTCAATAGTTTATTAATTTAAAAGATGCATCTTTATAAAGTCACACGTGAGTTTCTCTGCCTATCAGAATGTAGCAATCGCCAAACAATATGAAACTTTGTTCATTGATAGGTTTAATAAGGACCATTGTTGGGAATAATATGAAGTGTAGTTAGAAGCATATGTAGTCGACATAAGATATGCTTATTTAGATAAATGTTAAAAACTTCTCATGCTAATATGCGAATTATCATATTCTACACGTGGGCAAACTTATCTTTATGTTGTTGCACTAATCAATAAAATCCAACTACTGAAAATTAATACTCTCCACCGTAACTAATCTCAAGAAGAAAATCAACCATGTCACACATTAATATATTTGGTTATGCGACCTATATTATCACCACCATAATGTACCAAAGTAAAATCATAAACAAAACTAGACACTTATATTGGTTTTAGTTCCTAGTTATAAGATTGACCGGAGATATATTTATAGCAGCTCGGCATGCTAACTGACGATTAAATATGTAAGTATTCCCGGTCTTAGGGGAGATAAGAATACGAAAAGCCTTGTAATATAAAAATAATCTGAAATGAAGTAATCAAAAACACAACTACAGTGACAATATCACATATACCAACATCAAATTTACCTGCTCGAATTGAAGTAATCATACAATCAAAATGTGGAAAATAAATCGGTTTCAATTATAAACATCCACGAAAATAAAAAGACCGTTGATTTAACCCTATAAAAGGTTATATATAAAACCCAAAAAAAAAAAAAAATAATGTCCTGCAAGGTTATATACAAAACCCAGAATTGCTAATGTCCAAGGACTAATTCATTTCTAAAATAAAATAACAATACTCTAAAAGAGGTAATTATCCTACAAGATACTAATATAATCATAAAAGAGATTAGTGAAATCCCAAAAAAGAATAATGGAGCTATATAACAAATTCAATTATTAAACAAATTTAAGATCTCAATATATTATGTACGATACAGTAAAAGAGAGTAGTGAAATCCCAAAAAAGAATAATGGAGCTATATAACAAACTCAATTATTAAACAAATTTAAGATCTCAATATATTATGTACGATACAGTAAAAGAGATTAGTGAAATCCCAAAAAAGAATAATGGAGCTATATAACAAACTCAATTATTAAACAAATTTAAGATCTCAATATATTATGTACGATACAGTACAATATCAAACCAAAATGAAATACATATTTGGAAATACCATAGCAATAAATGTATTGATGAGAAAGATTACTTATATCAAACTCTGAAAGAGTATACACACACATATGACTTGCTGAAATAACAAGACACGTGAAAGGCTAACTTCAAATTGCTTGACAAGAAAAACGTTTTCGGATCAGTAGCTCGAACACCCATAGACGTCAAACCAGTAGGTTAAAGATGGGTGTCTTTGAGATAAAAAAACGTAAAGAAAGAGATTGTGTGATATAAGACAGATTGTAATACAAGGGTTTTTCTTTAATCCAAGTGTTGATTATAAGAAAATATAGTCTATGGATATGATAGCACTCTCATAATTGTCGGCCTCACAATCTAACAAAGACTTTAGATTAAATCTATAGATGCCATCACCAAACATTTATACGATTCACTTGAAATTGACATCTACATGAATATCCTTTTACGGATTTAAATTGCCTGAAGCATTAAAATTACTACCTCAGGATATAAATGCTTGATATTTATATGGTCTTAAACAATCAAGTTGGTCGTATGTGGTACAATCGATTCAATAATTAATTTGAGGTGCAGGTTTGATAGAATTATATCTAATTTGCTTTTCATAACTTAATTATTTCTCGATCTATAGTTCGAGTATATGTGTTATCGATTAGTCCATCAATTTACACTTAGAAGATGGTAGCGCGTTTTATATTATTAGTGTTAATCCGGTAAGCACACCTATCGATTAGTCAAGTTATTCACTCCATCAACTAAAACTTTAGCCATATATAAAGTGTCATTTTATTTACCTTTAGCAATTACAAGATTCCCTTTCACAACCTAACACCGTCCCCCATCAAACATAACATCATATCCCTAATCATCTGACTGTTCAATAGATATAAGTCTTTTTTCAATGCTAAAAATGACGTGAACATCCTTTAAAGTCCATGAGGCGCCCGGTGGAGTTTTCAGCTCTATATCCCCGTTCATGTGACGACGACAGTATGATTATTAGAAAAATAAACCTTACCAAAGTTATCAATTCGCAGATTCTTCATCGTCTTTGTGCTAGATGTAGCATGAAAAGATGGCCCAAAAACTATCCATAGCTCTAATGAAATTTCTACACTTCAAATAAGAATATCATTAGAATCAAAATCTTGAGTGGCTACATTAACTTCTTTCTTTTCATACGAAACTAATGGGTTTAGGTATTGATTTCTGAAATACTCATTTTCTTTTCAGTTCTAGCATTATTTTTCTTTGGCTTAGACTATCCTTTTTTTTTTGGACATTAACATGCCTCTACTAGCATCCTTTTATTTTCTTCTGCCTCTTTCGTTGATGCTTAGCAAAGCACTCAATGATTCCCTGAAGTTCACTTTCTAATATCCTTCCCATTAGCAAATCACTCAAATCCCAAACTCCTTCAAAAGTAAGCATATTAGTTCGAGATGAACTACTAACTATGGTGACAATACTGACCAACTTTCAGGTAATAAAGTTAAAGAGTAACAAGGCTTGAACTTCATCATCGAATTTAATATCAATTGATACTAATCAAGACCGGATAGTGTTAAAGTTGATATAAGTGGTAATGGATCCTTCTTTCAACCTTGTGCTTACTAATTCTCTCTGTTAAAAGCAACATTCTTGGATAACAAGAGTCTGATGACAGAAACAACTCTCCTGTCTAGTGTAGCCTAGTCGCCATTTGATGTCTTTTCTGGTTTGTTACCCATTATAGTTGCATCCAAATCTTTCTGAACTACCAAATCCTCGATTTACATCTTCCACCATCCAATAAACTTAACCATCGAATTTCTCTCTTTCGGTTTTCCTTCCTCAGTCGTTATTCTAAACTACGGATGTTTAACAATCAAGTCAGAACTGAGAACAGTGGTTGGGTGCCTAAACTTGAGTGTGTTCAATTGTACGCTATTTATGAAACCAATTTCAAAAAATCAAAAGCAAAACTCAAGAGCCTAAGCCCCTTATATCAATTGTTAGGATCGAAGCACACACAAACACAAGCAAGAAAACAATAAAGCAGTTAACAACACGAGAGATTTAGAGATTTGATCGTGTATGTTTAATATATTCTCATATATTCTGCCATTCAGATGTCCCTATTTGAAGCTTTGTTCGATTACAAGCTCAATATCCATATCCCATATATTGTCGATGACACCTTTATTGCTTTTGTTGAGGAGTTACAAAGGGATCTCATGAATCGATGATTCAGTCCCTCAAAAAGCAAATGCTTAGTGCTCGAAATCAAATGAAGCAATTTGCTAATGCTCATGCTCTTAACAAACGTTTGAAGGTGGTAATTAGGTGTGTGTGAGACTGTAGAACTCAATTCAAACTGCACTCAAGTTGTATAGCACCCAAAATTGCAGCTTGTTTCTATGGGTCTTTCTTAATTCTCGAGAAATTTGAAAGTTCTGTTTATCAATTAGATCTTATTGTTCATTCAATGGTTCATCCAACTTTCCATGTTTCTCTTTGAAACAAGCTCATGACATTAATGTATTGGTGACACCCATGCCAATGGCTCCACGATTTTAATTTTAACCATGTGCAAATTTAGACCAACTACATCATATTTTTAGGTCAAGCGTTGATGAACTTCGATTGCATTTTCCCTCGTTTCATTTTGAGGTCAAAACTTTTTTTCTAAAAAGGTAGTATTTTAAGCATAATTTAATGCATGAATGACGTAAAGTTCACGGGTTAATATTATACATGCCCTATTTCTTTGTAACTAGATTTACAAATGGAATAAAAGTGTAATAGCTGGGTAATAGCTAAGCTGATCGAATTGGTTATCTTGAATTGTGTAATCTTCTTCTCTCTAATTTCTTTTCAAGCCTAACAGAGAGCCAATAACGTAGAATTACCTATCTTCTTCATTTATTGTTCTTGATTTGATTTATGGGTTGATCGGGTAATTTTATCTCTTAAATCATTTTGATGATGAAAATATAATATTATAATAGGAAAGAATGTAATTTTGTAATCATATTTAACACAATTATTATTTATAAGTAATTAAAATATTTTGTACAAGTGCTCCGATCAACCCACCCCGACCCATAACAAAATTTACCTAGTTTGACTCGTTAACCAACCCACCAAATTTTTCCATATAACCAATTAAGGTGAGGGAAACAAAAGCACCTGAGCATCAAGAACATTAATCCGGGATAATGTCCGGGATAAATGTGAACTAACAGAACGGTCTCTTTCCTCTACAGCTGCAGCTTAGTCCTCTGCATCCTGAAAATGAGTTCAGGAAGGTTTATAGATATAAAAAATTTATACTTCAAATAAAATAGACACATATATATACTATTTATCAGACATGAAGCCGAATGTTAAGCGATCCCTCCAGTGCAGCCCAAGCTTCTGCCTTTCTACCAGTTGTTTCCCATTAAAGAAATATCAGGAAATTTAGACCCGTTTATGTACAATTGGATCAATTTAGGATATGTTTTATCCCAAGCATGTCAAATGATCAAAGTGCTAGGCAAGAAACTGGTGAAGCAGAATGACAAAGTAACCCAAAGTGCCTTGTAACACTAACACATACAACCTCTAAAATTATTTTATTCAATGATTTGGATTATTATTGTAATATTAGGCTGTTGTAAACACAAAGGATTAAGCCGAATCCAACATGCATATATTTTAGATAGATACATACTTATATATTTTATTCAATGATTTGGATTATTATTGTAATATTAGGCTGTTGTAAACATATTTAACACATCAGTTGTTGATAAATAAACTAAAAATAGAATTGTTTGCAGGTCCTTTCTACCCATTTCAACTTGTCCTAAAAAATTGTCTGTTTGACCCAAGCCAAAATTGACCTGTTAACCCAGCCCTCCAGACCAGCCTAATCGCCACATCAGTAACAGAGGACTACTGAATACTGATGCAATGAAAAGAAAAAAAAAACAATGTGTACAATTGCCCTATTATGAAATCAAAACTTTAAAGCATACCTGATATCATTTTCGTTGATATCTTTCCTAAGCATATCTTCTCAAGATACTATCTGCAACAAGGAATTATAATAGTAAAAATGGCAATATGGACCCATTAGTGGATGGGTGGATTTGTTGTGTTTATCTCAAGAGGGTCAACTAGAAAAAATCAGACAATATTAGATAAAAGGGGAACGGGTCAAAACGATTCTTACGAATAACTACCTAAATAATTCTACTCAGTGTTTAGGTTACTTTCATAATAATCTTGCTTCTTAATCATAACTATCGCATTCAACTACTTATAAAAAAAATTAATAGATAATCAAAGAAAACTTTAACCCATACCAAAAATTGACACGATTTTAGATTACTTTTGTATAACATTGTTTTTAATCATAATTAATGAATTCATTAATCATAATTTCATAATAATTTTAAATAGTCTGCAGGAAAATTGTTTATGGGTTGGTCACCCAAACCAACCTAGCCCATTTTTGACCCGTACCAAAAAGGACACACCAACCTGCTCGACAGAAACCTGCTAATCCTTTAAGCTCAGTGTTTGCCATAACTCTTTCAAAGTTTGAACTAGCATAGCTTTCCGTTCTTTAGCCTCTCTTAAACAACTCAAGTTCAGTCCTCGCTTCCTTGTTGACCCGTGCCTCAGCTAGTGATTTTTCTTCCTTGGCTGCATTCAGTGCATTCATCAAGTGTTCTTTTGGTGCAGCAAGTTCAGCTTTGTTCTTATCTATTGTTGTCTTGCAGCAGCTTCTCTGTGGCAGCTTTGTCTTTTTATAAACTCTCCATTTTGTTATCTTCAATCTAGAAGTATTTAATCATGTATTTAATTATGTTTGGATACAGAGATTCAGATTCAGCTTCGGATGATAAACAGTTTCTCGTTAGCTGCAACAAAAGTGGCTATTAGAGGATAGAATGAGAATAATGTCAGATGAAATCTTCTTTTAAATCAAAATAATGTCATTTTTGGTCATTTAAATAGCAGTTTTGATTAAAAAAAAAAAAAAAGAGAAAGTCCGAAACCATTTCCAGACTTGTACACTCAAACACATCTTCTCTTTTGACTCTAAAGAAGTATTTACCTGTAAAGAAGTATTTACTATCAGAGAAGTGTTTCAATTGCATGGATTTTTGTGATAAACATCTTAACAATTATATTATTAGTCTAGAGAAGTATTTACCTGTAGCTTGCTTATAAACCATTTCTTATATCTTCATACTCCCTAATCTGGGTTACTCAAAAACAAAAAGAACATGTGAGACAAAACAGCTTTAGCTTTTAAAGGCAAAACAGTATATTCTATCCCATACCTGTGCCCTTGTCCCGCCTCCCTATACTCTACCAACAGCTTCTGCTATGGGTGGAATTTACTGGTTTAAAGTTTAAACAAACCCTCATTTCATGAGAGTGGTGGCATCACTTCTTTTATTTTGCCCTCTACTTAGTGTGTCTCTTTCTCTCATGAGAGCATAAACCTGAGTTAATAAGGCTGAAATAACATATAGCAACAAAATATTAGAAACATTAGTTATGTGTAGTTGTCGAAAATAAAATAAAAAAAGGAAAAAAAGCCTATAGACTTTTTGCTAATTCACAAACGTGGACTTCATTTTTGCATAACTATATCCTTAAACTTCAAAACAGTCACCAAAAATGCTCATGGACTTCATTTTCTAACAAGCTATTAGTCCTTTTTAGGATAGAGTGCTTTAACTTATAATAGTTCAACTAACAGTTCTTTATTTTTTGCATGATCAATCATTCAATCCATAAACTATATAAGAATCTTTTTCTTCAGCTTTTATAAGTTGAGATATAAACATACAACAATAAAGTCTAGTGACTTATGTATGAATTCAGCAAAACCTGTAGGTTTCTTCCTGAACTCCTGTTGTATTCTTTTTCATCTTCCTGTTCATGACCAGCAGACTTGTGTCCCAGCATTCTGACTCATTGTTTCTGTGAAATTGCAATCAAGTTGTTACAGATGAAGCCAAGTAACAAATATCAAAAGTTAGAGCTTAATTGTAACCCTAAATCGGATGAGTATAATCTTTTCAAGGTTGAACTGATCTTACCAGAAGATTTCATGAGAAATTGGTACTTTCTTGAAGTGATGTTGAGGTCAAAGAACATTGGACAGCTTACGGATGTCCCTGGTATCTCCCAAGTCAAGAACATTGGATTCACAAAAAGAAATTGTAGAACTCAGAATCAAGAACATGAAAACTATGAAAAGGGAAATCAGAAGCGAGAAATCACCTGTTTTGTTATGTTCTGTGCACGACTCCTGAACCTTCCTTGCTTTTGGAGTAATCTCTGTTTCGTATGCGTTTAATCTTAAGTTGAGATATAAACATACAACAATAAAGTCTAGTGACTTATGTATGAATTCAGCAAAACCTGTAGGTTTCTTCCTGAACTTCTGTTGTATTCTTTTTCATCTCCCTGAACATGACCAGCAGACTTGTGTCCCAGCATTCTGACTCATTGTTTCTGTGAAATTGCAATCAAGTTGTTACAGATGAAGCCGAGTAACAAATATCAAAAGTTAGAGCTTAATTGTAACCCTAAAAATAAATTCATACTCTAATTGATCTTAAGCTCAAATCCTTCATATTACTTGAAACTTATAAATAAGAACCTGTTTGGTTTAACAGTACTTACCCACACGTGCAGAGCTGAAAGAATTGATTCGATTAGCCACTAAATGAAATCGATGCAACCTCCTCAGCCTCCTGTTCTTCACAAGTCAAGAACATTGGACTCACAAAAGGAATTTGTAGACATCACAATCATCCACCAACAAACCATAAACTACTTTAGCATAAAGTGCTTAAACTTACAAAAGTTCTTTATTTTTTGCAAGATCAGATCCATATACTTTATAAGAACCTTTTTGTTCAGTTTCTATAAGTTGAGATATAAACATGCAACAATAGAGTCTAGTGACTTAGTAAGAATTCAGCAAAAGTCTGTAGGCTTGTTTTTGTTTGAGAGCTGCCCTTAGAAAGATATAGCAGCTACAAACCATTTAGCATTCTTTCCAGAGTCGCCATGCTTTGATGACAGAAAATTTTCAAAAGTGGATAAAACAGTTTCTCGCTAGCTGCAACAAAAGTGGCTATTAGAGGATAGAATGAAAATAATGTCAGATGAAATCTTCTTTTTAATCAAATAATGTCATTTTTGGTCACATTTAAATAGCAGTTTTGATAAATAAATAAAAAATGAAGGTCCGAAACCATTTTCCTGACTTGTACTCTAAAAAACATCTTCTCTTTTGACTCTAGAGAAGTATTTACTCTCAGAGAAGTGTTTCAATTGTATGGATTTTTGTGATAAACATCATATAATTACTCTAGAGAAGTATTTACCTGTAGCTTGCTTATAAACGATTTCTTCTTATAAACCATTTCTTCTAATCTTCAAACTCCCTAATCTGGGGTACTCAAAAACAAAAAGAACATGTAAGACAAAACAGTTTTAGCTTTTAAAGGCAAAACAGTATATTCTATCACATACCTGTGCATATTGTTTCCTGATTGTAGATTCTTGAACAGCTTGTTTCTTTGAAAGCTCTTAACCGTATAAGTTAGAAGGAATGACGGCCTTTAGAGAATGTTAAAACTACTTTAGCAACTAGTAGTAGTCAAAATCGTTTCTCTCAAGCATAAACAATTGAACATCTTTCATACCCACTAAATGCCTATATAGTTCCCTAAATGCATGTTTAAGATTGTTACTTACTGTCAACTATCGTAACTACTTCAATATACATCAAGAATAATATAATATGATGTACAATCTACAATATATGTTCACAATATATAAGTTTTGTTAAACATCTTTCACAACCATATAATGGCCTACGCACTTCCCTTAAATGCATATTTAAGGTTGCTACTTAGTGTCCACTATCATAATTACTTCAACAGTAATCAAGGAGAATATGATGTACACTTAGATCTCTTCGAGTAGTTAAGTGCAAATTAAGTTCAACCAAAGTTAATTAGTAATATGCAGAATGTTTTCGACCATCTACAAACCGTAAACAATATGATACTAGATCAAGATTGTGAATAATTACCATAAAAGTCAAAGATTAAGTAGCTAATCAAAACATAATGACAGAAATTAAACCCTAATTTAAAGAACAGAATTTCATCACACCTGCTTAATTCGACCGAGAACCTCCATCCTCTTATCGGCTTCTTCTTCACTTTCATACAGTCCCGCATCAATCAAGAACTTCAAGAACCGAAATCAATCAACAAAACCCAAGATCGTTAAACAAAGATCATCAAAAACACAAAATACCCAAATCAAACAACAAAAGTACAAACCCCACCTGATTCAATTTCTTGGTTCTTACTAAATCAGCCTGAGATGGCCCCGCAAGAGACAAGGGTTTCGTAACCCCGTGCTGCCTCGGCGAAACTAAAGACTCCGAACCCACCATTATTACACCAAATTACGACAACAATAAGTTGTAAATCGAACGAGATTGAATAAGAACCGATGACATTTGGAGTAACGATCAAAAAATTCAAAACCCTTGGGTTGGATTCGGCGACTGGGCGATCAAGATTGAGAAAAGTGCGTTGAAGAATCTGTGGAAACCCTAGAAGTTTAGGGTTAAGGGGATTAAAAGGAAGTCGGATCTGAAGAACAGTATAGCGGTTAGAAATCGAAAGGCAAGATTGATTTATAGGCGTGTGAATTGAAATTGAGAATTGAGAATTGAGAATTGGGGGTGAGGGTTTGACACTTGAAGTACGTATGTATGATATTGTTGTGTTGTATTTGATTCTTTACCACGTTTTCTGAGATATTTGTTTTCCCACCGTTTTAAAATAAGTTTTTTATATAATAAGGTTCAGTTTTGATGGTTTTATTTAAATTTTAATGTTGTTATTAATGGTATCTAATATGTACATATGAGGTGGGCTATACATATTCTTCTCTCTTACTTGTCATATTACATCTTTAAAAAAATTACTTTAAAAATTATCATATTCCCCCCTTAAAAGTTAAAAAAATATTTCCATCCACTCTTGTTTTTTTTTTTTTCTCATACATCATGTTAAAAAATCAAATTTTTTAAAAGGTAAATAAAAAAAGTTTTTCTCTAAAGAATTTTCCTAAACATATATACTTGTTAAAACGTATATGCACTTTATAAATGCTAATTGTTCGCTTCTTTTTGTATCAGTGTTGTTTATTATTACTATTGATTAAAAATGTTTTTATAAAATTGAAAACAAACGATTTTTAAAGTATAAAAATACGTTTTCAAAAAAAACTTTCAGTTAAATTAAAAGAATTTATTTTTTCAATAAACATTTCAGTACAAATTAAAAGAATAACAACTTCTTTTCAAAAAGCTAAATAAATGTATGTATATTAAAATGAAAAAGGCTTGAATCCCACTAAAATTATTTACATTTATCCTTTTTTTAATTCACGTGTTTAACAAAATTTATGAAACATTCTAATTAAAATCAATATATTATATTGACGCGTATTTCAAAAGTTATTATAAAAGATATTATCAAAATTTAATTAAATAAGTTTATTTTAAAAGGATAAAAAATAAAAGATTTAAATTTTATTTACTTGAAAATTAAAGAAGGGAGTATAACAAGTATAAAAACAAATATAAAAAAGTTATTTATAGCAACACCCATAAATCAAAACTACAATCATTGTAAAATTAAAGTCAAGCATTTATTACAATTTCGTATCAAGGTTTGAGTTAATTGAATCATAAGAACATGTTTTTGGCGTAGATTGGATTGGCATAAAGATTTTAGGGAGAACTTTTATATCTATAGTATATAATAAAAGAGTAACTAAGATGTTACATGTCATTCTCATGTAACTCCTTAAAAAAATTTTCCCGCCTAAACTAATATGTTATTTTAGTCAAGTTTTTTATTTTAAAAAACTTATTAATAGTAATAGTTCATTTTATTTTGTATTTAACTTTTTATATTATCAACTTAATTGTGTAATCATATTATTTTGAACTATATATATTTTTATAGCCAAATAAGATTTAATTTAAAAAAACTAAAAAGAAAAATAACATTTATTGATATATTTATATATTTTAAGTTAGTGTGATTTTAAAACAACTATTTTTTATTTTACATAGGTCAATTATATGTTATATAATTTAAAAAGTTATTCGAATATTTATAACTTATAAATGTAACTTTTTATTTTTTATTGTTATAGTAATACGTAATTTAATCATATGAAATATTTATACATTTATGAATTATGTTATTTTCATATTTTCAACCCGTGTATTACACGAGTTTACTAAAACTAGTACACTACTATACTTTTAAAATGTCATATGCCAATCATATTTAAAATATTATATGTATCATTAGAAAGTTTCTAAGGATCGTATATTTTTAAAAAAGTTTATTAATATCGTTTGTACTGAATCTAAATTAAAAATATTTCTACTCTAATAAAATGATAACTAGAATGGACACGTGACAGCATCATAATCATACTCACCAAAAATTTTTCGCTTCTCTCTTATCTTAAATAATTACCTAAATTACTAATAACATTATTTAAACTCTTTTTAGATTAAAAGTAGGTTTTTAATAAATTACAAAAAAAAGATCTTTTAAAGAAGATTTTTTTCTAAAACATCAAACTTTTTTAAAAATTGGTATTTTTAAAAAGTAATTCTTTTATAATCAAAAAGAATTAAAATTGAGAGTTATAATAAAGAATTCTAAATTTGATATTTTTTAATACGGTTTGTTTTGAAACAAAATATTTAATTTTTTTTGGAAAAAATTGTTTAAAAATAATAGTTTAAATTATTAATATCATTGTTTTATTACTCGTATTTTTATTCATACGTAATTTCAATCATACATTATCTCGTAATATCATTGTATACTCAATAATTTTTATTATAATTAATATTTTATTTATTCAACCCGTGTAATACACGAGTTTATTAAAGCTAGTATCATATATATATCCTTAGAAATCTTTTTAAATATCATATATAACCAAACTAATTTTAAAATATCATATAAATTATTTTTTAATAATTAAAATATTATAAATTTTTTCATAAAAAATTCAAATTATCAAAAAAAAATTTAATTTCTCAAAACTTCAAACTTTCAATTTGGGTACCTCTCCTTTGGAATGGTTAAAAAGCACAGTTAGTATGTCAAAACCTAGTTAAAAACAATAACCGGTTGTTTTTCAATTGGAAATAGGTTTTGAACAAGATCTGAATTAGGTAAAAAGCGATTTTTGGACTCCTGTTGATCAAAAGCAAACCGTTTCTAGGGAATTACTAGATATGTACGCCTTTATTAATTGGAAATAGGTTTTGAAGCCTATTAACGTGAATTACTTTTATTGAAAATTAACAAGTACTTTTATACAATATAACAATGCTATATATTTTAGTGGTTTTTTTAGTACTCATGCATTTCAAACTTGTTAAGTTAGGTTTTTGTATAAAATAAATAGATAATAATGCTCAGCTTTACGATACTTTAAACCTGCTAGCCGTTAAAAAAATCGGGTTTGAATCTGAATCTTATCAGCCAGTAAAGCGAGATCAAACCCGACTAATTTTCATTAAGTGGGATTCAATAAAAGCTATTCATGGCTGCATGCACCATCTCCACCTTCACCTCACGTTCCCACATCATGATATTATTTGTTTTTTTCAAGATATTTTCAATTGGGATAGCTGGTTTGATTTATCTTTAAATATTTATAGATCTACTAATGTAATTTTCTTTACCTTCTAGCTTTTTGCTTGAATGATTCTTAAGAAGTTTTGCCTTTCAATAAAAAATCAATTTAAAAGCCAATCTTATCTCTCCTCTCTCCTCTCTTTTGCCTCCCAATGACATTCACCTAAATCCGTCTTTTTTTTTTTTTTTTTTTTTTTTTTGGCAATAACTGCCACTCATTCTTTCTACTTCAACTCACATCCTCTCTTATCCAACTTATCGTATATCTTTTTAAAAACAACAGTAAATATTTCAATGATGATGCTTTAATATAACAACACCATTTGAAGGAAAAATAAAAAAGAAAAAAGTTTGTTATGATATTTTTTGTCGTTGTAGCAGTCATGGTTGATATTGCGAGAACAACAAAAACAAACTTAATATCATTTGAAATTGTTTTAAAAAATAGATTTATACATACAAATTCATATGCTATGTACATAATAACCATAATATAAATCTTTTAAATTTTTAACGTTCTATACACCTGTGCATGATATATGTAGGTAACATACTTTTATACGTTTATTTTATGTATTTAACTACGTAAATGTCAACGTCACACACATGTAGTAAAACGTACAAAAGCGACGCATCGCGCGATCTTAATTTGCAATTTATATAGTTATCCATCAAAACATACTTTCTAAGAGAACACAACAACATTCATTAAATAAGTCTGATGACATTGGGCCTAAAGGAAACTGCTAAACGGCCCACTTAAATACCTGGGCTTGGGCTGACGTAAAATACACGAAAATAATTTTTAAATAAGTCGATGTTGATGATCCGTTACGCACTGCTCCAACGGTCAAAAAGGAATCAAATCTTTCAAAGATCTGCAAACGTAACGGTCACATTTTACCTCTATATCTCCCTCAATCTCAGTTCATCTTCAATCAATTTCATCACTTTTCGACTACAATCTCGAAACAAACTGTTAAATTTCTAAAAGTTGGGGATATTTCAACAATGGTGTGCCTTCATCAACCTCCTATTCAGTCACCAACCCCTCATTCAAAGGTGCGTACTCTGTTTTCACATGATACCCGATTCATGATTTGTAGAATGTAATCGCGACTGAATATCATTCTTGGTTTCTTGAATAACTCATGTTTGTGTTACAGTTTGATTTCAATTTCACTTCTTGTTTTTGATTCCTGCAAACTTGAAATGCAGACGAAGGTGAAACTATGAGAATGAATTGGTACGAGAAACGCATACCAAGTATAAAAGCCCTAATAAGAAACAATTACCCGCCAAAAATTTCATGAGTTCCACCAAATCATCAGAAAGTAAAGCTGTTGTTCACAGGAAGAAGATATTGGGTGAAAGGAAGGAGACCGTAGATACCGTTGAACAAGATTGTCTTCAAAGATCCACTAGTTTTGATCATAGTTTCGGATTGAAAACGGGTGAATCTTCTGTTGTTGAGGCTGATGGTTTCCGTGATGAACCATGTTTGCAATCTTATGATCCTGTTCAGAATTTTCTTTCTCCTAGGCCTAAATTCTTGATGTATGATCGAACAACCGTAGGAAGATCGTAAATCTACAAGAAAATGATGAAGATTGTGTCAAAATTAGTACTTGTTTCGATGCTGGTGTATGCGCTTCTGGATAGGAATTAGGGTGGGGGTATGCTCCTCTGATTCTGCAGAAAATGATACAAGCAACTCTTTGATCCAAACAACTATAGTTTCTTTCAGCCAAACAAAATCTTCTCGCATGGAGTTGTCAACCGGAGATTCATATACAGCCAAGAAACAGGTAACTTTTTTAACATTTAATGCACTTTTTTCATCTTTCTATATAGAATTTTGATGTTTATTTGGCATTGAGTTCTATTCATAGATGTTTACATTTTCAAATTTGGTGCAGAGACGAAAAAAATGCAGAAGTGGTTACAGCATATCCGGTGAGGAGATCAAGCAGACTAAAAAAGCCATGATTATGCTGTTTGATTATGATTGCATAGCACAATCAAACAGGTACCTTACCTAACTTACTCCTTATTCACTAATTCTACTTGTCTATTTATGTTCCTTCCTTTTTCAATTCAAGGCCAGGTTTGCTTGATCACCTCTTTCTTTTTTTGTTTATATATGCTGGTAAATGCTATGCAATCAAACACCGATTGATGATCTTCATGTTCTCTCTATAAAAGCCATGATTAATCATTGAGTTCCTTCTTGATGCTACAGTTGGATTCTATATGAGATTAGCGTTTCTAGTATTGAGCATTAATTAGGGTTTTCCAGTAATGTCTATATACTGTAAATATTAGCCAACCAGATTTAATCAATATTTAATATATAGAATTAGTTTTGTATTTAATTGTATGGCTGTAATTTATCTATTGCCTTGTATAGTGGCTAGGTGGTTAGACTCTATGTATATTTATTTGTGCTTTTAAGCCAATGGAATCATCGATTGTTTTCATCATAAATTATATGGTATCACAGCCTTAGGTTCTGGTTACATTTTTTTCCGCTGTACCACCATGAAAATACAAACCCTAGCCGTCACCACCACGTTCAAACCCTAGACAGGGCGGCGTGCCGCCGCCGCCCTATCCATTCTCTTTGCTTTTAGTTCTTTTATCTTTTCCGTTCTAAATAAAGATCCGTCTCGGTTTTAAATTCAAGCCACTTATCTTAAATCATTCTTCTCCACAAAACCATATGCCCATATCCCATCTTGTTTTTTTTCCTCTTCGTTTGTTCTTGCCGGACCACGGTCCGTTGCCACTGAAGAACGTCGCCTGGCCATGGTCACCGGCCCACGGGCCCGTTTAGGTTTTTAGGGTTTTATTGCATTTAATATAACCTAAGCTATCAATAATATTCAATTTACTCTTTTACCATTTAACATGGTATCAGAGCTTTAACCTAAAGCTCAATACCACCGCCGCCCTCTAACCGGACTACAGTCCCTGGATTTTTCAGATCAGCCTTCTTCTCCACTGTTCTTCTCTTCCTCTTTCAGTTTTATCTATGGCAGACACAGGCAAAACCACAGAAGCTTCTGGTCTCCACCCTGTGTACACCGTGACCAATATCCAACACAAAGTACGCGTTTTGGATGATGTCAAAGTGTCGTACTCCTCGTGGGTGAAGTTATTTCAACTTCACTACAGTGGATACAAAGTTCTTCACCATATCGACGGCACGGAACCACCGGCCAAGTCCGACCCGACCTTCGAGTCCTGGAAAGAAATAGATTCAATTGTGTTGCAATGGATCTATGGAACTCTCTCGGATGAGTTGCTTGTTCGGGTCCTTAAGAAAGACTCCACATCGCTTAAGGCATGGAATTGAATCAAAAACATTTTTTTGAACAACAAAGGTTCTAGGGCACAAACTCACTTGATCACTACTTTATCACTTCGCGCCATGCCCTCACTTGATGCCTATTGCCACAAACTCAAAGAGTTAGCCGACCAGTTGAACGACGTTGACAGTCCCGTCACTAAGCAACGCTTAGTTGTTCAGTTAGTCCGAGGACTCCCACGTGAGTATGATACTGTCGCCTCTTACATCAATCAAGCGACACCGGCCTGGGAAACTGCTTGCTCTATGCTTCAATTAGAGCAACACTGTTAGAATGCACGGGAACCCTATCTTCACAAGAAATTGCTGCTGTTGTCTCCTCTTACCCCTCGCAAAACTTGTCTAATCGCAGGGATGCTATCTTCACCAAAAATTGTTGCTGTTGTCTCCTCTTACCCCTCGCAAAACTTGTCTAATCGCAGGGATGGTGCTAATTGTGGTGGTCAGAGACCCCCCAACAGGGACTCTCGCAACCGGGAGGTCGTGACTCTCGTTCTTCTAATGGATTTCGTGGGCAGAACAGGGCTGCCCATGGGTAGGCCCCATCTCCTTTTGGTCCAGCAAATCCCTTTAGCAATGTTCAACCTATGTGGGCTCCCCAACAGCATCCTGCCCTTTATTGGGCCCCTGGTGGCCCACTCCGCCATGACCCTATCCCACTCAGCAGCCCTGGGCTGGCCCATGGACCGCCCAAAGACCACCTACACAACGGCCCAACAATGCTACTGCTCTATCACAAGCTCAGGCCCATTTGACAGAGGTCACTTGTTTATGGATACAGGTGCATCATCCCATCTCACAGCAGATGGATAACTACTCCCTGTGTTAATACTATAAATTCTATGTTTGTTGGGAAAGGAAACCGGGTACCAGTACTTGGATCACGTCACAAAACCATTTCTCATCATTCCAAACCCCTTCACTTGAAAAATGTTCTTTACTCACCACATATAATTAAAAATCTTATTTCAGTTCGACAATTTACTCGTGATAACTTTGTCTCTGTCGAATTTGATCCATTTGGGTTTTCTGTGAAGGACTTTAAGGATGGGAGGCTCCTGACTCGTCACAATAGTTTCAGCAACCTTTACCCGTTCACTAGCTCTGCACCTACATCTACCTTCAGCCTTATTTGTTTCATCGTCATCAAATTTTTGGCATGATCATTATTTAGGTCACCCCGGTTTACATGTTATGGATTTTTTATGGTCAAATAAAGTTATTGCATGTAATAAAGTTTCTAAGTCTTTTATATGTAATTCATGCCAACTTGCCAAACATAAACGTTTACCATTTGCTAGTTCAACTTCTACTACGTTTCTTCCATTTGACATTGTTCATGGTGACTTGTGGACCTCCCCTTTATTAAGTAAAACTGGCTACAAATATTATCTTGTCCTTGTTGATGACTACACACAATACACTTGGGTGTTTCCATTAAAGTTTAAATCCGAAGCCTTTGTCAAATTCACCCACTTTCACAAATTCATGTCAACTCAATTTAAAACATCTATTAAATCTTTCCAATGCGACATGGGTGGAGAGTTTGACAATACCGAATTTTAAACATTTGCAACATCTCAGGGATTACAATTTTGGTTTTCATGCCCACACACATCTCAACAAAATGGGAAATCCGAACGCATGATTAGACGCCTTAATGATCTTATGTTATCGCTTCTATTTCATGCCTCTCTACCTCCCACCTTTTGGGTAGATGCTCTCCACACGGCTTGCTACTTACACAACATTTTGCCAACAAAGGTTCTCAATTACCGCACACCAACTCTCGCTCTCTATCTCAAACAGCCAACCTATGATCACCTTCGGGTCTTTGGTTGTGCTTGTTACCCCAATCACAATGCCACACGCAAACACAAATTGGCTCCCAAATCCTCCCTTTGTGTGTTTCTCGGTTACCCACAAAATTATAGAGGATATCGGTGTCTTGAATTGTCCGCGGGAAAAACTATTTTTCCCGACATGTTACATTCGATGAGTCTCTCTTCCCCTTTTCCCAATCTTCTAAACAACCTCCCACCACATACTCGTTTCTAGATACTGATCCTTCCCTTCTCTTCTTTCATTCTACATCTTTCACATACAAAACCACCACTTCCACCCCGCCAACCCCATTCCCCTCCTCCCCCTACACATATACCTATTCTCGTAGACGACAGGTACCACAACAGCCTCAACCACCACCTGCCACCCAGCCCCACAACTCGCCTGCCACCCAACCCATCCACTCTGAACCCAACCTCACCAACTCCCCACTCCAATCCTTAAGCCCTTCCCCTCCTCAATCCACTCCAACCACACCACCTTCCTCTCCACCTCCCTCAACCCCCCTTCACCACATTCCAACCTTCCTGAACAGCTTCCTGCCACCCACCCGCCTCCTGCCCACCACCCCATGGTTACCCGATCCCAGCTTAGCACCACTAAGCCCAAAATTCCATTCAATCTCCACACCACCATTGATCCTCCTATTTCTCCCCTACCAAAATCTTATAAAAGTGCTCGTGATGATCCAAACTGGTACTCGGCTATGACCGATGAATACAAGGCTCTTATAGCTAATAACACGTGGGATTTAGTGCCTCGTCCTAGTGATGCTCATGTTATCCGTTGCATGTGGCTTTATAAACATAAATATCATGCCAATGGAACTTTACAACAGTACAAAGCACGCCTCGTTGTGAATGGAAAATGTCAGCAGGTTGGCGTGGACTGTGATGAAACGTTTAGCCCAGTGGTTAAACCAACCACCATCCGCACGGTTCTCAGTCTTGCCGTTTTGAAATCATGGCCGATACATCAGTTAGATATTAAAAACGCGTTTCTTCATGGTGAGCTTAAAGAAATAGTTTACATGTTCCAGCCACCGGGTTTTGTTGATTCCACACGCCCTACACATGTTTGTTGCCTCAACAAGTCTCTTTATGGCTTAAAACAGGCGCCCCGTGCGTGGTATCAACGATTTGCATCATATCTTCAACAATGCGGTTTTAAGAGCACCACATGTGAGACATCTCTATTTGTCTACAAACAAGGGCAAAATATGACAAATCTTTTAT
This sequence comes from Flaveria robusta, assembly GCA_025506415.1. Lineage (NCBI taxonomy): Eukaryota > Viridiplantae > Streptophyta > Magnoliopsida > Asterales > Asteraceae > Flaveria > Flaveria robusta. The sequence goes on along the minus strand of CM046459.1, from coordinate 18,283,324 downwards.
TGTATATGGATGATATTATACTCACCGCATCTGACCATTCTCTTTTACAGCATATTATCACATCTTTATCCAAGGAGTTTGCTATGTCAGATCTTAGGCCACTTCATCATTTCCTTGGGATTCAGGTACAACGTCACAATGGGGGACTCTATCTTTCCCATGCATCGTATGTTAAAGACATTCTTGTAAGGGCAAAGATGCAACATTGTAAACCTTGTGCTACACCCGCGGACACCAACTCCAAACTAAGTGCAACTGCAGGAAAACCACTACCTGATGGAACTCTGTACCGTAGTCTCGCTGGTGCACTTCAGTAACTCACCTTCACACGGCTTGACATTGCATATGCAGTTCAACAAGTGTGCTTGTTCATGCATGCTCCTAGAGAGCCTCACTTTAATTATTTGAAACGGATACTTCGGTACTTACAAGGAACTATCTCGATACGTCCCTCCAAATTGGTCTCCCGCACCGCCTACTCCGATGCCGATTGGGGGGGCTGCCCTGATTCACGAAGATCGACTTCTGGGTACTGCGTTTTTCTCGGCGATAACTTGATCTCCTGGTCCTCCAAACGTCCACCAACTATCTCTAGATCAAGTGCCGAAGCCGAGTATAAGGGTGTTGCCAACACCACTGCCGAAACTACTTGGATAAGAAATCTCCTGTTAGAGCTACATGTTCCCATTACTCGTGCATCAGTAAGTTACTGTGATAATGTCTCGGCAATTTATCTTACTCAGAACCCAGTCCAGCATCAACGAACAAAGCATGTTGAGATCGATATTCATTTTGTTCGTGAAAAGGTACGGGTTGGTTCAGTTCGTGTTTTACATGTCCCAATAGATTTCCAGAGTATGCAGATATCTTTACCAAGGGTCTTCCTCGTCAACTGTTTACACTTTTACGATCCAGTCTTTGCATCCGTTCCACTACTGATTCGACTGCGGGGGACTATTAGACAACCAGATTTAGTCAACTGTTAATATATAGAATTAGTTTTGTATTTAATTGTATGGCTGTAATTTATCTATTGCCTTGTATATTGGCTAGGTGGTTGTACTCTATGTATATTTATTTGTGCTTTGAAGCCAATGGAATCATCGATTATTTTCACCATAAATTATAGTAAAGTAACCTATCTGCAGCTTTTCATCATCTTGTTGATTTTTGTTCTTTCTTTGGAATATTATCTATGCTTGTGACTCTTGCAATGGGATGTAAATGAGTCCGATATTCCATGAAAAAATTTGAATAAGCAGTACTAAATTAATCCGAGAGATCATATAGAGAAGATGTAAAGGTATTAGCCGAAGAAGCAGCATCTGAGCTTTCAAAAGAAGAAGATGAAGAACAAGTTAGCCATGTTCATTTTCAATTTTTCAGACCGTCATTGGTTTGGTTTGGTTTGGTGACTTTGGTCTATGGATTGTTGTTTTGAAGATCATACAGTATCAAAGGGATCGGACCATTAATCCTAATAATATAACAAAATCAAAAAGATCCAGTTTCAAGTCTACTGATAGGCACAAAGGTATCAACAATTAGCTAACGTGATTCGTATACAACAGATAGTCCGAGATACAGCCACACCACTCGAACTATCCGAAGAGCAAGTCCTAACCCGAGAATCAAGATACAGTCTCACCACTTAATTTGGAGTTAGTTTCCAAAGATCACCATCAAAGCTGCTACCCTTTGAATAGTGGAAAACAGGCTACTCTAGAGAGAAACCAAAGATAAAACTAATTTTCACAATTTCTGAATGATCATCCCAAAAAAACCAGTTACCGATTACATCAAGGAAAATTGCAAAGTAACTACCCCACGTGGCTATTCTTTAGGGAATTCAAGATGATAACTACTACCCACTAATTAAAATAAACACACTTCTAAAACATGAAAATAAAGTAAAAAAAAAAAAAAGAACAAATAATGCATGGACTAAATGCACGTGGGGATGAAGAGAAATTGCATGGGTAATTAGCCACTTTCACATGCAATGATACGGACCCAATTTATCGACTTCTTTGTTCCACTAGAACCCGTTCGATCGTTGCATCTTCAAGCATAATGGCTAGTGAGCGTGGGGGTATGGGGTCGCTATCATCTACCTAACCCACGAAAAAAGTTCCTTGTTTTGGGGGGAACCAGACCGTAGGTTGGTTCCAAGTTTTCGACTATAGGGGTCTAATAATGTAAATATTAGTGCATGCTTTCATTACAAACTCTCTACAAGTATCGATATAAACACTACAAACCTAGACTGGAGCTACATGCATGCTTTCTATCTCATTTGGAAGTTCAAAGTCCTAAGGAAGAAGGCATAAAGCAAGGCGAAGAACACGCAAAAACCAACAAGAACCGCAGCAACAGGACCCATGAAATCCAATTCAAAACCATAGTAGTCATTGATAAAAGCTGCCATGGTAGGGTTAGGTGTCTGCCCAGGCACAACGATCTCCTGATTCGCGTCATGATACTGTGATACAATGCACCCATAAACGGTCCATGCCATCGGGCAGATCCAGTAGTACCAAACCCACCATCCCGGAATTTTCTAGAAAATTCAAAAACTCAAGTCAAATTCTTTCTAAACTCATAAAACGCTGAGAAGATATTGAAGTTTAGTACTTACAGGTCGTGGGATATAAAACCCTGAGAAGATATTGAAAAGTAGGTAACACCCAGCAGCGAATATAGCCGCTACTTGTTCATTTGGTGTGACAGAAACGGTCATCATTCCAAAGTACGTGAAGTAGAGAAATGAAAAGAAGTTGAGGAAGAAGAACCAGAAGAATTTATCTGCTGTCCATTCGAATGACACCATGGAATACACGATTACGGAGTAATATGTCGTTTGAAGTAATACATATGGTATCTCCACAATCACCTGAATCACATCCCAAACTCAATATTACTAAGTTTCATTAAAGTTTGTGAATATGAAAATAAATATCTGTTTTGGAATAAAAAACCGACCTGTGCCATGGCGTATGGTAACGAAGAGTACATCCCGGCAGCTCTTTCTCGATAAAAGACTGTTCTCTCTGTGGCCACAACTGGCTGTACGGTTTGGCAGTTATTAATACCAACAAAAAATATAGCAGAGTACATGGCGCCAATGACTGCACTCAAATCATTACTACTAGACCTGAAATTATTTAATCAACAATCACGAAAAGAAGCCAAGCTATTTATTTTTTAAATGATAAATCAAGATTCAGGCCAGAATTTACTTCTTGTTGCCAATTTTCCAGAATACGCTCCCGACCATGACTGCACAAAGCAAGGTGAAGCAGAAACGGACAAGGTTATAATCGGGATTCCGCCAGTAACTCAACCACATTTTCCATATACAAGACGTAAATTGTCCCCATGAAGATTGAGCATATTGTGTGTCAAAGTGAAGATCTGAGGCTCCTAGGGGAGGTACACTTAATTCCTTCACCAAAGCCTTGTTCCTCCTGCATCATCATATAGATTTTATATAAATAGATGACAATTTTAGTTATTGTTGGTAATATGTAAATGACTTACTGATGCAAAGATGATGCAGTGAAATGTTCAGCAAAATCGATACCAAGCCTCATCTCTGCAGCACCTGAGCTCACTTCTAACATCCAGGTTGCTGGATTATACTTTTCAGGTATTTTGGGAACCCCATTAACAGCCTGATAATATGAAAACACAAAACTATAATTAACTTCATTATTTTTTGTTTTCATTTAGTTATTGTGGAAGTAAAATGCATACCTCAAAATACTCGATGATTTGTTGAGAATGTCTGCCAAGGGGACCAGAATAGATAACTCGACCTCCTCTTTTCAATAATAACAACTCATCAAAGGATTCAAAAATATCGATGCTAGGTTGATGAATGGTGCAAACAACGGTTCTTCCGGTATCAACAGTGTTCCTTACAGCTCTCATAACAATTGCTGCCGCTCTGGCATCTAGTCCAGAAGTTGGTTCATCCATGAAAATGATTGAAGGATTAGCAACAAGCTCGACTGCAATCGTTAGCCTTTTTCGTTGTTCAGTTGACAAACCACTAACTCCTGGAAGTCCCACTATTGCATCCTTGATATTTTCTAATTCAACTAGCTCCATCACTTCACTCACAAACATCTGAAAACATAAAAGCATAGTATTACTATTATTATATTATTATTTACACAACTTTGGTTAATATAAAAATTATCAACGACATTTTACCATTTTGTCTTCCTTGTTAACTTCTTTTGAGAGACGGAGGAAAGCTGAGTAGATTAAAGATTCATGAACAGTGATTGTGGGAGAGTGAATATCAGTTTGTTCGCAATATCCTGAAATTCTAGAGAATGTTTCTTGTTTCTTTGGGAATCCTGATATTCTAATATCTCCTTCAATATATCCCCCTGTTTTTCTTCCTGCTAAGACGTCCATTAGAGTAGTTTTTCCAGCACCACTGACTCCCATCAATGCAGTAAGGACACCAGGTCTAAAAGCACCTGTTACGTCACAAAGTAGTTGCAACCTATTTTCAGTGACACCTTGTTCTCTCATCTCCTGTTTCAAAATATAATGATAAAATTTAGTATATGACACATACGCAAATTGATAAGAGTTATTAGAAAGTCGCTTACACTAGGCATATCAACATAATAATTCATGTTGTCGAATGACATGGCAAGTGGAGTAAATGGAAGAACCATCCCTTTCTTAGATGCACCATTAGAATCGGAAGAAGAAGATCGAATCTGGCTTATTTCTTCATTTCCCTCTACAAAATTTAATTTTAGCTCGACCATTTGGTTATCATTTTCATGTCTGTAAACTGTAAAGTATAAAAGTAGAATGTTTCAGGAACCCAGGATACATACTTGAACCAGCTCCTTCAGTAGCATGACCATCCAAGGCTGCAGCTTCTTCCTTGGAGATTATTGCTTGTGGTTTTCCAGGGGCTGGTTAGTATATATATTATATAGGGATTACCAAAGTTAGTAATTGAAAATATACTAATATCTTGAGAATCATTTTAATACAATCAACTAACTTACCTCGTGAATACATAAGGGACAGGGTGAACATGATATTGAAAAGAAATATAAAACCAAGAAGGGCACCAGCACCAATCCAGTATGAGCTTTCTGAAGTCGGGATGTCCATATTTTTTAACACAGCAAACCCTAAGTTGGTTGTCCTGTCGGTACTCTGTGAAAAAAATGAAATATCAATGATATTTCTATTTTGTAATTATTAAGATTTTAGTTAAGAACTTGGAACATACACTTTGGCTGGTCCACCTAGAGTCAAGGAACTCATTGATGGTGATGGCTTTAAAGATATAAGACAATGGTGATAGCCAATAAGCCCATTCCCACCAGTTTGGAATTTGGTTTTTAGGTAGAATGAAACCACCCAACAGAAACACAAGCAGAAGTACAACAGATCCACCGGTGTTAGCAATGTTCATTGTCTTGCAAACTCCTGCAATGAGCCTAAACAGTCCGGCTGCCACATTTTGAACCAAGAAGACTAACAAGAGATGCTTGAAGAACCTGAACATGTACGTATTGCATTAGCATATAGTGTTGAATATTTACTAGAATGAAGTAAAATAAAGTAAAAATTAGTTACCTGCCAGCATCAGGGGCAAGACCAACACCCCAGTACAGAACAACTGTCCACATAATACTTTCGATCACTGATATGGGAATTCGAAGCAAGAAAGCTGGTAGTGTGAAAGCCCATGGAGGGTGGAACAAGAGGTCCCGTTGCTTATAAATAACAGGAAGTCTCATGACAGCGAATGACAGATCGGCGAACCCATTAAACATGTTAACAAGCATGCTGTTTAAAAGTGCACCTATATAAATGGATCCGTCTATTTCATTCCTATGGTGCATTGTGGTCCTTAGATACAAAGTTGTGCAAATAAATGATATAAACAGGATTTGTATTGTTCTGAAAACATAAACAGGAGCATTTCTTTTTATCAGTAGAACTTCCTTATCCCATGAGGCCTTAAGGAGCTTCATTTTAGATACTAAGTACTTCTTATACACTAAAGCAGCCTTGTGGCTTTGGTTTTTATCATATGGGACTGATAACTCACGATGCAGCTTCTCCCCTACATGAAAATTCTTGAACCGTTCACTAAATTCACTCACTGGAATGTATTTGTATGCTCTGTTTCTATCTGCCCAATATTGTTCTTGGTCCTTTCTAGATGTCACCTATTATAATAAACATTCACAAAGTCAAGTAAATTGTGGTATCATATAACATGTACAGCATAGTTATAATCACATAAAGCAATTTCTAGTTTTTACCTCTTGTAAAAAGTCAGCAGTACCCTTTCTCTCAGGACATTTAAATCCACAACTCTCGAAAAACTCAACGATGTGTTCTCGTGGACCCAGATACACGATCTGACCCTCCGATAGTAGGACGATGTCATCAAAAAGAGCAAAGGTCTCGGGGGCAGGTTGTAGCAGGGACATGAAAATTGTGGAATCCGTGAGGTGTGCTATTTGTTGCATGCACTTTACTATCTGAAATGTTGTTGAGCTGTCTAGACCTGTTGATATTTCATCCATAAACAGAGTTTTTGCTGGTCCAACAAGTATCTCTCCTGTTGTTACACGCTTCTTTTGTCCTCCAGAGATACCTCGTCTCATTTGGTCTCCAACAAAAGTGTCACGACAGTTATCAAGCCCTAAAATCTGATTATTGGATTTAAGAAACATATTAGCATTTTGATTTTGAAAGATTGGTATTAAAAACTTCCGGAAGAATACTGCTTACTCTGAGGGTGTAGTAAGTAATCAAACTGCTTTGATCTCCTTCAATGGCAGTAGCCTTCATGAAAAGGTCAACCTCAGCTTCCGGGAAGATCCCTGCCTCCTTTTCTCTTCTTACAAGCTCAGCTAACATCTCTGTATTTCATTGTTTATAGTCATAAATCATATGTTTTTGTTCCAAGAATTAACACAAAGGTTCCATCTTGACAAGTTCAGTTAAGTTATACCTGCACGAGATCCAACTCCTAGGCATCTTGCTGAGAAATCTAGGGTTTCCTTGACAGTCATTTCTCCAACATGTACATCCATCTGGCTAATGTAAGCTGCTGTCCTTCGAGGTTCAAATTCATTGAGCTTATGACCGTTGTAAGTTATCTCTCCGTCAACTCTTAAACTTGAATCCAGCCTTCCCGCCAAAGCCAACAGAAGTGTTGTCTTACCAGAAGATGGTGGCCCCAAAAGAAGTGTCATCCTGTTACATTATAGATCACATGTGAAATACTTGTTCAATTTGTACTTTTACTGAAACTTCTAATGGTCTGTGTTGTTGACATGAGAGACTATTCTTAGGTATGCAATACATGACCTTAAAGTTTAAAGCATACCTTCCTGGTTTGATTATCCCGGATGTATCTTTAAGAATGCGAAGTTTTGCTTTCTGGCTGAAAGTGATGCCGACCGAAGCTAGAAGAGATTCAACAATATTTCTGGCGGTATTTACCAGCGTGGGAAGTGCTCTTGCTCCAATGAGGCAATCAGCTTCTACAGACAAATGCTGAAACCGAACTTCTACTGTTGGCAGGGAGATTCCAACCCTGAAATCATTTTATACAATAATATGCTCATTAGTAATTAGGTATGTACTTAAACAAACCCAAAATCAACTAAACTCTATCAATTATTGCAACCTAAACAGTAAGTAGGGAACTGTTGTGTGTTTGAGGCAAGTCCTGCAAACCTTTCCTATCTAAGATATGTATCGGACCTGATCACCAGCCATGTATACTCATAAGTCATCACAACTCACTACCAAATCCTCTTGAACCTTCTCCTATTTCACACAGACTTCTTACATATATCTTTCTATGATACGTCTAATAGTTGAAACTTTAGTAGCTAATAATCATTTGACAGAAGTTCAGGGTTTATTGTGTAAATAAGAGGTTAAACAACTTAACAACCGTTTAGATTAGTCGTTAACCTCTGATTGAATGAGAATTAGGATTAATAAGATCTGATTCAACTTCTTCTTGTCCTTCCTAATTCCACCATAACATTCAACCATCGAAGTCACAAACATGAAGAAATCGACGATCGATTGATAAAAACTTACTTATCAACCCGATCTCTGAACTTCCTCAGAAAAATCTCGTTATCTTCTTCAGCAACTTTAAAAATCTTATCAATAAAACTCTGTCTCGCCTGCGGATCGAGATCTCGCACATCCAACAGCATCTGTTCAGTCGGAAATTGCTGTTGATCCGCCGGGATATACGACTTGAAGATCGTCGTCCGCAACCGATTATACGTCGGCAGTTTCTCCAACGCCGCCCACCGCAACGCCTCTTCGTCCTCCATCGAGTGTCGACTACTCCGTCCGTCGTGACTCGCACCACCGCCGGTGGCGAACACATCCTCCATCCGCCAGCTGCCGGAGGCTATGCTGATTCCTCGGCTTATGCTTCTCCCTAAACTCTGACTAATGCTCATCTTCCGATCTTCCTCCATTTTCGGAGCCCTAAGGTACCAATGAACCTTAGGGTTCACTCGCCTATATACAGAAATAGATGAATGGTGGCGTTTGTAACACCGCTCGTTTGGTTGTTCGTATGGGTCCGTCTTCCAGACAACCAATTGATTGTCGATGTGTTCGTCTATACACCGGTTGAAAAGACCCCCATGTTTACCACGTGGCTTGATTTATGAGTATTTATTCGGATCACAGTAGCAGGTGACGTGAACACATCCCTGTTGGTAATGGTGTCATTAACACAAACAGAATTTATTTCACCGGGTCGGTTTCGGTTCTCGTATATCTATCAAAGTCCACATTTGAATTTTCGGTTCGATTCGGGTCATCTTGTTACATTTCAGGTCGGTTAGGAATAAAAACGAAAGTTTTTATATGTGGGACTGGATGTCTTCCCTACTAAACACGATTAACGGGCACTTGAGAGTAGAGGTGCTCAAACCGGTTTTTCCGGCCAAACCGGTTCGGGTTCAAAACCGAACCGGTTTTTTTGTGGTATAGACAAACCGGTTTTTCTTCAAACCGGTTCGGGTTACAAACCGGTTTGGCTCACCGAATACTCGAACCTGCCAAACCGGTTTGAAACCGGTTTTTTTTATTGAAACCGGTTTTTCTTACCGGTTTAACCGATTTATAAACCGGTTTTGAGTTCGGGGCTACCAAACCGGTATAGAAACCGGCGGTTTGGGTCGGTTCGGGACCGGTTTGGGCCAAACCGGTTTTTCTTTGAAACGGGTTCCGGTTTTTCCGGTCGAACCGGTTTTTTTGCCCATGACTACTTGAGAGCGTGAAGGATGTTTGATACGACGTTTGGGTGGTTACATGAAATTTGTAATTGAAAGGGTGTAACTGGTAAAACTAAAAGTCATAATAACAATTATTATGTAATCATAATCAAAAATATGTAATGGACCGTTCAAGAACTGGAACGAATAATTACTATTAATTTTGCAATTCAAATGGAACATGTATAAAATTAACATTTTCCAAGTAAGTTTAAAAATCTTAGGGATCACTGTTTAAAATCTCATCGCTTGAAAAACCGCAATATATGTTACATATAAAGAATCTAAAAAAAAATTAAACAAACATTGTTTGTGTTCGTTCGTTTAACTTTTAAGTGGACATACAAGCGACGATAATACTTAAACAAAAGGATTTTTTTTATTCTTTAAGAAAATGAATGTGCTCGTATGTTTTTGAAACATGATCGACACATTAAGTAATTTTTAAACATTGTATAGAGTTGGACAAAAAGGAGATGGGTGAACCTTCTAGTGCCTTGTGAAAAGATATAACTAGGTTTAACTAGAACTAATTTTGATTCGTTATCCAATAGTTCCTCATCTTAACACCTCTAAATACAGTCACGGAACAAATTATTCTTAAATAATACCCATTGAAAGACATGTATAACAAGAACATGTAAATAGGCAAGATTTTAAATGTGCTTTTTTTATAATTTATTATAGGTTTTAAGTATAGAATACAAAAATTAGACAACTCACTTACTTCTCAAAATGGTGACATTTTCATTAACGTTTCCAAACATACAAAAGTGTTTTAGGTGTTTCTCTAAATTAAATTATAATTCTTGTGCACATCAAGGGGTCCAGCCACGTGATGAATAATAAATTATGTTCTTAATGGGGGTGGCCCAGCCACATGATTATGTCGAAGCTAGAAGTAGTGAAAATAAAACCATTGTAATGCTATCATTCACATATAACTTATCTTCAATGACAAGGGCTTTTCCAATATACCAAAAAACAAACATATTTCATTAAATTCTAGAGGAAAAGACAGTAGCAGTGTATTCAAGTGTGATATGATTCACATTTTACACGTATAAACTATAATGCAAACTGATAGTAGAATTACATTACAAAATTAAACAAAGTTTTACTTCAACATCAAAAAATCTATAAACATTACAAACTTGGAGTGGAGTTACATGCAGTCTTTCTATCTCATTTGGAAGTTCAAAGTCCGGAGGAAGAAGGCGTAAAGCAAGGCGAAGAACACGCAAAAACCAACAAGAACCGCAGCAACAGGACCCATGAAATCCAATTCAAAACCATAGTAGTCTTTGATAAAGTTTGCCATGGTTGGGTCAACTAACTCCCCAGGCACATCGATTGGCTGATTCGCGTCATGATATTGTGAAACAATGCACCCGTACACGGTCCACGCCATTGGGCAGATCCAATAGTACCAAATCCACCATCCGGGAATTTGCTGAAAATGAAAAAAAGTCAACGTTAGTCAACTGTAAATTCACTCTAGAACAAAACTTTTCTGTAAATAATAAAACAGTTGAGAAGATGAAGTTCAGTTCTTACGGGTCGTGGGATATAAAACCCTGAGAAGATGTTGAAAAGCAGGTAAAACCCTGCAGCGAATATAGCTGCAATTTGATCATTTGGTGTGACAGAAACAGTCATCATTCCAAAGTACGTGAAGTAGAGAAACGAGAAGAAGTTGAGGAAGAAGGACCAGAAGAATTTCTCTGCTGTCCATTCGAATGACACCATGGAATACACGATCACAGAGTAATATATTGTTTGAAGTAATACATATGGTATCTCCACAATCACCTGCATCATATCCCAAATTCAATAACAGTAAGTTCCATTAAAATTTGTGGATATGTAAACAAATAATTATTTGGGAATTATAAACCAACCTGTGCCATGGCATATGGTAACGAAGAGTACATTCCTGCTGCTCTTTCTCTATAAAAGACTGTTCTTTCTGTGGCGACAACCGGCTGTACAGTCTGGGAGTTGTTAATACCAACGAAAAATATAGCAGAGTACATGGCTCCAATGACTGTGCTTAGATCATTACTGCTAGACCTGAAATTATTTAATAAACAATCAGGAAAGGAAACCAAAGTTTATAAAATGAATTTGTATTCTTATACATTATGAGTAAAGATTGACACAAGTGACAAGACTTTACTTTTTGTTGCCAATTTTCCAAAAGACGGTCCCAACCATGACTGCACAAAGCAACGTGAAGGCGAAACGAACAAGATTATAATCAGGATTGCGCCAGTAACTCCACCACATTTTCCATATACAAGACTTGAATTGTCCCCATGTAGATTGTGCATATTGTGTTTCAAAGTGAAGATCAGTGGCTCCTGGGGGAGGTACACTTAATTCCTTCACCAAAGCCTTGTTCCTCCTGTGATTGTCATATTAATTAACAATTATGTTTTTATAAGAATATGGTCCTTTGGTGTTAATTGATCATATGAATATGACTTACTGTTGCATAGACGATGTAGCAAAATGTTCAGCAAAATCAATACCAAGCCGCATCTCTGCAGCACTCGAACTCACTTCCAACATCCATGTTGCTGGATTGTATTTTTCAGCAATCTTTGGAACCCCATTAACAGCCTGATAATATGAATAAAATACAAAACTATTATTAACATCATTACCTTTATTTTTGTTTAGTTATTTGTGGAAGTAAAATACGCACCTCAAAGTACTCAATGATTTGCTGAGAATGTCTGCCAAGGGGACCTGAATAGATAACTTGACCTCCTCTTTTCAATAGTAACAACTCGTCAAAGGATTCGAAGATATCAATGCTAGGTTGATGAATGGTGCAAACAACGGTTCTTCCGGTATCAACGGTGTTCCTTACGGCTCTCATAACAATGGCTGCTGCTCTTGCATCAAGCCCAGAAGTTGGTTCATCCATGAAAATAATCGAAGGATTAGCAACAAGCTCAACTGCAATCGTTAGCCTTTTTCTTTGTTCTGTTGATAGACCACTAACTCCTGGAAGTCCCACAATGGCATCCTTGATATTGTCTAGTTCAACAAGCTCCATCACTTCACTAACAAATATCTGAATATAAAAGCAAAGTATTATTATTATTATTATTGATACTTGGTATGCTTTTTGTTAATTACTAACATCAATGGTATATTACCATTTTGTCATCGTTGCTAACGTCTTTTGAGAGACGGAGGAAAGCTGAGTAAATCAAAGATTCATGAACAGTGATTGTGGGAGAGTGGATATCAGTTTGTTCACAATATCCAGAAATTCTAGCAAACGTTTCTTGTTTCTTTGGGAATCCTGATATTCTAATGTCTCCTTCAATATAACCCCCTGTTTTTCTTCCTGCTAAGACATCCATTAGAGTAGTTTTCCCAGCACCACTGACTCCCATCAATGCAGTAAGCACTCCAGGTCTAAATGCACCAGTTACATCACGAAGTAATTGCAACCTAGTTTCAGTCACACCTTGTTCTCTCATTTCCTGTTTCAACAATAATCATAAGATTTGATGTATGATATATAGATTAAAAAAATGTTTATATTTTAGATAAAGGATCTTACACTAGGCATATCAACATAATAATTCATGTTGTCGAATGACATGGCGAGGGGAGTAAATGGAAGAACCATTCCTTTCTTAGATGCACCATTAGGATCCGAAAGTGAAGTACTAATCTGGCGCATTTCCCTACGCCGTCCCTCTACAAAATTTAATTGTAGTTAGAACTTTTACTTATCATTTTCATGTATGTAAATTGTATAGTATATATCTAGTAAGTTTCTTGTAAACGGTTTTCATACTTGAACTAGATCCTTCAATAGGATGACCATCCATGGCTGCAGCTTCCTCCTTGGAGATGATTGCTTGTGGTTTTCCAGGGGCTAGTTAGTAAATGAAAAGTTCACCAAGGTTAGTTATTGAAAATATACAAGTGTCTTAAGAACCATTTTTATACAGTCAAGTAACTTACCTTTTAAGTACATAAGTGACACAGTGAACATGATATTGAAGAGAAATACAAAACCAAGAAGAGCACCAGCACCGATCCAGTATGAGCTTTCTGAAGTTGGAACGTTCATATTTTTCAACACAGCAAATCCTAAGTTGGTGGTATTGTCGGAACTCTGCAAAGAAAGTGAAACATCAATTATATTCCTAATTTTTAATAATAATTATAAAGATTTTAGTTAAAAACTCGGAACATACTCTTTGGCTGGTCCATCTAGAGTCGAGGAATTCATTGATGGTGATGGATTTAAAGATATATGACAAGGGTGATAGCCAATAAGCCCATTCCCACCAGTTTGGAATTTTGGTTTTAGGTAGAATGAAACCACCCAACAAGAATATAAGCAGAAGTACAACAGATCCACCCGTGTTAGCAATGTTCATGGTCTTACAAACACCTGCAATCAACCTAAAAAGTCCTGCTGCCACATTCTGGATCAGAAAAACCAACAGGAGATGCTTGAAAAACCTGTATACAAAACATAAGATATTAGCATATAATGTTGAATATTTACTAAAGTATAGTAAATCTAAGTAAATATTATTTACCTGCTAGCATCAGGGGCAAGATCAACGCCCCAGTATAGAATAACAGTCCACATAATGCTTTCAATAACTGATATGGGAATTCGAAGCAAGAAAGCTGGTACTGTGAAAGCCCATGGAGGGTGGAACATGAGGTCTCGTTGTTTGTAAATAACAGGAAGTCTCATGACAGTGAATGACAGATCGGCAAGCCCATTAAACATGTTAATAAGCATACTGTTTAGAAGGGCGCCAATGTAAAGGGATCCGTCTATTTCGTTCCGGTGGTGCATTTCAGTCCTCAGATACAAAGTTGTGCAAATAAATGATATAAAAACAATCTGTATAGTTCTGAAAACATAAATAGGAGCGTTTCTTTTCAGCAACAACACTTCTTTATCCCAAGACGCCTTAAAAAGCTCCATTTTGGATACCAGGTACTTCTTATACACTAAAGCAGCCTTGTGGCTTTGATTTTTGTCGTATGGGACTGATAACTCGCGTTGCAACTTCTGCCCTACATGAAAACTCTTGAATCGTTCAGAAAATTCGCTCACTGGGATGTATCTGTATGCTCTGTTTCTGTCTGCCCAGTATTGCTCTTGATCCTTTCTAGATGTCACCTATGATAAAGATTCAAAAAGTTGAGTTAATTATGATCTAATATAACATGTACATAATCAAATAAAGCAGTTTTAATTCTTTACCTCTTGTAAGAAATCAGCAGTACCCTTTCTCTCTGGACATTTGAATCCACAACTCTCGAAGAACTCAACAATGTGTTCTCGTGGGCCCTGATACACGATCTGGCCCTCAGAAAGTAAGACGATGTCATCAAAAAGATCAAAGGTCTCGGGGGCAGGTTGTAGCAGGGACATGAAGATTGTGGATTCCGTGAGGTGTGCTACTTGTTGCATGCACTTTACTATCTGAAATGTAGTTGAGCTGTCTAGACCCGTTGATATTTCATCCATAAAAAGAGTTTTTGCTGGTCCAACAAGCATTTCTCCTGTCGTCACACGCTTCTTTTGTCCTCCAGAGATACCTCGTCTCATTTGGTCTCCAACAAAGGTGTCACGACAGATATCAAGCCCCAAAATCTGAATTTTTTTAGGCGTAACAAACGTATTAATATTTTGATATTCTAAAGATAAGTATATTATACAACTTTAAAGATTTTTTCTTACTCTAAGAGTGTAGTAAGTAATCAAACTGCTTTGATCTCCTTCAATGGCGGTTGCCTTCATGAAGAGGTCAACCTCAGCTTCAGGGAAGATCCCTGCTTCCTTCTCTCTTCTTGCAAGCTCAGTTAACATCTCTGCATTTCATTGTTTACAGTTATAAAAACCATACTTCTTCATTTCAAACATTTCATTGTTTACAAAAATTCAGTTAAGTTAGTTATACGATTATACCTAAACGAGATCCAACTCCTTGGCATCTAGCTGAGAAATCTAGCGTCTCCTTAACGGTCATTTCTCCAACATGAATATCCATCTGGCTAATGTAAGCCGATGTCCTTCGAGGCTCAAACTCATTAAGCTTATGACCATTGTAAGTGATCTCTCCTTCAACTCTTAAACTATCATCCAGCCTTCCCGCCAAAGCCAACAGCAGAGTTGTCTTACCCGAAGACGGTGGCCCCAAAAGAAGTGCCATCCTGTGACATATGCACCATTTCAGATCAAAACACCGTTGATGATAAAGTTAACAACACAAAATATGATCTTTTATCTTTAAGATTGAAGCATATATACCTTCCAGGTTTGATGATTCCTGATGTATTTTTAAGAATACGAAGTTTCGCTTTCTGAGTGAAACTGATGCCGATGGAAGCTAGAAGAGATTCAGCAATGTTTCTAGCGGTGTTTACCAACGTCGGAAGTGCTCTGTCTCCGACGTGGCAATCGGCTTCTACTGACAAATTTTGAAATCGAACTTCTACCGTTGGAAGGGAGATTCCAACCCTGAAAGTAGTTGATACAATAGTACGATCATTAGTAATCACGTGTTGACTATAACAATCTCATCTCAAAATTGACTTCAAGCTAAACAGTAATTAAAATTTGCTGTGTTGTGTGTTAGATATGCACCAGAGATGTTGAATTTTCTAGTCATAAGTCATAATAACCAAAACATTTAGTCGGAAAACAAGTAAACAAGTTTCACAAAAATGAAAGGATGTTTGGTTAGTCTATAAGGGGCGTTCGGTTCACGGAATTCATAGGAATTGGAATTGGTATTGAAATTGTATGATTCGTCAACCAAAATTGTGTTTGGGTGAACAATGAGAGTGAATGTTTTACCTCCAAAAGGAATTGGAGGTAAACACCCCAATATTCCTTCCACCTAGAGAATTTTAAATCCTACAACCAAAAGGAATTTTGAGATAAGGCATTCTCTCTCATTGTTCACTCAAACATAATTTTCATTGACAAATCACCCACAATTTCAATACTAATTTCAATTCTCATGAATTCCGTGAACCGAACACTTCCTAATTGTATTTCTAAAGATTGAGCTCGGGTTACAGGAGTTATTATTTCAATTTGATATCGTTTATTAAATGAGCCCCTATAAAATTCAAGATTGGATGGCTAACTCGATTTAAATTTTTACCGAGTTGATTTTGAGTATTTTACTAGTAACCTGGACATTTAGACCCTTATTTTATGGTTAGGAAAAGTTAGAGATATTTAAGAGATATATATAAATGTATACAAAATTTTGAAATGAAAATCAACAATAGGTTATTATTTTTGTTTTGTGTGGATTTACAATATAAATAAGTTGAAGCTTTAACTAAGAAAAATTTTAAGTTTATAAAAATAAATATAATATTAAATAGTATTTATAATTAAATGAAAACATGAAACCAACCCAACCGGTAGCTCACTAGTTCAAACAAAATACGTTCGACTAAAATAGCCGGGCGTATTATGTGTCCAGTTCTTAGTCCAACCGATTAGATTAAATAGTTCGGTTTTAAAAACATGCTTAATTGTTTATAAGTCACAATAACCAAAACCCAGGAAGATTTGATAAAAAACCAAGTTTCACTCAGTTTAAAAGATTTTACAAACATAAATAACATATGCTTTTGAGGTTAAAAAATGCTAGAGATATGATAATATTTTAATATGGTCGTTACTGTTTGGGTGTTGACTTGAATAATCTCAAAATTGAGTCCACTAGGCCAATAATTGCACCCTAAACAGTGATCGATCACAATTTCACTCGCAAATCGGAGCTTTTCGCCGGTAATTTTGTTCCGATAAGCAATAATAACAATAATCGCAACCAAGAGGCGCGTATTCGGTGCTTTATGAATCTAACGAATGATGATTTGATGATCACAGGAAAACTTACTTATCAACACGATCTCTGAACTTCCTCAAAAAAATCTCGTTATCTTCTTCAGCGACTTTGAAAATCTTATCAATAAAGCCCTGTCTCGCCTGCGGATCGAGATCTCGCACATCCAACAGCATCTGTTCCGTAGGCATTTGCTGTTGATCCGTGGGAATATACGACTTGAAGATCGTCGTCCGTAGGCGGTTGTACGTCGGCAGTTTCTCCAACGCCGCCCACCGCAGCGCCTCTTCGTCCTCCATCGAGTGGCGACTCGTCCGTCCGTCGCGGCTGGCGCCACCGCCGGCGGAGAAAACGTCCTCCATCCGCCAGCTGCCGGAGGCTCTGCTGATTCCTCTGCTTATGCTTCTCCCTAAACTCTGACTGATGCTCATCTTCCGTTGTTCTTCCTCCATGGTTGTAACTCTGGTGAGTTCAACTGTTAAATGTTAATTCCCCTTAGGGTTTCGTGTTGCTTATATACTGAATTGGAGTATGAACATATGGAGGCATTTATAACACCATTTCGACGAAGATACGCGCTGTTGAATTGTTGAATGTACAAGTGAGATAGCGGAGGGTACAATCTTGTATTGCGTGTGACTTGCTGTTCATTTATTATTATTCATACGAAAGCAATTTATTTAGCGTCAAAGTTGATGTGCGTGAACAAGACCGTTGACCTTGGCTTTCTTCTTCGCTTAACACGACCGATGGCCTTAAACCGAGCCGGGAGTTGGACCGGTCAATCATTTATTCATAGAGTTGTTTGGATCGTTTAATTTTTTTTAAATTATAAACATTAGACACTGCTTCAGATAATATGTGTTATTTTAATCGAATTTTATCTTCTTTTCTAGCCGGAATCATATTCCCAACCCTCTCAAGTCACAACTAGAAAAACCACATGGCTGAAATACGAGACTTTAACCCAAGAGCTCTTCATTTTATAATTTTCTTGAGTATTTTACTTTAAAACCACTGTATTTAAAATCATTGATGGTTATTATTAAACTTACACAATTTTAGGCAAAGACAATAATCTATATCTATCTAATATAATAAAAAAAAAAATTTTTTTGCCACTTGTCATACTCTAAAACAACCTTTTTGACACATGTCATTCATTTAGACATTATGAATTCATTCATTTAGACATTATGAATTCATTTTCCCTCTAAAAGGGTATTATAGTAATTTAAACACTCAAACTAATTTATCTCTCTTAATAAAAACTAAATTTATTAATTGATACATTTTTCTCTCACATCTAGATTTATTAAAATCAAGCTATGTTTTTAAAAATAAACTTTATTAAGAAAATTAAAAATCATATCTTTTTATTAAAATAGAAAAAATAAAAAAACAAAATTTTTATATAATATAAAATTTTCTAAAACAGTAAACCTTTTTAAAACATAATATTTAAAATCGCTCCTTTTTTTTAAAAAAGTATAACCTTTTTTATACACCTTTCGTTTTAAAAATCATATCTTTTTATTCATATGTAATTATAATCATATTTCAAATATAATTTTATAATTCATAAATTTTTATTACTAATTATTTAGTATTTATTTATTCAAATAGTAATTAATATTAAGTAAGTACGACAGATAATTTCGTTTCTGATTTCGTTATACAGAAGTACTGTTGTATTTTTGTTTCTATGTAAAAGTCTAATTTTGGTATATTAAAACTTCTTAATTTGTAAAACTAAAAGGACATACACTAAATTAGTTTATATATAAATTAACAAAGTATCTGAATTTGTTCAAAATCACATAATTTGAGTATTTCTTTTTAGTTATGGTTTGTTAAATGTTAACTCTTAAATATTTCAAAATAAGATTGTAAGAAAGTTCTTATATAAAATTTATTTTTTAATATCCCCTTTTTAATAGGTTACAGTTTTTTAAGATATTTTAAATTGCATTATCTATTTTACACATGTTTAAAAACATTATTATGTTAAAATTAGTTATATGTTTTTCATGTGTTTTTACATTAGATGTACTTTGATAACATAATTACATTCGTTACTGTTTTATAAAAAGTAAGAAGGTACGCAGGCTTTTATGATACTAAACCAATACATAGTACGATTATTTTTTTCAAAAATACATAAATGAATAATTTGAGCTAAAACATATTATAGTTAATTTAAATATCCAATGAAATAGAATTATAATGCATAACATGATATATTACTTATTCATATATGATAAAAACACACATGGTAAGTGGTATATTTCTCTATAAAAAATATACATGTAATAATTTAGGCGTTCTAACTATGACTCTTAATAACTTATATATATAATCATATCCAAATACTTTGGTAATTGAATTAAAAAATAGTAAATCACAAAATAGGATTTGTGAGGCGTTAACGTAGCTTTCCGTCTTATAAAACTTCCAACAATATAGTCGAATATTAATGAGTTGTTACTTGAAGTTCTAGAATATTGCGTCACCTTAGACGTAGAGAGAGAAAATTGGAAAATATAATTAAAAAATATTAATTTGAAAATGCTTTAAAGATGGTGGAGATTGGAGAGTGGAGAACCATAAAGAGTGGCATGCACGCGCGATGGCGGCTACGTGATACCGCCAAAAATGTTATATATTACTACATTTAAGATTTAAGATTGATCACTAATATTTTAACAAATTTCTACATTTATTTTGTTTTTAAAAAATTGCATACTATATTGTATAGCCTATGCTATTAGACTTCGCTCCCACAACATTTGACCAAAATAATACGTTAAAGAATCCATATGCATGTTCGATGGTATAAACTATAAAGTGAAAAAAAATTACATTAAATGTATCAATAATGTGTAATTGTGTAAAATATATGTAAATAGCCAATACTAGTTAGTAGCTTCATAGTTGATTTTAAAAAATATTTTTAAGTTCTTCAAACAAATATCTCTATATTTTTTAAGTTAAATGCACCACAACCTACTTACCACAAAATTTGAAATCCTAACATTTAGTTATAAGACAAATCATTTAACCACTATAATATCTCATAGGAAACCATTTTTAAAAGAAATTAGCATGAATGCACTACCTTTTATTGCTGCTTTCATAATTAGTTCAAAGCATATATCAAACCGATCACTAGTTCACTGATTAGACCTACTTAAAAAACAGGATGATATCATAAATTTCTTAAAAATAGGTGAGTTAAATGCTAAATACTTCAATTCTATTTCGTACTCCTGAACCCTCATCACGTTCACAACATAAAGCTTTCTTAAATGCTAAATACTTTTGGAAGTTGTAGTTCTTTCATTTTCACAAACAACATCGTATTGTTTTCTTAAATTCTATATATAACGTTAAAAGTTGGAATCCTGAAATGAACCAGAAAAGAACCACCGATTATCTATTTATCAACAAACCGAGTCATCGCGACTTAGGCTACTAACCTTCTAATTCTAATTTTGGCAAAATGTTCATTGAATATCACCACACGTGTGATAGTTTAAAACTTATACTGGTGCTAATGTAAATGTAATATAAAATATTTAACATATAACGTAATATAATGACGAGAATGCACTTTATTTGAAAATATATCCAAATCCACTTTGTCCTTTTCTTATATTTTTTTACAAAGTTGGCATATAAAACAAATTGAACAGATTCATTTGGATTTGGTTCTGTTTGATCATCATTATCATGCTATTATTATACTATTATTATTATTACTAGTATTGAAGTAAATATAATTTGGGAGAGACACCTCGAGACAGAGGGACATTTTAGTAGAAATCGGAATAACTTAAAAGAGCTCATTGGACCATATGATCAACATGCATACCAATAATTATATAAACTTATACTATATTAATTATAAGATCTAAAATTCTATCTCTCAAAATTTTCACACTTTTTCTTCGTAATATTTTGCATATGAACTTTATGTTCACCCATAAAAACACTTCTTTTTGCATGTTGTCAGTTGTCGTATGTTGAATCTAGATAATAGTACTATAGTACTTATTAATAATGAAATGTCTTATATAATTTTGCTTAATCCTTAGTATTATATTACAATACTTTGTATTATCTTTCATGTAGTTCGTTATATTGATTTACAAGAAAAAAGTTTAATAAAAATTTTACCCCGTCCCACCCCCACTCCCCCGATCATTTTCTTTGCTCTCCAAATCTCTCCAACATCACATAAACCACCATCGCTCATCACCTTTCTCATGCCTCGATCAACAACCACTACAAGCCCTTGATAGATTCACATGCTTGATAAAAACGATTTTTATAGTGGCTCCTTTAGTAGACAACTCATTTTCTCAACGTCAATGGGTTTGAAAGTTTAGTAGTAATACCATGTTATCAATTTAATATAATTAGATTGACTAGTTGATTAATATGATAATAATATTTATCAAACAACTCAAGATGTGCGAATTGCACACTTGTGTTGAGTTTATTGTGATCATCTTCTTCATTCTGCTAGTTTACGATCTCACACACACAAATCATTTATCGTTCTAGAATCTAAGTTTTATCTAATTGAATATTGGTGTAAACTCCAAATAGTTCAATTCGAAATGTTTCATGACTCGTAGATCGTCTAAGTTGTTGATCATAAAAGTACGATTCCTCTACATGGTCAAAACCTTGTTGGAGACCACTCAGGTTCAAGCCTAGGTAAAATTAATTTTTGGAATCTTAAAACAAGGTATAGATTTTATGTAACAAAAATTTTGTGATCTAAAATGATTAAAATCTCATATAGATTCTGTAACGTGTAGAAAACTGTTGACTTAGAAACACAATGACGTTGAGTCAACTAAGATATTTTCTTATTTGGTGAACATCGTGGAAACAAGTATTTCAATCAGGGAGGTTTGAGATTGGTGGGAATTAGCAAAAGTCTTAGTCGGATTTTCTTTTGATATTTAGATTATTAATTAATAACGTAAAAGTAGTTGAAAAATTGAGAGGGTGTGAAGTGTAAATTAGATTACTTCTGGAACTTTGAATTGTACATAAGGGTGTAGAGTTTTAAAAAGGAAAATATGAAGGGCTTGAAGTGTAATTTAAACTTTTTCGAGAACAAGAATAGTGGTCAAGTACGTACGGTGAAAAGTGTAAATAGGATTTGCTCGCAAGAAGTAAACTTTTAGCAGACGAAATTGTGATGACAAACTTGCAATTTATTATTTATGTACACGTATTAGTAATTTCACTATCATATTTTGTTGTTATGAATATACCAGTTATTTAATATCCGTTGGGTATGAGGCATTAGGTGTCCTAATGGTTATGTAAATATTGTGTGTACTAGTTTATGATATCAGTATGTTAATATTTCGTGTATTACACGGGTTAAATAAATAAAATATTAATAGTTATTAATAAAAATTAATGAATCATAAAACGATATTTTGATATAAGATATGATTGACATTGCGTAGAAGTGATAAAAGGATAATATCATTTTTTAAATTTTTGTTAATTTTTTTTTGTTTTTCTCAAACAAAATTGGTTTTTAAACAAACTGTTTAAAAAAAAAGCATTTTAAAAAAAATGTCATATTTAATAATTTCTTTAAACTTTAAATTATAATTATTTTTGTTTCAAAAGAAATTTATTTTTTCGAAAACACAGGTTTTAAAAATATTATTTTTTTAAAAAAAATTCTTATTTTCTAAATGTTATTTCTTCAAAAATTACATTTGTGAAAGATCTCTTTTTTTATTTAAGGGTTATTGGTTTTTAATAATCTCAACTTTCATTTATTGGCCGGGATTAAACCCAACTCATGAAATGTTTATAGACACTCCCCACTTTGAACTTATTTTCCTTCAACGATCACTTAGTAACTGAGAGTTAACACTATTAGTTTTTCGATAACTTGGACTATTTATATGACCAAAACACTAAGCAGAAAAATAAAATCAACCATCACATCCGTTAATATGAAACTTTTGCACCCTAAAACCCATCAATCTTCGTCTTCTGATCTGAACCATTTAACTCATTCGAGGTAGATTTCAGGTGTCGTTGGAGGCTAGACACCGAAAAACAGACTTGATGGAGGATGAGTGGCGGCATAGTTGAAAATGGCTCAATGTTAGCCCCATTTCATCAAAAAAACTAACAGATGTTAACTCTCAGTTAGTAAGGATCGTTGGAGGAAAATAAATTTAAACTTGAGAGTGTCTATAAATATTTCCTGAGTTGGGATTAATCCCGGCCAATAAATGAAACTTAGGATTATTAAAATCCAATAACCCTTAATTTAATAAATAATTGATATGAAAAAAATTAAATAATATCATTAGTAGTTAATGTGATATTTATTAGTAGAGAGAAGCGGGAAAATGAAATTTAGGTGGCCTAGAATTGTGCGATGTGGCTTCCAAAAATCTTCTTTTATTAGTATAGACAGATGTAAATAAAAATGATTTGTTATGATTTTTTATAAATTTAAGTCTAATAATTTTGACATAGTATTTATGAATATTTTTTAAATTACATAATATATTAATATGTTTGTTAAAAGTGATCCCAATAAAACTTTTAAAGTCCAGTCTCATACTCAGGCACATACAATGATTACTTGTTCTATACAATGATTACTTGTTCTGAATGTTTATTTAGAGAATCGAAAATACAAATTTAAGCTCCCTTCTAACTCGTCCTTTCTTTCAGTAAATTAACTTATAACAACAATTATTAAAATTTCTGAGATGTATTAACCACAATTAACATACTGCAAGATTTAAACTCACGTCCTTTTGGTTGTGTAGTTGTAAAGTACACAATCTATCATTGTAATGTCCATTTGGGGACTCTTTAAAATTAAAAGAGGGGATACTAGGAAACAACCAGGGATGTGGCATTCAGTGGTTTTGTTTTCTTGAACGGGAACACCACCCTTCGGATACGCTGGCCAAGAAACACCCTCAGACCGGGGAATATTCACTGGTATCACCGTCTGAAGTTGTGAGTGAGAAAGTAGGGAAGATTAATTTGAGAAAAACTGAGACGACAACCTCTGAAATAAAGAAGAAGAAAAAAGCTGATGTGACGTTAATGTTTCATCCGGTGAAAATAAGGAAATACGAGATGACTTTGTGCCCCAATCACTTGCCATTTTCTATGAGTCGGTTTCAATTACTGTCGTTGAACTTATTCACAATCTGTTAAAACTAGCATGTAAAGTTTAAATTAATATGATTAACAAAAAGATAAAAATAAAAGAAACGTATAAAATAAGGTGGTGAGGTCATAATGTTTGACGTGAGTGGGAACTTCCAAAAACCGTGAAGGAGGAGGTCAATAGTCAATACGACATGACATTGTGAGCCTCTATGCATTTCCGTTGATATTTCTTACAGTTATTAACAATTTCTTTTAATCAAATCAGACTAGTTCAAATGGTTGAATCAGATTTAACAACCGAATAACATCATATATAAAATACTAAAAATATTTATATATATTCAGTTCAAAAACAAAATAAGTCCAGTATATGTTCTGGGATAAATTTACACTTTTAACACAATAGTAATATTTAATTTAACTAAAAAATGCATCATAAGTTAGCAAATTAATCAAAAAATGGCATTTTGAAAGGAAAAAGAATATAAATGTTTTGAAATCCGATCCGACCACCGATCCGGTTCAACTGGTTCACCGTCCGATCAATGACCGGGCGGTTCAAACGAAAGTGATCCAAAAACACAACCAGACCGGTTCTATGACTAGTTTGCGGCCTGGTTACAAAAACAATGATTATTAATATTGTTTTTTAGCGCGTAGGCTAAATACAACATATGAAAGTTTTAGTTACCTCGTGAAAACATATGAGTATAAATTTTGTCATTTTAGCATGGAAAAATAATAATATAATTGATTTAACAAGTTAGAGAAGAGGTTGCAACTAGAAAAGAATTAAGTGAAAAATTTAAGATGTATGTTTTGTACATCCCTATAAAATATAAATACATGATTATAAATTTTGGTTCAAGATTTTTATATAAATAAGTTATAACCTTTAGAAAGTTGTGCATAATCAACAAGCTCATTGACGTCAACAATGGTCAACATTACTTTTCACATGTTAAATTACTAAAGTTTGAGGGTTAATTGTTGTTAACAGAAAGTGCGGGGGCCATTAGTGTCAATTTGTAAACTTAGTTTGTTAATAAGATGGTTAGCAACTGATTAAAGTAGTTGATATATACTTAGCTCAGAATTGATTTGAGATCTCTCTCATTCTCATTATTCATCTTTCCTCTGTAATCATAGTTAGCTTGTTTAGACATTTGATTAACAAAATCTATTTGAGTGTGTTCTTCACTCTTGATTGATTGTGTGTTATCTTTTTTGGTGTTAATTCAACAAATCAGAATGTAGAAAAGGTTTCGATTGATGAATTTGAGAAGGATTACAGCCAAATATATAAAGATACTAATTACATATAGATACCCTAGACAGTTAGGAATATTAATAACGTAAATAAATATATTAGCCGACATAGTCTAATATTCCCCCGCAAGTTCAGGGCGGTTAGCAATCTGTAACTTGGATCTGAGGAACTCAAATTTTTGAGAAGATAAAGGCTTTGTGAAGATATCGGCTATTTGATCATTTGTGGAGATAAACTTGACACTGAGCTTTCCCTGAGTAACTAGTTCACGAACAAAATGATAGTCAACTTCAATGTGTTTTGTTCTGGCACGAAAGACTGGATTGGCCATAAGATAAGTTGTTCCAAGGTTATCACACCAAAGTGTTGGTGCTTCACTATCCAAGCCAAGTTCTTGAAGAAGAGACTTCAACCAAATTAGTTCTGCAACTGTATCTGCAATGGCTTTATACTCAGATTCAGTTGAGGAGCGCGAAACTGTTTTCTGTTTACGAGCAGACCAAGAGATAAGATTAGAACCTAGATAGATAGCAAATCCCCCCGTGGATCGACGATCGATTGGGTAGCCAGCCCAGTCAGAGTCCGAGAATGCTTGAAGATTGGTGGACCAGTGTGAATCTGTGAATGCTTGAAGCCGATAACCTGTGTTGTGACAAATCCAAATGCCCATATTAAGTGTACCTTTGAGATAACGGAGAATTCGTTTAACACCAGCCCAGTGGTTCTCAGTGGGAGCATGCATGAACTGACAAACCTTGTTCACAGCAAACGCAATGTCAGGGCGAGAGAGAGTGACATATTGAAGAGCACCGACTGTCTGTCTGTACTTGGAAGGATCATCAAGTAAGGGACTATCATCCGGTAATAACACAGAAGAGGTGCTCATAGGAGTGGAAATTGGTTTGCAATCAGCCAAACCAGCCCTGTGCAAAATATCTCTAATATATTTCCGTTGTGAAAGAATTAAATCATGGCTTTTGTGAACAACCTCAACCCCTAGAAAATAGTGTAAGTGGCCCATATCCTTGAGTGCAAAGAGAAGATTGAGCTGTTCAATTATCTTTGAAACTTCAGTGGAATCATTGCCCGTAATAATGATATCATCCACATAAACAAGTAGATAGACGAGAGAGCTTGAGGAATGAAGGATAAACAGTGATGGATCGGTTTTGGACCCATAGAACCCCAATTGATGAAGGGCAGCGGAGAGCTTGTTGAACCAGGCACGTGGGGCCTGTTTGAGGCCGTACAAGGACTTGTTTAATAAACACACATGTTGAGGCTTAGCAAGATCAACGAAGCCCGGAGGTTGACGCATGTATACTGTTTCTTCAAGATCACCATGTAGGAAAGCAGTTTGGATATCCAACTGCCGGATAGGCCATTTATTGATGACAGCCAGTGACAATACGGTGCGAATGGTAGTGGGTTTGATGACGGGGCTGAAAGTATCATGATAATCCACACCATATTGTTGGTGAAAACTCTTGACAACAAGACGGGCTTTGTACCTGTTAATCTTACCATGTGCATCTGTTTTCAACCTGTAGACCCATTTACAATCAACAATATTAGCATTAGGTACAGGGGGCACAAGTGTCCACGTGCCATTTCTATGAAGCGCGTCAGCATATTTGTTAGCAACGGTAAAACTAGTTGGTTCAATAGGTGAAGGGGAGGATGTGGTGACAGTATAGGCAGCAGGGGTGTAACGATCGGGTTGTTTTGGATTAGGACGAAGGTTGGACGGCCGGGTGCGTGGGGCCGGCTGTGATTGGGTAGAAGGTTGAGGTGGTGGCGGATTGGGAATGGGAGTTGGAGTGGGTTGAGTGGGAGGCGTTGGTGGTGGCGAATTAGGGATGGGAGGTGAGGAAGGAGGTGTTGGGGATGAAGCCGGCGGTGTGTGTGAAGGTTGGGTGGGTTCAGGTGGGAAGCCAGGTAGAGGATTGGGAAAAATAGATATATATGGGGAAGCAGGTTGTAGTGGTGGAGTAGATGATGGTTGATAGGAAAAGACTTGTTCATTGAAGCGAACATGTCAAGCTACATAGATGCGGTCAATAGAAGGATCAAAGCACCGATAACCGTGGTGAGAAGGGCTGTAGCCGAGGACGACACAAGGAGTGGAACGAAACTCAATTTTATGACGGTTATATGGTCGAAGATAAGGAAAGCATTGAGAACCAAAGACTCTTAGAAATGAGTAATCAGGTTTACGTTTGAAGGCATGTTCAAAGGGAGATTTGTTTGAGGAGACACGAGAGGGTAGCCGGTTAATTAAGTATACGGCTGTTTCAAAGGCAAAGTACCAGAAACGTTGAGGAAGACTGGAGTGAGCCAAGAGTGACAGGCCAGTTTCCACAACATGACGGTGACGACGTTCAACAATGCCATTTTGTTCGCTTGCATGTGGACAAGAACGTCGATGAATGATGCCAAGGTTACGACACAAGTTGGTAATAGTTCGAAATTCTCCACCCCAGTCGGATTGAAAGCATTTTAATCTGGTATTAAATTGTCGTTCAACCATGGTGATGAAATTTGTTAAGGTGATATAAACATCAGATTTTTTAAAGATACTAATTACATATAGATACCCTAGACAATTAGGAATATTAATAAGGTAAATAAATATATTAGCCGACATAGTCTAATACAACATAATCAAAATAATATTTTTTAAAAACGGTTAAAGGATCATTGACAGGCTATTAGCCCACTCAGTTATCTTCATTACTCAAGTACGGAACCCAAGATCACCCTTAAGAGAAAACTTAGCCCTATATGATAAAACCCACTAGTCCAATCCGAAATCCTATTTTTTTGATCATATGTAAGACTTGAATTCAAAGCATTTTTTTATTTTAATGAAGTTTAAAGTACCTCATATTTATAACTTGTGCCAATATCATTGGTACCAAAACTATATCTATATGTATTTTTTTATTTGATGTATCATGTATGTCTTCATTGATCTACGAGTGGATATTCAAAGAGAGAAACAAAAAACTTTGAAATCTATTGTTTATTGTAAATGATTAAATGTCCAAGTCAAGCAAGAAAAAACTTTTATCTTAAAATAATTAAAAGTAACATCACTCGATTAACATTATTTGAAAGAGGTTAATAATAATACAAAAAAGATTATGCTACAAGTAGTCTCTTTCATAATTTTCTCTATTTCTCGTTTAAAGATCGAATTAATGAAGTCTATGTAGCTTTTTAGTTCAAACAGTTCAATATACCCAATGTAACAAATAAAAGAAGGGAATAAGATAAAAAAAAATGAATAAAGGAAATAGGTTTAACATAAATATTATAAAGATAGAGAAAGAAAACTTTAAATTCTGTTGCTTTATTATAAATATCCGAATCAATCAAGAAAAAGCTTTGTTTTAAAATAATCCAAAAGTAAAATCACTTAATGGATACCCATCACATATTCGTAAATTATTGTTTTGATGTGACTAGACCCATACGTTTTTCTTCCTGATTACATTTTATTATGGGATATGTTCTTGTTTTGTCTTAGAATTTTTGTTTTCTAACATGATGATTATACACACAATTATTTAATAATTAATAATAACATTATTATAAAATTTCCCAGTTGTTCAAAAATTTTGTATATTATAAATTAGAGTAAATTACCGTTTTCATCCCTGAGGTTTTGTACATATCGTTATTTTCATACAAAAATAATCTGTCCCTGACATTTAAAAACCTTGCTATTTTTATCCATTTTCGTTAATCCCATTAATTATCCTGTTAAGTAGCCATCACGTACACATCATGTGATGGGCATTTAGGTATTTTTGCACATCACCAGGAAAAAAAAACCCTTAAATAAACATTGTTACATTTCCCCGAGCATTTAAACATTATTAGATTGCTTTTAATATTGAAAGCTAATGTCCGCTTAACGGGTAAAACAAACGAAGTTAACAGAAGTGGATGAAAATGGTAAAATTTTAAGATGTCAGGGACACAAAGGGAAAAAATAAAGTTTTTGGATGAAAACGACAAAAAGTATCAAAACTCAGAGACGAAAATGGCAATTAACTCTATAAATTAACTTATATTTCGGGATTTTTCCTCAAAGTCCAATTATTTATATTTAGAAGATTATAAACATTTTTTCATATTTTCATCACATAAATTAAAGTTTGTTTAAGTCATATGAGGGTAAGTCAAACATGATTTATAGTCGTAAGCAATTGGTAAAATATTGTGCCACGTAATCTAAGTCATTAGTCATATTGATTTTCTTTTCACCGTGGATGATACCATCAATAACTATTTTTAATAAGTAGCTTATTTTATGATATGAGAGTCTGTGAAGAGGTTATTGACCATAAACAGAAAACTACATGGCAAAACAACCGGATGTACCGGTTCTAAGTTGTGTTAATTTAGTTTTCATAATTTTAATAAATTCAATATGCAAAGGGATTTTAATTAGTAAAAGTTTGTTACAACACTTTTCACAACTTTTGTGAGAAAGAGACGTAATTTACGGATATTGATTTTTATGGAATTTGTCGTATAATAATACTTATTTCATTTATGGTTTTTGGCAAGTCTAAATTTTGTTAAGATTGAGTAATTGCTTTTTAGACTCTAGAACTTAACAAGATGATGGTTATTCACTTACGAGATGATGTTTGTTTCATGATATATTTCACGACTGTTGATAATAGTCATTCACTTATGACATTATATTTGGTTTATTACATACTTCACGATTGTTGATGATGATTATTCACTCATACAAAGACGTGTCTGTATCTCTAGAAAAAATGAATAAATCACGCAAAATTTTAGAGTTAAAAATATGACAAATATTATAAGCTTTACAATCCCAATAGTTGTAACTAATAACAAATCCATTCTTTTTAAAAGCAATAACTAATACGTATTTGCGATTTTTTATTAGCCGTATTGTCAATTTTTTCAACAAGATTAGATGGGAAAAGAAGATATTCAATGCTTTTTGACAGATTTAGGTACGTTTGATGCCACTAAAAAGTGAAAAAAAAAAGAAGGGACGTACGTAATATTAAGACACTAATTATTATAAATCGACACTTTACTATACGTCTTGTATAACTCTATACATGGCGTATATAGTGGACGACATTGAAAACGAGAAAAATTTAGTAGGCTGTTAGAGGGCTATAAACCCCCCATATAGCTCTAAACAACTCATTATACGACACATATATATCTATACGATGCATCATGCGCATAGCAAAAATCAACACTTAATACGAGGGAAAATTCAGGGGGCTGTCAAGTAGATTATACGCCTCATATAAGCCTAATATAAGCCTATATATACGACGCGCATAGAGCTATACGACGCATATGAGATTTTAGGGTGTTAATTTATAATTGTAGGTTTATAGATATTATATCAAAGTGAAAGAAGTATCTTTCTTTTTTGAGAATACTTGGAACTTTTTTCTCAAATGATTGATTTAATCATTTAAAGTTGTATTGAATGGATGTATAGAAACTCTCTCATCATCAAATTATCCCTTTGAGGACGTTGTGTTTTCTATTTGATAAATCTAAAACATTAAACTTTTAATTAATATTTATTATTGTGGATCGTTTCATTTGTGTCGTCACCTTGCAACTAAGCTTCAATCGCCGCCTCCTTTGACAACAACTTGTGTTTGATGTTTGTCACCATTCTCCAACTTGCCAATGTTCTGATGGCTTTGTTCTTTTGGATCCTCTTCCTTTAATCATGTCCGCTAAGGACACCTCTTGTTATTAAAATAACCATCTTCGTATCGGTTTGATTGATTTGCATTTTCAAGTTCTTTAAAAAAAGTTGGATATATACACGTACAAGACTTTGTATACATCTGCAAACATTTGTTTACGTGTTTTATACGTCCATTTACAATGTTTTACATGTCTCTACAAAACCCTTTTAAACACTTGTTTGAACAATTGACATGGAGTATATTGAATAAAGATATATGTGCGGGTAAGGAGTTGTTTGATAACCTTGTGCTGAGCCATTAATAGGATTGACTGAATGAGAGAAACTCTGAATAATTCAATCACTATATGTTTGGAACTTAGCCATTAAAAAACTCCATGAACTATTAAGATGTGCATTTTAAGTGAAACAAACGCACTCTATTTCTGACTGATACAAATATAGTTTTTTAATGACATTATTAAGAGGTTATCAAAGAGCTCATAAGTTTGACGCTAACACTATTAATTTTTGTATGCATAGCGGATAATTTTGTTTGATATGTTCCAACCTTTCAGATATATATGCTAGTTAATAAATTCATTTATTCATCTATTAGCATATAAAAAGTTGAAGACATTCGAAAAAAAGTTAATCACAACTACGACAACAAAGCCCTGCATGGAACACGTTTAAAATAGATGTGAGTATACGTCGGCTCGGTTTAATTAGACTAAAACTGAAACCAAACAAAGATTGGCAAATCCATTTTTTCTATAGTTTTTTTACTTTATGTTCTTTTGACTATCTAGTAAAGTGAAGTTAAATATGGAGTTTTTATAATAGTCACGTGACATGAATTAGTTTAAACATGTATGGGTGATTGTTGACGTTTGTTATCAAAATGTTTATTCAAATTCTGGAACTCTATATCACATGTGCCCATTGCACACCCATTAAACAAAATGTTCAACTAATAAAGATATCTAACGTTATGATTTCTACTTGATATATGTTATTTTATTAAATATATTATATGTAGATTACATATAGGTGAAATGTAAAGTGAAGTTTTCTGACCCGTCACGGTGGCCGCGCGCAGCTCCGGGCGGCATTAGGTGCTTCTAATCAATTGAAAAATATTTACTGTCAAAATTTAACTTTTAAAAAATAAAATACAAGCTGGTGCATATAAAAATTAGGTACGGACTCAATTGAAAATTTTAACTTTTAAAAAATAAAATGCATGCGGTTAAACCTGGTTTTGAAAATTTTGACTTAAAACCCATCCTGGGTTAGGTTTAGAACCTTGTTTGTGCACCTCTACCTAATTATACACGCTGGGTAGGAACCAATTTTACCTTTTATCTTGAAACAGTACATGACGCGTACCTGAATTGGGTCCGGACCTGGTTGATGGACCCGATTTCTACAGTTAACACATGATTTTTCAAAAAAGAAAACGCCATTTTTTTAATAGTTATAAGGCCATGCATGCACTACAGCCACTACCGACGGGCTATTTGTTTGCCTTTTAAACATTCAGATGTCTGAATGGTTTAGCATTTAATGGTTCAGAGTGTTTGTTTCGTGAGTAGACTTCTGAATGGTTAAACACTTTTACCTTTGAATGGTTAAGCATTATACTGAGTTTGAATGGTTAAAAGCTTTTATCTGAATTGGTTAGACATTTGTCTCTGAATAGTTAAGCAATATACTAGCTTTTAATGATTCAAACCTCTTACTGGTTCAGAACTATTAATGATTCAGTACTTATTCATTCAAAAGTTGCCAAACAGCCCCTCACTGAAATTAATTTGTGGGCTTCAATGAAGGCCCAATTGCCGAACTAAGCGATTGGGTTCATTTTATCACGAAGTAACGGGAATAAAATAACTTTGAAATATACAAAACTAGGATTGAACCCCCCGCGCGTTGCCGCGGGTGTCTTCACGCAACGCTATGAAAACCATATTAGCACAAATGAGTAAGAAATCATCAGCATGATTTAAGTGTCAAAATGTCATAACATTTTTAAACATAAGAATACCTCAACGTCTTATATCCCAACGATTATCCAAAATAATAGTTTGGTTAGATATATACATAAAGTAAGTGATATACCGACCAACAATTGTAACATAAACATATCTACCAATTTTCGTGAAGTAAATAGTAGTTTATTTAATAATTTACCCTAAAAAAGATTTCTAAACATGTCTTTTTAGGTACTCAATTATTATACTACAAGGTGCCCATGACATGTAAATATTGGGAGGTCATGGGTTCAAGTCTCACTCTAAGCAAAAATGCTCAGGGTTGAGTCAGTGGGTTTTCTCAGCAACGGGTTTCCTCCTGAGGGGGTTGGGCGTGCGGTCTCAGCTGGGAAACGAATAAGTGGGCCCGATTAAGATAACACTTATTCTCCGAAGTTGCGTCGCACATTTGTTGTTCAAAAAAAAAATTTATTATACTACAAATTATTGCTATTGACTTAAAGCTATCACTGGATGCTATTGGTTTTATTTCAATTTATGTGTAATTGTTGAGAAAAGAAAAAAAATAGACGCTTAGGAGCCTCAAACCAGGGACCAATCATCATGTAGAAGAGTAGTGAATCAACCAACTCCGCTAGTTGCCTCTTTGTGTTGTAAAGCGAAAATATAATATATATCAATAAATGCTTTTCAAAAAAGTAAAAAAAAATTAGTCGGTAACACTGTAGCAACTGACATATTACTTTAATAATATACTAGGATTTGGATCGCGCGTTGCCGCGGGTCTCTTTTGGGTTTGGTTTTTATACGGAACCATAAACGTTAAAAAATATATAATAGTATCACTAAAAAGATGGGAGGGCGCATAGAACACAGGTGGGTTCTCTCACTCAAAAATAGTGTAAACCAACTCCTTCACGCTCACATTTGTTAGACCTAGCAACAATTAATAATTATAAACCCACACTAAATCGAATTAAAAAAAAAACAATCAAATTGCTGAAATAAAAGGAGTGAGATTTAATCTCGCATGTTCCGCCACCCGATTATGGAAAGGGTCGAACAGATACCCTTTTAATATTTTAAAAACTACTCCAAAATTTGAAGGACCTTTCTTAAAAAGAAAAAAAAAAGCTTGTATTTGAAGCTATTGGAGTAATTGTTGAAGGACTTTTGCAAAAGTATAAACTTGCATGGCTAAACTACAAATTATATAAAGTTCACTAGAAAAACCAATTGTTGAAGGACTTTTGCAAAAATATAAACTTGCATGACTAAACTACAAATTATATATAGTTCACTAGAGAAACCAACATAGAAAAATAATAATATATATAATTTGTGATGACTGATGAGCAATGTTTTCAGAACCGGATCGGATGTCGAACCGGACGTCTTACTGGTTCGGTGGTCGGACCGGATTTAAGAACCGGATGACGTCATAATTATATATGTAGTATATTATATATATAGTTATATATATAATTAAATATAAGTAATTTATATACGTATTTTATAGTTATATATAAAACTTAACTATATTTTTATATCTAACATACTAATTTATGGTTCAACACTCCGTTTTTACCCATTAAAATCAAAAAAATAAAAATAACTAAAAAAAATTACAAAATCCGGTCCGAACCGGTCCGGTTTCCCGGTCCGACCAGCGGTTCGGGATGAACCGGCCGGTTCGATCCGCCAGAAACGAATCGATGTGAACCGGACCGGCCACCCAGCCGATCCCCTGTCGAACCGGTCGGACCGGCCGGTCCGATCCGGTCACGAAAACACTGCTGATGAGAAATCAGCTTTAATAACTACTTAGTGACAAAAGTAGTGCCACTAAATCCTTGGATCACAAACCAATGTTGACATGAAAAAGATCGACGCTAAACCATTACCTAGACACGTGTTTGAGAAACATGTGACTATGAAGAGTTCAAATACTATCAATAAAATCTTTTGTTAAAATTAACAAACAATTTTTCTTCTTTTTGATCTGCGTGCAACAAAAAGTAGTCAAAGGTGTCCCAATTTGCAGTCAAAAGTCAAAACTCCATTTTAATCATCTGGATTTCTCTTGTGGAAGCCCAACGTTTAGCCTTCTTTAGTTTGGGCCTTTTACAATTGCAACCCATCATTTGAACTTTAGCTTCATTCACATGGGGCTTCAGGCTTCTCATACTAATTTATAGTTTTATATTCTAAAGTTCAAATCTAGTATAATGATATGAGAATGATTCAAATAAAAAGATCTTTAAAACGTAAAAGTATAAAATTTAATTTCAATCATCAATCTTTTTAATTAATGATTGAGATCAAATTATAAGGAAAAGTTTGTTAGATGACTATTTTAGAAATTATCGCTTTTATTGACCTTTTGCAAGTTCTCTCATTTTTTTAACATTCATAACTTTTATGTGTGACATTATTTTTTTCATAAAAATTACACCATAAAAACGAATATTTTTTTAATCATTAAAAGGAATACAATATTGATATATACAAATATAATAAATTTTTTTTTATTTTAAATAGTGTAGTTTATTGTGTCTTTTTTTTAAATTATTGTGTTTTTTGAATACTATTGTATTTTTCTAAAATGATGAATTTTATAAATATGTAATGATGAAATAACATTATTGTGTATATCTAATATGTATAACACAATAATATATTAACAACTAATTAATCTAATACATTAAAAGAAATGACAAAATAACATAATGCCTCATTGTGTTTTTTGATAATCATTGTGTTATCTTGAACACTATAAATTTTAAAAATAATTTGTTAAAATAAATTCATTATGTATTTCTGATTGTAAAACACAATAATAAGATAACAACAAGTTTATATAATCTACAAAAAACAAAAAAAAAAGTAACAAATTATGTCTTCAACACTATAGGTTTTAAAAAATACATTCTAATTATAAAACACAATGATAGATAATAAGTATATATAATATATAGAAACAATGACAAAATAATAAAAAATTATCTAAAACGTAAAACACAATAAGTAACATGTATAACAAATGATGTAAAAATATATGACACAATAAACTGATATTTGACACAATAAACGTATAATACACAATGAGCTGACATATTTGACATAATAACCAAAATGTCATTCTCTTAAAAATAATAGAAGAACATCTGTCAAACCTATAATCTTTCTTAATTTTTTTATAGATTAAATCAATTTATTAGTATAACCATACCCTAATAATATAAATAAATAATTTTAATCAATCGTCTCAAGTTTCCACTAAATATACCATAGTTTGCAGTCTCCTGAAATATTTACACTCTAAATATGAACCAATTAGATATAAATTAATGGTTATGAATACATAATCAAATATTATTAACGAATGCAAATCCCTCGTCAATCAATAATGATTAACAAAAACAACGATTTCAACACGAAAACAATAATATCGATAAGAGTTAATTACATGGATGGTCCCCTCTCATAAGCCCATATTTTACTTCTAATTCCTAACTTTGAGAAAATACAAAAATTAGACCATAATTTTACGGTTTTGTAAATTTTTTTATCACAAAATTGAATGACCGTCAAATTATATCGTTAACTCACCCCACGTGCCTCACATAGGGTTATTGTTGTCATTTTGTGCCCCATTTTATGTTAACAACATAGATATTGGTTTCTATAATATTCATTTGATTTTTTTCATATTTCGAAGTTAAGTTAGAGTTTAATTGAAAGAAAGTAAAAAATCAAATTAATTTTCCATAAATGAAAACCGAAAATATCATAAAAATTATTAAAAGGTAAGAAGAAAGTTGAAACAATTAAAAAAATGATTAATAAAATAATAAACTAATAAATTTAGGATTAATGACAAACGTATTTAACTAGTTATAAACACCCTTGGGCGCTGCAACGTGTTAAAACACAAATAATTAACATCTATGAAACTTTATAACAGAAAATCAAAATTTTTATAAAAACTCACGCGTTACAACAATTATACATGTAAGGTATGTTTTGCAGACCTGTTTACATTATTCAATTAAAATAAAAATTATAGCTTCTATATGCTTAATAGATTTCTATTAAAATGTAAAAATCACTGGCCATTAAGGATGGATACAAACTAAAGTAAAAGTTCTAACTATTGAGCTAAGAGCCAAAAGGTATGTTAGGAAGTCGAAAAGAACATGAACTTCTAGTGTTTTGAAGATGTGCAAATTCCAAATATGACCTGGAAAGTTGCTACATAGTAGTACACCGATCATAATTATGTAATTGTTTATATGCAAATGTGAATTCATAATTATAAATGAATTGAAGCACTTTATAAATCAAAGTTAGGTTAGGTCTTTAAAGTTTTGTATGTTACTTAACACTTTATTTGGCTTACAATTGTATTTAACACTTTACTTTGATACCGTTAGTTGCTTTGGCCCACATTAAATTTTGATAAACAAAAATATTAAAACGTTCTCTCGTCCGAAAATCAATTAAACACGGCAGGACGACTTAAATTTGAATTGCTATGCTTATACTTAACAACTAAACAAATAATTTGATCCATTCTATTGGTGTCAGTGGATCGCACTTTAAATCTCCATTTTACTTATTATTATTTTTATTTTAGAGCTCCACATTATTATGCTTTCATTTGCTTTGTTCGTTATTAATTATTGCATCTTACTCTACTACTTTGTTTTGTTAAGTTTGTTATTTGCAATGTTTTTAAAACCGGACCGGACAGTGAACCGGACGTCTTACCGGTCCGTTGGTTGGACTGGTTCAAACGGTCGGACCGGATATAAAAACCGGATAAAATTATAATTATTTTTTATAAATATATGTAAAAATTACAAAAAAAATAAAAAATTATATAAAAAAACCGGTCCGACCACTGGTTCAACTGGTCCGGTTCCCGGTCCGACCGCCGGTTCGACCACTGGTTCAACGCTAAAACGGTTTTAAGCACGGAATCGGACCAGATTGGAGTCCGGTTCCCAGTCCAACTGGTCGGACCGGTCCGGTTTTCAAAACCTTGGTTACTTGGCATATATATATTAAGAGTTCGTTTGTTGATCGTTGCTATTTTTTTTTGCATGATTATGCATGAACTTTAGTTAGACTTTCTTAACCAGGTGCTCGCTTAATATATAAGAATTTGGTTACTTTGCTTTGATTATATTATTGTATAAACTTTAATTAGACTTCCTCCTCTATTGGGATATAGTTTAATTCAGATATAAATTATTCTTAACTTGATTATGTAATTCTTAATCTAAACTCGATACAAGAGCATCTTTCTCTATGGGGATTTCATAGACATGTAATTGTGGCATTGATGGATTAGCATCATCCATGATAATGTCATTAGATCCTGACATCTTCATTATATATGTTATTTTTGTGCTTAGAGTAGCATTTGGCCATATCTGTTATCTGGTAGGAGGCATATAGATCGATTATATGATATTTATGTATCTACTCGATGGTGAGTGTATACCAACACCTTATTGCACGCATATGATATTAGGGTCACAGACTTTTATACACCGACTATTACTATTATTTTTTTGTTATTCGGCTTATTGGGCGTTTCTTAAAATCCAGTATGTTAATATGAACTATATTAATCTAACATATATTCATGTGTGATATGGACTATAAATATATGTTCATGTATAATGTAATACGGTAATATGTTATATGAAATTTAACAATCCTAACATCCGTTAACTAATATTCCATTATTTTGTTATATTATTGCAAGTATATGTATTTTAACTCTGTATGTACATCTAGTTGGTTGTAATATGAAATTTGTTAGTTTAACATTTGATAGTCTTTAATTCATTCATCTATAAATCTATAACCTATAGTATAAAATTTTAAAAAATGTAATCTTTGTATGCGTAAAGTCTTAAATACTTCAAGGATATTAGTTGTAACATGTTTTAACTCTTTAAAAAACTTTGCTCCCTTTTAATTAGCAAATAGATTAACATGATGAGGACATGATGAGTGTGTTCATTATACTTATTTTATTCTTGTTCTTGTTCTCTCAAGTCCATAAAGAGTTCAATTAATGTTAATTTCTTATTTTGTTGATTGATTGATACATTTATGATATTTCATGTAGACGAACTTAACCTAGTATGTGTAACAAAGTGAACACTATAGAATTCCATAAACATTACATAGGCGTTCTGGAAAAGAAACAAAATGAAAGTAGCGATATTAATACATAATTGTTCCAATGGATGAAAATACATGCCCACTAATAAAACTCTAAACACACTTGGAACGTCTAATGCATGTTTATCTTACTTGGAAATTGAGGGTCCTTAAACACAAGGCATAGATGAGAGCAAATAAGATGCAAAAGCTAACTAGAACAGAAGCAACAGGACCCATGAAATCTAATCTAAAGCCATAGTAATCTTTGATATACAAATTCATGGCCGGGTCATATGCCATCCCAGGTACTTTGATCGTGTTCTCGGCATCATGGTATTGTGAAACGATAAGCCCATACACAGTCCATGCTACGGGACAAATCCAGTAGTACCACACCCACCACTTTGGAATTCTCTATAATATTCACAAATATGTCATTTTATGCAATATAAGATTGATAAAGAGTTTGTATTAATGATGACTTACTGGTCTAGGGATGAAAAACCCTGAAAAAAAGTTAAAGAACCCATAGAATAAAACTGCTAATACGGCTGCTGCTTGCTCATTTGGTGTGATAGACACAGTCATTAGTCCGTAGTATGTAAAATTAAGGAATGAAAAGAAGTTGATGAAAAAGAACCAAAAAAATTTGGGTGCTGCCCAATCGAATGACCCCATTGGATACACTATCAAAGTGTACCATAGTGTCTGAACAAATACATATGGTATCTCTACCAAAACCTGAAAGAATCCTTAATCATTAGAAGCATAGATCAAATATCAAATTTATT
The DNA here is from genome assembly GCA_025506415.1 of Flaveria robusta. NCBI lineage: Eukaryota > Viridiplantae > Streptophyta > Magnoliopsida > Asterales > Asteraceae > Flaveria > Flaveria robusta. The sequence continues at coordinate 18,242,982 of CM046459.1, read as the reverse complement.
TCTAATTTAATCATGTGAAATATACACACAAACTCTCACCTGTGCCATCGCATATGGTAATGTTGAGTACATTCCAGCTGCTCTTTCTCGATAGAAGACTGTTCTCTCTGAGGCTACTACAGGTTGCACTGTTTGACAATTATTCATACCAACAAAGAATACTCCAACATATAGAGCCCCAATGATTGCCCTTAAATCGTTGCTACTATCCCTTAAGATATATATACAATTAGGAATTAGTGAATACAGTTTTATATAATTATCATAATTAATGTTACGTCTAAGTGTTTTAAAATGACCTTTTTTCACCAATCTTCCAAAATGTTATCCCAACCATTAATGATGCAACCAAAGTGAAAAAGTTACGAACAAGATTATAGTCAGGATTTCTCCAATAACTCCACCACATCTTCCATATACAAGACTTGAATTGTCCCCAAAAAGACTGTGAATATTGTGTTCCAAAATGAAGATCTATTGCTCGTAGAGGCGGTGTGTTTAAATCCATCACTAAGTCCTTGTTCTTTCTATGGATCATACAAATATGCTTTGTTACCACTTTGTGTTACTTTATTGAAAATATATATAAGATTAAAACTTACTGATATAATGCTGATGATTTGAAGTGCTCAGCAAAATCTATCCCCAGTCGGCTCTCTACAACACTTGAAGTGACTTCTAACATCCATGTTGCTGGATTATAGTTTTCTAGAATTCGTGGTACACCAGGAATTTCCTGATCGTATCATATGAAGTATAAAAATATATTTATGCTAGATAACATTACAATGTTTATTTTGAAAGATATGATTGTAAAATACCTCAAAGTAATCTATAATGTTTATAGAATTCCTTCCTAGAGGTCCTGCATAGATCACCTGTCCACCTCTTTTTAATAGTAGTAACTCATCAAATGATTCAAAGATATCAATGCTAGGTTGATGAATAGTGCAAACAACAGTTCTTCCTGTGTCCATAGTATTTCGCACAGCCCTCATGACAATGGCTGCTGCTCTTGCATCAAGACCAGAAGTTGGTTCATCCATGAAAATAATTGAAGGATTAGCCACAAGCTCAACTGCAATAGTTAGCCTTTTTCTTTGTTCTGTTGATAAACCAGTAACTCCCGGAAGTCCCACAATTGCATCCTTGTGGTTGTCTAGTTCAACAAGCTCCATAACTTCACGTACAAAAGTCTAAAAGATAATAATGTATAAGAAATAAACGCATCATATTTCTTAGTAACTTGTTTAATAAAATAGAAACATATCATTTTCCTACCATCTTATCTTCATTATTGACTTCTTTTGGGAGGCGAAGGAAAGCTGAGTAAATTAAAGATTCATAGATAGTAATATTAGGAGAGTGTATGTCTGTTTGCTCACAGTATCCAGAAACTCTTGCAAAAGTTTCTTGTTTCTTTGGAAATCCAGATATTCGTATATCTCCTTCAATGTAACCACTTGTCTTCCTTCCTGCTAAAACATCCATTAGTGTTGTTTTACCAGCTCCACTAACCCCCATCAATGAAGTTAATACTCCAGGCCTAAAAGCACCGGTCACATCACAAAGTAACCGCAACCTATTTTCAGTCACTCCTTGTTCACGCATTTCCTGTTTAAATATTACCATTGGATACTAACTAAAATTTATTCTATAATCATTTTAGGTTTCTAAGTGGGTTTTAAATTATAACAAGTTAAGAAGAAAGAAGTTTACTTGAGGCATATCAACATAGTAGTTTATGTTATCAAATGACATGGAAAGTGGAGTAAATGGAAGAGCCATTCCTTTTTTACGAGCCTTTGCATTATTAGAGTCTGATTGTTTTCTTTCAAGCTCCTTTTCCATAGATTCTTCTACAAAAGTCATACATATCATGTTAAAAGGAAAAACATATGTTTAAGTTTTCAAATTTTTAGCTTTTTTTTAAATCTTATTCTAATTACTTTAATTAGTTATATATAAGGATTCATGAATTGTATTTCACAAAGACATGATTGTTTTGTGCATTGATTGGTACCTTTTTGAGCTTCCATCCCCATGGTTGCTTCTTTAGATATGACCGCTTGTGGTTTTCCAATGGCTAATTATTTAGTTGAAGAATTAGGATGATTGGAAATCACATAAAATACTTAAAAATTAATCTTTAATGGTGGGGCAGTTAGACTTACGATCTAAATACATGAGAGAAAATGTGAAAAGAACGTTGAAGAGAACCGCAAAACCTACAAGAGAGCCAATACTAATCCAGAACCAACTTTCTTGGGTGGGGATGTCCATATTTTCAAGTATTGCTATGCCCAATCTTGTTACATTATCTGTACTCTGTGAACATTATAACATATATAGTTGTTTATCTTCTTCATAGTTTATGTTTTTGAATTAAGAATGGATAACTTACCATTTTGTTCATCCACCTAGATGCAAAAAACTCATTTATTGTGAAGGCTTTAAAGCCATACGACAACGGTGATAGCCAATATGCCCATTCCCACCAATCAAGAAGTTGAGTTTTTGGAAGGATGAAACCTCCTAAAAGAAATACAATGAGAAGTGCAAGGGTTCCACCTGTGTTGGCAATGTTCATTGTTCTGCATACTCCAGCAATAAATCGAAAATATCCCCCTCCCACACATTGAATCAGAAAAACTACCATGAAGTGCTTAATGAACCTATACATTATTAACCATGATATGATGCATCCTTTGGTTAGTAACTAATAGTCTAAAATATAAATACTTTGTATTGATAGCAATATTTGTACCTGCTAGCATCAGGGGCAAGGCCAACACCATAATATACTATAGCCATCCAAAAAAAACTTTCTAACAATGATATTGGTATACGAAGCAAGAATGTTGGAAGTGTGTATGCCCATGGCGGGTGGAACAAAAGATCTCTTTGCTTGAAAATTACAGGAAGCCTTATTACGGTAAGGGCAATTTCAGCAAGTCCATTAAACATGTTTAAAAGCATGCCAAATGAAAGTACTCCTATGTACATCAAACCATCCTGCTCATTCCTTGTGTGCATTCTAGTCCTAAAAAACACAGTCATCTCGGTAGAAGATAATATGATGAACTGTACAATTTTAAAAATGTAAATCGGACTGTTTCTTTTCATAAGTAGCCATTCCTTTTTCCATGAGGCCTTAAACAACTCACGTTTGGGGACTAGATATTTTTTGAACACTAAAGCTGCTTTATGACTTTGGTTCTTGTCATAAGGGATTAAAAGCTCATTCTTTAGCCTTTCACCTACATGAAAACTCTTGAATCGCTTAACAAATTCACTAACTGGGATATATCTGTATGGTTTACTTCTATCTGCCCAATATTGCTCTTGATCCTTTCGAGAAGTAACCTGTTGTCATGAAGATATACTAAATGTCAAAAAATAATTAATTATAAGATTAGATTCATTCAACTAAATAATATTTAGTACCTCTTGCAAGAAGTCAGAAGTGCCTTTTCTCTCAGGCAATCTAAATCCACAACTCTCAAAGAACTCTAGCACATTTTCACGTGATCCTTGATATACAATTTGTCCCTCTGATACTAATATTATGTCATCAAAAAGTTCAAAGGTCTCTGGAGCTGGTTGTAGTAAGGACATCAAGATTCTTGATTCAGTGAAGTGTACAATTTGTTGCAAGCATTTCACTATCTGAAATGTAGTTGAACTGTCTAGACCCGTGGATATCTCATCCATAAACAAAGTTTTTGCTGGTCCAACAAGCATCTCTCCTGTTTTTATTTTGACAACATAATTATGCGTAACATAACAATCTACATGTATATGATTAAAGTAATAACTTATTGTGGACATGTGTATTCAACAATACTAGACGATAACACCATAACACGTTTTCTCATTTTTTGTTACGTTAACTAGGTTGATTTCTTCTCAAGTTTAAGTTTTTTTTAGTTACACCATTCTCTATGATTTAAAATGTGTACATTAGAGTTAGCAACATATGTCTAGGTCTATATATATAACATACATAAAATATATAAATACAATATAACATATATATGTAGATATCTATGTGTGCTTTTGCACTCCAATAAAAGGATGTTTTGCCTAAAAAGATATAAAAGTATATATAAACCATATTTTATAAATCATTACTTCTTTTTGTAAGAGTAACATCATTACAAACAAAAATATATATATTTTATGTATATGTGTAAATTCGTAAGTGTAAAAAAGTTTACACTAGTGTAAACTTTCTTACGCTTACGAATTTACATATATAATAAATAACATATTTTTGTATATATGTAATGATGTTATTCAAAAAAAGTAATGATTGTGATTGATATTGAAGAGTTAACACGGTTATCATTTGAAAACTCTTCTATATATAGGGGAGGTTTAATGGGGAACAACAAAAGAAGAGGGAACTAAGGAGAATCAATATAAGCCACGTATTTTAATTCCAAAAATTCATAGAAAAAACCAAAAAAAAAAAAAACCATAATTTTTTTATATAAGAAAAGTTTAAGTAAAATACATTATTGTTTATTTACTTAAATATCTATTTATTTGTAATTATAATCATATTTTATCTTCAAGCATGGTTTTATAATTCATAAATTCTTATTATTAATTATTTAATATTTTATTTATTTAACTCGTGTAATACACATAGTACTAACCTAGTTGTTTTATAAAGGCATGCTTTTTGATTAATAAAAGATTTAAAATCCGGCCATGAAGATTCAAGATGAGGCCTTTGTTTTTATAGTATTCTAACAAACAATTTCTAGGTTTATCTTTCATTGTTTTTTCCAATTATACTATCTCTTAAAATGCAATGTCGGTGTCCAATTAGGTGTTTGTAGTTCTTTTAAATCATCTGTTACAAGTTGTTATTGCATGAGACATCTCGCATATGCCGTTGCTTCCATTGTTGGCCTTCTTCTTAGGTCATCTTTCCGTTCAAAAGAAAGTAAGAAATAGAGGGAGGCGGTGAGAATGATAATTGGCGTATGTCGGACGACGGATAATTTTCTTGGCTTCTATTAGAATTATCAGAGGTGAAAAATCTTTCTTCAATGAAATATTAGTCATCTTATTGCTCTAAATTCGTATTTCTGCTAATTGTCCTGAATGTGTGTGATTTAAATCACCTCCTCATGGAGAAAATGAATTTTAGGTGTTGAGTGCTTCCTATTCAAACTGGTTTTAGTAGATACACAATTCAAATTATGCTTTTTTGGGCGTTCATTTGTACGTTCATTTGGACTTACTTGGAAACACTAGATTTCCACTTCCCAATTTGCAGAAAATTTTATATTCTTGATGGACATTAAAATGGGATCAAGAGGATTACAATTGAAATATGAAAAGTCAAAAAGGGGTCAAGATTAAGGAGCATGAATCACTAGTAGGTTTTCCTTGTAGCATTCATGTTTCTTTTTTCATGGCGTCAAAAAGTCTATAACCTAAGAACAATTGTTTGAGCTGCATTGAAAAACAACTAAAATTTTTATATTATAATAAAAGAGTAATTAATGGAGACACGTGACAGCACCACATTCATCCTCATCATAATTTTCCCGCCTCTCTATCCTACTTAATAGTTACTATAATTACTAATAATATTATTTAATTTTTTTATAGACTAAAAATATTTTTTGATAAATTTAGAAAGAAATCTTTTAATCAATATTATTTATAAAGAAATAAAATTTTATAATATAATCTTCTTTTCAAAAACATCAAACTTTTTTAAAAATATAAAATATTTTAAAAATCAATATTTTTAAAAAATAAAATTTTTATAAATAAAAAATAATTATAAATAAATTTTTTAAAACCTTTTGTTTTGAAACAAAATATTTAGTTTTTTTAAATAAAAAAAGTTTAAAAACTTGATATCATTATTTTGTTACCTATAGTCCTTACACATAAATTCAATCGTATTTTATTTTAAAATATTATTTTATAATTAACAAAATTTTTTTTATTTAATATTTTATATATTCAACCCGTGTAATACACGGGTTATTAATCTAGTTATCTATAAATTGAGGATGTCATGTTTTTAGGTGTGTGTGAATGAATTTCTAAAAATTATGGTAAACACTTTGTCTCACATTGGTGTGGGAACAAAGTGAGATGTGTTTTAAAAAGAGATGTTTTACCACTCTAGTATATCTTTATGACATATTTTGCCACAAGTACTACCCGCGCGCATGGGGGGGGGTGCAAAAACGGGCTTCTGATTGGATTTTTATCGAACTCGTGCGTGCCCGCACTTTGAACTCGTGGCATCAAATGATAATATGATATTTGTTTTGAATGATCATTATTAACCGAGTCAGTTTTTTTAACTCGGTTTTTGAAATGTGTAACTGATGCACTAATGACCACTATTATTCTTACTAATGATTATCATTATGTATCAATAATGGTTAAAATTCAGTTATGAATTTATATCTATATAAACCAATTCAAGTGCAGAAGTTTAAACACACCAGAAAAGACTTTCTCTCTTCTCTCCGCTATAACATCTACAGTTTTTGTCTTTTTCACATTCTGCTGTGGTTTAACTTCATTTCATTACGCTTTTTTAACATGTCATCAATTTACAATCACCACCATAACCAATATGGAGGAAGTCTTAAAAATACTCAAGTAAAGTTGAGCTAGAATGCCTCAAAAGCAAAGGCCCAAAAGCTTTGTTGAGCTGGTACAAATAACAAGATCATTTTGGCGAAAGCATAGATTATACTTGGCAAAATTCTCAATAAGTCACCATAATCGAAATCATTTTGGTAAGTTCGACGGGTACAAATATCAAGGTTGACTTAGAAACCGTCAAAAGTTACATGAGGTGGAATTCTAGGTCAACAAATATTCTTTAAAGCAAAGCATATAATAAACTAGGTTAATATCCCGTGTATTATACAGGTTGAATAAATAAAATATTAATAGTTTTTAATAAAAATTAATGAATCATAAAACAATCTTTTGATATAAGATATAATTGATATTAAGTACAAATGATAAAAAGACAATATCTTTTTTTAAATTTTTGTTAAAATTTTTTTTTTAAAAGTTGGTTTCTAAACAAACTGTTTAAAAAAATATTTTAAAAAAAAGTATCATTTTTAATAATTTCTTTAAACTTTGAATTTTAATTATTTTTGTTTCATAAGAATTTTATTTTTTAGAAAACACAGGTTTTAAAATATATTGTTTTTTTTAGTTTGATATTTTTTTTAACAAAATTCTTATTTTACAAATGTTATTTCTTTAAAAATTACATTTGTAGAAAGATCTTTTTTTTAATTTAATAAAAAAATTGATATGAAAAAGATATAAATAATATTTTAGTAGTTAATGTGATATTTATTAGGAGAGAGAAGCGAGAAAATAAAATTTAGGTGTCCTACAATTGTGCCATGTGGCTTTCAAAACTTTTTTTTATTAATATAGATAGAATAGATTGGTGTTGAGACCCACTTAAGTCATTAGTATGAATTGGCATGTTAAAAGATATCTTCTTTTCCTTTCCTGATATTTTAGTTTTAGTTTTCTTCTTTTAATTATCATGTTAAGCGGTAACATGCATTATAGCCATGATACTTTTGTATTCGTTATGACATATTAATGACTTGCAATCTTTTTACTTTTGAAATATATATTGAAATAACTAGGTTTTGATAAAAAAAACACATATTAATTTGTAGGTTTTTGTGTTGGAGATGAATGTACGGTTTGATAAACTAAATAAAAAAGTCAATACACCCTTAAGATAGCTTCATCTATTATGTTCTCAAAAGCCTTGGTTGTCTTGCACAAAGGTAATGTAAGATGCATAATTCATGACTTTAGTTAGTTTTCAGACCTAACCTAATGCATATGAGGTTATTCATGTTTTACAATATATGGAGTCTCAACATGAAGTTACAATACCATTAGCCATTTGGTAGTACATTGTCTATGGTAGTTTATTTATGAAAATGATCTGTAGCTTTTTACTATGTTTGTGGTAACGATTCGCGGTTTAACGCGTTGCAACACACGAGTTATTATACTAGTTATGAACATTTTTGTACTAGTTACATATATGTAGATAGATTAGTTACGCATATGTAGAAAAAAATTTATATATGTAAAAAGTAAACTTACACATGTGTAAATAGTTAACATAAAAATATGTAAAATAATATTTGAAGCAGAAATGGTCATTGTTTATGCATTTTTAATTTACTGTTTTGGAACTATATTTAGATTTTAGCTTGTTTTGTTGCTTAATAATCAAAGATACAAATTTTACTGTTAAAGTTATTGATATTAATTATTAGTTCTTTACCAATTGATTATACCTACATATATGATACTTAAAATTTTTAAAACAACATGAAATATACTTACATATGTGCAAGTCATTTAAAAAATAACCTACATATGTGAAAGTACGTAAAAATTCTAAAGAGTGATTAATTAACCTGTAGTGAGTCGTTTCTTTTGTCCACCAGAGATTCCTTTTCTCATTGCATCACCTACATAGGTGTCACGACAGATATCTAGGCCTAATATCTGTTAATGTAGTTTAGAAAACATTAATGAAGTTAATATTATATTAGTAATATAATTTGAATAATATTATTGCTTACGTACTCTAAGAATGTAGTATGTAACTAGAGTACTGGCATCTCCTTCTATGGCAGTTCCCTTCATGAAAAAGTCCACATCAGCTTCTGGAAAAATGCCTGCTTGCTTTTCTCTTCTTGCGAGCTCTGCTAACAGTTCTGTGTGTCATTAATTGTCAGCTAGTTAGATATCTGTTGTACGTGTTTGTATAATTATTGCAAGATTTCATACAAATTAATTATGTAGTTATCTTCTTGAAAGACATATTAATTAATTACCTAATTTTGATCCAACTCCTTGGCATCTTGCAGCGAAATCGAGGGTTTCTTTAACGGTCATTTCTCCAACATGAACATCGTACTGGCTTATGTAAGCCGAGGTCTTTCGTGGTTCAAACTCTTTTAGCTTGTAACCATTGTAAGTAATCTCTCCTTCAACCTGGTCGGTCAGTTTATATCTTAATTACTATACTGGTTAAGTTTAGAAACTTTAGCTTATGACCTGATCACTGGCTAATAAACGTCATCTATGTTAATGTTTACAGAGATTTTTTTTACTAATATGATTTCATTTTAATTTGGAAAAAAGAATTGAAGCTAGCTAGCATTATAGAAGTGTCTTTAATACAAGTGATAAAAATTTAAAACCCAATAAGATATACGAGCCCAACTAAAGCACAATATATTCGTGAAACCATATCAATACAAATCAATTAACTTCCTAGCTTTAACAAATTGTCACGTACGATCGAGTACAAGGTGTTGTACGTTAAGATGTTTAACATGATAAAACGACTGTTATTATCAAAAACACAAATGATTGTTAAGATGTGAGATTCCCATCTATACTAGCATAAATTTTCTTTAACGATAAAAGTTATGTGTTTATTCTGACCTTTAAGCTAGAATCAAGCTTTCCTGCCAAAGCCAACAAAAGAGTTGTCTTCCCAGAAGATGGTGGACCCAATAGAAGTGTCATTCTGTAACATTTCAATCTAGTTATTATTCGAATATATATACATATTAATTAATAGCTCTGCTATAAATGATATTTTACTGTTATATTTTGTTTTTTCATACCGTACGCAAACTGTTGGGTTAATCGGTTTATTCACGAGTCTCGGGTCGGGTCGGTAGAGAATGAGTGATCTGGGTCAAGTTATTAGTTATGCACGTTTTAATAAGGAAATTGGTATTTGACTAAGTTTGTTGAAGTACGTGAACATGAAGTTAGTTGCTCATTAAAGGGAGTACTTGGACTTGGGGTTTTTAACATGTGCTTTATTTATTTTGCACATTATATATAGGATTAATATTCTGCTTTCATTTTCATCTCTTGTAATCGTATTTTTCGTTTGACGAATACATTAAACATTTCATAGTGAGTTTGTGTGTGTGATTCGAAGGGGCCTGAACCAACACAAACCTTTTTTTTTTTTTTTGAAATATATATATATATGGATTTAATTAGGACACTTTGACAGAAGTACCTTGAAGGTTTGATTATCCCTGATACATCTTTAAGTATCTTGAGTTTGGTTTTCTGAGACAAATTGATTCCAACATAACTCAGAAGTGTTTCGAATGAATTTCTAGCGGAATTTAGTAGCGTTGGGATCGCTCTGTCGCCCACGTAGCAATCTGCTTCTATGCTCAAGTTTTGAAACCGAACTTCTACCGTTGGTAGAGAGATGCCAACCCTGAAAGCAGTAATTTCATAAATCATAATTAACTAAAAGTTAGTTAAAGTTGTGTGTTTCAAATTGCTTTTAGGTTATTCACCGGTAAATAATTAAATAATAATTCATACTGACAGTTTAGTAATAGCCGTTGAGTTTGATGCTTACTTATCAACGCGATCTCTAAACTTTTGCAAGAACTTGCCATTATCCTCTTCAGCATCCTTGAAGATCTTGTCAATGAAGTCTTGATGAGCTTTCGCGTCGAGCTCACCAACATCCAACAACAAACTATCAGACGGTGTTCGCTTTTGTTGCTCATGAGCTGAAACACCAAGGTTCTTGAAAATGGTTGTTCGTATGCGGTTGTAGGTCGGTAGTTTCTCCAATGCAGCCCATCTCAAGGCCTCTTCGTCCGCCACTGAGTTGTGGCTGCTCCGCCCGTGGCTGCTGTTGCTACTGCTCATGTAGATCACTTCTTCTATTCCCTTACTCACTCTTCTACTTATGCTTCTAATATTAATATTTCCTCCATTGTTTTCCTCCATGATGATCACTCTAGTTCACTTGCAGATCGAGTACATTCGATCAACCTGATGATATATCAGTTAGTTGAGTAGCTAGCTATTTAATACTGATGAATTCTTTCAAATGCGTTCACAAAGTTGGATATAATTTGGCTCTTCTAGAAGAGGTGTGACATATTATTTAATTTATAATATTGATGTAATTCGGCCATTCAGAATGGAAAAGCATAGTACCCGTAACAAATTAATTGTTCTGCCATTTTATATCTTGTACTACATTCCGTAGATTCATATAACAGTTATTTTTGTTTATTTGACATAAATAATTGTTCTCCTTGTTATGTACGTTAGGGGTTCTTGATTGGAAGCCGAAATCCTTATGGTGCAAGATATTATAACATGGATGTTCTAATTAAGGATGCAATGGCCGGTATAAACTAATTATTTATATTTAAATGAATTTAGTAATAATTTAATTAAATTTATATACTTTAAGATTTTAATTTGTATTATAGGAATGAAAATCGTATGTATTTTAATTATATAATTTCTATTGTCTTAACATGGTTGTGTTATTTGTAGCATATTTAAATAGAACTAAAATTCATTTAGTGTAGATTATTATTATTATTATTATTATTATTATTATTATTATTATTATTATTATTATTATTATTATTATTATTATTATTATTATTATTATTATTATTTTATTATTATTATTATTATTATTATTATTATTATTATTATTATTATTTATGTAATATTATGAAAGCAAAGATAAAAAATATTTAATTTGTGTAATACCTAAAAAATCATATGATATGTAAACTCTATGGAATTGGGTTGTGATTATTAAAAAAATATTTTTTCGACCAATAGGATACTATTATAATATTAAATGAAAAATTATTTATTCAAAAATATTAACAAGTTTGTAAAGTTTGATTAAATTGATTTTTCATTTATATTCTTTAAAATGGAAATTGAAATTAAATTTAGAAAGTTTAACATGATAGATTTTTTTTAATAATAAATTTATTGTGGTGATAACACGTGAACAAATTCTAGGTGAACACCTTAGGAAGAGGCCGTGTGACACTCAAGTTAATATTTTATTAATATGTAACACGTACCAATTAGTCACATTTTTATAAAAAATATTGTGTATTATTTTATTTACTTAATCAGTCACGTTTCTTTAAAAATACATTTACTTTTCCTTTCTTAAAAAGTTTAAAAGATTAATCATATCCTAATCACTTCATAGTTTTCATTGACGTTATTGCATGCATATTAATCAACTACGTTACACACAAATTTCATCTATTCAGATGTTTATTACTTAACTAGGTTAGTGCCCCGTGTATTACACAGGGGTTGAATAAATAAAATATAAAATAATTAGTAATAAAAATTTATGAATTATAAAATTATGTTTGAAGATAAAATATGATTATATAAATACCACCCTTAAGTAAATAAACAATAATATACTTTTCTTAAACTTTTATTTTATAAAAAAATATAGGTTTTAATGTTTTATCTTAAGAAAAATGAATTTATTTTAAAAAGAGTTTGTTGTATTCTGTATTTTATAAAACTTTTATTTTTAAAAAGTATGTTTTTAATAAAAAATAGGCTTTAATTTATTAAATTATATAATTTCTAATATGAAAATAGCATGATTAATATTATTAGTAGTCATATATTAATAATAAATAATAATAATAATAATAATAATAATAATAATAATAATAAGAAATGAGAAAGTTAGTATGATAAAACTTACAATTGTGTCAATCCTTATTTTAATTTTTTTTTGTTATAGATATATAGATAGATATATAGATAAATAGATTTGCTAGAAACCCATATATTAAACGGATTATAAGTTAGTAATAAATACGAACAGTTATAGTATGATAATTTAATATAAGATATGATTAAAATTATGTATACATAATAGTTCAAGAAATAAAACAATTATACTATTTCTTAACTTTCTTATCTAAATAGTTTCATTTTTAAACATAGTTTTAAGATTTTTTTTATAAAAAAATTATTGTTTATAAAAAACTCGGGTTTCTCATTATTCTAGTTGTTTTAATAAAACTGTTTTTAGAAAATTTCATATTTTATATAAACTTTTTTAAAAAAGGACTAATATTTTGTTTCAAAAAGATTTAGTTTTTTAGAAAATTTTATATTATATATAAATTTTGTTTTTTTATTATTTCTATTTTAATAAAAAGATGTGATTTTTAATGTCCTTAATGAAATTTATTTTTTAAAAACAAAGCTTGATTTAAAAAAATATAGATGAGAGAGAAATATTACAATTAATAAAATTGACTTTTATTAAAAGAGAGAAATTAGTGTAAGTGTTAAATTATCATAATATACTTTTGGAGGGAAAATAAAATGAAAATGTTTAAAATAATGACAAGTGTCAAAAAGGTGGTTTAAAATAATGACAAGCGGCCAAAGAAAGCTTATTTTATTAGAGTTTATAGATTATAGATTATAGGTTTAAGGTTGTACTAGCTAAATAGTTTTCAAATGTGTTGAATAAATAATATATCATTAATATTTTTATTTTTATTATAGACGGATTGATTGATGAGTTGCTTTTTAATACACCTAACACAAAAATCTAATTGCTAAAATATCAATCATCTTATTAAAATATTAAACTATTATTAAATTGAAAAAAGTTATATTATAGCTGTTTAATTGTTTAACCTTATCCACCCCTAAACGACAGCATTCCTATTTCTGTCATGTTTAAAAATTAAATTAGTTTTTATATATATATATATATATATATATATATATATATATATATATATATATATATATAATAAACTAGTCTTAAGGGATTGTTTAATACACGCGTTAAATCATAAGAAAACATAAATATAAATTTATATATACTTTTAGTTATTTTTAACTACTAAAATAGCTTATTATATATAAAACACTAGGTTAGTACCCCGTGTATTACACGGGTTGAATATATAAATTATTAAATAATTAGTAAAAAAGTTTATGAATTATAAAACTATGCTTAAATATTAAATATGATTATAATTACTTATAAATAGCTAATTTAAGTAAATAAACAATAATATATTTTTCTTCAACTTTTTTTTATAAAAAATTTATGGTTTGTAAATATTTTGTTTTAAGTAAAATGATAATTTTTTAAAAATTCGTTGCTTTTTTGTTTTTAAAAAGTGTGTTTTTAATTTAAAATAAATAAATTTTCAATTTATTAAATTATACATTTTTTAATTTAAAAATAGTATGAGTAATATTATTATTATTCAATCTTAGTTTTAATAATAGAGAGAAATGAGAAAGTTAGTATGATGAGGCTTACGATTGCGTCATGTATTATCTTATTTTTTTCTTATTATAGATAGATTGATAGACAAACAGACAGATATATATATATATATATATATATATATATATATATATATATATATATATATATATATATATATATATATATATAGATAGGCTAGAAACCCATTTATTAAACGGACTATAGTTAGTAATAAACACAAAGATTTACAGTACGATATTTTAATATAAGATATGAATTTTATATACGTAATAGTTCAATAAAATAAAGCAATTATATTATTTTTTTTAACTCTCTTATCTAAATAATTTCATTTTTAAATATTCGTATTAAGATTATTTTATAAAAGAATTTATTTTTATAAAAATCTTGTTTATTAAAAACTCTAGTTTGTAATTATTCTGGTTGTTTTAATAAGATTGTTTTTAGAAAAGTTCACATTTTTTATATTTTTTTTAAAAATAAGATGTATTTAAAATATTTTGTTTCAAAAAGGTTTAATGTTTTTGAAAATTTCATATTATATAAATTTTTTTTATTATTAGTTCTATTTTAATTAAAAAAATATGATTTTTATTTTCTTAATAAAATCTAACTTTAAAAGATACATTGATTTTAAAAAAATTAAATGAGAGAGAAATATTGCAATTAATAAAATTGATCTTTAATAAGAGAGAGAAATTAGTTTTAATATTTAAATTAATATAATACTCTTTTAAAGGGAAAATGAAATGATAATGTCTAAAAAAATAACAAGTGGCAAAAAGGTAGGTTAAGAAAATGACATGTGGCTTTAAAAAGCTTGCTTTATTAGAATCTATAGATTTTTAAAATCTATCTATTTTAATAAAAGGATATCTAGTAAAGACACTTGTCAACACCATATTTCTTCTCACCCATTTTTTCTCGTTTTTTTCTCATATTTAATAATCACATTAATTACTAACAATAGTATTTAATTTTTTTAGATTAAAATAGTTTCTTAATAAATTAAGAAAGAGATCGTTTTACAAATTTTATTTTTAAAGAAATATTTTTTTATAAAATTAGATAATTTTTTAGAACATCAAACTTTTTTAAAAATACAAAATATTTTATAATTGGTGTTTTTAAAAAGTAAATTTTAAATAAAAAAAAAATAATTAAAATTGAGAGTTACAATAAAAAAGTTTTTAAGTATGACATTTTTTAAACGTTTTATGTTGAAATAAAACTTTTATTTTATTTATTATAAGAATGATTTCAATTATATCGTATTTTATAATATCAAATTATAAATTATAAATTTTTATTATATTTAATATTTTTTATTCAACCCGTGTAATACACCGGTTTACTAAAGCTAGTGTATGATATATATATATGATATCTTTTCATTTGTAAATGAGAAAAAAATTAGAAAACATTGAATTATTTCTTTAAATAAAAACTTTAAAATGGTAATCATAAAAGAGTAAGTAAATCACTCACTTAATTAATTATCATAAAAAATGAAAGTAGTTGGGCGAAAAAATAAAATTTCTTATAGTCTAAAATTATGACACGTGTTATCTTGAGTTACTTTTTTATTAGGGTAACTAGGTTATTAGCCCGTGTATCACACGGGTTAAAAGTTATAAATATATAATTCAAATATGTAAACAAAAATATTTAACTCTATCGTTTTTATTTTAAATTGATTATATAAAATAAGGATTTGTGATCATAAGGTCGAAAGGGTTAAATAAGGTTTGAGATGATTTATCACAGATTCAAAATCTTTAGAAATGGTTGGTGTGATTGAGGTAGTTAAAAAAATAAAAACTTCACACTATTTCAAAAAAAAATTAAAATAAAATAAAAAACTTCAATAAGAAATATAACATGATTTGTGGAAAGTTTGTTAAAGAAAATTTAGGCGGGAAAGTTTTTGTGAGGTGAAATTTGATGATGACATGTGTCATCACATGTAATCTTTTATTAGTATAGATAGGATATGATAAAAATTTTGAAATGTCATGTGTCATCATATTAGGTTTTCTTATTTTAATTTTTTCGTTTCGCTCTCCTAATAAATAATAATACTATATAGTAATTATATTATTTAAAACATATTCGAATTAAAGAAGATAGATATCATAAATACTAAAAACTAGATTTTTCATTAAAAACACACTTTAAAAAATTAAAAACTAGTACTCTGTATTTTTAAGTTTTATAAGAATGATTTAAAAAAATGAAATTATTGTAAAAAAAAACAATTCAAAAACAATTTTAAACAAAAGTTCAAAATGATACTTGTCCTCTGAAAATCTTATCTAAAAACAATGCTTATCTGAAAAAATTGTTTTATATTTTTAAAATTTTCAAACTATTTAATATTTGTATATTAGACTCATATAATACAACTAGACTCGTTGATTATGAGGATATGATTTATACGTGAAATAGTTTAATATTCTTTCTAATGCACCATATGAATTGAATCAGTGCTTATGACTCCATTTTATATAAATTATATACTTTATATTACCAAAATAATTATATATAGATTTTTCTATCTTAATTTATCTTAATAATATCATTTATCGTTAATTTTATTTACCGTAATTGTAAATTTTATAAAATAATTTATGAGTTTGTCACTCCTTTCTTTTGTTATTCTCTAATATTACATTACACTAATTGTACATTGATAAAGCTAATTCTGTCTTTAGTACTGTGTATTTAGTTAATTCTGTCTTATTGTGTTAACTCTCATTTTGTTTTCTATTTGATTAATGTGAGATATCAAAAATATCTATATTACTATAGGGATGTGCAAATTTATAAATAACAAGTTGTTTCTGCATAATCATTTGTATCAAATGCAACAATATTATTATTAAGTGTCTTAAAAATGAATTAAAATTATAATATTGCTAAAAAAGTTGTATTATATAGTAGTATAAATATAGATATTTTAAGATAACCTTAAATATAATAGTTTTATTTTAAATTCAATTAGAAAATTATAGAGTACAAGTATTTAAAGCTTAAAAGGGGTATAATAGAAATAAATTTTATGGTTTTTTTATTATATAGTAGTATAGATAAGGTTTATTTAAGAGGTATTAGTTTTGTATTTTTGGATAAACAATTATAATCCTTACGATTTCATGGATTATATATTTGTTTTTACATATATATGCATTCACCAGTGCATCACATGATTGCTAGATATATATCTAGTACGTGGTTATAATTAAATGAAATCATTCATATACGTGTACTAGCGAATTAGACCTATGCTTCACCGCAAATTGATTTTGAACATATACGTGGATGTCACAATGATAGTTTTAGAGTTATCTAGGTTTTGGCGAGTTTAATGATATAGAAATTTGGATTTTCGTGAATATCTATATATGCTTTAACAATTCGTTATCATACCGTCATGATAATATTACTAAACATATGTTATTTGATAGGTCGCAGATATCAATTAAAATGAATACTTTAAAAACGTTTGAATAAGCACTTTATAGAATGTAAAGCATAGGATCTTTAAATTGTTACAGATATAATAATATGGTAAAATATATTATATTGTTATTTGGTAATATATTTATTACTATTAAATTGTTACAGATACAATAACATAATAAAAATACGTTATTAAATTTCAATTAATAGATTAACAAAATGTTATTGTTGTTACTATTAACCTTATAATAATAGTTAACACTATTACTGTTACTATTTATTGTTATTTTATTAGTATGGTTATATTTATTATTATTGTAATTATTATTTGAAATATTTTAAATAATATATCATTAACGAACAAATTTAATCATAAATACCAAAATATTAAATATCAAAAATACCCTTAGAAAATATTACTACTACTACTACTACTATTGTCGTCGTCGTCTTCGTCGTCGTTGTAACTGTGAAAATATTTAGTAATTATATACACAAAAATTTAAATAATATAATACTTAATTTAAATAGTTTTTAGTTATAATTATTAATATAAATTATTATTATTATTATTATTATTACTATCATTATAATAATTATTATTTGTTTTATTATTATTGTAATTATTATTACGATTATATTTATTATTATTGTAGTTATTTATTGAAACAGTACAAATATGTCATTAACTAACACATTTAGATATAAATACTAAAATTATTAAATACCCAAGTATTATTATTGATATTATTATATGAATTATTATTGTAATTAATTCTTTGAAATATATATCCCTACTCTAATAAAAAGATATCTAAAAGGGACACATGTCAACACCATATTCCTCCTCAACAATTTTTTCTCGCTTCTCTCTCCTATTTAATAATTAAATTAATTACTAACTAGTGTGTATTCATCCACGCGTGTTGCGCGTGTGATGAATCGGGCTCAGAAAAAACTTTCAGTTGCGGTTGCTAACCTGAATGGTCGCCATGCCAGAACAACCGGTATCATCGTTAGTTATCATCATAGCCCCGTATGGTACCACATGTAATGACGAAACAAACAACTCAAATGAATATAAGCTCAACCAAAGGATGCAACAGGTCACATGAGTTCATCATCATAAACATCTTTCGTAACAATATGCAAAACCCAAATCGTCAACATCCAAGATGAATATCGTGCTAAAAGTCTCAGATGAGCGGATACTCATCATCATCGACATACACGCGCATTAGGTACCCTAGTGCCTCAATCGGCCAGAAAAGAGGACATCAGAGATAATCGTCAAACCATCACCACCGGCACACTCACCGACCTGAAACATTCGCCAGCTCTACCTCAACCGCAAACGGGAGGCCGAGCGGCGGTTCAAAGCCTCAAATGAGGGAAAATCACACGCATTAGGTACCCTAATGCCTCAATCGGCCAAAAAAGAGGATATCAGAGATAGACGTCAAACCTTCACCACCGGCACACTCATCGACATGAAACAACCGCCTGCTCTACCTCAACCGCAAACGGGAGGCCGAGCGGCGGTTGTCCCCAAGGGAGCAAAAGCCCCCGACATTCAGATCGATGGTCGCAAGAGTCCAAACCCCTGAGTAGGTGTCGATTTCAACGAACATCAGACGATTGGAACCTCAACAGCTTGCAAGTCGACTGGCCACATCAAAGAGGAAACGGATAGGTACAGCCGGTGAGCCCACCACCCCGATCCAGCCGGAAACAGAAGGCCGACGGCCTGACACATCCTGACAAGCGGCTGCCGCGATCGCAAAGCAAAATAGCGACCATCAGCGACGGCGCCAATGTTACAAGGCGGAGGCCACGATGGTAACAGGCACCGACACCTACACCGGCGCAACCACCGCCTGCATGTTGGCGGCCAAATGAGTCGGCAAAATCAAATGAAGCAGACGACAACCATTAAAAGGCGAAGCGCAACAGCCGAGAAGCACAACAAGCGACGACATAATCAGTCGAAGGAGACGACGGCCATTAAAAGGCCCAGCGCGACAGTTGATGGAACACAAAAGCTGAGGGAACATGAAGTTACCGAAATACCCCTGAAACACTGTTCATGGGGTTGGTAAATTCATATATAAGGTAATGATATTATTTATTTTTTAGATTAAAATAGTTTTTAATAAATTAAGTAAAAGATATTTTTACTAATGTTATTTCTAAGGAAATAATTATTCATAAAATTAGAAAAATTTTAGAACATTAAACTTTTTAAAAAGATACAAAATATTTTATATTTGGTGTTCTAAAAAGTAAAATTTTTATAAACAAAAAATAATTATTGAGAGTTATAAGAAAAAGGTTTTAAGTATTACATTTTTTAAAACATTTGTTTTGAAATAAAAATTTTATTTTATTTATTATAAGATATATTTCAATCATATCTTATTTTAGAATATCGATTTATAATTAATAAATTTTTATTCTATTAATATTTTTTTATTCAACCCGTGTAATACACGAGTTTACTAAAACTAGTTAGATAATATGTTATTAACTAACAAACATCTATCTATACTAATAAAAGAATGTTTTTGAAAGCCACATGTCATAATTTTAGACCAACTAAATTTTATTTTCTCGCTTCTCTCTCCTAATAAATATCACATTAACTACTAATGATATTATTTAATTATTTTTCATATGATTCTTTTTATTAAATTAAAAAAGAGATATTTCTACCAATGCAATTTTTAAAGAAATAAAATTTATAAAATAAGAAATTTTTTTAAAAAAATATCAAACTTAAAAAAAAAATATTTTAAAACCTGTGTTTTCTAAAAAATAAAATTCTTATGAAAAAATTAATTAAAATTCAAAGTTTTAAAAAAATTATTAAAAATGACACTTTTTTAAAAATGGTTTTTTTGGAAACTGTTTGTTTAAGAACCAACTTTTTTTGAGAAAAACAAAAAAAAATTAACAAAATTTATAAAATGATATTTTCATTTTATCACTTGTACGTAATGTCAATCATATCTTATATTAAAAGATTGTTTTATGATTCATTAATTTTTATTAGTAGCTATAAATATTTTATTTATTCAACTCGTGTAATACACGAGATATTAACCTACTAGTCATATATACTAAAAGCATGAAACACTCAAAATGCCTTTAGATATTATTATTATTATTATTATTATTATTATTATTATTATTATTATTATTATGAAAATACTTTATTTATATATATACACACACATACTTAATGTATTATTAATAAAATAATATTTAATGTTATAAACTAAGTAATCTTATTATATTAAATAATGTATTAATAATGTAAATTAAATAATGCAATAATTAAAATAGGTTTATCAAATGGGAGCAAAATAAAAATTATTATAATCATTTGTACCATACGCTTAATACACTATTAAATATTTTAAAGAGTTAATTTCTGTTTTGCTCTTTGTGGTTTTACCATTTTAACGGTTTTGTTTTAATAGTTTTAAAATAGCTAAAACCCTCCCTGGAGTCATTATTTTTTCTTCGAATTGCTCCCCGCCCTAACTCCGTTTAATTCTCACGTTAAATGTGACCCACAAAAAAGACATAATTGTCCCTCATGTGAGGGGCACATGGGTCCCATTTAACGTGAGAATTAAACGGAGTTAGGGGTGTGGAGCAATTTAGAGAAAAAATAGTTGATTTAGGAAAGGTTTTGGCTATCTTTAAACTATTGAGGTAAAATCGTTAAAATAGTCAAACCACAAGAAAACAAAACAAAAATTAACTTTATTTTAAAATTGAAGTAAAATCCTATTTTTATATATCACTTATCATCATATATTGTATAGATACAGGGGACGAGTACTTAGTAGACTTTATTACTTATATATCTTTTTCTCATGGCCATACAAATTCCCACTTTTATCCTTTTTTATCACCATATAATTAATTTAGTGTCTGGTTTTGTTACGTCTTATCCTTTCATTGGACCACGAACTTATACAATAGAAACTTTAAATATTTTATTACCCATGCATGAATATTAAATTATATTTTGTACGATTACAAAGATGAATTGTTGCTTCAACTTTACCTTTATTTTGCCACCACATATGACAACTGAGATTTTTATATGGTTGTTTCCGGAACAAGGTAATCGGTTTTCCATAATTCTATTAGATTTTCAATCTTTGTTTAAATGGTATGCATACTAAGACACCTAAAAATTTTATTCAAAATTTTTATACGGGTCGTATAGCCTCATATGCGTCGTATAGTGAGGGTCGTATAGTCCTATACGAGGCGTATAAACCTCTAACAGCCCCTGAATTTTTCCTCGTAGTCAGTGAAAAAATTTGTTATATGCATCGTATAACCCTATATGTGTCGTATATGGGGTCGTATAGGGCTATATGGGGCGTATAGCTCTCTGACAGCTCCCTGAATTGTCCTCGTTTTCAGTGTCTTCGATCCTGTACGACGCGTGTGGTGCCATACGAGGCGTATATGGGGGTGTCGATTTATAATGTAGTGTGTCTCAATATTAAAACCATTCTTTTTAAAGGCAAAGTGTTTATTTAATTGTTCACGTTAAAAAATCTATAAATTAAAAGCTCCTAAATATATTTTAAAATTGATAACTTATATATAGTGTATTAATCTACGTTATAGTTTAATAGTATATTTGATCAGTTGAAAAAGTTTTAAAAATAAATCTTTTTTTGTATACTCACTATAACATCAGCAACACATCATTCTTCACATTTCACTTGCTCTCCCAGAAGTGGCTTACGCTTCCTCCACATTTCTCTTTATTTTTTTATTTTATGAAATACAAATAATATTAAAATCAATAGCACCATGTAGTAATTATAAAAACCAACATTAATACATAATAATTAAAAAAACATCACTAAATGTTGTGATGGAGTGTGGAAATATGTTCCACTAAATTCGCTTTAAACACATTGTGCGTTTCGCAATTACGTATTTAAAGAAGCTCGTCCTGTTGTCGTTCCTAAATTCGAGCTTTTGACATGTTTGCATATGATTTTAACCATCATTGAAACATTATTGTTGAGAAGAAAACATCGCACTCCACCGACGAAGATGAGGAATCCATAGAAAGATTTTGTAATATTTGAACGTTGTTGGAATGTTTTAAAAGTGTTTGAATTAGTGTATGTATGTATTTTTTTTTGTTTTTTTATCGTTGTACAATGGTGGAATAGGCCACAAGCCCATAACCGTATGCTTGGCTACCACTGTCATGGTCCAACACCATCCTGGTGTGGTGTTCCACGCGTAACCACAATGCCACATTGAGCCATGACGTGGCTCGTGAAATGTTTGCGGCACCGTCTTATGGTGGAGATGGCCCATAATGCAATTGGGTTTGAGTTTGGTGTAGAAGACGAAGATGGTGAACGGAGAATATGATGATGATGGAAGTCGAGGTGCCTATAGGCGAGTGGAGAAGACGATGATGGTGGCTGGAGATTCGGTGTGTTAATGATGATCGGGCTTCTTGTTTATCCATGGTAGTCACAAGGGACACACTAGTTGGTCACCAGAATTGTTGGAGCTAGATACATGTGAGGAAGACGAAGAAAAACAAGGACATGTGGTATGGATAGGGTTGCAAATGAACCGAACATATATGAACAAGGACTTATTCATGTTCGTTCATTAAGGAAATAAGTTGTTCATGAAAGACGAAATTTCTAATTTGTGTTCATTCATTAAGAAAATGAATCTGCTCACAAACACTTATTGAACGTAAACGAAAGCCAACAAATGTTCATAAATATAAATGAGCATAAACCAAAGTTTTTAAACAAAAACAAATACAAATGATCATATATTCATTTAATATTAAAATCACAAACATTACATAAAATCCACCAAAGATAAATAAGTATCTAACATAATTATCATAAACAAAACTTTTAAGTGAACGAACGTAAACAAACACATTTTCGAACATTTACGAATATAAATGAACTAACATGGCTTCTTTTTATGTTTGTTCGTTTAATTAAATGAACGGAAATTTTTTTGTTTGTCTTCATTCAATTATTAAACAAACAAACATAAACGAACTTTCCGCCGAACAATTTATGAAATAGTCGCTGAACATATAGTTCGTTTCAACCCTAGGTATGGAAGTGAGATCAAAACAAGGGGGGTTTGTGACTTTATTTTTAGTGGTATATTGGTTATTGTATATCAGAATTTAAGTCTAAAAACAAAACTACATTATGAACCAGATTAAACCCGCATTTTTCAAAAGGTTGAGAATAAACCCGTAATTAAACACAACATAGAACCATTATATAATGTAAGAAGTAGGTTCACTTTTATATTAAAAATAGTAATTCTAACGATACTCTCGTTAGCCATGGGAAATATTTTAGTACAATACCGTTTACAACTACGACTAGAAAAATAAATATAACAATATTTATGTACCAAACTTGATTCAAACATCCATATTTAGTATATACTCCAACGAGTCTTCATATAGTATTCTTGACTTGAGACTTCATCTCGTTCAAATCTTCAACTATACCTCTTGATTGCAACAATTAACAAACAAAATATTGACGGTTGTGGCTGAGGATCGTGTTAGACACGGGTCCCTTAAAACAGATTTCGCGTCTCTACTCAAAACAACGCGTCTGTCTCCCAGGGTACAACAGACAAAGCAGTATGTACTGCCGGAGAGTGCCTCGACCCGAGAGATCACGTGGTAAAATATGTGTTATGATGCTATATGGAAAAAGGTCAAAGATGATGGTGTAGGAAGAATAATTTAGAGAATGCTCATCTCTAAATTTCTATGAAACTTGTTGACACTTAAGAAAATAAATTTCTTATATACTAATGCTAAAAAATTCACATTGATGTGAGTTTTATGACTCACAACCAAAACTTCCATTTGATTTATGAAATGTTTTATGAGACCAAATTAAAACTCTTATTTCATTCATGACATGTTTAATGTCAATTTTTAAAAACATAATAAACATTCATAATTATTATTAAAAGACTTGGTCAAAACATAAAACATCCATGTTAGTCAATGCATGGCTTTAGTAGCATTATGCAAGAAATTTCAACAATTCTTACTATAATCACCCAAGTTTCACTTTCTTCGTTTCGACCACTCAACTTCGAGTATCGATATCTAATTCATCTTGGCTTCAATTTGGACATGGTATAGTTCGTTACAAAACGAGAACTTAAACCAATAAATAAATAAATACATAAATATAATTATTTTGTGTCCAAATTTCCAACAATCCCCCACATGAATGGAGATCGATCAAAACACATAAAATTTCCAATGAAAACTCAACAGTTGAGTCTTGCAGGATAGGTAGGTGTTCCCATTGAACCTTCCTTTGTGAAGCATACTTAGCCTACTGGTGGTGTGTAGACGCGATGTCTTTGAACAGACCCCGTTTTGTGTGGATGACAATATACATTCACACAAGACTCTCCCTAGTCAGGCACATCCCCTCATTGTCGTGTCCGTTATGGTCATGGATCACTATCCTAATTCTGCGAGAGCTCTAGGATTTGCGCCTCCCCACAAATCCATTCGAAGCGACCCCACTTCTCTCTAACATAGGTGATTCCCTGAATCATTAAAAGCATCATGGTTATATTGATTTCCATAATCATTTAACCTGAATATGCTTAACCTCCACTTGGTCACTGGTTCGGGGTACTCCCCCAGAGTGAATGGACTAGAAAGTTCATGACTCCCTTTTTAGTTTTAGGGTACTCCTCTATAGTGACTCCGTTGGTCATATGATTAAGTTGTCTTATTGAACCTAGATCTTGGGATCTCCAATCAGCTAGGTTAGGTTTCCCTCATATTCCCCTTTTCCTATGGGCTTTAGTCCAATTCCTCTTTATCTCATCTCTTTTTCAACCCGTAGGTTGTTGGATCCAAATTGTTATCTATCACTTTGTCAAGTCGATATAGATAACTCCAATCGAGATAAGTTTTCATAATGTGTTCTTAACTCATAAGTTAATAATAGCTATTATGAAACTTCTAAGTGTATTTGAAGAACACAATTCTAATTTCAAAACAAACACATCTCCTTTATGTCTTTGTTAGCATCTATCAAGATTCTAAATTTAGCCAATTAGAATCCAAGTCTATCATAGACTCCTTATGACCTTTGTGTCAAAATCAATATTGCTAAAATTTCATTTTCAAATGCAAGAAACCCCCACATTTAAGTGTTATTGGATAACATCCATATGGGTTAATGAAAGGTTCTCCATTTCTAAATAGGTTTGAGAAAACTTTCTCACAAAACCATTTCATCATACCTTAAAGGATTGTTTCTACAATGGCCTCTCCCCCACATTTCTTGAAATTTGATTTAAAATGAGGTTTGCGATCAGACAAGCCTAGAAAGCTGAGTACTCCTTATTAGACTTTGTAAACTAGATAACATTATCTAGTTAGTTAAGTTTTCATAGGTTATATCAACCTTCTTAAACCGGATGAATATACTCTTTTAAATTTGTCTACACATGATTGACCTCCTTAGAGCATCATAATTGATAAGTACTATTCTAGCATGCTTTAGACTATAGTACTCTAGCATGTAAACAGAAGATGCATCATTCTGATCCTTCACAGCTTTAAGGAATAACACACTATCCCTTGTCTATAATCATGTCTTATTTTAAACAAATCATGAGACTTATTCTTCATCATTCGGTTAGGAACATAACTCATTTTCCTTTAATGCTCTCATCCACAGGCCGGTAGCCGCCTCAGCACCAACTTAGCAGCAGCCAGTCGGTAGCAACCGCCAGACCTCGGCATTAATACAATAGGTTGGTAGCAGCTCAAAGGCAAGCTTATTACCAATCTAGCGTACACACACTCCGGTAGTTAGAATTGAGTTAAGACCAAGATCTCGATAAAATCTGTCAAAACTAAACAGCTAACTTTCAAGCACAGCCGTGCGAGTGTGTGAAGTGCAAAGTGAACCATTTTCCCTTTGACTGATAAAGACTTAATAGCAAGTCTTGATCCAATTCACTTTGGTGAACACATTCATCATTAACAAGATAAATGAAACTCGTCTACACTCAGTATTACATTAAGACAGAGTCAAACACATTGACACTCAATAATATACAATTCATAAAGTTTGCATAGAGTCATTGGCACACATGTCTTGTTGTTCCCTTTAAGCTATGTATAACTAGGATACTTTCTCAAACGAAAGAAAAATCCTTCACATAGCTCTAACAACATTAAGATGGTAGATGCATTTACATTTAGATCTTTCAAAATAAATTTAGCTAAATTCATTGAAGATAACATATATTGCTTTCATATGTAGATTTATCCACACTCGTGAATTTTTATGATAACTTCAAATAAAGGTTATCGGTATATCTAATACTTGAGTATTTTATCTCAGCACACTTATCATATTTTCGATCTTATGATATGATATGACATTTGATGTCTCATCTTCGACACTTAAACAATTCAACAACTCTCAAGTTGTTTCTTATGCAAATCTCATATTGCACTATCCGTTTAAAGTTATATATTTTTTAAACATATATAATTGACGTTTAAAATTATTTACCTTAAAATCATTTTGAACGTTATAATAAAAATTGATTTATTTCATTGTAAATATTGCATGTGTTATCTTAAGATATTGAACACAAATAATAATACAACCGAAATTAAAACGTAAAGTGTAAAATACTTTTTAATAATAATTCAAACAGATAAAAATTACATTTAGGCATCAAATCTCCAAGTGTTATTATCTATAACACTTTCATCATTGTAGCAATGATATCGATTTTATGGCATGTCTTGAGGTACTCCCTCAATAATACTTCATACACTTATACGATTAAGTTTCTCATTTCATCTTAAGACTCTAAATTTGAATAGTCAAAACCGACCAAAAAACAACAACGTTGTGTATACATTATCTTATTTATAAGTAGTTGTATTTCAACAATTATTTCTATTCACAACAACCTCGACTTTTGTTTTTTCTGAATAATCTCATCGAGACTATTATGTTGTTCGAGACGTGCTACTTCTCACATGAGTAGTAATCATTTTAGATTGCAAAACACATATTTTATTAATTCAAAACATTTCGTAGCTTCGCAACTATTTTAAAAATATATCGTATTTATTTTATTTCTTGATCACAAAAGTCAAGATCATAAACTCCAAAATTGGTTTTATTATATAAATTAGTATCTAACATGCTCGTTAGAAGACAAACATTTACAAATGTTTTTTTAACACTTTTCGATTTATAGAATAAACCGTTTCTAACACATTTATTAGAGAATAAATGATTATAAAACGTTTTTAAGTAAAATAAACCGTTTCTGACACATTTATTAGAGAATAAATGCTTATAAAAATGTTTTTAAACAGAATAAACCGAATCTAACACATTTATTAGAAAATAAATGATTATAAAAATGTTTTTAAACATATTTTGGTTTATATACATAAACCGTTTCTAACAAATGATTACAACAATCATTTTAAATATTATAGTTCTTATTAAATAAACCGTTTTCTAACGCGCTCGTTAGAAAATAAATGATCACAAATAACCTTTCAAACTTATCGGTTAAAATAACCACTTCTAACCCGCACGTTAGAAATAAACCAATACAAAGATCGCTTTAAAAGTTTTTCGATTTATATAAAATAAATCCAATTCTAACTTAGTCGTTAGAAATAAACGATTACATAAATCGTTTTAAAGCTTTTCGATATATAAAATATAAACCGGTTCTAACACGCTTGTTAGAAATAAACAACTACAAAACATTGCTTTTAAACTTATCAGTTTATATACAATAAGCCCGCTTCTAACACGCTCGTTAGATCTACACGATTGCAAAATCGTTTGTAAGCTTCTCGGCTCATATGAAATAAACTATTTCTCTTTTTATATCAAAACACTAGTTTTTAAACAAAAATTGATTTTGCTTAAATCATTGTAGTCATAAATAATTTTAAAACTATAAACCCATGATTTCATAATGGCTTTTAAAAATTAAACCATCTCTAACACACATGTTAGATTGTTAAACATTTACAAAAATGTTTTAACACATGATAGAATCAAAATATTCGTTTGGTAATACGGTATTTTGGATATTAGATTGTACTCCAATCTTTATTAAAATCCAAACATGACGTTGTACTACGTTATTTCCCAAAAAAAGTTTGTTTGATTTTAACAAAAATCTCAAATAACATTTTCTTTAACATTTCGTGAACCTTAAAACCATAGTAATAATGTTTTAAAAGTTCAATCATGAAATCTGTTTTAAGTTTGTAAGAAGTAGGTTCACTTTTATATTAAAAATAGTAATTCTAACGATACTCTCGTTAGCCATGGGAAATATTTTAGTACAATACCGTTTACAACTACGACTAGAAAAATAAATATAACAATATTTATGTACCAAACTTGATTCAAACATCCATATTTAGTATATACTCCAACGAGTCTTCATATAGTATTTTTGACTTGAGTCTTCATCTCGTTCGAATCTTCAACTATACCTCTTGACTGCAACAATTAACAAACAAAAGATTGACGGTTGTGGCTGAGGATTGTGTTAGACACGGGTCCCTTAAAACAGATTTCACGTCTCTACTCAAAACAACGCGTTTGTCTCCCAGGATACAACAGCCAAAGCACTATGTACTGCCGGAGAGTGCCTCAACCCGAGAGATCACGTGGTAAAATATGTGTTATGATGCTATATGGAAAAAGGTCAACGATGATGGTGTAGGAAGAATAATTTAGAGAATGCTCATCTCTAAATTTCTATGAAACTTGTTGACACTTAAGAAAATAAATTTATTATATACTAATGCTAAAAAATTCACATTGATGTGAGTTTTATGACTCACAACCAAAACTTCCATTTGATTTATGAAATGTTTTATGAGACCAAATTAAAACTCTTATTTTATTCATGACATGTTTAATGCCAATTTTTAAAAACATAATAAACATTCATAATTATTATTAAAAGACTTGGTCAAAACATAAAACATCCATGTTAGTCAATACATGGCTTTACTAGCATTATGCAAGAAATTTCAACAATTCTTACTATAATCACCTAAGTTTCACTTTCTTCATTTCGACCACTCAACTTCGAGCATCGATATCTAATTTATCTTAGCTTCAATTTGGACATGGTATAGTTCGTTACAAAACGAGAACTTAAACCAATGAATAAATAAATACATAAATATAATTATTTTGTGTCCAAATTTTCAACATATAATTATTAAAAAATAGAAAAAAATTCGTAAAAATACCAGAATATATATCAAATTTGACCGGAATCAAACGTAGGACAACTACACAATACGTCGTCTAGTCGATTGTTCTCCTGACTGTAAGTCATGTAGGGCCGTTAAAATAGTACTTTAAGAATATATAATAAAACACTATGATTCTATATTAAAATAATATATCGGGACAAAACGTGGTAATAAAATATAGCACATCAGGCATTATTCGATGTAACAGATCCACATGTTATATTTATTAAAATAATAAAGTTTGCCTAACGTACTTCAATTCTGTTGGATTGGGAAAGAATATACTTAGAATTGAACTAATAATTCTTTTTTTATAAAAAATATATGAAAAAAATATTATTCATGTTATAAAGTTAAGTAGACAATCAACTTCACTAATTATTACAACAATCTTTGTTTTCTTGTTCTTGCTAAGCATTTAATTTCTCATTAACTATTTTAACATTCTCAATTGTCATAATAATAATAGTAAGGTTAAAGTAAAAAAATGTTTAATGTAAAAAATGTAAGAAGAATATAGGTTTGACATGTGTACTTCTATTGTTTTAAAAATAAGGGCATTTTGGTAATTGTGTTAAATACGTTAGTTCATTGTGTCAAATATTACTTCATTATGTCATATATTTTACATTATTTGTTATATGTATTTATCATTGTATTTTACGTTTTAGATTATCTTTTGTTATTTATTTATTGTTTTTATAGATTATATAAACTTGTTATCTATCATTATATTTTACAATTTGAAGTACATAATAATATTCCTTCACCAATATATTTTTCAAAACTCATAGTATTAAAGATAATACAATGTATTATTTTTGTCATTATTTTTTAATAGATTATATAAACTTGTTGTTATCTATCATTATTTTTACAATCAGAATTGCATAATAATATTATTTCACCAATGTATTTTTCAAAACTCATAGTGTTTAAGATAATAAAATAATGATTAAAAAACACAATGAGACATTGTATTATTTTGTTATTATTTTTAATGTATTAGGTTAATTAGTTGTGATAACGCAGTGAATAATCACGCAAGTTATACGTGCAGCACATAGACGTTTCTCAAAAAAATGTTGTTTCTTAAAAAAAAAAGTATAACAATACTATACTCATATTAAAGATGATAAAAATAATATCAGATGATAAAGTTATATGTGTTTAAAAAACGGGAGAAAGTTAAAAAAAAATCAATAATTGTAGGCTATTATCAATTCTACCCTTCCAGAAACATTACTTGCGTGATTATTCCATCTTAAATCTGAACCGTTCATCTTTTAGATCGATGGTCATTGTTACTTCGTACCATTCGCATGAAAACAATACTTTGTACTGTAAAATTTCCCTATATATGCACTTGTTTATGAGTGGTGAATACTTTTGATTAAACTATTTGTCATTTTGTAATAATAATAGTTATAATAATTTTAGTTTATATCTTAATTTTGGTCAAAACACCAAATAATATATGTTGTCCACTGTCAAAACTAAATTACGGTTGTTTAAATTAACCCTCAAAAAACTCATTCGAAATTGGCTTGTGATCGCGCCAGCTTCGCTCGGATCGTTTTATAAACCAAGCTTGGCAGGGCTTGTTAAAAACCGAGGCAACTCAGTTCAACTCATTTGCTCACCAAGCCGAGCCGAACCAGAAGTATGTTTAGTCGGCAGAGGCTCATAAATTCTTTTCTGTATTTTTTAAACAACAACGACTAATTTTATTATCAAACTTTTACAATACAAACCAAAAAAAAAAGATGCCATTACATAAAGTAAATACAACTAATTACGACTTATAAATTCCGTTTACCAGTGTCACTATGTTTTGATTTTTAAATGGTTTAAGGTTCTTGTACCGTAGTGTCGGATAACAAAATTCTAATAATAATACACATTTAATATTAGATACATACTAAACATATAGTATTTTTTAGCGGTACACCGTGTTTAGTGTCAAAGCATCTTCTTGATTTCAGAGTGATCTTTAAAAAACTCAAGGTATCAAACACTTTTTAGAAGCAACCAAACAATAAATTTAAAAATAGTAAATGAAATATAACTGTCTTCATTGTCAAACATAATAATTTGTCTGACACTTAGGTTGCGTTTGGTTGGAAGGAATGAAATGAAATGGAATGGAATTGAGAAACTAGTATAATTTTCAAGTAAAATTATGTTTGAGTGGGTAATGAAATGTAAAACCCAAGGGAATGTTTCACCTCAAATTCCCTTGGTTGTGGGATTTTAAATTCCCTCTCTAGGTGGAAGGATTTTGAAATCCCACAACCAAGGGAATTTGAGGTGAAATATTCCCTTGGGTTTATTTTTAATTGCTCACTCAAACACAATTTTACTTGAAAATTATACTAGTTTCTCAATTCCATTCCATTCCTTCCAACCAAACGCAGCCTTAGTTTGATCTTTTTATCATTTTAAAATATCCATCACATGTCCACATGTTATGATGGGATTGAGGGCATACGTATCAAAAGCTAAAAAAATGTACTTTAACGTTTGTATTGTTTTCTCTTTTCTGTATTTGTCACTGTCTAACAACTTGCTAGATTTTATAATGAAGTTTTTGTGTTATTAAGAAAAAGATGGTATTAACATTACCTTTATTATTATTATTATAATAAACGTATAGTATTCAATAAGTAACACAAAGTTAAGTGGTGTTTTTTTTAATGGGTTATGTTTGAGAAATTCTTATTAGAACAATAATATTATCTATATTCTACAAGAATGTCTTTCACCGTACGTCTTTCTTTGTAACTAACTACTTTATGATTTATTTTAGTGTCAAGTAACCATTTGTGATAGATCTATCAAAAAACCTAATTATCTAACCATAACGCATGACCAATTACTACATCAACGTTGCTTCAAAAGATCTACTGTTGTTGATCTTAATTTTGTTACATTGACCATCTCTGCTACAGTCTTTTAAAACCACATGTCTAAGTTATTAGTTATTTCTTGTTCTTAGTATGCTATTATTAGTTATTTCTTGTTCTTAGTATGCTTAGATGTGTTAATCACACAGTGTATTACGCAATTTTTATATTTAATGATATTACGTCATATTATTATTTTTGTTGTTCTTATTGTTGTTGTTGTTGTTGTTGTTATTGTTATTATTGTTATTATTGTTATTATTGTTATTATTGTTATTATTATTATTATTATTATTATTATTATTATTATTATTATTATTATACTGTTACGATGCTTTAATTATGCTAACTTAGTGTTGAGTCTAGTGGACAGTATTATTCTCATACACGGATGTGTTCTCATGTGTCATGAAGTCCTCTTCCCGTCATAGACACTAGTGAATAATGTTATAGGGCATGCTATTATTCCTCACGACCTTCGGGATCTACTCTCTAAAATTTGAATAGATTCTTCAACTTATATAAGAGGCTTTTTAGATCATTCTTTTTAACATGTGTTGATCGCATGTTCTTCATCCTAACATCTCAACCAACTTGTCATGATAGATGTTGGTTATGTGTTTGAATCATAGTTCCTGTCTTTTCTCTTCTATTTCAGCTCGTAAGTCGAATCCATCATTCGGAAAGCTAGGAATTTCATTGGTTGGATGTTGTTCATTTGGTCCATCCATTGAATCTAACTTGATTCCCACGGTTATCAATGGCTCATGATGGTAATATGGCCGTTATGGGTTTTGATCCATATGTCCAACCCTTAATTAAGGAAAGGAGTGAAACAAAATCTTTTATTATTGAATCTTGAAATCCAACTAGTTTTCTTAATAATATTGAATTTGGTTCATGATATCATTTGGTGATGGTATATAATCTTCCCGGTTGTCGATAACTTGTGTAAGGATACTCTTAGTCCACTCGATATGTCCGTTTTAGGAAGCTTCCACATGAATGTTGAACTTTACTAGCATTACAAACGACTGTTTAATACTTCATATTCTTGAAAGCCATGAATAATCTTGCACCTACACATAAGAGTACATTGATAAAGAGGAATAAAACAATATACAAACACAAACAACAATTTGAAAATTTTGTTTTTGATAAAAACGATTAAAGAAAAACATCAAACAATAAATAATATACTATTGGCATTGGCGCCCCCAACAACTTCAATTTCATAACCTTTATCAATTTATTGAAAAACAAACTTACTCATCTTTAACTAGATAGGTTACTAAGTATTGTATTCATGATAAGTAAATGGTTAGTGTAATTCTTATTTATCTGATTATAAAGTAAAATTTATATAATTGTGAAAGTATAAAGAGCGAACACTTGAACAACAATGCAAAGAACATATAAGCTCCTTGAATTATCTAAAAATGGTTTAAGAGCTAACACTTGTTACCAAAATCTAGATGCCGAAATTTTATATTAAAGTGTTTTGTTGAGCTTTTAAGATTTAAAAACATGTTAGAAAACATCTTCAATCGATCAATACATGATTTTACTATATTCTCACTTTAAAAGATATTATCTTTCTGTAAATTTTATAAGTTTTATAATCAATCTCCATACGTCCAATTGTTTTATAAAATATCTAATTTTAAAGAACTCTTCTGATTTTATAAAACTTGATTTATGTTGAATTGTACTTGCTACTTGTTAATATAAAATGTTAAAATACTTAATTCTATGGTTTTCGATAACGTTGGATCTCGCCTTTTAGCAATTAAGTTAGGTTTTCTATGTATTGGACACACTAGTGGAATAATAAAAAGTAAAACAAAATAGAATAAATTTTCATTTCTCCCTAACTACATCCTTCATCTCTTGGAGCTCTATTCATATATAAAAAAAGAAATCAGCTCCAACATCTTCTATACTCTTTTCTTCTTTCTCTTTAAAACACTTACAACTCCACAAATGAGTTTTCAAGCATCTCAAATATTATATATTCTAGTGATCAATTATTAAACTTGTTTTATTAGGACATAAAGTAGATTAAAATTTAACGTTATGTAGAAACAAAATAGATGACTATTTGAGTTGTCTTCTAAAAAATATGTTAAATATTAAATAAACCTAAAACATCCTCTTTGATATACTACAAAACCATAACAATGTCATTACGGTTAAAATAATAATCATGATTCAACGTAATTTATACCCCAAAAGACATATGCCATCCTAGCTCATCTATTACTCATATATAAAAGGTGGTCCACTACAACAAATGAATATAGCAAGTTGAAATGGAGTGATATATCATATATTCACCACCATATATTACTCAAGTGTACTATTGACCCATTGCAACAATGGAGGAAGAACGTAGCATGAGTATAACTCAAAGTCTAGGAAGAAGCATAAGTAGAGGCATTAGCAGAGCCTCAAGCGGTTGGCTAGCGGAAGATGGCGGGCGGCGTAGTCGTAACTCGCTGGAAGACGAAGAGGCCTTACGCTGGGCCGCGTTGGAGAAACTACCGACGTATAATCGGCTACGAACCACCATCTTCAAGTCTTATGTCGCGGGGAATCAACAGCCTGTGGTTACTGAACAGATGTTGTTAGATGTTCGAGATCTCGATCCGCAGGCTCAACAAAGCTTTATTGATACATTTTTTAAAGTTGCTGAAGAAGATAATGAGATTTTCTTGAGGAAGTTCAAAGATCGTGTTGACAAGTAAGTTTTTGTGTATTCTAGAGTGAAGGTTTGCATAGTAAAGTTAAAGTTTGTTTTTCTTGAATGTTAAAAGGGTGCTACTAAACATACACTAAACATATAAGAGTAGTTTAACCATTCACATATTTAAATGTGATTACATTGGTTTGTGATGAACATAAAGTAACTATCCACTATTGAAAAGCATCCATTTCTATAATAATTTTAATATGTGTAATCAAACTATATAAATGCTGTTTGTTTTGATTTAATGATTAGCTTGAAAGAAATAACGGAAACAAAAAACATAAGTTTAAGAATAATGGTAATATTATTTTTATTCTTATGCTTGTAAGATCTTTTGTTTTTATTCAATCATCTCTTTCTCCTCCATTGATCTATCTTTTTCTTGTATGCTTTATACATGAAAAGTGTATGGAGATTGAGC
This sequence comes from Flaveria robusta, assembly GCA_025506415.1. NCBI lineage: Eukaryota > Viridiplantae > Streptophyta > Magnoliopsida > Asterales > Asteraceae > Flaveria > Flaveria robusta. Next base: position 18,206,898 of record CM046459.1, on the reverse strand, counting down.
TCCTCTTTGATGTGTATGCTTTATACTTCAACATTTCATCCTTAAACTTAGGCATCTACAAGAGCCAACCATTCTCGCCTCGTGTAGCCGTACCTAGTCTCCTTTGTTTCGCGGCAACCCTCATTCTTTGGTGCCTCTTCTTCTTGTTCGGCACACCACCACACGAATGGCTTCTTTTACGAGATCTGACACATAGCAAAAATTAGCAAACCTAGTAATATATACCTCTTCTCCATGCATACAACCTTCTTAAGAGCGAAAACTAACTTCATTGGGATCGTACTCCCTTTTTATTCTTTTCTTGTCAGAGATTGTAATTCTTGTTCTCTTGTTATTCATGACACATTGTTGTTGTGTTTCTTTGTAGATCTATGCTGTATTTTTGCTTTAGGTTTTAAAATTCAAGGTGTATGATTTCTTCTTGTAATTTTTTTGCAAATAATAAATGTAGATATTTTTGATTCTTAAAATTATAAAAAAATCAAAATAGAAAAATTAAAATTATCCTAATGGCATCCAATGTTTATCCCATCAATTTAATGTAAATTTAAGTCTCACAATGTTGATGATAGATAGAATTTAAGAGTACAGCTTATGAGTTGTGTGTTCGTCAATATAATATAATATAATCCGGTCACTCTAAGTTAATCTAGAGTTTGACTTTACGTTGAATTGTACATACAACCTTATATATTTAAATACAATAGGGTTGATAATGTAACATCATTTGGTATAAATGATTGAAACATATTGCACAAGTAACTAAAACTTTGGATTAATAAATTGCATATCGCTCTCATGAAGTGTAATATGACACCCTCAATTTTAAATGGACTTTCAATTTAAACTCTATGTTTTTTCATTTGTTTTTTATCTAGAATTTTTCACATGTTTAACTCATAGATTTTTTTTTCTTATAACTTTTAGAATATGATTATTATATAATTGTTAATATACCATTATGCCATGTTTATTTTTATTTATGTTTAAGTGTAAATTTAATTCAAAACTAGTTTTCTGTAAATATAATACAAAACTGCTTCATTTTTTTACGGTTTTTCGTTTTCTATTACACCTTATAAAATGTGATGGTTTATAGAATTCCAAGTTTGATGATTCAACATGCTTATTTTTATCAAATTTTCAGTTTCTTTCTTTAATTTATCGCCGCTACATGTTTATATTTATCAATATTTTGATATATAAGATAGAGGCGCAACAACTTCATACGATTTCAGTTTACGTATTTTACCACGTCAATGTTATCGTCACAACACACAACACTACTTCGTTTCTTTGTTAACTAATAAACTCTCTACCAGAAACTAGACACCCTGATTCATCATTCATGCATATAAGTTGACGTCAGTATAACTAAACATATGTAAGAAATTCATGACTTCTAGGGGCTAATCTTGACCAGGAAACTAAATTTTGGATCTATTTGGACTTCTAGTTTAACCTAGGGGTTAATTTCGGTTAAATATAAATTTTAATGGGTTTAAATAGTCAAAAAAAAAATGAAAAATAGAAACTGTTGAGAACGGGTCGGGTCGGGTCAAAATCACGAACAAGAAGACGATGAAGCTAAAGACGAAGAGAAATCAAAAGCCATAAAGTGATCGAATCATTACTATATATCGCATACTTGTAGTCTATTGAGTGTTGAATCAACTCCGATCGTGAATCGTTCATCTGAATCTGTATCATCTTCTCCGTACTTGGTTTATTAAACTATTGATTATTGAAGTCGGTTAATCGGAGAATCCGATGGTTTCGAGGTTCAATCTTGTGGAAATGGACGCATGGAGGTTCAAAGTGGAGAAGATCCATTGTTGGAGACTAGTTTATTTGATAATTAGGGTTATAACTGCTGATTCATCGAATAATTTAATAATCGGTATCGTTGTCATCTAGTTGATTATTACTTTATTAGATTCCTGTTACAGTGCTTCTGATTCATAATGCTCTCAATTTCAAAGGTTTTGATTTTTGATTATGTTTCCTTGAATTGAATATTTGATACGTTTTGACCTGATTACTGATAATTGATTTGAATCTAACAGTACTTGAGCCATTAATCTGTTTAAAAACGAGCATAATAGTAGTTTTTTTTTTTTTTTTTTTTTTTATAAAATGATGTGTCCTTATCTTCAATGGTAAATTATTGAGTCCTTGATCTTGTCTGATTGCTAATCTTGTTGAAAATTGAATAAGCACAACTATTTTTTTTTTTGTTGAAAATGAAATAAACTTGACTAATTGAAAAGGATTCGTAGTTTTTAAAAGAGTGTGTTCTGACCCGAACAAAATAACCAACTTTTGAATTGACGTGTTCTGACCCAGTGGCGGAGCTTGAACACTCCCGTAGGGGGGGGGGGGGGCGGGGGCGGGGGCGAAATTGTTTCTTTTTAGGGGGGGCGAACTCGAGTTTCATATAAAAATTTACACTACCGGACTAAAGTTTAATACTAACCACCCCCCCCCCCCCCGGTCTTAACTATGCTACGCCATTATCTGACCCGGACCTGTTATGATCCATTGCCCGCTTGACCCGACGCGACCCTGCTGTTTCATTAGGTATAATTATGTGTGAACAGGAGAAGGTGAAGGTTAGACAGGACTTGCATTAAACAAAAACAGTTTCTAATATCTGTTTAGTTGCTGTTATTTTGTTGACATAGTAGAGTCAATTTTGACTTTTGAGATTGTTCAAGTCAACTCCTAATTACTAATAAACTTATTCTTATATCTAAAACTTTTTAACTTCAACAACCAAGATTGTTTCATTTTTGTTAAATTTTCCATAACTTCAGCCTGATGGAATAGTCATAAACATTTATGTTATTTAGCAAACTTAGTTTAGTTTCTTTATAAAAAGGTTCATAAGAATAATTTGAATGATTTTTTTGTTTACTGTGACATTTTCCTATAAATGAATGTATAACTTCAACAGTTGCTAATTACTAATGACCATATCATTGTTTTTAAATAATTATAGGGTTGGAATCATCCTTCCTACGGTGGAAGTTCGGTTTCAAAATTTGTCAGTAGAAGCTGATTGCCTCGTTGGAGATAGAGCACTTCCAACGCTGATAAACACCGCCAGAAATATTGTTGAATATCTTCTAGCTTCTGTTGGCATCACCTACACTCAGAAAGCAAAACTTCGCATTCTTAAAGATGCGTCTGGAATCATCAAACCAGGAAGGTATTTATGTTTTAATCTTAGAAATCAAATTATTTTTCTGTTAATATTTTCTTCAAGGTTCATATGGAGATTAGAATATCTTTTGTAATGTTGCAGGATGACACTTCTTTTGGGGCCACCGTCTTCAGGTAAGACAACACTTCTATTGGCATTGGCGGGAAGGCTGGATCCCAGTTTAAAAGTTGATGGAGAGATAACATACAACGGTCATAAGCTCAATGAATTCGAACCTCGAAGGACAGCAGCGTACATTAGCCAGATGGATATTCATGCTGGAGAAATGACCGTCAAGGAAACACTAGATTTCTCAGCAAGATGCCAAGGAGTTGGATCTCGTTTAGGTATCACTTAACTTAATTTAACTTGTCAAGATGGAACCTTTGTGTTAGTTCTTGAATTAAAAACATTTGCTTTATAACTATAAATAATGAATTATAGAAATGTTAAGTGAGCTTGCAAGAAGAGAAAAGGAGGCGGGGATCTACCCAGAAGCTGAGGTTGACCTTTTCATGAAGGCAACTGCCATTAAAGGAGATCAGAGCAGTTTGATTACTTACTATACTCTCAGAGTAAGGACTCATTCAAGTCTTTTAGCCCGCATCTTCACAAAATCTAAATATTAATATGTTTTTTACACCTATAATAAAATCAGATTTTGGGGCTTGATATATGTCGTGACACCTTTGTTGGAGACCAAATGAGACGAGGTATATCTGGAGGACAAAAGAAGCGTGTAACCACTGGAGAAATGCTTGTTGGACCAGCAAAAACTTTGTTTATGGATGAAATATCAACAGGTCTAGATAGCTCTACTACATTTCAGATCGTTAAATGCATGCAACAAGTAGCACACCTCATGGAATCCACAATCTTCATGTCCCTACTACAACCTGCCCCTGAGACCTTTGATCTTTTTGATGACATTGTCCTACTATCCGAGGGCCAGATCGTGTATCTGGGTCCACGAGAACACATTGTTGAGTTCTTTGAGAGTTGTGGATTTCAATGTCCAGAGAGAAAGGGTGCTGCTGACTTCTTACAAGAGGTAAACACTAAAAGTTGCTTATTTGATTATGTACTATGCAGTAATGGTATATTGTATCAAAGTTTACTCAACTTTTAGAATGTTTATGATAGGTGACATCTAAAAAGGACCAAGAGCAATATTGGGCAGATAGAAACAGAACGTACAGATACATCTCAGTGAGTGAATTTAGTGAACGGTTCAAAAGTTTTCATGTAGGAGAGAAGCTGCAACACGAGTTATCAATCCCATATGACAAAAACCAAAGCCATAAGGCTGCTTTAGTGTATAAGAAGTACTTGGTACCCAAAATGGAGCTCCTTAAGGCCTCATGGGATAAAGAAGTGCTGCTGATGAAAAGAAACGCTCTTGTTTACATATTCAGAACTATACAGATCCTGTTTATATCATTTATTTGCACAACTTTGTATCTAAGGACCACAATGCACCATAGGAATGAAATAGATGGAGCCATTTATATAGGGGCACTTTTAGGCAGTATGCTTATTAACATGTTTAATGGGTTTGCTGATCTAGCATTAACTGTCATGAGACTTCCTGTTGTTTACAAACAACGTGACCTCATGTTCCACCCTCCATGGGCATACACGTTACCAGCTTTCTTGCTTCGAATTCCCATATCTATGATCGAAAGTGTTCTGTGGACGGTTATTATATACTGGGGTGTAGATCTTGCCCCTGACGCTGCCAGGTAACTAAGTTTGTTTTATTTTCCTCTATTTGTATAAGACAATATTCAACATTACGTGCTAATGGAATATGTTTCACTTCAGGTTCTTCAAGCATCTCCTGTTGGTTTTTCTGATCCAGAATGTGGCTGCTGGACTGTTTAGGTTGATTGCAGGAGTTTGTAAGACAACAAACATTGCTAACACGGGTGGGTCTGTTGTACTTCTGCTTATATTTCTGTTGGGTGGCTTCATTTTACCTAAAACCAAAATTCCAAACTGGTGGGAATGGGCTTATTGGCTATCACCCTTGTCTTATATCTTCAAAGCAATCACCATCAATGAGTTCCTTGACTCTAGGTGGACCAGCCAAAGAGTATGTCTCTAAATATTACTAAAATCTTAATAATTATTACAAAATAGGAATGTATATGATATTTTCACTTTTTTTTCTACAGAGTACTGACAATACAACCAACTTAGGATTTGCTGTGTTAAAGAATATGGACATCCCAACATCAGAAAGCTCATACTGGATCGGTGTTGGTGCTCTTCTTGGTTTTATATTTCTCTTCAATATCATGTTCACTGTGTCTCTTATGTACTTACAAGGTAAGTTAAATGAATGTTTTAATGTTCTAAAAACTTGTATATAGTTTATCTAACCTTCATGATTCTTTTATTTACTAACCAGCCCCTGGAAAACGACAAGCAATAATCTCCAAGGTGGAAGCTGCAGCCATCGATGGTCATGCTATTGAAGGAGTCAGTTCAAGTATGAAAACCATGTTCCAGAAACTCGCTAGCTTTATACTTTACACTTTACACAAAAATGTTAACCAGGTGATCTAACTAAAATTAAATTTTGCAGAGGGAAACGAGAAAGAGCGCCAGATTTGTTCTTCCATTTCCAATGCTAATGATGCATCTAAGAAAGGCATGGTTCTTCCATTTACTCCACTCGCCATGTCCTTCGACAACGTGAATTATTATGTTGATATGCCTAGTGTAAGCTCCTTTATCTAAAATGCTATTCATTTAATCTATGCATCTCAGTTTAAGTCCTATGATTACTATTGTAACAGGAAATGAGAGAACACGGTGTGACAGAAAATAGGTTGCAATTACTTTGTGACATAACTGGTGCTTTTAGACCAGGAGTCCTTACTGCATTGATGGGAGTCAGTGGGGCTGGAAAAACTACTTTAATGGACGTATTAGCAGGGAGGAAAACTGGTGGTTATATAGAAGGAGATATTAGAATATCAGGATTCCCAAAGAAACAAGAAACATTTGCTAGAATTTCTGGATATTGTGAACAAACTGATACCCACTCTCCCACAGTCACTGTTCATGAATCTGTGATCTACTCAGCTTTCCTTCGTCTCTCAAAAGAAGTTAGCAAGGAAGACAAAATGGTGAATATCATTGGTATATAGTAATTAACCAAAATTATACCAAATATCTATAATAATACTTCGTTTCTACATATTCAGATATTTGTGAGTGAAGTGATGGAGCTAGTTGAACTAGACAATATCAAGGATGCAATAGTGGGAATTGCAGGAATTAGTGGTTTATCAATAGAACAAAGAAAAAGGCTAACAATTGCAGTTGAGCTTGTAGCTAATCCTTCGATTATTTTCATGGATGAACCAACTTCTGGGCTTGATGCAAGAGCGGCAGCCATTGTTATGAGAGCCGTAAGGAACACTGTTGATACTGGAAGAACCGTTGTTTGCACCATTCATCAACCTAGCATTGATATTTTTGAATCCTTTGATGAGTTGTTACTATTGAAAAGAGGAGGCCAAGTTATCTATTCAGGTCCCATTGGCAGACATTCTCTACAAATCATTGAGTATTTTGAGGTATGCGTTTTACTTCCACAACATCTAAATAAAAATAAAAAAAACAGCGAAGTTATAATAATTTTATGTTTTTCATATTATCAGGCAGTTAATGGGGTTCCAAAGATAACTGAAAAATACAATCCAGCTACATGGATGTTGGAAGTGAGCTCGGGTGCTGCAGAGACGCGGCTTGGTATAGATTTTGCTGAACATTACGCTGCGTCATCCCTGCATCAGTAAGTCATTTATATGTAACCGCTAAAAACCATAGTGTCATCTCTTTATATAAAAATACTATGTTAATTACAGGAGGACCAAGGCTTTGGTGAAGGAATTAAGTGTACCTTCCGCAGGAGCGGTAGATCTTCACTTTGAAACACAATATGCACAATCTTCATGGGGACAATTCAAGTATTGTATATGGAAAATGTGGTGGAGTTACTGGCGAAATCCTGATTATAACCTTGTTCGTTTTGCTTTCACCTTGCTTTGTGCAATCATGGTTGGGACTGTATTTTGGAAAATTGGCAACAAAAAGTGAAGTCTCACTTGAATCTTGCTTAATAATTTATAAGATTATAAAATGATTTTATAAACTTGGCTTTATTTTCTGATTTTTGATTTACATAATTCAGGTCTAGCAGTATTGATCTGAGCACAGTCATTGGTGCCATGTATTCTGCTATCTTTTTCGTTGGTATTAATAACTGCCAGACCGTACAGCCAGTTGTGGCTACAGAAAGAACTGTCTTTTATCGAGAAAGAGCAGCAGGGATGTACTCATCGTTACCATATGCCATGGCACAGGTCAGTTTTTAGTTCCGAAACAAATATCTATTTACATATTCACAAATTTTAATGAAACTTACTATTACAGGTAATGGTGGAGATACCATATGTATTTTTTCAAACTATATATTACACCTTAATCGTGTATTCCATGGTGTCATTCGAATGGACAGCAGATAAATTCTTCTGGTCCTTCTTCCTCAATTTCTTCTCATTTCTCTACTTCACGTACTTTGGAATGTTGACTGTTTCCATCACACCAAACGAGCAAGTGGCAGCTATATTCGCTGCAGGGTTTTACCTGCTTTTCAATATCTTCTCAGGGTTTTATATCCCACGACCCGTAAGAACTGAACTTCATCTTCCAGGTGCTGTTTTTCAATATCTAGATTTGACTAACATTGACTTATTAAATTTTCAGAAAATGCCTGGAGGCTGGATTTGGTACTACTGGATCTGCCCAATGGCGTGGACTGTGTACGGGTGCATTGTTTCACAATATCATGACGCTGATCACGAAATCATTGTTCCAGGGCAGATACCAAACCCAACCATGACAGACTTTATCAAAGACTACTATGGTTTTGAATTGGATTTCATGGGTCCTGTTGCTGCGGTTCTTGTCAGTTTTTGCATCTTCTTCGCCTTGCTTTATGCATTCTTCCTTAGGACTTTGAACTTCCAAACGAGATAGAAAGCATGCGTCTAACTCGACTTCAAGTTTGCTGTGTTTATAGATTTTTTGATGTTGAAGTAAAACTTTGTTTAATTTTGTTATGTAATTCCACTATCAGCTTTGTATATTATAGTTTCTACATTTGAATCATAGCAATCCTAATTCCTACATTTTTATTTTAATGTTTATTGCTCTAATTTAAGCATCTAATTTGCAACTTTTGTGACTAACCCCAAACAAAATAAATACAAAAAGTACTAAGCATTGCAAAAAAAAATTGATTTTTTAATTTGCTACTAATCAAAACTGGTTTCTTTTATTGATATAATACAATATTTTCCAACTTTATAAATTATACTACATATGAACTTATATGTAAAACTTGAAAACTAAAAACAAGCCCGTCTAGCTCAGTTGGTAGAGCGCAAGGCTCTTAACCTTGTGGTCGTGGGTTCGAGCCCCACGGTGGGCGTTTTTTTTTGTTGATCATATATTTGTGGGCTTGGGTTTTGTTTTAGTTTTAAGTTTTAACCCTCCTCTTATATTTGTGGACTTTGACATATTCAGTAAACTTCTTTTCTCTTGGCCTGTAAATGAAAAACAATAGTCCAAGTCTCCAAAATAACCTCGTTAAATTTTCAAATAGTGTTACATAAATTAAGATCATAAGGGACTCCCAAAGATGTTCTATATATTCACGTTCTGGGAACAAATCGGTTGGGCCTATGAACCAGCTCAATTTGAAGCCAGTTTGAAATGTGATCTGTTCGAGTCAGAATCAATTCGGGATAGAAACTGATTCGAGCTACATGATGTGAAACTGATTTGGGGCTGCCAGTTTTTCCAGTTAAGGACCGTTTGGAAAAGGTACCAGTTTACAAATTGGTTTTTTTACACCACTAAATGATAGACAATCCAAGAAATTACCCTTAACATGTACGCTAAACTATTTTACTTTAATTATGATACAACATCATATTATTATGTATTCCAAGAATATTCTGGTCAAAATTACATTCTTTTTTAATGTTCAATATCTTATAAACCCAAGCCGTAATAACAATATTGTTTACTTATAATATTAGTTTTACTTTAAAACCGTCATGTGATTAACATCATTTCGGACTCAACTAAATTATTTCAATAATATCAAGTGGTGAATATAATTGGATCCAAATCGAATTTAAACTTATAAATAGATATATCAGGAATGTAAGAAAAAGATGAAACACTTTTAAGTATGTACACTTCGTTTATTTATACTTGTGTATGTACCAATAATTGAAGAAGCCACATGTACTAAAGAGCAATCACTTTCACTTTTAAGTTTTAACTCTCACAATATAATTTGAGTTGATAAGGATACAACATTAAGCAAAGGGGGTTTCCCAACGAAATGGTTATTTTGGTGGGGTCAAATTTGAGATGTATAAATATCCATTTTTAACATATAAACAATTATGGAATTCATGACTTAAAAGCAATAAAGCAAGATATAAAAGATTCATAAGTGATTCATTATAAACAATTAAATCCATATGGAGGTAAAGCAGTTGCATATCATCCACTTAAATAAAGAAGACAAAAAAGATTATAGAAAACAAAGCAGCAAAGCTTATACAGCAAAAGGCAATCCAACCATCTCATTGGCAACATATCCATACTAGATTTTAAACCCACCATTTTTATTAATATCTTTTTAAAATAATGATTTTCTTCGAGCTAAGTCGTTCATGAGCTACTTAAATTAAACTCCTTATAAGTATAATTCGAGCCGAGTCTAAATAATTCTGTTTTTATTTAATTTTTATTCAGTATGTTAAATATATATTTACATAATAACTGTTATATATAAATTATGAAAGAACTAAATAACACATATTATGTTATATAATAAAAATGATAATTTTAAATGTATATATAATATAGTAATAAATGTATATGAATAAAGTAATTAATAATTTAATAAAAAATACTCCTAATTTATTCTAATGATCATCTACATAATAATAATTATTGTTTATTTACATTATAGATAAATTAGATATAACTTCTTTTGATTTTTTCTAAATGATCTTTTTATCTTCTAATTTCTTCTTAATTTCTTATTACAATTATAAAAATATCATCATAAAAACCTAATAAAATTCGACTACCTTAATATTTCAAGCACTCCATTCTTGAGCTTAATTTATACTATTTTTGAAACTTACCATAAAAGAAAATCACGTCTCCATTAACTCCATACTTGGTTTGTAAAATAAATCAGCTTTTAAAAGTTAATATTAGAGGTGGGCCCAGTAGGTGAGTTCAACAATAATTTAGGTCCAATAATACAATAGACCACTCTAATACTCCTTTACACATCATCGACCCACTCCATTCCCAGTGCAATCGCTTTCACAATTTTAGCCTTTTCCAGTCCGTGGGCCTGGGCCCTAGCCCAAACTCAAACACATCTTTTTTCTTTTTTCTTTTCTTTTTTTCTTTTTTTCTTTTTTATAAAAATTTTTAACTACAAGATACACTTTAAATTTTATATTTCTTATTATGCTTGGAACTCACTGCCATGTTATTCTCTATTTTCGCAAGATATAACATCTTGTTATGATATGATATGACATAGCATGATATGAAATGATATGCCGTGATATGAGAGCTAGCATGAAAAAAATAAGAAAGATTATAATATATGTGTGCGTGTGACCACTTGGATATGTTAATGGGAAGGGCAACAGAAGAAAGGTATGCACAAAAAGAAACCAAACATGATTGAAAGTTAACATCTTTATTTAATATAGTTTTTAAACTTTTTTTAATATAAGTTATAAATTAAATAAATTTCATAGTGAAATTATATTTCGCTTATGAATTACAGAATTTTTTTTCTTTGTTGATGCTAGATACCCTACCATCCTACTTTACCAATAATGCCCACAAAATGGTTAAGGTGTTACGGTCATATCTATTCGTTTATTGCTCCAATTAAGATTTTTAGGATAAATTTACTTTGAGGTTTTGGTCTTTGGGAATAAATGTAAGAGAATTACTTTATTGAAAAATTTGGTTTAAAATTTAGATATTAAACTTAGAAAAATATGATTTTGTAAACCCATCAAGCCGAAAACGTAGAATAATTTTAGACAATTAATCAAGGAAAATCAATAGCTAAGATGAGCTAATGATAAGTTCATGGGGGAGAACTAGTGCCCCAAAACCGCCCCTCTCCCAATGTTGAAAAACTTGATAAAAGCCCACGTAGCCGTTCATGGAGCATGAAAAACGTCTATTGGTGATAGTCTAAGTATTTATGGTAACTCTTTAATTTGACATGATTGTATCCATAGAAGCAAAAAGAAACATAGGTTATCTTATAATACTTTTATGGGTTACTAAAAAAATCTACTGTTTTTCAATAATAGTTAAAAGTAAATTTACAGTAAGAAAATGGGTTGATAATTGTAACTTCTAAATCATAGATCTTTTGTTATAATTTTTGTAATTGTCTTCTTTTTCAATACTTTTTCTTGAATTTTTGAGTTGATATGTTAACCTATTATGATTTTATCTTAATAGTAAGCTGAGTGAACTAGTATATTTTCAAACGGTAAATTCTATAAACTATATTTATGATGCTAAGTCAAGAAAATCATGTTTAAATGTTTATCCCTTGAAAATATTTTGTTTACAAGTCTTGCACAAAAAATTTCAACTAATAACTTTAAAAGTTTGCTGAGAACTAAAAAGAAAGTAAAAATTGAATGTCGGGGGTCAAAAATTAACAAAATTAACATGAGAAGCCCATTTTGAATCTCTGCCCAACTCTCCTAGATAGTTCTACACTTTTGCCTCAGAATGTTAAACATGGATGACAACTACGTTAACTTGAAAAATCAAAGACAATAGATCCTTATCATATGTCGTTATTATTATAAGTTTGAGTGTTTTAATATAAAGCGGGTACTCAAATCTGAAATGTTAGAGCTCATTTTAACAATGTAGCATGTATCAAATGCTTATCTTAATTATATTTTAGTAAATATATAAAAAGAACTTCCTCAATAAAAGGTCTGAGAGTCTCTAAGGATGTGTTGGTGGACATGTAAGAGTGGTACCAAAATGTAAATGGAAATATGGAATTACTTTACGCACCAATAGTTGTTGAACCAATAAAACTTCAACCACTTGTTCAAAAACAAAAAGGTTAAACCTTTATTAACTCAGATACCAACATGTGTCCCTTATTTTCACCATGGTTTACACTTTGGCCATTCATGTTACCGAAACTTTTGGCTTTTAGTTTCTCACACTCCACTACTGCGTTGCAACCTATATTTTTAGTTTTTTAAACAAATATCCGAGAGGGAGTCTAAAACAATCTTGTTGGTAAGGTGTCTCATCTTTATTTAAAAGATCGAAAGTTCAAATATTACTAGGTGTCAAGTATAGGTAGCTAAAAACATAAATTAGGAGTTGTTATAAAAATTAATAATATCCAAGAGCGCATTGATTTAGCTTCTTCGTGTTGTCAAACATGGCTCAATTAGTTTGATTTACCTCTCATGTGATGGGTCTAAAACAGTTTATCATGAACATGTTAGGGTTAAAGGGATTCAACTTTTTAAGATTTTATTGATTTAATCTATGTATTTAAACATAGTATGAGCTAGGGTATAGGTAATGTTTGGCTGTTTGCTTACGTTTCAAATTTCTTAAACTCTGTCAACAGCTTTGTGTAAGTGATATCTTATTGGGTACGGCTGTTCTTGTTTATTTACTCAATCTTTCAACTATTTTTTCTAAATGTATTCTCTATTGCCACACTTAATTTCAACATGACAACAAGTTTCCATCGATTATAAAACTTGCACAGAACAAAGAAGACCCGTTCTCGTTTGATCCGAACAAAGTACTCCTGCAGTTTGTAAAACGTTTTGAAAATGGTTTAACTGACAAAAGTATAGGGACCAAAATGAAATTAAAACCAATTTGATCCATAGATAGATTGCTGATTTGATTCCTAAATTATAAATGTACCAAATCGTTGAAAAGGTTGTAGGAGTTTGTTATGAATTCAATTGTGTATATATTCCTAATTTGTACTTTCACGTACATGTACTCCATCAAGATTTAACCCAAGACTTGTTCAAACAAAAAATCATAGAAATAATCATATTTTAGTTATGTTTATAATAGAGTCAGATAAAATTTAAATCTATAGTTATAATATGTAAAAAGAAGTTCCATAAGTGGTTACATCATGTGACGGTTTTAAATATAATATATGACATTAATTCTTGAAATATTAAAATTAACAGAATAAAATATAATTAGACAGTTATATAACCATTGGACTAATGAAATCTAATGATATTCACGCATTTCATGATTATAAATGACATAAAAGAAAATCAAATTTTGGAGGAAAGATCTTCGAAGTGAAAGACTTGAATAAAAAATTGTGTTTGATATGTTATAATCTAATCGTAAGAGCAGGTAACTTTAAACGGATCAAAAGTTATATCTTAAATCTTAACCTTTCTTTTGTATTTGTATATGTGATTAATTATATACAACATACAACTCTGTTAACTCTTGCAACAACTTTGTATCATAGGCAAAAAAACCAATACTAAAAGATATCATATTGCTAATTACACACTAATATAAATTAAATGCATAAAATAGTTTATGTGTCTTATAACTATAAAGGACATACTGTCCTTACATATATACTCTAATATACACAAAATATAATATAATTGCTCATTTAAGATTAACATTTTACACAGCACCAGTGAGCAGACACATAATTACAAAGTGCATAATGACCCCCCACAAATCAAAGATTTACATTTCACACCCAAAACTTAACCTTGCCGGCTCAAATCGTTATAAAACTTCATAATAAACCTCTCTGCAGCCTCATCCACATAACTATCCCCCTCCTCATTACTTAACGGAAACGGAGAGTCCGTTATTCTCAACTGTCTAACCATTGGGCTTTTCCCAAGCCCACGAACCGCTGGTGACACAGAGGCGCTGGTCAACACTTCCAGCGCCTCTATCACTGCGGTGTCCACAAATATCCCGTCACCACCGTCATTAACAGCGCACTTCTTCCGTTGTTTTTTGACGGTGGTGAACTGAAACTTGTGGTTTTTAGTCAGTGGCGGTGGCGGGCGGTGATTGAAGGCGGTGGAGGACCAGTGATGGAGCAAGAGGTTTTGCAGGGCTTTTCCGGCAATCTTGCTCCGCTTGATCATCATGTTGAGATCAAGGGATAGTTTTGTTTTGGACATGTGTTTTTTGAGTATGAAGAGGATTAATTGTATCATGCTCCGTAGTTTCTTTGTGGGTACTTGTAGATTTTGCTCCATTGTTGTTTTGTTGCAAGATTTGAAATGTAGAAGAAATACGGTGGTTTTTTATGCTCCGGTGGGAAGTGGAGATGGGTATTTAAAGGCGGAATATTGAGGATTTTGCTTTAACGGTTAAATTGAAAGTGACATAACATATAGGAAACACTTTAATAAAATGTTTTTGTATTATTATGACTATGTGTTACATAACTTTTTCTTATTAAAAATATATAGACTTAAATAAGTTTACAATGAGTAGAGAGGTAAATCATGAATCTTTTCATTGGTGTCACTAAGTTTTGGTTTTTCAAATTTTGTTATGTATAGTTTTTTTTAGATTAAGTCGAGTCACATAATAAAAATTAAATAACATCAAACATGCACTTTAAGAAAATGCATGAAAAAAACATGTCATTAGAAAAAGGATTATCCTTACAATTTTTATCTACGACTTTTAACTTCTTAAAAATATTTATTATATCTTTAGACAAACAAAGAAATTCGTTTTTAATGTAACAAATACAAGCATCGTTTAAATATTATATTCACTTTAAAATATCAAATGCGGTTGGGAAATTCAATTTTACGTCTTTTTTCCATCATTAAAATCAAATGCAATCATGTACATTAACCTTCTTATTTTGGGATATCAAACTCAACAAAATTATCACATGCATTCATATGAAAACAAAAATAAAAATAAAAATTAATCAATAAAGTATCAAAATCTAATTTAAACAAGATTAATGAAGCAACTAAAATACCAATTACCAAATCACTAACATTCAACCAGTCAAACTAAACATGCAGCAAGCAAATACTCAAACATTCAAATAACAATCAAGCTATTATTAGTCAAGATTCATATAATCAAGATGTTCAAGTAGAATTTAGATAAAAACAAAAAATCTAAAAATATACCTAAAACCGATGGATGAGCTGATGTCATACAAAATAACTTTAAAAAAAAAATCAAAACCCGCTCTAGCTAGTTTATAAAATGGCATACAAATGCTTGTAGACACATTACTTTTTTTTCTTAATCCTTAAATTTTAATTTAGGTTTTCAGAAATATAAAAAACATTCAAGAATCAACGTATCTTTTGGTTAAATAACTTATAACAAAAATCAATGATATAGTAGTCATTTCATACGTCACTTTTTTTTTTTTTTGAACAACATACTCTTGAACGTTAAAGATTAATATGAGGCGGAGCGGGCTTCCAAAAAGTTCCATACATAAACCACACGTAGCTAGCTTGAGGTGAATTGGACGTAATCAATGTGGACAACCAAACGAAAATCACCCAAGAGTGCAAAAGGAAATCTAGCTATCGTGCTTTCAATTTATATCAATTTTTTAACTTTTTATTTTTTTGAAAAGATAACTACGAAAACATGTCTTTTTCATAATTATAAATAGATGTGAAACGATTCGATATTTTTGTGTCTTTAATTATACAACCTAAGAATATTTCAAACATAATTTTCGTGACATGCAATTAATACGCAGGAGTTTATTTAATAAAATATAATCAAAGAGTTTATTGACATTTTGGAGTAATTAATTACTATATAAAAGTAAAAGAATTCGTGTTCATGAGCTGATCGATCAGACCCAACTAAAACCAAAAATTTAGGAATAAGCACCACAAATCTCCAAAAAAGATAAAAAAAACATTGTGAAACAGTCATATTTATTTTTGCTTGTGGTCATTGCTTTAACTGGCTACATAATTAAATATTTATTTATTTTTTATAACAGCTCAATTTTATAGAACTGGACGAACAAAACCACTACAAGACTCAAAACCAATGTTTTCAGAACCGGACCGGACAGTGAACCGGACGCTTTACCGGTCCGATGGTCAGACCGGTTCAACCGGTCGGACCGGATATAAGAACCGGATAAAATTATAATTATTTTTTATAAATATATGTTAAAAATTATTCAAAAATAAAAAATTATATAAAAAACCGGTTCGACCACCGGTTTAACGGGTCCGGTTTCCGGTTCGACCGCCGGTTCGACCGGTTCAACCCGTCCTACCACCGGTTCAACGTCAAAACGGTTTTAAGCACCGAACCGGACCGATTTGGAGTCCGGTTCCCGGTCAGACCGGCCGGTCCGGTCCGGTTTTCATAACATTGCTCAAAACAAAACTATAAACAACCAGAAACAAACCAACTAAGATACATAAAAACAACCTTAAAACCAAAAATTTATCCGAATGATCACAATGAAACTCGCGACAAGACTCACACCAACACTGCACCGTACACACCTGAAATGAACCCACTTCTCGTTCCCACATTGAGGCTCTTGTTGCTTCTGCCCCTTGTTGATATTCTTAGTCATAACTTATTATACGTGAAGTTATAGATGAATCAATAAAAACTAGTAAACTACACATCTATATTAGATCATGTAGTATTCTACGTGAAATGGGAGTGACGAGTGTGCCATGCAGACTCATGTTCACTGTTCACGTGCATACCACACCACTCATGCGTGAGTATTCCATGAGCGGTGGCATTGTGACTACACTCACGCTTGTGAGTATATAAATAGGTGTCTTGTTTAGATTTATTTATTAAAATTGTTATTTCAACAATATAATTATTTAATTGTATATATTTTCAGTCATAACTTATGTTTGCTGGTATATTCTAATATAAATATTAACAAAAACTTAATGGTTTCACAAGTTGTTTGTCTAATAAACGGTCTTTCCATTCCCTCAATATAACATGTTATCAGAATTAAGATAAAACTATATTTATGTTTTATTTATGCAAATCTGTATAATAATTACAAGTTCGAATTTAACACCCCACAATTTATAAACAACTTTTACTAGCTCCTAAAACATTGACTTGTAACAAGACACTAGCTACAAGACCAAATAAAAATCACCCAATTGTCTTTTACATGTATTTTATCACACATATTCATCGTGAACTAAACATCCCCTTAGTATTCTGCTGACGCAAGTCGTCATAAAAACGTCTTATAAACCGCTCAGCCGCCTCATCCACGTGGCGGTCCTCGTCCACGTTACTCACCGGAAACGGAGAGTCGGTCACCCTCAGCTGCCTAACCACCGGACTCCTCCCGAACCCCGGAAGCACCGGTGACGCCGCCTCACTATGAACCATCTCCATCGCCTTCAACACCACCGCGTTGAGAGCCATTATATCAACATCCTCACCATGTTGGTTACCAAAATGTTGCTTCTTATGAAATGAAAATAAAGAGAATGTGTGGTTATTAATATTACTACAAGGGCTGTTGCTGCAGCTGAACTCATAATCACCCTGTGGCGGTGAAGCGGAGGAGAGGCGGCGGTTGGTGGTGGTGTTGTGGTGGTGGAACATGAGCTTCTGTAAGGCTTTTCGGGCGATCTTGCCGCGCTTAATCATCGTGTTGAATTCGAGCAGTAATCTTCTTTTCGGTATGCCTTTTCGAAGCATGTAAATAACCACACGCATCAAGCTCCAAACTTTTTTAGCTAAGATTGGTAGATTTTGGTCCATTGTTGTGAGTTTGAAGGTTTCTTGTGTTGTTGTTGAATGTATATATAAGAAGATTGAGAGAAAGTGTTGATGAATGTAAATGGGTGGGAATGAAGGGTATTTATAGGAGGGCACATTACACAATCATTATTGATACACGTTGGTTGTACTTTGGTGTTAAGTTAAGTCGACTTTATGGTACTTTTTTATTATTTTAACTTTTATATACGTGTAGTATAGTTTTGTATATGTGAAAGATATTTGTTGGTAAATTAATTGGTGTATTTTTCAATAAAAAAGGTATGTGTTTTAGCTAGGGATGTGAATTTCCGACACGACCTGAAACAAGACACGAGCCTAAAACGAAATTCGCGAGTTTGGGTTCAGGTTCAACCTGACAGGTTTGCAGGTTGACCCATTTAACCTATTTTTATTTATTTTATTTCTTTTATTTCTTTTTTCATACTTTGTGTCATAAATTAAATTTATTATGTATTTTATTTCAAAATTTAGAACTTAAAATAGAAATTATCATAAGATTTCATAGCTAAGATATAATTGTTTATATTAATTGGTATTTTTGTTGTGAAATAGTAATTTTAATGTATTAACATGTGAAAAAAATTTAAAGATTCGGGTTAATTAGGTCTTGTTTTTGTGTCAACCCATGATTTTTTCGTGTCCTGTTCGGGTTGACACTTCAGACGCATTTTTCGGGTTCATGTCGGGTTGGACCCGGCAACCCGAAAACATGACCCATTTAATACCCCTAACTTTAGTCATGCTGTTTAACGTGCATGTTATGATTTTAGTATAACGTGTTACGGGGGTAAAATAATGTGTCATATTATTTAGATGGGATGGATTGGAAATTATTGATGATTTGATGACAAATCTGGATTGGACTAGATAAGGGTCATGTGAGAATTGGTTAATGTTCACTTTTGATTTATATAACTATACAAGGCATAAATGGGTGGGTTCTCTTATGTTTATTGTAGGTGCTTGTACTATCTTGTACATATGAAACTTTTTCGTGTTTAGATAAAATCATCCAATCTTATCCATTGAACATGCTTATGTAACAAATAGATGATAGTGAAAAAAAAATTACTCACTCGGTATATTTATGATTATGTTGTATAATATAGTGTATAGTATTATGTTTTATAATATATATTTAACAATTGCGAGACACAATATGATTAATAGATCTAAGCTTATATACATGTTTTGTTTGTTTTAAGTACAGTCAAGACCATAATAATAATCACAACATATATGTATTTGAAGTATACAGTTGTTGCAACAATTTGTTGCTTGAAAATATTACTTAAGCATTATAAGTGTGTGTCTCTACATATGTCGACAATGCCTAGCATTTTTCCTCCACCTCCTTAGACACTTTCTTCCCTCTCTCCAATTAGTCTCCTCCTTTTTATGTATCTGTTAATGGGCGTCTATTCGATCCCGTGAACATTTCACACTCTTCTTTAAAGTTTGTAGACCTTTAAACTCATTTCAATGTTTATTCTTAACGCTTGTGACATAGACTACATTAGAGATGGTCTAATACATTACTACCATGTTCAAAAGATAAAAAGCTCATGTAAACAATTCTAACTAGTATAAAATAATATTTTAATAAAAACATATGTTTTTTGAACTAGAAACTTTATCAGAAGGACTACTAGCAATATGTAAAGGTTCGGGGTGTTCAAATTCGGATATCCGAAAATTCCGGATAATGGATTTCACTATCCGAATTACAAAAAAATTGTATTATTTAATAAATTATATAAAAATTATTAAATTTTTATTTAAAAAGTTTTCGTATATCTGAAATTTTTACAAAAATATCCGAAATACTTGAAAATATACGAAATTTTTAATTAATATTTATTATTTTATAATTTTTATAAAAAATATTTCGAATATCCGAATATCCGAAAATTCTCAAAATCACTATCCGAATCAAAATTTCGGATAATCCGAAATTTTGGATATCCGAATTTCGGATTTTCGGATATTTTGGATTCGGATATTTTTAAACGCCGCCCCTAGCTAAGGCCACATAAAAATAAACATCAAGAGTTATAATGGAATCTAGTAAACAAAAATTACACTATTAAAATAACATTCTAATAAGTTATTAATGACCTAAATTATTAATAAAATGTTACATGTGTAAGGAACATACAAGTTTATGCTGTCACTGTTGCCAAAAGTGGTAGGTGTGTGTAACTTGTAGGCATTGAAAGGCAAAAAGGCGATTACTTAACGAGTTAGGTTTTGTAACAACTCACGTCGTTAATTTCAATCGGCGTTATCTAACAGATCCTACCAATTATTGCAATCCTATTTTATATATATTTCTAACGGATTAATTATAAACTAGAGCTAAAAGGTAAAAGGAATATAAAATATAAAATAAAAGGACACGTAAGATGACTAAGAATGTTGCATTTAGGGTAGTCAAAAATAGTATAACACGTCAATTTAAAAAATTGTTAAAGTTTAACATAAAGTTAACTGAAAAAGTTTAGGATTGATACTAATAAATATCAGTATGCTAGTAATAGTTGGTCAATAGCAACTTATATGATCAATAGGAACTATTATGGTTAGTAGAAAGTAAAACGTGATCTTAATATGAAATAATTTTACCAATAGTAAGTTAGTATCGATGGTGTATTTAAAACAGATAAAAAGTTAATTAGTGTTAATCGAAGTTTAGTTACTACTCATGGCCATTGAAAGATTATTTTTTATTTTTGTGTAACAAAACCACTGAGACAGTTTGATACGCGGATGTAAGTGGCGAGAAGAGAATGCTTTAATAAGACTTTTAAAATTTCACTTTCATTCTAATGTTTTCCATAATCATTTTAACTCCGTTCATTAGAAATCGTTAATAATTGGTGATTAGTTTCTAATCAGTTCTAGTTTTTTATTCTTAATATGTTATTATCTTATATTTAAAGTAAATCATTTCCAATTCATTTTCAACAGCATCGACTTTACTATTTTTTAAGTAAACTAAAACCATTTCACTTTATTATTAGTATTATTTTATACAGTTTAATTTAATTGTTTATTTGTTTTTACCTTGCATGTTTCGAGATAAATTGTTTTAAACCTGACACGATATCGCATATTAATGGTTGCTGGTGCTTTTAAATACACATGTAAAGGGGTCTTCGTACACCACGAAAACATACAAATCTAATTTTATGGCATTATTTAATTTGAATAATTATATTATGAATCTTTTTATTTTTCTGAAAAAGGGGAAAAGTAAAGGGCACCATATTGTTTATAGTCAATCAATTTAATATTTAAATTCATAGTATTAAAACTTAATAGTAGATTAGAAGATGTACTTATAAAAATCAATATCTTTCTTCTTTTTTCATTTCTTTTAGCTAAAAAGGAAGTCGTTATTAAATCATTTCTAAATCCATTTTAAAGTCAAAGAAAAACCCAGCCCAATCATAAGCCCAAATTTGAAAGAAGTGGGTTTTGTGATCTTCTCAATAAGCCCAATCGCTTTCTTGATATGAAGAACTGAAGAAGCTCACCGCTCCGTGCTACTGTGCTAGTGGTGCACATTTCGGCATTATAAAACCAGTCGGATATGAACCGAACCGAACCTAACCTTTGAGTCAAGATGACCAATAATCGCGGCATGCTGAAAGCATTCGTTTTAGCCTCCCGCTTTAGTCTCCCTAACGGTCTCGGTTTCTAACTGGTTTTTATACACATATTAGGTTAACAACCGAACTGGTTAATTAAACAATATCGATTAAAAAACTGACTTTTAGTTATTAAAAACTCATTAAATACTAAATATATAAATAAACTCAATAAATTTTATTTTTAAAAATCATTAAAAATTGCAGAAGTTATAAACCATGATTTCATTACAAGAATAACATTTCTAATCACACAAACCGAGATATTTTTCCTATTTTTATTATTCTCCAAATCCCATCCAACTGTTCATCATTTATTTGATTATTTCGACAGTTTTTATATAAACAGCACAGTTCCTATAAAATGATTTGATGGACATGTTTAAATACAAAGTGACATTTATGTAGAAAGTGTTAGGAAGTGATACCCACCATTGATTTAGGGATTGAATGATTTAGATTTAGGGATGGAATTCATGTATGAAAAGGAGTCTGGAGGTGTAGATTTATAAATAACCTTTAATTGTTGATTTTTTCTTAAATTTATTTATTTTTTAAGTACTTATAACTTTTTTTACGACATCAATTTTATAAGAAATTACACCATAAACACAAACATTTTTTGCTCTTTATTTTAGTATAGTCTTGCTATAATTTTTTATTACAAAAGTTTAGAATTTTATATGAAAGTATATTTTACAAGATTATTAACTGCGTAATTATAAACATAACTTGCATAATTATGTATTTTTAATAACTTGAGTAATTTTACTAAGCGTAATAATAATCATAACCTGCCTAATCATAAAACTAACTTACATGATAATTATCATAAAACTCGAGTAATTATGTACCTTATGTGCGTGATTGTAACGCAGACGAAATTACCATTTTCCATAAAGACACGTGTCACGTCATGGTTACTTCATATGTTTTGTACGTTTCATTGTTTTGTACGTTTGAGACACTTTGTATTCTAGCCTCGCCATGATTTGATTTGAAATAGAATTATAACCACCACAAATAAGTGAGATGTTAAAAATCATTTATTAGAGAATTAAAAAGATATTTTTCATTAACCATTGAGAGGCTATGACGCTCGATTCGTGAACCCAGATGGACACTGGCGGCTGCGGTCCACAGATAGTTTGGAGTCACGAGCAGACCAGCTGGTGTATATATGCATAATGCATGGACCACACAATGTTTGATTGGATATATATAGACTCACTGCATCCGAATGAATGGTTCATGGGCTAGCTTGTAATCTTTTAGCTCAAACAAATTTTATTTTGTTTCATGATCCCTGTGACTCACGTGAACTTAACACAAAGCTATAGATTGATATGGAGATGTATGGTGATAGTGGTGGTGATGTATCGGTTGCATGTAAGGTAGTGGTTAGAAATGGAGGTTATGGTTTATATGGTTTGAATATATCAACACGTGAACTCCTTTTGTGGTTTGATGGACATTTTTAACCGTTCATCTATCAACTTGCACCTTTTATATACACACATGTTAATTCTTTTGTTATGTTTTTCTTATTTATATATGAACTTATCTATTCTAATAAAAGGATAACTAGAGATGATACGTGTTATCATCATATTCATCCTTATCAAGTTTTTCTCATATTTCTCTTCTATTAAATAATCACATTAATTACTAATAATATTATTTATTTTTTTTTAAATAAAAATATTTTTTAATAAATTAATAAAAAAATATTTTTACTAATGTTATAATTTTTAAAGAAACAAATTTTTATGAAACAAAAATATTTAAAGCATCAAACTTTTTTAAAAATATTAAATATTTAAAATTGATGTTTTTTAAAAAGTATAATTTTTATAAACAAAAAATAATTAAAATTAGGAGTTATATTAAGAAAGTTTTTATAAATGGCATTTTTTAAAATATTCTTTTTAAAAATTTTTATTCTATTTATAATAAGAAAAAGATTTCAATCATATATTATATTAAAATATTATTTTATTATTAACAAATTTCAATTCTATTTAGTATTTTATTTATTTAAGCTAGTATTATATATGTGTGTATCTGATCTGCCCTAACCTGGATGCATCTAAAATTGTATAACCTGAAAACAATCTGTGTGATTTAACTAGGGTTGGCTCAATCTTCTTGGGGCCTTAAGCGAGATGTAATTTTGAGGGTTTTTTTTTTCTAATCTCATGTCATAGAGTTTAAAGGATTTATGCAATTTTGTGGGGGGTTTTCTGAAGTAAAATTTAGAATCATTTCTAGAATTAATTTCGAGTTTAAAGGCTTAATTTTATACATTAATAACGCTATATATAATTTTCTTCTAAATTAGGGGCCTTAAAAAAGTAAAAGACTAAAGCTCTTCTCTTGAGTGTGGGTGTTTAACCCATTGGTTTAAAGGCGTGTTGTAAATAGCTTGATACATGTGTAGTTCGTGTAGGCCGTGTGTATTTTATATTACTTACACATATGTAGTAGCTAAGCAATACAAATTAGAAAACAAATTAACATTTGAATAAATTAGTTTGATGATTTTATATTTAGATACATAACTTATTTTTTTGTCTTTAAAAATATAAAATTTTAAAAACATGAATTATTGATTAAATAGTAAATGTTTAGATTTGTCAATTGCCATGCTTCAAAAAACTTTGATGTTCTATAGTGTTACCGTTTCATCGCTGTAATTATCCAATGTGTATGTTCTCTTGAAAAATAATCCTGTTATTGACATTTTGAGTATTAGTACAAAACCGACAATTATTAAAAACACTATTTTCCGTTCAGAAAAAAAAAACAATAATTCAAATCACTATTTTTAATAATAATTGAATTTGTTATATAACTAATTAGTTAGAGGCATGCATATATTCGAATTTATATATATTGTAGATATATAAATTTAAGTACGAATACCTAAAGTAGACCATATATAAATTTGATTAAAACTAGTTTAAAAGTAGTATCGCTAAAAATGCATTATTTTCGTTAAATATTTAATATTGAACATACTGATTATGTTCCCACCAACCTAGAAGTTGACATTTGAAACTACATTCATTATCAATCATGTCAAACATTTAATTATATAACTTCATGTCAATAGTCACGCTCATTATAAATATACACTCCCTCATCACTTCCCTTCTACACTAAGCTAGCAAACATTCATCAAATCAAAATCTTCAAGATTCACAACATTTCTCGGTGTTCAGTTTATCCTAGGTTAGCATGGCGCCACATGGTGACACCATCGTTAGCACATATGCGTATAGCAAGCCACCAAGACAATCGACCGATGGGCTCAAGCGCACCGTCTCAGACATGTCCTTTGAGTTAACTAAAGAAGCGATCGATATCAAATCATTGACCACTATAGCCGAGGTGGTGGATGCTAAGTGCGAGTGTTGTGGCATGACCGAAGAATGCACGCCGGAGTACATGGAGAAGGTTAATAACCGTTTCCTAGGTAAGTGGATATGCGGGTTGTGTTCAGAGGCTGTGAAGGAAGAAATGGAGAAAAATGGTGGAAATAAAGAAGAGGCGTTGAGGAGTCACATGACGACGTGTGTTAGGTTCAACAAACGTGATCGGGCCTACCCAGTGTTGTGTCAAGCCGAGGCTATGAGAAACATGTTGAAGAAGACTAGACTACGAGCTACATCTTTGAGTCCTCGAGACCATGGGCTCGCGAAGACAGGTGGCATCATGAGAAGTTCTAGTTGCATTCCTGCCATTACTAAAGAGATCAATGGTGTCACTATCACGGCTAAACCAATTAAAAAGATCAAGTAAAAATGCATGCACTTCACTAAGCATGTCCAAATATTAATAGGATTTGCTTGTAGTATAAGTATCCTTGCTACCATAACTTCTTACAATATTGAACAAACGTTACATTCGCGTGTAGGGACTACGAGCAAGACAACGAGTCCCGAAAGGGTTTTCGTTCTTTAATTGTAAGGTTGTACCGAACCTAACCATATCAACCAGCATATCTTCACCTGATCGTAGGTTTTTTTTTTATTGTTGGTTGTTTTTCATAGGGTTTTGGGGATTTATTATTTTCCAACTTGTATTGTAGTTTGTATTATGTGTAATGTGTTATTTAACTTTTAGTAAAGTGTGTTGTAATCCATGAAGCTAAATTAGTAACATTATGTTTCTGGTTTAAAAAAATACTATATTATTATTAAGTATTTATTTTGTTTGAGGGTAGATCTTAAAGTCATGGCAAAGTTGTAGTTTGTGTAAGTTATTCTAGTATTTATCTTGTAGTTTGTGTTACCTTTCTTATTATTATTTCTTATGTTTATGGCTAAAGGATCAGTCTTACCATTTGATAGCAAAGATATCGATGATCGTACGTAGTTAATTTATGCAAAACCTATTTAATATGTATAAATACTAAATAGGGTAAGTAGATATATTATCTGTGAATAGTACGTAACTAGCTATAGTAAACCCGTGTATTACTCGGGTTTAACAAATAAAATATTAAATATAATAAAACTTTATTAAGTATAAAACGATATTTTAAGATAAAATATAATTGAAATTACGTATAATTAATAACTATAACTAATAAAAATTTTATATCAACTTTTTAAACTTTTGTTTTAAAATTGTTTTAAAAAAAATAATAAACATTTTGTTTCAAAACAAATCATATTCAAAAATATCATTTTAAAATTTTTTTATTATAATATTTAATTTGAATTATTTTTGGTTTATAAAAAATTTACTTTTTAAAAACACTAATTATAAAAAAGTTTGATGTTTTATAAAAATTTATTTGTTAGAAATAACATCAGAAAAAACTTTTTTTCTTAATTTATTAAAAAACTATTTTTATTCTAAAAGGAGTTAAATAATATTATTGGTAATTAAGGTAATTATTTAATAGGAGAGAGAAGCGGAAATATTTTGGTGAGGTGAAATGCGGTGCTGACACGTGTCACCCTAAGTTACTCTTTTATTAGTGTAGATAGATTAGTATGATACTTATTGTTTAATTATAAAATCTAATTTAGTGATTTTGATTTGATTATGAAATTAAACTAAAGCTAAAGTAAGTTGGAGATCAAGCTTGATGAGATGACACCATATGAAAATCTAACCTCAACGAGACATCTTCAAAATACACCAACTATGATGAGATGACACCCTATGAAAATCAAAGTCTTGCAATAAAAATAATCAAGTTAGAGTCTCATTTGGGGTGGTGGCTTAGCCGCTTAGGTAATATGATAGGGTATAGATTACAACAATTACGGAGCTTAACCTATCCTATTGGGGAGTCGTGGACGAAAGTAACTATTTTAATGGGAGGGGGTGAACTATATAAATATTAAAAAATTTACACTATCGGGCCGAAAATTTACACTACCAGACCAAAAATTAACATTACTGACGAAAAAAAGAGGGGGGTGGGGGGGTGGGCCCACTCCGGCCCCCACTAAGCTTCGCAGGGGGCGGGGGCCCACTCCGGCCCCCGCTAAGCTTCGCCTACGGACTGCAATCACTCGACTTGTTTCCCAACTAAATTTACGTGTATATATATATAGAGTAACTCAAATTTGTCCCCTTGAATGAAAATGGTTTATATTGACACAACTCGTTTTCAATTAAAATTTAAGTTGATAGGTAGACCAACTCAATCCATTAGGGTTTCTTCTTCTTCTCTTGTCCGATTAGATGAAGCGAAGACCAAAAGCCTCCTAATAATACCTAAAGTCTAAAAGGTAACGGTTTATTGAAATTTCTAAAATAGCCATGATACTATTTATTTACCATTAAAATTAATTATAGAATTTATTGAAATTCCTAAAATAGTCATGGACTATTCATTTATCATTAAACTTAATTATAGAATAATAATAAGAGCAAATCGTTGGCAAAATCTGAAATTTCCAAATAACTTCGAGCAAAAGCACAAACATAAAACAAATCGTTGAGCGAGATTTGATATAATAGTAAATGAAAAAATATCTCATCAATGCTTCTTTTATATGCAAATTTAAAGGTGACGGATTTAAGCTAAATGTCAGAAAACTAAAATTAAACAAACAATAATCAAATGATGAAATTGCGGCTTGAGGTTTAGGCAAATAGCTTATAATCACTTGTTACGTGATCTTGCTCGTTGGGAAGTTTTTATACATTCCTTATGATATAAAGCCTATTGTCTTTTTTAAGTTTTGTCTTTCTATAGTCTAACTATATACATACAACTCTACTAGTTAAATCAGCCATCACAAAACATATAATATGTTCTGATGTTACAAAGTGATAAAAAAATTTTCTCTAACTTGGTATAATATTATACTCTTACATTTTCTTAACTTTTCTCTGAATTCAATAAATGTCAACCAATATGTTATTAGTCTTAAATGAATCAGGTAACATGCATTGAAGGTCCAATAATCCCAAATCATGAATCCAAACAATAACTTTGTTCGTTTGCAAACTTGAATTTGATGTAAACAGATTAAAAAAAACTATTATGAACTGTTTAATTTACTCGTAGTTTTTCTTAAAAACCGTTTAAATGAAACATAAACACCCCTACTCTATAAAACAAGGTTTTAACTTTTAAGCCCCAATCTTTAACACGAGAGATTAATAGAAATGTTAATAAATTCAGAACAAGACAATTAAAAGAAAAGTTTAAAAAAAGTACTTGAAGGTACAAACGAAGCATGGACACACTACAATTTCTCATTTCATTCAACAAAACTTTAAGGCTTCAACCTTTATGTCTCTAATACAATCGCTATAAGGCTCCTAGAGCATGTTACTCAGAAAATACCAAAAGCCAAGGTACACTCAAGCTACAACCCAAACATCAAATCCACAACTTTAGAAACCATTGATTTTGCAGGTGCGGCCACGGTTCCCCCAAATTGAGGGGCGTTCGTGGGCCATTGGATTGTAAGCTCGAGTAGGTGCATTGAAGGCATTGAAGGCATTGAAGGCGATTGGGTCTGTTTTTCTGGCGATGATTGGTGATGGTATTTGAATGAATCCTTGATTATGTAGCCTATCACTAAGCAATTGGCGTAGCATTGTGATGTAGACTAAAAACGAGATAAACAATTGAACACTATAAATACAAGGAGCAATTCTTCTAATTCACAAATAATACCGATAATCATGAATTTCACACTTACATAGACTTGTGATAGAGAGAAAAATGATTTTTTATAAGCTTCAAAACTAATCATCTCTCATAATTTACATGAATATAAAATGCAAGATAAAATTCGAATGTGTCTTAAAACATAAATGGGTCAAGAACTAAGCCATAACCAAAGTCCAACAAAAAATGAAAATAACATATAAAGTGAAAATATTCATAGAATAAGACGTTTTTGTCCCGGAACAACGACCCATACAGCCTCTAAACATGATCGTTCTAGCTTTGGCAACAATCTACTCTCAGACATGGATTAACAAGAAATGGAATGGGAGATGCAGAGAAGAGAAATAAATTTGAATGTGAGTTGAGCACGAGGCATGCTTTTATTATGTTTTTCAAATTTTAACGCCAAAAAACCAAAACACCCCTACATTTAACATCAAATTAATGTTGATAAACCTAGAGACTGTGAGTGAAAACAAACATGATAGTTAGGGATTCTATTCTAAAAATATGAAGTTTAAGGACCAAACACTTAATTTAATTTAAACCATTGAGACCATTCATGTAATTTACTCTACAAAAAGTTATACACCATAAATGTAATAATTTTATCCTAAATAATCTACGTGTTTATCTCTTAATGAACAAAGACACAAAACCCAGTATTTGTTAGTAATTGTTTATATCATTAGAAGATGATAGTCAACGTCAAGCAAATAAAAGTTTTAGATATACATATCAGCATCATGTGCAACATACTTAAAAGGGGGCGGAAAGGGGCTCTTTCAACCTACATTGATCCGGAGTAGAAAGAACACCATTTGTTGAGCATTGGCAAATTGCCTCACTAGTTGTGTTCGTTCCTTGAAGCTTGTCAATTGTATCTTTCCTCTCTATAACCTTAGCCATCGCTTCGATCCCAATCACTGGCTTCATTCCCTACAAAACCAACATAACCCAAATCTTAAAATTAGTACCTTGCATCTCTTTAGTCTACAAATATCAACGGGTACTTTTCTTTGCATACCTCGTTTAATATACGTGAGGCTTCAGATGGTTCATTTTCTTTCAGAACACCAACTGCTACTTCCTGCTTACAGCAATAGAAAACAACTTATGTTTTGTTACATTATATACTTAACTTTTATACAAATTTGATGAAGGTGAACATACCCGGGCCTGGTTGAGTTCAACTTGGTTCATGGTCTTGGGTTCGGTCTCAATGGGGCAACAAAAGGTAGCCATGGGTTTGGTTAAGGTCTTAAGGAGGGTGTAGTTCCATAAATCATATATATATATATAGTTTGGTGATGGGTGGTGCTTATAATATCCACTCATTATCTAGGCTGGCACATTAAATGTAGCCTATGATGTATTCACGGACCAATTTGTTGATCTTAAATATACACCAAAAAGGGGACAAAGGCAAGTAAAATCCCGTGCCACACAGTAAATAAAAACAGAAGATGTTCACTTGTGTAACTTTATAGATAAACTAGTTTTAGGTACTAGTATATTACACGAATTTACAAATAAAATATAATAAAATTTTATTAATTATATAATAATATTTTAAAAAAAAATATGCTTAAAATTTTGTATAAGCAATGACTATAAGTCTATAAATAATAAAACAACGATATTAACTTTTTAAACTTTTTTGTATTTTAAAAATAATTTAATATTTTGTTTCATAATAAGCTGTTTTAAAGAAAAATGTTATTTTTAAAAATTTTCTTATTGTAACTCCTAATTTTATTATTTTTTGTTTATAAAAATTTTACTTTTAAAAAACACTAATATAAAATATTTCATATTTTTAAAAAAGATTGATGTTTTAGAAAAAAAACTTATTTTATAACAATTTATTTCTTTAGAAATAACATCAATAAAAAGATCTATTTCTTAATTTATGTAAAACTATTTTTATTATAAAAAAATTAAATAATATTATTAATATATTTAATGTAGTTATTTAATAGCAGAGAGAGAAGCAAGAAAATTTTTAAAGAAAAATAGTAATGTAGGATAAAACTTGAAAGTATAAGAGCAAAATAATGATAAGTCATTTACATGGTGATGGAAATCAAAAGATTGTGAAAACATGAAAAGAATGATAAGGTCACTGACAATCATCTTGTTCTTTTTTTTTTTTCGTGTGACATGTCAACGTCTCATCAACTTTTCTCGTTTTCTCTAGCTTTTCTCTTTTTACATGGTGTCGTCTTAGTTTTTATGTGATTCCTCATTTTCCCCAATTTAGTTTTCAATTTGTGGAGGCGCGGTTGGTAAATCCCGGAAAAAATTCACCGGGTAGTAGCATATTAGAACCGGGGGCGTGGTGTTCCTAGCCGGCTCCGGCTTTTCCGGGTAACACTTGACTTTTTCACGGATTGATTTCGTGTGCCCTAACAATAATACTAAAATGTTGTCATTATGCATGGCAAAATGGGTTGGGGCGAGGTACCAAGTTAAAAAGAGTATGGGTCAAAATGAGTTCGGGTCATAATTAACTTATTTAATAAAAGGTCATTTTGGATCGGTTTAGATTCAAGTTCATGTTGGGGCATGTTCAGGTCAGGATGAAACAATTTAAAAATACCAAATTCTCCTTCTTACAATAGATGTTTTAATTTCATAATAGACTTTTATATATAAAAGTCATTCCAGTTCGAGACTTTGATCTTGAAGCTGACACATATTAATACCCGAATCAAATAAGTCAACATTCATCTTCCAACACTTAATCAACAACTTTAAATTTTAGATCAATAATACAACTTGCTTCCTCTAAATCTTTTATATATGTCTAAAATAGTTCCAAAATTATTCATCTTTTCTACTTACATCGAAGCTTGATCCAATCAACCAATTTCCACAAAACATTTGTCATCAGAATCAGAATTGAGTAATAATTCAATGAAAAAACTTAAACCCTTTAAAACCAGTATCTTGTACCTGTCAATCTTTAAATCAAACCTAAATTCAAAGGGTAGACGGTCGTCAAAAGAGAGAATCGCGACGAAGCTACAAAGTTGGAGGTGAGCCACTGATTTGGAGGATTTCAAGCTACCATTCGTTGTTTATAGAGAGATAGAATAGATTATCTGAATTTGAGAATTTTAGCTTTCCACTTTTGATCTAGTCGTCCATCTATGTATTATAGGGTGAGCCCATCCGACCCGTCGACTTTATTTTTCCGAACTCTGAGAACGCCCGCCCATCCTAACCTTTTAAGAACAAAACATGATCCAAAACAACCTATGATTTTATTTTAGAGCTTATATAAACCCAAAATTACACACACAGGTCAAATTTACCAGATCTAATATTTAGGTAAACTATATTATAAGCATAACATAAACTTGTTATCAAAGAGTTTGTAGTCTTGTAATACGGAGTATAGGTTGAGATTTTGTTCTCAAATGGACGTAATAGAGTAAGAGCATTTACACTTTAATGTTTATATTTATTCTTATAATTACATTAAAAATTATTAATTTTTTCTCTTTTCTTTCAATTAAATAATATATCTTTTGTACCTTTATCATTATCTTTTCTATCTTATCCACTCACAACCACTTTCAAAAATATTAAAAAATTTATAAAAGGTTAAACAGTGAATCTTCAAATTTACAGATAAACAGTAATATTTTCTTTTTTTTCCACTCACAACCACTTAAAACCATATCATATAATATATGAATTACACTCACAAACTTTTAAGTAACCGGATGTGAATGCTCTAATATGATATAGTTTACAAACAAATGATATGTAATGATTTTAAAAATCTAATATGATATACTTTACAAACAAATGATACGTAATGATTTTAAAAATATAATTAACCTATATATTTAAAAACCAAAGTGAAGAAGCAGTATACTTTTTGAGTTTTATGTTTTGGCCACACGAATTTTACATTTTGGTTCTTGGTCTTGTTTTATATGTATGCATCTGCTGTCGGCTGTTCTAAAGGCGACAAGGGGGTTTTATGGTTTTGTACAGGTGGCCGGTCGTACCAAAGGCGACGATTGTGGAGGCAACGGCCGTGGTTGTTGTGTCGATGGCTCGCGATGGCAGCGGCTGTTGTGGTGGTGACTTCGTTGCCGCTACACCTCCCTGCGGTTGTGTCTGGCAGTGGCTTGCGACGGCGGCGGTTATTGTGGTGGTGACTCCGTTGCCGCTACGCCTCCCCTCTGTGGTTGAGGTGGAGCAGGTGGTGGTTGTCCATGGCTCAACCGTCGATCTACGTCGCCGTCGCCGTTGGTGCTACCAAAGGCGGCACCAAAGGCGGCGAGGAGGTGTTTAGGGTTTTGTGGTGGGAAATCGGACTACATCACTATAGTTGTCACCGTGGTGTTTTTAAGGGTTTTTTCACCGGATCTGGTTTATCGACCACCGGCTATGCGGGTGGTAGTATGTCGTTGCATCCGAGGGCCGGCTGCCGACGCTGATGTCCCTGATGTCGCTGACCTGTGCTTAGTGCACGACGGATTGTTTTGGGAGTTACTTTCTGCTGCATGTGCACCTTTGTGTTTATATATGAGTTCTTTCTGGTTTATGGCCGACTTTGGGTGGTGGTGGTGTGTCTCCATTGGCGCCGGTTGCCTTCGAGTTTACCGGCGGCTGTTTTTAGGTGGTTATTGTTGTTTTGCGTGGAAGTTGTCGGTCGGTTATTACGCGGAAGAAAACTATCATCCTTTGTGGTCTGTGTAGGAGGTTCATATGTTGGTGATATAGTTCGATGATGACGACGACGACTGTTCGTCTGAGACCCATGTCCGTATGTTCGCTTTTGAGGTTATGTCGTGATGCTGCATTCGGAAACATGAAGTGATGCTTGTTTTAAGTCAGTGATGATGAAACAGTGTTCATCTGAGACATGTACATATTGTATGATGCTTACGTTCTGTATTTAGTATAGTGTTGGGCCATGATGATTTTCAAAAAATGGTATCAGGTTGCTTTGGCGTGGCTATCTTTTATGATTAGCAGCCGTAACCGAAATCCCGTTCCGAGCCTTATTCATCACACGCGCAACGCGCGTGGTTGAAAAAACTAGTAAGCATAAATTTAAGAGTGTGTTTTTACCATTACAATGGCCGAGGTTGTGATGTACTGATGTAGGGTGAATATTGACATATATTTGGTAAGAAAAGAAAAAAAAGAAACGAAGATATATAATACATAATAATATTAATATTAAATTTGGAAAGTAATCTTGTTACAGACGAAGGCCTTAACGTCTTATTACATAATATTAATTTTGCAATTGGAATGAATAGTTTACTTAATTGAGTTTGTGGTTTGGCCACATAACTATGATGAGTTGTGCATTTTACCCCTTCTGTGAGTTTTAAAGCGGAAGAATGGGGAGAAGCCCCCTGTTATCTCAGCCGATTCTTTTTTAGAGAGAGAAATGTCTCCCTTTTTTTCTATACCGCTGTTGCGTTCCGCCTGTGCCCCCGCCGTGTTCAGCCCGCGCTACCGCGTTCCGCCTGCAGCGTTGCATTCCGCCTGCTATGTTGCGTTACGCCTCCACCGCAAACACCATGGAATATATCGTCGGTCGGTCGACCGGCGGTCTTGGGTTTGTGTTTTCGGCTTGAACAGGCGGCGATGGTGGTGGAGCGTGTGGTATAGGTTGAGAGAAAAACAATTTGTGGTATTTCTATGCCTTCGTTCTTTCCCAAAGAAACCCTAGCTCTGCCCTGGTGCTGGTGACAGTGGAGCGGAGGTGGTGGCCTCTCCGGCTTGGCCGTCGCTTCCTCTCGGCCGATCATCCATCTTTCTTAAATTGCATGCAGAGGAGGGTTTTCTTAAGGGGAGGGTTTCCTATCTCGCTCCTCGGACAGAGTATTTCTTTTTTGCACACCCAGATCTGATAGCGTTTGACGGAGGTCTTTGGCAGTGGCCAGAGACGATTGAGTCTCTCTGGGCCACCTTTGGTGGCATCTGTCTAGCAGTGATGTCGGGTGTTTGTAGAGTCGATGACTTTGGCCTCTTGCTCATTTGAAACTAACCCTTTACTTTTCTTATTTTGGAGGGTTTTTGTTGTACGTAACATTGTTTAATCATTCAAGCTGATCGTTGCCTATTTGATGAAAATGTTTGTGCCGAAACTAATATTGAGTTGTAGATGTGATGTAGTTGGGTCGGTAATGATGAGTATAACTCATCTGAGACAAATTTATAATTCCCGATTTTGAGATCTCTGAATGTTTTGTTGTGTTTTGGGGTTGGCTGTGATGAGTTCAAGCTCTGGATTACAACATGATCTTGGCATGGAAGAGTCGGAGGACGGCCGGTATATACCGGCAACCCCCCTTGCAGCCATTGATTTATAATCATTTTTGAAACTCTGAGCCAAATTTTACATTAAAACTTTTGTTTTGTGAGGTTGAGGGTTTTTTTGTAAGTTGGTATGATCCCGTTCAGATGATGATAGTACTGAGAATGAATACATTCGTGTTTATTTAAGACTCGGTTTAATATGTTTATTCAACGCGCAAAGCGCGTTGGGGGTACAACCCTAGTTATCTTCAAGATTTCAAAACGGTCCGCAAATCTGATGTCAATAAATGATTTGACAACTCACAACGTCAATTCGCAGAAGAAATCAAACAAGTACGCTGTCGTAATCCATGATTTACAACCTCCATCTTCAAATCAATCAAATACCGGTGATCCGCCTAAAACCGAGTTTGAATTCCTCTTCGTTTAACCTATTCAATCTGCAATGCAATGTCGATGATTTTGATACTATCGTTACATATTCTAGGGTTTCGAGATGAGTTTGATCGATGTGGTTTGAGGAATTTAGAAGATGGCGTGGTTAGAAGAACATCGAGATGGTACGTATTCGATCGCTACTTAATTCGATATCTGTTTGTTAATCTATCAGTTTTAGATGTTTGATGCTAGGGTTTCTGGATTGAGGTACCAAAATACAAGTAATCTCAAGCGTAGTGATAGTTTTTCGTTCCTTGATTGTAGACTTATAGTTTTAATTGCCTCGTTTCATCTTCGGAATATCATGATGATTTTTTTCTGAAAAACGTGATGATTCTTCAGGAAGCAATTTGATTCTTCAGAAAAAGATGATGATTCTTCGAGGCATGTGAAGGAGGGAGATGATGCTGATGACTCAACTAACTCTACTGAGGAGAAGGCTCGTCATATACTGAAGATCATCAAGATTGCATTACAAAACCTATCAATTAACTCTGATATCCAAAACATTCAGGTTCAGGAGTCGTGCACAGAACATATATAACAAAACAGGTGATTTCTCGCTTCTGATTTCCCTTTTCATAGTTTTCATGTTCTTGATTCTGATTTCTACAATTTCTTTTAATTTTGTGAGTCCAATGTTCTTGACTTGGGAGATACCAGGGACATCCGTAAACTGTCCAATGTTCTTTGACCTCAACATCACTTCAAGAAAGTACCAATTTTCTCATGAAATCTTCTGGTAAGATCACTTCAACCTTGAAAACATTATATTCATCCGATTTTGGGTGTCAGTGAGATATTTTTTTGTGTAAAAACAAATAAATCGTTGATCTTTTAGGTTGAATTTGGGAAGAACAGGAGGTTGAGGAGGGTGCATCGATTTCATTTAGTGGCTAATCGAATCAATTCTTTCAGTTCCATATGTTTGGGTAAGTACTGTTAAACCAAACTGGTTCTTATTTGTAAGTTTCAAGTAAGCTTAAGATCAATTAGATTATGAATTTATTTTTAGGTTTACAATTAAGCTTTAACTTTTTATGTTTGTAACTCGGCTTCATCTGTAACAACTTGATTGCAATTTCACAGAAACAATGAGTCAGAATGTTGAGACACAAGTCTACTGGTCATGAACAGGGAGATGAAAAAGAATACAACAGGAGTTCAGGAGGAAACCTACAGGTTATGCTGAAGTCATACATAAGTGACTAGAGTTTATTGTTTTATGTTTATATCTCAACTTATAAAAGCTGAACAAAAAGTTCCTTATATAGTTTATGGATTGATCATGCAAAAAATAAAGAACTGTTAGTTGAACTATTATAAGTTTAAGCACTTTATTCTAAAGAGGACTAATTGCTTGTTAGAAAATGAAATCCATGGGCATTTTTGGTGAGTGTTTTGAAGTTTAAGAATATAGTTATGCAAAAATGAAGTCCACGTTTGTGAATTAGCAAAAAGTCTATAGGCTTTTTTTCCTTCTTTTATTTTATTTTCGACAACTACACATAACTAATGATTCTTCAGAAAAACATGGCAATTCTTCAGAAAATCATGATGGTTCTTTGAGGCATTTGAAGGAGGGAGATGATGCTGATGACTCAACTAACTCTACTGAGGAGAAGGCAAGTGTAGAAACGTTATATCCTGAAGATGATGCATTTACCCTGTGGATGTAAACTCTGAAATTCAAAACATTCAGTGCAGTGTTCACGGTGGTGGTGAGCCTGCTTTCCTCCACCGCGTCCCTTGCGATTAAATGCATACGGGCAAGACGAGACGAAGCAGATGAAGATTACTCTGAAATCAAGGTATGTTCAGGAGTCCTGCAAATAAAAGAACAGAACAGAACAGGTGAGTTTTTCTCTTTCTCGCTTCTGATTTCCCTTCTCATAGTTTTCGTTTTCTTGATTCGACAGATATTGTGGTTTGTTGGTGGATGATTGTGGGTTATTCAAGGAAGAAAAATCACTAGCTGAGACTCGGGCCAATAAGAAAGCGAGAACTGAACTTGAGAGTTGTTTAAGGGAGACTAAAGAACGAGAAGCTATGCTAGTTCAAACTTTGAAAGAGTTAAGGTAGACTCTGAGCAGAAAGAAACAGCAGGTTTCCGTCTAAATTCACTAAAATCAATATATTATGGTGATGCCAAGATGATGAGGTCAAGCAGGTTGGTGTTAAAACATGTCTTTTTTTTTGGTACGGGTCGAAAAATGGGCAAGGCTGGTTTGGGTGACCCATAAACAGTTTTCCTGTCTATTTAAAATTTTTATTATTAATAAATGAATTTGTTAATTATGATTAGCTAATTTTCCTGTAAAATTACTGGTTCGTTATTCGATCCGATTTTAAAAACATTATTAATAATTTCAAATAGTAAAATGATTGATATTATTATCTACCATGGACGTTGACATGGATTTGGTGGAAAAAAAGAAACGTAAATAAATATTATAAAAATATTAACACGTTAAGAAAAGTAAATAAAATAATATTGATATTTCAAATAGTAAGGACGCAGGCAGATCATCTTCAAGATTCGGCAACGGTCGGCAAATCCGATATCAATAAATGATTCGATCCACCATTCCAAAACTTATTACAACGTCAAGTCAATCATCCACAGATGAAATTCAACAAGCACGCTATCTTAATCCATGATTCACAATCGATCTCCGTCTTCAAATCAATCAATCAATCAATCAAAAACCGAGTTTGTAATCCTTGTCGTTTATCCTTTTTAATCTGCAATACAATTTCGATATGATGATTGTGAAACTATCGTTGCATTTTCTAGGGTTTCGTGATGCGATTGATCGATGTTAGGGAGCTCTTGGTCGGTTCTGATTCCACCGTCGATGGTACGCTACTTAATTCCTAATCTCTGAGTGCTTCGATTCACTGTTTGAACTTTGAAATCCGCAGATGAAATTCAGCAATTAACTATCGTAGTCAATGATTCACAATCTCCATTCATCAAAAACTGTTGATTCGCTTATAACAGAGTTTGTTTTCCTTTTCCTTTTCGTTTTCGATTTCGTTTTTGTTTTTCAATCTCAATGTCGATGATTTTGAAACTATCGTTTACAGATTCTAGGGTTTCGCGATGCTTCTTTTGATTCATGTGGTTTGAGGAATTTAGAAGATCAGCGAGAGCGTGAAGAACATCAGGAAGATCAGACCAGACCGGTGGTTCTGCTTCCACCGTCGGTCGATATATGGTAAGCATGCATTCGATCACTATTTAATTCCTAATCTATGATCTATCTGTTCATTTATGAGTTTTAATTGCTTCGTTTCATCCTCAGAAAAACATTACGTTTCTTCAGAAAATCATGATGGTTCTTGAGAAAATCATGATGGTTCTTCGAGGCATTTGAAGGAGGGAGATGATGCTGATGACTCAACTAACTCTACTGAGGAGAAGCCAACTGTAGAAACGTTATGTCATGAAGATCATCAGGATTACATTTACCCTGTAGCTGGGTGATTTTCTCGCTTCTGATTTCCCTTTTCATAGTTTAACCCAAACTCATTACAAAACCAATCAACTAACTCTGATATCCAAAACATTCAGGTTCAGGAGTCGTGCACAGAACATATATAACAAAACAGGTGATTTCTCGCTTCTGATTTCCCTTTTCATAGTTTCATGTTCTTGATTCTGACTTCTACAATTTCTTTTTGTGAGTCCAATGTTCTTGACCTGGGAGATACCAGGGACATCCGTAATCTGTCCAATGTTCTTTGACCTCAACATCACTTCAAGAAAGTACCAATTTTCTCATGAAATCTTCTGGTAAGATCACTTGAACCTTGAAAATATTATACTCATCCGATTTAGGGTTACAATTAAGCTCTAACTTTTGATATTTGTTACTCGGCTTCACTGTAGCAACTTGATTGCAATTTCCCTGAAACAATGAGTCAGAATGCTGAGACACAAGTCTGCTGGTCATGAACAGGGAGATGAAAAGAAATACAACAGGAGTTCAGGAAGAAACCTACAGGTTTTGCTGTATTCATACATAAGTCACTAGACTTTATTGTTGTATGTTTATATCTCAGCTTACTTTGATGACCGCATTGAAGTTGAAGCTGTTTTACAAACAAAACCAAGTGATGATGATGCTACAGAACACTGAGAAAACTAAATAATTGGTTCCGCAATATCTTTTGTGTTAATAGAAAATGAGTTGGGAGGTTTTGGGGACCAAGTTGCTACCACTTCCCCTGAGCTGCATCATATGATGGACAATATGCAATTGGGTCAGAACCATATTGGCACCAAAACAGGTGATTTCTCGCTTCTGATTTCCCTTTTCATAGTTTTCATGTTCTTGATTCTGATTTCTACAATTTCTTTTAATTTTGTGAGTCCAATGTTCTTGACTTGGGAGATACCAGGGACATCACTTCAAGATTATACAACCGTAAGAGAGAATGGTAATTGTTATTGATTAATTTATGATTACAATGATCTCTATATAAAGAGATAAATATTACAATTAGATACCCTCTAATATAGAACATATGAAATTCATATCTAACTTAGTCTAACATTCCCCCGCAAGTTGAGGGCGGGGAACGACCTGCAACTTGGACCGTAGCGATAGAAATCTCTGTGAGGGCAGCGGCTTGGTGAAGATATCAGCAATCTGATCACTTGTGGCAATGAACTGGACATTTAGTTGACGTTGAATGACCTGTTCACGGACAAAATGGAAGTCCACTTCAACATGTTTTGTACGAGCGTGAAATACTGGATTTGCCGAAAGATAGGTGGCTCCTAAATTGTCACACCAAAGAGTTGGTGGTGATTTTGTGACAATACCCAGTTCATGAAGGAGCGCTTTCAACCAAATTAATTCTGCTACGGTATCAGCAAGTGCTTTGTATTCCGATTCAGTTGAAGATCTTGAAACTGTTCGTCGTTTGCGAGCTGTCCATGAGACTAGATTAGATCCCAGGTAAATTGCAAACCCCCCCGTGGATCGACGATCCACCGGACAACCAGCCCAATCGGAGTCCGAGTAGGCCACAACTGAAGGGGCAGAATTAGGCTGCCAGTTGACATCGGTAAAGGCTTGTAGAGAGCAGCTGGAGTTGTGACGTAGTAGAAGGCCCAGGTTAGTAGTACCCTTCAAATAACGCAAGATGCGTTTGACAGCAGCCCAATGATTTTCTGTGGGAGCATGCATAAATTGACACACCCTGTTCACAGCAAAGGCAATATCGGACGAGATAAAGTAGCATATTGAAGTGACCCAACAACTTGACGATACCTTGTCGGATCAGAAAGCAAAGGGCTATCGTCGATGGTTAAAATCTGAGAAGTGCTCATTGGTGAACAAACGGGGTTGCAATCAGACAGACCTGATCGTTTGAGAATGTCCAGTATGTATTTTCGTTGGGACAAAACAATATTGAGACCATGATGAAGAACCTCGATACCCAGAAAATAGTGAAGTTGACCCATGTCTTTTACCGGAAAAATGGAGCTCAAACTGTTTACAAGGTTGTTAATGGCCTGGTCGTCATTGCCCGTAACAATGATATCATCAACATATACTAGAACGTAAACAAGAGTACCACCGGAATTGAGAATAGATAGGGACGGATCAGTTTTTGATCCGCAAAAACCTAGTTGTTGAAGTGCAGTAGAAAAACGGTGGAACCATGCCCGAGGAGCCTGCTTAAGTCCGTACAAGGATTTGTGTAAAAGACATACATGATTCGGTTTGTCTGGGTCCACAAAACCGGGAGGTTGTTTCATGTAAACAGTTTCCGTTAGATCCCCGTGTAGAAAAGCGTTCTGAACATCCAACTGGCGAAGGGACCACTTATTGGTTACAGCAAGAGACAATAGCACTCTTATAGTGGTGGATTTAACAACCGGGCTAAAAGTCTCATGATAATCAACGCCAGGTTGTTGATGAAAGCCTTTGGCAACAAGGCGAGCTTTGTGTCTGTTAACCTTGCCTTGGGAATCCTGCTTTAACCTGTACACCCACTTACAATCAACTAGATTAGTGTTCTTGACATAAGGAACTAACGACCATGTGCCATTCTTATGAAGCGCGTCAAACTCCTCAGTCATGGCACGACGCCACTCCGGAGATTTGTTGGCAACAGTAAAGGAGGTGGGTTCGGTAGGTAAGTTAGAAGATGTGGTGGCTGTGTAGGCTGATGGATCGTATGGGACAGTGCGTTTGGGATTAGGACGGAGATTGGGGGGCCGAGGCCGCGGTGGAGGAGGAGGTGGTGGTGGTGAAGGCGGTGGTGTTGGAGGGGGTGGTGAAGTCTCAGTAGATGATGGTGGGTGTTCGGTAGTTGAAGTAGGAATAGGGGTGGTGGGTTCTGCTGGAGGGTTAACAGGAGGGGTTTCAGGGAAAAGATCGGGAGGTGGATTAGGAAAGACAGAAACATAGGATGATGATGTTGGAGGTGGTGGAGGAGGTGAGCGAGAAGGAAAGACATTCTCATTGAAACGAACATGGCGTGCTATGTAGATGCGCTCAGTGGTTGGGTCGAAGCAACGATAACCATGATGAACCGTGCTGTACCAAGAAAGATGCACGGGGTAGACTTGAAATCCATTTTGTGACGATTGTATGGACGAAGATATGGAAAACACTGACAACCAAAAACTCGAAGAAAGGAATAATCTGGTTTACGATTGAAGATATGTTGAAAAGGTGATTTATTTGAGGAGATTCGAGAAGGTAAACGGTTTATGAGATAGACGGCTG
The DNA here is from genome assembly GCA_025506415.1 of Flaveria robusta. Lineage (NCBI taxonomy): Eukaryota > Viridiplantae > Streptophyta > Magnoliopsida > Asterales > Asteraceae > Flaveria > Flaveria robusta. The sequence continues at coordinate 18,164,439 of CM046459.1, read as the reverse complement.
TTTCAAATGCAAAGTGCCAAAAACGTTGTGGAAGATTTGAGTGAGCAAGAAGTGTAAGCCCGGTTTCCACAACGTGGCGGTGACGACGCTCAACAATGCCGTTTTGCTCACTTGTGTGAGGACAAGATCGGCGATGGATTATGCCAAGGGATGTGAAGAAAGGTGCTAGGTTTCGAAACTCGCCTCCCCAATCAGTTTGGACAGTTTTTAATTTTCTGTTGAATTGTCTCTCAACCATAGTAACAAAGTTTTTAAAAGTGGAGTAAACATCAGCTTTTTGTGCTAATGGGTAGAACCACATATAACGAGAATGGTGATCAACACACAACATAAAAAACCGATAGCCATCAAGAGAAACGGTAGGTGAGGGCCCCCAAACATCACAATATATTAAATCCAAAACATTATTACTCTTAAAATTAGAATATGATAAAGAAAGTTTAGATGATTTTCCTGATTGACAGGAAGTACATAAAGAAGAAGACAATTTTGTAGAAACAGGTAAAGAATAATTTGAAACAATAGAGTGGAAAACTCGTTGATGCGGATGTCCAAGACGTTGATGCCAGGTAGTTGAAGATGCTTTAGTAGCAGTGAAAGTAACTTTAGGAATAGACTTGAGGTGAGGAAGCTGGATTGAGTAAAGACCTTGTTCACTATCCTCCGTACAACCGTAAGAGAGAATGGTAATTGTTATTGATTAATTTATGATTACAATGATCTCTATATAAAGAGATAAATATTACAATTAGATACCCTCTAATATAGAACATATGAAATTCATATCTAACTTAGTCTAACAAAGATCAACTAACTCCACTGAGGAGAAGGAGGGAGATGATGCTGATGACTCAACTAACTCCACTGGGGAGAAGGCAAGTGTAGAAACGTTATATCCTGAAGATCATCAAGATTACCCTGTGGAATTAAACTCTGATATCCAAAACATTCAGTGCAGTGAAACAGAGATTACACCAAAATCAAGGTAGGTTTAGGAGTCGTGCACAGAACATAACAAAACAAAACAGGTGATTTATCGCTTCTGATATCCCTTTTCATAGTTTTCATGTTCTTGATTTGGCAGATACTGTGGTATGTTGGTGGATGATTGTGAGGTCACAAATTCGTTTTGTGAGTCCAATGTTCTGGTAAGATCAATTCAACCTTGAAAACATTATAATCATCAGATTTTGGGTGTCAGTGAGTTATTTTTTAGTGTAAAAACTAATAAATTGTTGATCTTTTAGGTTCAATAGTCGTGCACAGAACATATTTAACAAAACAGGTGATTTCTCGCTTCTGATTTCCCTTTTCATAGTTTTCATGTTCTTGATTCTGACTTCTACAATTTCTTTTTGTGAGTCCAATGTTCTTGACTTGGGAGATACCAGGGACATCCGTAAACTGTGCAATGTTCTTTGACCTCAACATCACTTCAAGAAAGTATCAAAATCAACTCGATCGGGAGTAACTGTTGAAGCTATGTAACAATTTTCCCATGAAATCTTCTGGTAAGATCAGTTCAACCTTGAAAGTATCAAAACATTCAGTGCAGTGAAACAGAGATTACTCCAAAACAGGTGATTTTATCTCTTTCTCGCTTCTGATTTCCCTTTTCGTACTTTTTGTTTTCTTGATTCAACAGATATTGTGGTTTGTTGGTGGGTGATTGTGGGTTATTAAAGGTCTACCAATTCTTTTTATGAGTCCAATGTTCTTAGCTGCTATATCTTTTCTAAGGGCAGCTGTCAAACAAAAACAAAGCTACAGACTTTTGCTGAATTCGTACCAAGTCACTAGACTCTATTGTTGTATGTTTATATCTCAACTTATAAAGACTGAACAAAAAGGTTCTTATAAAGTATATGGATTTGATCTTGCAAAAAAATAAAGAACTTTCGTAAGTTTAAGCACTTTATGCTAAAGTAGTTTATGGTTTGTTGGTGGATGATTGTGATGTCTACAAATTCGTTTTGTGAGTCCAATGTTCTTGACTTGGCACGAACAGGAGGCTGAGGAGGTTGCATCGATTTCATTTAGTGGCTAATCGAATCAATTCTTTCAGTTCTGCACGTGTGGGTAAGTACTGTTAAACCAAACAGGTTCTTATTTATAAGTTTCAAGCAATATGAAGGATTTGAGCTTAAGATCAATTAGAGTATGAATTAATTTTTAGGGTTAAAATTAAGCTCTAACTTTTTATATTTGTTACTCGGCTTCATCTGTAACAACTTGATTACAATTTCACAGAAACAATGAGTCAAAATGCTAGGAAAAAAGTCTGCTGGTCATGAACAAGGAGATGTAAAAGAATACAACAGGAGTTCAGGAAGAAACCTACAGGTTTTGGTGAATTCATACATAAGTCAGTAGACTTTATTGTTGTATGTTTATATCTCAACCTACGATTAAACGCATACGAAACAGAGATCACTCCAAAATCAAGGAAGCTTCAGGAGTCGTGCACAGAACATAACAAAACATGTGATTTCTCGCTTCTGATTTCCCTTTTCATAGTTTTCATGTTCTTGATTCTGACTTCTACAATTTCTTTTTGTGAGTCCAATGTTCTTGACTTGGGAGATACCAGGGACATCCGTAAACTGTCCAATGTTCTTTGACCTCAACATCACTTCAACAAAGTACCAATTTTCTCATGAAATCTTCTGGTAAGATCACTTCAACCTTGAAAACATTATACTCATCCGATTTTGGGTCACAATTAAGCTCTAACTTTTGACATTTGTTACTTGGCTTCACTGTAGCAACTTGATTGCAATTTCACAGAAACAATGAGTCAGAATGCTGGGACACAAGTCTGCTGGTCATGAACAGGGAGATGAAAAGAAATACAACAGGAGTTCAGGAAGAAACCTACAGGTTTTGCTGTATTCATACATAAGTCACTGGACTTTATTGTTGTATGTTTATATCTCAGCTTACATTGATGACCGCATTGAAGTTGAAGCTGTTTTACAAACAAAACCAAGTGAAGATGATGCTACAGAACACTGAGAAAACTCAATAATTGGTTCCACAATATCTTTTGTGTTAATAGAAAATGAGTTGGGAGGTTTTGGAGACCAAGTTGCTACCACTTCCCCTGAGCTGCATCATATGATGGACAATATGCAATTGGGTCGGAACCACATGGGCACCAAAACAGGTGATTTCTCGCTTCTGATTTCCCTTTTCATAGTTTTCATGTTCTTGATTCTGACTTCTACAATTTCTTTTTGTGAGTCCAATGTTCTTGACTTGGGAGATACCAGGGACATACGTAAACTGTCCAATGTTCTTTGACCTCAACATCACTTCAACAAAGTACCAATTTTCTCATGAAATCTTCTGGTAAGATCACTTCATCCTTGAAAACATTATACTCATCCGATTTTGGGTCACAATTAAGCTCTAACTTTTGACATTTGTTACTCGGCTTCACTGTAGCAACTTGATTGCAATTTCACAGAAACAATGAGTCAGAATGCTGGGACACAAGTCTGCTGGTCATGAACAGGGAGATGAAAAGAAATACAACAGGAGTTCAGGAAGAAACCTACAGGTTTTGCTGTATTCATACATAAGTCACTGGACTTTATTGTTGTATGTTTATATCTCAGCTTACATTGATGACCGCATTGAAGTTCAAGCTGTTTTACAAACAAAACCAAGTGAAGATGATGCTACAGAACACTGAGAAAACTCAATAATTGGTTCCACAATATCTTTTGTGTTAATAGAAAATGAGTTGGGAGGTTTTGGAGACCAAGTTGCTACCACTTCCCCTGAGCTGCATCATATGATGGACAATATGCAATTGGGTCGGAACCACATGGGCACCAAAACAGGTGATTTCTCGCTTCTGATTTCCCTTTTCATAGTTTTCATGTTCTTGAATCTGACTTCTACAATTTCTTTTTGTGATTCCAATGTTCTTGACTTGGGAGATACCAGGGACATCCGTAAACTGTCCAATGTTCTTTGACCTCAACATCACTTCAACAAAGTACCAATTTTCTCATGAAATCTTCTGGTAAGATCACTTCAACCTTGAAAACATTATACTCATCCGATTTTGGGTCACAATTAAGCTCTAACTTTTGATATTTGTTACTCGGCTTCACTGTAGCAACTTGATTGCAATTTCACAGAAACAATGAGTCAGAATGCTGGGACACAAGTCTGCTGGTCATGAACAGGGAGATGAAAAGAAATACAACAGGAGTTCAGGAAGAAACCTACAGGTTTTGCTGTATTCATACATAAGTCACTAGACTTTATTGTGTTTATATATCAACTTACGATAAAAACGCATACGAAACAGAGATTACTCCAAAATCAAGGAAGGTTCAGGAGTCGTGCACAGAACATAACAAAACAGGTGATTTTATACAACAAACATAACCAGTAAGTCCCACCCATAGCAGAAGCCATTGGTACAGTATAGGGAGGGCGGGACAAGGGCAAACCTGTTGTTTATGAGTATCAAGCTTAATCTGTTTCAATTGTTTATGCTTGAGAGAAACGATTTTGACTACTACTAGCTAAAATAGTTTTAACATTCTCTAAAGGCCATCATTTCTTCTGATTTATATGGTTAATAGCTTTCAAAGAAACAAGCTATTCAAGAATCTACAATCAGGAAACAATATGCACAGGTATGCGATAGAATATACTGTTTTATCTTTAAAAGCTAAAACTGTTTTGTCACACATGTACTTTTTGAGAGGCTTAATATGGGTGGGTGTGAGGCCTCTGTGGACCCAAACCGAAGTGATAGACAAAGGGCAACAACAATCCTCTCATGAAATTTTCATGTAAGATCGACTCAACCTCAAAAACATTATACTATCATCAGATTTTAGGTGTCAGTGATATATTTTTTAGTGTAAAAACAAATAAATTGTTAGTCTTTTAGGTTGAATTTGGGAAGGACAGGAGGCCGAGGAGGGTACATCGATTTCATTTAGTGGCTAATCGAACCAATTCTTTCAGTTCCATACGTGTGGGTAAGTACTCTTAAACCAAACAGGTTCTTATTTGTAAGTTTCAAGTAATATGAAGAATTTGAGCTTAAGATCAAATTAGATTATGAATTTATTTTTAGGGTTACAGTTAAGCTCTAAATACCGGGCTACATCTGTAATAACTTGATTGCAATTTTACAGAAACCATGAGTCAAAATGTTGATTTGAAAGAACCACAGTCCCAGTAGCACCTTACAAATTCTGATATTTGTTACTCGGTTTCATTGCATGCATGATGTTTTGTTATGGCATATTATTTGGTTATTAGTATTTGACATATTAATGTACAACAAATTAATAGGTAGGTTACTACATTTTGTGAGAAATTGCACTTCCCATGTTTGATTACACTTAAAGGTAATGTTTATCCAATATGACCCTACAAGTTATATTTTGTAAGGAATTTTTGCAGTCTTCACTATCAAGCTGTCTAAATAATTTGATGGGTATTAGTCGAAAGATAAAACAACGGAGCCTTCGCATATTGGTAAGTTAACCCATCTTTAACTTAAGAAGTTTGTATTGCAGGCTATAATGGTTTCTTTAAAGTCTTTGCAGGTGTTCTTGGGATTTTGTGAGCATATTGTTATGGCGTATTATTTGGGATTTTGTATTGCAGGCTATAATGGTTTCTTCAAAGTTTGTATTCCTCAGGAAGCAGAAAACATTGATGATGATGCTACAGAACACTAAGAAAACTCAATAATTGGTTCCACAATATCTTTTGTGTTAATAGAAAATGAGTCGGGAGGTTTTGTAGACCAAGTTGCTACCGCTTCCCCTGAGCTTGCATCATATGATGGGCAAGATGCAATTGAGTCAGAGCCACATGGACTTCAATCTTATGCACTTGAAGTGTGAAAGTGTTTAGGAAGGTCAACTTCTTTTATTGGCAAGGTCAGATGATGCTTATTAGATGGCTCCTGATGTAGTGTCTCATGATGAGAATGAAATTGATAAAGTTCATATTGAGAACCAGTTTGCTGGTCATGAACAGAGAGACGAGAAAGAAGGCAACACGAGTTCAGGAAGAAATTTGTCCGACAATGCAGACTTTTAGGTGCTGCTAGACAAGCTCAGGTATTGAAATAATCGTGCTATTTAATTAAAAAACTGATATTCTTGATCCATGGGTGTTGGGTGGAATTTGGATGATATGTTCTCTATAGTGTGGAAAATGTTGAGGCCCCTTCGGATCATAGACTAGGATCAATATTGTGGATGAATATCGATTAAGAGTATGCACAGATTTGTGCAGTGACTCCATGGAAAACAGGGTCAAACGGGACACACAAAACACACACAATACAATCTGATTTCTACACATAATTCGACCTTTTTACATGTTTGACTTTTTCTATATTGACTTTGCGGTTACAAACTACTAAAACTAACACTACTAACCCTTTAATTACCGCCTAATTTACATGTTTGACTTTTTCTATTTTGACTTTGCTAATCTGACTTTTTCTATATTTACTTTCATATTTTTGTGCTTATTATTTTTAAATAGGGCATCTAAAGAGGGTTGCATAAACAATTTAGGAGGATTTGTGAATATCCATATTAAGTTATTAACCAAGGTATTATGTGCTACTCGATGCAGTTGCTGCAGGAAATTTAATCACAAGCTTCTTTTATGCAACTCATTTGTCCATTCTTCTCTACTAACTCTCTGTTTCTATGCAGAGAAAATCAAATGCTGATATGAGTCTCTACAGGAAGAGTATCATCAAAGGGTGTCGGCCCTCGAAAGAAGGTAAATGGTTTGCATATTTCTAGAATCTTAGTTTTAATGCCTCTGTTCTAGAAACACTGCAGGGAAGTATTTGAAGAATGTTTTATGGTCTATACTTTTGAAAATTTTCTTTCATCAAAGCATGGCAACTCCGGAAAGAGCGTGCATGGACACCTAGCTTTTCTCCGATTCAAATGTTCCCACGAACCAAAACATTCAGTGCAGTGTTCACGGTGGTGGTGATCGTTCTCTTATCGGCCCATTTCTTCAATTAGCCTGCTTTCCCTTGCGAATAAACGCATGTGATACGGATAGGACTCATGCACATAACAGATTGGGTACCGTGGTTTCCCTTTTTATTGTTTTCATCTTCTTGATTTGGCAGATACTGTGGTTTGTTGAAGCTATGTGAGGCTTTGAAGGCTTAAAATGGGTGGTTGTGAGGCTTCTATGAAGTGACAGACAAAGAGCAACTGCAATCTTCTCATGAAATATTCTGGTAAGATCAGTTCAACCTCAAAAACATTATACTCATCAGAATTTAGGTGTCAGTGATATATTTTTTAGTGTAAAAACAAATTAATTGTTGATCTTTTAGGTTGAATTTGGGAAGAACAGGAGGCTGAGGAGGGTGCATCGATTTCATTTAGTGGCTAATCTAACCAATTCTTTCAGTTCCATACGTGTGGGTAAGTACTGTTAAACCAAACAGGTTCTTATTTTATAAGTTTCAAGTAATATGAAGGATTTGAGCTTAAGATCAATTAGATTGTGAATTTATTTTTAGGGTTACAATTAAGCTCTAAATTTTGATATTTGTCACTTGGCTTCATCTGTAATAACTTGGTAGTGATGAAAGAACCACAAGTCCCATTAGCACCTGTGTAAATTTCGATATTTGTTACTCGGTTTCATTGCATGAATGATGTCTTGCTATGGCGGATTATTTGGTTCTAAGTATTTGCCATATTAATGTACAACCAATTAATAGGTAGATTACTGCATTTTGTGAGAAACTGCACTAACCATATTTGATTACTTCTAAAGGTAATGTTGATCTAATATGACCCTACAAGTTATATTTTGTAAGGAAATTCTGTAGTTATCGCTATCAAGCTGTCTAAATTGTTGGCCCAAAACTTAATAAAACAACCACAAAACACAGAAACACGAGTGATCTTTGTGGAACTCCACGACTCTTAACTACTAATATTATTAAACCAAAACTCACACCTTACAATGAACCCTAGACCCTTCTATATATACTAAAAGCTTCACCAAGAAAACAATTAAACCCTAATCTACTTATTAGGAAACTCTATCAAATCAAAACAGACTCAATCAATTAAGCAAATCAAATCAAAATACTAAAATAATAACCTGCCTTTTTCCTAATTTCAACCCACCAAAAATAAACTGAAAATTCAAATCAAGATTAAACCAACATTTTCCCCCTTAATCTTGATGTGGATCCCACCCTTTTAAAGCAATGTTGGTTCATCATCCTCTTGAGCTAGAGCCAAGTTGGCCTCTTCTTTTCCATACCAATTGGGACACTCATATGCGAAGTGTCCATACTTCCCACACTCGTAGCACTTCAATTCACTTTTGTCTCTAAGATTCCCACGCCTAAAACATCTTCCACGCCCGTTCTCTTCTCTACCATTCCCTCCTCCACGACCCCTGCCACTTGTAAGAGTACATCCTCAGGGAGGGTTTGAAACACAAATGCTCTTGCCATCAGATTCTTCTTGGCCTCGACAGGCCCTTCTGTAGCCGGGTCAATAGCTTCCCATAAACCATAGGCTTGCAGGATTGCTTCTACCATAACGGACCAACTCGAATAGTTTGTTTCTGTCAACTTTGGGCACTGCAGTGGCACGTTTTGCTGCTGCTCTCTAACAGTAATTGCTCCTTCAGCCATTCTTCTTTGACTATGCGGATCAAACAGGTTGCTGCTCCTTTTTTTTTCGTGTCTTCTAACCAGATCAGTCCCACAGGCTGTGTTGGTTAATTCCGAGATTCTGGCAATCAAGGAAATCAAGGCAATCTTTGATTGAGGAATATTATTGCTGAAAATAAGCTGTAATTGATTCCTGTCTATCAATTACAATCTTTCCTTTTAAGTTGATGTTTTCTTTTCTTATAAATAGAGGCTAGAACAATGAGATTGATGTACCAATTCTCTACTTGTTTTCTTAATAAAATCTGTCCCGACCACCTTGAAAGTTAGCCTTTGTGCCATTTGTTTTTCTAACATTTGGTATCAGAGCCTGCTCAAAAGGTTTGATCAGCCACTGTTCTCGAGTCGAAGGAATCGTCTGCTGCCATGGGAGATAATGGTGGTAACAACAACCAAAACAGCACTGTTTCGGTTAAAGAGAGTGGTTCAATTTCGTATCAATGTCCTATGCTTACTGCAACAAACTATACATCTTGGGCAATCAAGATGGAGTCGATTATGGATGCCCAAGGTATTTGGGATGCCATAGAACCGCAGGGTAACACCGAGGTAGATGTGAAGATCCGGAAAAAGGTAAGGGCCTTTATCTTCCAAACATTACCAGAAGAAATCCTGCTGCAGGTGGCTAAGCATAAGGAAGCAAAAGAGGTCTGGGATGCTCTTAAGATACGAAACCTTGGAGCCGATCGGGTGCAAAAGGCTCGGATTCAAACGTTGAATCGGGAGTTCGAGTTGCTGAGCATGAAGGAGAACGAGAGTGTGGATGATTTCATAAGTAGGATTGGTGCGATTGTATCCAAGTTTCGAGCACTTGGATCGACAATTGAAGAAGCTGTTCAAGTGAAAAAGCTTCTGAATTCAGCCCCTGACAGATTGCTACCGATTGTTGCCTCGATTGAACAATATTCAGATTTGGAGACCATGCCTTTTGAAGAAGCTGTCGGGCGTCTCAAGGCGTTTGAAGAGCGGGTTAAACCTCGTGTTCAGAGCAAAACTAGTTCTGATCAGCTCCTGCTAGCGAAAGGTGAATGGCAGGAAAAACAGAAACAGCTTGGAAGGGGCCGGGGCTCAAGCTCATCGGATTACCAAGGTCGTGGTCGGGGCCGAGGCAGATCCAACTACCGTGGAAGAGGAGGAAGATTCCCTTCCAACAGCAATCGCAAAACTGCCCAGGAAGGAAACCAAACAGGTAAACAAGAGAAAAGATGCTACAATTGTGATAGATATGGTCATTTTGCAGCTAATTGTAGAGCCCCTAGAAGAACCGAAGATGAAGTACATTTGACAAAAGAAGAAGATGATCAGACTCTTCTGATGGTGTCAAAGGAAATTGTGTTGCTAAATGAAGAAAAAGTATTCCCGAATGTCTATGCACGAGACAAAAGTGAAGTCGGTACGTGGTACTTGGATAACGAAGCAAGTAATCACATGACCGGAAATCGAGAGCTGTTTAGGGAGTTGGATGAAAGAACAGGCCAGGTCAGATTTGGAGATGGGTCAGCAGTCGACATCAAAGGCAAAGGTTCAATCCTTGTGCAATGCAAGAACGGAGACCAAAAGCTTATTACAAATGTCTATTACATTCCTGATTTATGTAATAACATTTTAAGTCTTGGTCAATTTGATGAAGGAGGATGCAAAATAATTATAAAAGATGGCATCTTGCATCTGTATGAAAGTACGGGAGCCACACTTATGAAGGTAAAAAGATCAAATAATCGACTTTACAAGGTAAATCTTCAAATCGCCCAACCAATCTGTTTTTTCATTAAAGTAAACGAGAAAGCATGGCTTTGGCATGCTCGTCTCGGTCATTTAAACTTTGATGTTCTTAACAAGTTGGCTGGAAGAAAAATGGCAGAAGGAATTCCTTTGATTGACTTCACAGTTGTGTGATGCATGCTTGGTCGGGAAACAAAGAAGATCAGCATTCCCGTCCAAAACCTCGTACAGATCATCGCAGCCACTGGAGTTAATACATGCTAACCTTTGCGGGCCTATTACACCGAGTACTCCATCGGGTAACAGGTACTTTTTGCTAATTGTTGATGATTTCAGCAAGTTCATGTGGGTTCGCATAATAAAATCCAAGGATGAAGCTTATGAAGCCTTCAAGGAATTCAAACAAGCTGCTGAAACAGAAACTGGTTACAAAGTGAGAGCTTTGAGAACCGATCGTGGAGGGGAGTTTATTTCAGCAAGGTTTGAACAATTATGCAGCGAACATGGGATCAAACGGTTCCTAACAGCCCCGTATACACCACAACAGAACGGTGTGGTGGAAAGAAGAAATCAAACAGTCCTTGGAACCACAAGGTCAATGATGAAAAACATGAAGATGCCAAGATGGATGTGGGGTGAGGGTGTACGACACGCTGTGTACATACTAAACCGAACCCCAACTAAAGCTGTTGAAGGAAAGACTCCATATGAAGCCTTAAAGAATCGGAAGCCAAAATTAAACTACCTAAGGGTGTTCGGGTGCACGGCTCATGTTAAGGTTCCATCGGTCAATCTCACAAAATTAGATGATCGAAGTGAACCTATGGTGTATCTTGGAAGTGAGCCGAGAAGTAAAGCTTACCGACTTTATAACCCACGAAGCAAAGGGGTTGTAGTTAATCGGGACGTGAAATTTGAAGAAGATAAGCCGTGGAATTGGTCAACCGAGTCCAAAGGAGATGAAAAATGGGTTGAATTTACTGTTGAAACCGAAACACACGAAGCTGTGTTTGATTCTGCCCAAACCTCGCCCAATCAAAGCGAGGGAATTTCTGCAGTAGGTGACTCAACATCATTTGGCAGCACGGGAAATGATAGTAGCAGCCCTCTGGACGATTTTGGTGACTCAACATCACCAATTTTGGGCCCAAACAGCCCAATACCCGAGCCATTCAGTCCAGAACAGCCTGGTTCATCAGGTGGGAACCCTGTTCCTAGCTCTCATTATGATGACACACCTCCTAAAGGTTTTCGACGGGTGAATAATGTGTATTCAAGAACACAATCACTGCACCAGATTCCATTCAACCCACCCCATTTTGATGATTCAGATTTCCTGTTGCTGAATGAGACACCAGCAAATTTCAGAGAAGCCAATGAAAGCAAAGAGTGGAAGCTAGCTATGGAAGAATAGTTAAAGTCTATTGAGAAAAACAACACTTGGAAACTGGTTCAACCACCTAATGAGGTTAAACCAATTGGTTTGAAGTGGCTTTATAAAGCAAAACGAGATGCCAAAGGCGACATAACTCGCTACAAAGCGAGATTAGTTGCAAAAGGTTATGTTCAGAAATATGGTGTAGATTATGAAGAAGTTTTGGCCCCTGTTGCTCGGATGGAATCTGTTCAGCTAATCCTTTCCTTGGCAGCATCAAGTGGATGGCAAGTTCACCACCTCGACGTCAAGACTGCCTTCTTGAATGGTGTTCGGCTAATCCTTTCCTTGGTCAACCCGAGGGGTTTGAGAAACCAGGGAAGGAACACCTTGTATACAAGCTAAATAAAGCCTTATATGGCTTAAAACAAGCACCGAGGGCGTGGAATTCTAAGCTGGACACAACCCTAAAGCACCTTGGTTTTGATCGATGCCCAAGCGTGTTGCAAAATCAGGACCATTGGTGGTAGGAATCTATGTTGATGATATGATTGTTGCAGGTCCTTGTGAAGAAGAAATCAGAAAGTTTAAAACTCAAATGAAAAATCATTTCGAAATGAGTGATTTGGGGCCATTAACCTACTATTTAGGCATTGAGGTAGACCAAAGTAACAATGGAATCAATTTGAAACAGGCTGCATATGCCAAAAGAATTCTGAAAGAGGCAAACTTGTGGGAGTGCAACCCTACAAAGTTTCCCATGGACCCAGGGATTAAACTCTGTAAAGATGAAGATCAGGAAAAAGTTGATGCAACCAAGTATAGAAGACTTGTGGGCTGTCTTCGGTATCTTACACACACTCGACGTGATCTTAATTATGCAGTCGGCATCACTAGCAGGTTCATGGAGACCCCAAAGGTATCACACTTACAAGCTGTTAAACAAGTGCTACGTTATGTAAAAGGAACTGTTGATTTTGGGGTTTGTTATCATCGAAATGGAGAAAAAATGCTGGTTGGATACAGTGACAGCTCCATGCCACTGATAGAACCGATGGAAGGAGCACTACGGGGATGATCTTTTATTACGGGGGAGGTCCGGTAGCATGGTGCAGTCAAAAGCAACAAACTGTTGCCTTATCTTCCTGCGAAGCAGAATTCATGGCAGTTGCTGCTGCCGCATGTCAAGGAGTCTGGATGAAAGGTTTGCTTGAAGAAATTACAGGCCAAACTAAGGAAGCAATCACTATCTATGTGGACAACACATCAGCAATCAAGTTAGTTAAGAATCCAGTTTTTCATGGACGTAGCAAGCACATTGACACGAAGTATCACTTCATTCGTGAATGTGTTGAAAAAGGGTTGGTTAAAATCGAGCATGTTAGCGGCAGTGAACAGAAAGCTGATATTTTGACTAAAGCCTTGCCACGTATGAAGTTCTTGGAGATGAGAGAATTCTTTGGAGTCAAGGAATTGAAGGCTGGAATTAAAGGGGAGAATGTTGGTTAATTCCGAGATTCTGGCAATCAAGGAAATCAAGGCAATCTTTGATTGAGGAATATTATTGCTGAAAATAAGCTGTAATTGATTCCTGTCTATCAATTACAATCTTTCCTTTTAAGTTGATGTTTTCTTTTCTTATAAATAGAGGCTAGTACAATGAGATTGATGTACCAATTCTCTACTTGTTTTCTTAATAAAATCTATGCCGACCACCTTGAAAGTTAGCCTTTGTGCCATTTGTTTTTCTAACAGGCTGATCAATTTCTTCGCTGTCTTTTAGTCTCTACCACACAGGTTCTTTGTTTTTTTTTTTTCTTGTACACACAGGTAGTCTCGATCTTCTTCAGTTGTTACCACACAGGTCTCGTGATCCACACAGGATGTTGTCTTGCTGCACAACACAGGTTTCTCTCTCTTGCTGCGCCACATAGGTTCTCTTGCTGCACCACGCAGGTTCTCTTGCTCCACACAGGTTTCCTTTGAACCACACAGGTGTTCTCTAACTCTTCTGCTTGCAATCCACACAGGTTCGAAACTTCTTCCTTCTTAACAATCGCCCCACACAGGCCACGATTGGGTGAGTATTGGTTGGTTTGTTCTTTGACGTCGACCGGCTTTTGCTGCTATTCTTTGATGTCAGATCTGCTACTGCTGCTTTCCTTCGATGTCAAACTTGCTGCTGCTGTTATTCTTTGGGTTTGACTTGCTTCACCAAGCTCTGAAACCAATTGTTGGCCCAAAACTTAATAAAACAACCACAAAACACAGAAACACCAGTGATCTTTGTGGAACTCCACGACTCTTAACTACTAATATTATTAAACCAAAACTCACACCTTACAATGAACCCTAGACCCTTCTATATATACTAAAAGCTTCACCAAGAAAACAAGTAAACCCTAATCTACTTATTAGGAAACTCTATCAAATCAAAACAGACTCAATCAATTAAGTAAATCAAATCAAACTACTAAAATAATAACCTGCCTTTTTCCTAATTTCAACCCACCAAAAATAAACTGAAAATTCAAATCAAGATTAAACCAACATAAATATCTAAAGGAATCATATGATGAGCAAGATGCAACGAGGTTAAAGCCACATGGGCTTCAATCTCATGCCCCTGTAGATGATGCTTCTGAGATGGTTCATATCATGAACCAGTTTGCTGGTGATGAACAGAGAGATGAGAAGAACCCAACAAGAGTTCAGGAAGAAATTTGCCTGATAATGCAGACTCTGCAGTTGAATCAGAGAAGTTGAAGATGGAATTGAAGAACATGGAGACTGCACTTCTAGGTGCTGCTAGACAAGCTCAGGTAATTGAAAATCCTATTTTTTAATTAAATATTTGTTCTAAACAGTGTGGATAATATATATTCTCCCCAGGATAGTTAAATATTTGTTATGATACAAGCTAGATCAAAATAGTTTCATCTTCACACAATGAATAGGTTGTGACATGTTATTTATACTGTAAGTTTGACTCGTGAATTCTTTATGATCATAGTTTTTACGCCATATCTACTGATGAATGTCGGTGTTCATATTTAATTCTTCTTAACTGGCTAAACTGTGCATTTTTGTCATCTCCTGGGGTACCACACTGTTTTTTTTTAAATGCTTGTATTTATTTGTATGTTCAGCTGTCCAATGTTCTTTGACCTCAACATCACTTCAAGAAAGTATCAAAATCAACTCGATTGGGAGTAACTGTTGAAGCTATGTAACAATTTTCCCATGAAATCTTCTGGTAAGATCAGTTCAACCTTGAAAATATCAAGATTACCCTGTGGAAATAAACTCTGATATCCAAAACATTCAGTGCAGTGAAACAGAGATTACTCCAAAACAGGTGATTTTATCTCTTTCTCGCTTCTGATTTCCCTTTTCATACTTTTTGTTTTCTTGATTCGACAGATATTGTGGTTTGTTGGTGGATGATTGTGGGTTATTCAAGGTCTATCAATTCTTTTTATGAGTCCAATGTTCTTGGCAAGGGAGATACTAGCTATGGACATTCGTAAGACTCCCTCATTACTCTTCTTTGACCTCAACATCACTTCAAGAAAGTATAAAAATCAACTCGGGAGTAACTGTTGAAAGCTCTGTGAGTCTTAAAATGGCTGGTTGTGAGGCTTCTATGGACCCAAACTGAAGTGATAGACAAAGAGCAACAACAATCTTCTCATGAATTCTTCTCTTGTAAGATTAACTCAACCTCAAAAACAGTATACTCATCGGATTTTAGGTGTCAGTGATATACTTTTTAGTGTAAAAACAAATAAATTGTTAGTCTTTTAGGTTGAATTTGGGAAGGACAGGAGGCCGAGGAGGGTACGTCGATTTCATTTAGTGGCTAATCGAACCAATTCTTTCAGTTCCATACGTGTGGGTAAGTACTGTTAAACCAAACAGGTTCTTATTTGTAAGTTCCAATATGAAGAATTTGAGCTTAAGATCAAACTAGATTATGAATTTATTTTTAGGGTTACAGTTAAGCTCAGGTATTTGTAAGTTTCAAGTAATGGTTTCTTCAAAGTCTTTGCAGGTGTTCTTGGAGACTGAACTTTTAGGTGCTGCTAGACAAGCTCAGGTATTTAAATTATCGTGCTATTTAATTTAAAAACTGTTATTCTTGATCCATGGGTGTTGGGTCGAATTTGGATAATATGTTCTAAACAGTGTGGAAAATGTTGAGTCCCTTTCGAATCATAGATTAGGATCAATATTGTGGATGAACATTGATTAAGAGTATGCACAGACTTGTGCAGTGACTCCATGGAAAACAGGGTCAAACGGGACAAACAAAACACACAATACAATCTGATTTCCACACATAATTCGACATACTTATGGGGTATTTATACCCTTACATTGTCGGTTACAAACTAATAAAACTAACACTACTAACCCTTTAATTCCTGCCTAATTTACATGTTTGACTTTTTCTATTTTGACTTTGCTAATCTGACTTTTTATTGTCTAATTTCTTGATTACAAATATCCAACAGAAAAGATATTCTCCCCAGGATAGTTAAATATTTGTTAATCTACAAGCTAGTTAAATATTTGACATGTTATTTATGCCGCACATTTGACTTATGTGTATTCTTTATGATCATAGTTTTTATGCCATATCTCTTGATGAATGTTGGTGTCATATTTCATTGTTCTTAATTGGCTAAACTGTGCATCCCATCTCCTGTGGTACTGCACTTCTTTTTTTTAGGAAAATGTTTGTATTTATTCTGTACATTCAGCTGTCCTTAAAAGTAATGTTTATCTAATATCACCCTACAAGTTATATTTTGTAAGGAATTTTTGTAGTCTTCACTATCAAGCTGTGTAAATATTTTGATGGGTATTAGTCGAAAGATAAAACGGTAGAGTCTTCGCATATTGGTAAGTTAACCCGTCTTTAACTTAAGAAGTTCGTATTGCAGGCTATAATGTTTTCTTCAAAGTCTTTGCAGTGTTCTTGGGATTTTGTGAGCAATTGGTGGTGTTATGGTGTTATTCCTCAGGAAGCAGAAAACATTGATGATGATGCTACAGAACACTGAGAAAACTCAATAATTGGTTCCACAATATCTTTTGTGTTAATAGAAAATGAGTCGCGAGGTTTTGTAGACCAAGTTGCTACTGCTTCCCCCGAGCTTGCATCATATGATGGGCAATATGCAATTGAGTCAGAGCCACATGGACTTCAATCTTATGCACCTGAAGTGTGAAAGTGTTTAGGAAGGTCAACTTCTTTTATTGGCAAGGCCAGGCTTTTAGGTGCTGCTAGACAAAGAACATCGATTAAGAGTATGCACAGATTTGTGCAGTGACTCCATGGAAAATAGGGTCAAACGGGACACACAAAACACACACAATACAATCTGATCTCCGCACATAATTCAATATACTTATGGGGTATTTATACCCTTACATTGGCGGTTACAAACTACCAAAACTAACACTACTAACCCTTTAATTCCCGCCTAATTTACATGTTTGACTTTTTCTATTTTGACTTTGCTAATCTGACTTTTCCTATATTTACTTTCATATTTTTGTGCTTATTATTTTTAAATAGGGCATCTAAATAGGGTTGCATAAACAATTTAGGAAGATTTGTGAATATCCATATTAAGTTATTAACCAAAGTATTATGTCCTACTCGATGCAGTTTCTGCCGGAAAGTTAATCACAAGCTTCTTTTATGTAACTAATTTGTCCATTCTTCTCTACTAACTCTCTGTTTCTAAGCAAAGAAAATCAAATGCTGATTTTGAGTCTCTACAGGAAGAGTATCATCAAAGAGTGTCGGCCCTCGAAAGAAGGTAAATGGTTTGCATATTTCTAGAATCTTAGTATTAATGCCTCTGTTCTAGAAAAACTGCAGGGACGTATTTGAAGAAAGTTTTATGGTCAGTACTTTTGAAAATTTTCTGTCATCAAAGCATGGCGACTCTGGAACGAACGTGCATGGATACCTACTCTCCGATTCAAATGTTCCAACGAACCAAAACATTCAGTGCAATGTTCACGATGGTTGTGATCGTTCTCTTATCGGCCCATTTCATCGAATATGATACGGACAGGACTCGTGCACATAACAGAACAGGTGATTTGATCACTTTCTCGCTTCTGATTTCCCTTTTTATTGTTTTCATGTTCTTGATTAGGCAGATACGGTGGGTTGTTGAAGCTATGTGAGGCTTTGAAGGCTTAAAATGGGTGGTTGTGAGTTCTGGAAGAAATTTGCCTGATGATGCAGACTCTGCGGTTGAATCAGAGAGGTTGAAGATGGAATTGAAGAACATGGAGACTGCACTTCTAGGTGCTAGACAAGCTCAGGTATTCGAAAATCATGTTTTTTAATTAAATGTTTGTTCTCAACAGTGTGGATAATATATATTCTCCCCAAGATAGTTAGATATTTGTTATGATACAAGCTAAATCAAAATAGTTTCATCTTCACACAATCAATAAATTGTTGACATATTTATACCGCAAATTTGATTCATGTATTCTTTATGATCATAGTTTTTATGCCATATCTACTGATGAATGTCGGTGTTTATATTTAATTCTTCTTAAGTGGCTAAACTGTGCATTTTTGTCATCTCCTGGGGTTCCACACTATTTTTTACATGCTTATATTAATTTGTATGTTCAGCTGTCCTTAATCATTTTAGTCACCTATCACTGCCAAAAACTGATGAAATTGTAAAATCAATGATAGAGAATGAGCGGCTGAACTCTATAACCCTTGATCAGACGGTATATACCAGGGCTTGTCATCGAGTAACCTGGGCTTATTGTTCTGTACTTATCCGGGCCTTTTATCTTTCTGCTTTATGATCGATCAGTTTATGCTTAGAATCCCCCCCCCCCCCCCCCCTCCCCCCCCTCTCTCTCCTATCAACTATAGTTATGCAAAAATGAAGTCCAGGTTTGTGAATCAGCACAAAGTCTATCCTTATTTTATTTTTGACAACTAAACGTAACTAATGTTTCTAATGTCTTGTTTGCTATATGTTAACTCAGCCTTAATAACTCAGGTTTATGCTCTCATGAAAGAAAGAGACGCACGTAGAGGGCAAAATTAAAGAAGTGATGCCACCACTTCTGTAAAGGAAAAAGATGATATTATCACTCAAGTTATGGCACAAGGTATACAATTGTATCACTTGTGTGACCAACAAACTGAAATGAGGGTTGAAACAACAAACATACCCGGTAATCCCACTCATAGCAGAAGCAACTGGTAGGGTCTGGGTAGGGCGGGATTAGAGTAAACCTGTTGTTTATGATATCAAGGTAAATCTGTTTCAATTGTTTATACTTGAGAGAAACGATTTTGACTATTACTGCTTGCTAAATAGTTTTGACATTCTCTAAAGGCCATCATTCCTTCTAATTTATATAGGTGAAGAGCTTTCAAAGCAATAAGCTGTTTAAGAATCTACAATTAGGAAACTACGGACACAGGTATGTGATCGAATATACCGTCTTGCCTTTAAAAGCTAAAACTATTTTGTCTTACATGTTCTTTTGGTTTTTTAAGTACCCCAGATTTGGGCGTTTGAAGAAGAAAGGAACGCTTGAAAAGCAAGCTACAGGTAAATACTTACTCTAGACTAATAATATATTTGTCAAGATTATTTTCACAAAAGTCAGTACATAGCGTCACCACTGAAGACAAATTAAATCAACCCATAAATCAAATCAAGTAAAATAAATAAACAAGATAGGTTATTCTAGGTTACTGGCTCTCTGTTAGGCTTGAAAAGAAACTAGAGAGAAGAATATAGCACAATTCAAGCTAAGCAATTCGATTAGTTGTTACCCTTTTTATTCCATTCTTAGTTTGGTTACCATTGGTTACAACGGGATATGTCATGTACAATATTAAACCTTGAATTTTACATCTATAATGCATTAACCCCCTTATGTATTAACTAGCCATTATTATCTTCGAAATACACCCCCCCCCCCAAACACACGCACACCTCTGAAAAATTTTTGACCTTGAAAATGGAAGAGGGAAAACGTAATCGAATCTCATCAACAAATTCCTAGTGCATAGTACCTAATCTACAGTGCGATGGCCACTCGTAACTACGATGGTCTAGAATTGCACGTGGTGGAAGTAAAAACCACAAAGCAGTCGGAAAGGGGATCACAAATAGATTAAAGCCATGAGTTCTTTTCATAAGAGAAACATGAAAAGTGGGGTGAGCCCTTGAATCAGCAAGAAAGTCTAATCGATAAGGAGAACTCCCGAATTTCTCGAGAATTAAGAAAGGCCCATAGAAAGGAGCTGGAGTAACCCTAGCGGTGGCGAGGATGGCGACGGAAGTAACCCTAGCGGCAGTGGCGGCAGAAACCCTAGGCGGCAGCGGCGTTGGAAACCCTAGGCGGCGGCGGAAACCCAGGGCAAGAACTCTAAGCGTACGAAAATCTTAACAGAAATCAAGAGCTTGATGCTCTGCTACTAGTTGTTAGGTATCTTTACGTAGATTCAATCACCAACTTTGAGTGTTTGTTCAGACCAATGAGCATCAACAAATTGCTTCATCCGATTTTGAGCATTAAGTAGATGCTTCTTGAGAGACTGAATCATCGATTCATGATCCCTATGTAACTTCTCCACAAAACTTATAGAGGTGTCAGCAGCAATATATGGGATATGGATATTAGGCTTATAACCGGATAAAACTTCAAACCGGGACATCTGAATAGTAGAATGAGAGGTGGTATTATACCAAAACTCCACGATGTTGAGCGTAGCTCAGATCAGGTACTATATTAACTTGAGAAAAAGACAAAGATGTCTTGGAAGGAATCCTCAACCTTCATTTTTTGATTTTTGATCGGAATACGTATGAGATCAGAAAGGCCATCATTGGGGAATAGGACAAGGGAGGAAGAAAGGGAGGAGCTTCGGCTTCAGTTCCACAAAGGTAGACTTTTTCCGGGTTAGCTAAGGAGATGATCCATAGTAAAGAAGTAGACATGGTGCGAATGGGATTGAGAAGGAGCTCTTCCCTTTTTGGGGTGTATTATAGCACAATCCATGACTACGTTTTTCCGTTGGACATAACTTCTTGTTGTTGTATCCGGTTAGCTTATCGCTTTAACTACTACGAGTAACTAGCTAACATTCGTACTTGTTTCCTAGGCTTCAATGTATCATTATGGGAATGCGGATCGGCCCAGGATCAACTACTAGTTTCGAGCAAACTCCTGGAGCTTGTAGTTTGGATTATCGTAGAAAGAATAAGAGAAGCCCTCGTCCGTCCTGCTTGATTGATTCACCTTCAATTATTCAATCAAGGAAGTAGAGTCAAAGGCCTTTGAAGAAAAACGACTCTTATTTTTACGGCCAATGGAACCCACTTAACCTATTGTAAAAGGGCATCTATACTCATACAATTATCCATTAAACCCAAACCATTTTTGCAACCAATGGTTACACCAAACGACACTTTTAATACAAAATCATTTCATTAAATTTTATCAATTAAACCCAAACCATTATCCCGAAGTCAAGTTTCATAATTAACAATACGGAAGTGAATTTAAATAAAATTCATGAATTAGTAATGGGCAAAATACACGCGCCTAAACTCAGTATTAATTGTAAAATCCAAGTACTAGTTTTGAAAAGATTCAAAATGCATGAACCTCAATGAGGTGCTCCTAGCAGCGCAAACCTTTATGAGCTAGAGAGAAACATGCTAAAGCGTCGATACAGGGTTCGTGAGTTCACAGATTAAACAAAAAGGCAAACAGTTTAATAAGAGATACAGTAAACAAAGTATATCATAGTAGATAGCTAATCTACAAACATGTTACTTCTAAGTCGTTGGGAAAAAATGCTTGTTGGTCCTGATTCCCCGTCGTCATCTTCCGTTCGGTGCAAGTGGCCTAGAGTCCTTTTGAAATACGATGAGGATGATTGTTGTCAATCATTTTCTTTACATCTTCATTCTTCACCCCAGACTAGACGTAATATCTTTAGTACTTGACGAGGTTGCTTTATAAGGAGAAGGTTCCACCTCCTTCTAAACACACGCCCTCTGACTAGATCTACTTCTACTCTACCTCCCCGGTCTACTTTGCCTCCCCTCCCTTGCTCTGTTGAGCAGGCCATAGCCGCCTTAGTGGCCATTATGGACACTTAGAGGTAACTTATCAAAAGACTTCGGGGCGATAACGTGATCCTTAGGTAAGGTCTGCAACGAGTCATGGAGAAGATTGTACCAGGCGAGGAACGAGACAAGGAATCACGCAGGAGTCACTCCTGCGTGGCAAACGGAGTTATGGCATTGATGGAGCGCGTGGATGGACATGCAGTGACTATAACAACTACCAGACTACGAGTTGAGGAAGCTGAATGTGATGCCTGCGGTGGAATCGGAACCCGAGGAGGAAGAACCAATGGAACACCTAGAAGATAAGCTAGAAGAGGAGCATGAGGACAATGCTGGATCTGTTGTGTCTCACTGATTCTATTTCATAAAGGATGAATTGAACTTTAAATGAGAAAACGAGAAGTATGAGACTTAATTTTAGGTTTCCAGAGATGTTTTGTATTAGTCTAAGTAATTACTGTTTATTATTAGACGGACTTAAATATTTCTCTTGGTATGTGATACACTTTTCTAATCGCGTATGAGATTGAGATAACCCATACCCGTCCCAAACCCGCACCTTTGCCATCCCTATGTATGTTGGCTTCACTACCTCTATTCCTTTAAATTCTAACTAGTGTCACTAAAAAAGATTTACAGAGGCATCATGTCTTGGTGATCATTGAGATTTGAGAATAAATATTATGCTTTTAAGAGAGTTATCTTTTTATATTTGTTTTGACTTAGATTCTACTTATATTATAACTTTTAACTCTTATGTTATATGAAAACCTTGATAGAAGATTCTTTTAAAAAGACTATTTCCCACAAAAATGTTACTATGATCACTTTCCTTGTTAGTTATGTTTCATGAATAATGGTATGATATGTGTATTATTTGAAGCTTATATCAATCTAATTCATTTTTTGCGATTCAATTTCATCTTACAAAATCTGATTTGCATTGGAAATCAAAACTTTTAGTTTATCATGGCAAAATGAAAAACAATGGGATGAGTTATCATCTTGTTAGAGGATTGATAGGTGATCAATCAACTTAAAGAACATCTCAAGTGTAAAGGAATTTAGTTGATATGTTTATTAAATCTGTGGTGCTGAATAAGCTGAACTTTACATAGCTTCGGTTGGTATTTAGGAATAATGTTAAGAAGACGGGGGCAACTAGGAGATGTTAAAATTAGAGAGGGGTTTTATCGGCAAAAGTACATTGAAGAGGAGTGCATCCGGACGTGATTCTAAGCTTCTAAGTGGGAGATTTGTCAAATGCAGGCTTTATATGGATTTCAATAGAGCAGTTGGGCTAGTCGATCCAAGCTCTAAATGGGCCTAGTTTAATTATCTTTTTTAATAAAGGGACTAACCCTTATTCTAGCATATAAATATAATCTTGTACTTTTATCATTTAGTATAAAGAACACCATAGTTGCCCCTAGATGATGTAGGTTGTGCATTGCGACCGCACCACTATAAATTTCTATTATTGATTGTGTTCATGTGTGATTTGATCTTAACAATAACCAGATCTTAATCTAGTTTAGTGTTTAATAAATAGAATATTGTTAACTCATTTGTAAAATAAATACTTTGGGGTTTTTTATTTTATGTTAAAAGATTTATTAACTCTAAGATTTGTGATTAAGAGGTAAAACTATAGAAATTATTTTTGCATCAAAATAATTTATGATGTTATATCCAAACTTAAAAAAAATAAATAGATTAGTTTTAGACAAACTAATTAGTAGTATTTTTTTTAAATGCATAACTTGTAAAAATGAGCATAAAACCCAAAAGTGTGAGTTAAACACAACCATCAACCTTGTGGTCTTTTACAAAGGCATGCATGCTTTTCTTTTCTTTTTTTTTAAATATTTAATAATATATGTAAAAGGTTATACACCCGTGTATTACACGAATACAATGGATTGTATAATAAAATTTTGTGATTAAATTTGTAATGAAAACATAGTTAGCGGGTCAAATAATAAATATCATTACAAAAATTTATTATTATAAACCCATGTATTTTTTACATGTCTTCAAATGTAATATAAACAAAAAATATTTTATACATTAAAAATGTAAAGGTACATTACATCATATACCACTTAAATAAATACTTTATCTAATTTTAGATAAACATGTTTGTTTGTCACAATGTTATCTTGAGAATTCTACAATAATTGAGAGAAAATAACACAAATCTAAAACGAAATCTCTAAGAAAACCATTGTTGACCGTTGTTACTACTATGATCTCTAGTAGGATACATGGTACAGTTGCTCTCCTTCTCCATTTCAGGAACATTACCAAATTAAATGTCGAGAATTTGAAATCAACAACTGATATAATCTAAGTGGTGAATTGTTTTTTAAATTGAAACTATTTGGGATTCACATCAAATTACAATCAGATAAAACTCACATTGCATATCATGAAGTATGTGTTGAAAAAGATATTCAAAAAATCCACTGACAATAACAAATTGGAGGGAGGAAGTCGCTGACTTCGACTACTTTGTTCTTGTTCTTCTTGTCCACAGACTGCAAGCATCAATTTAAGATATCCTGAAAACAAGATGACAATAACAAATTGGAGGAAGTTCTTTAATGGTAGTGTTGTGATAATCCATCCTAAAGCTATATATATCTTATTTACTCAATCAATCTTCTTACTCTAATAAAAATATAAATAAAGAAGACACATGGCATAAACGCATTCATTCGCACCAAGTTATTCCTGCCAATCTCTCCTATTAATAATCATATTAATTAATAGTATTATTTAATTCTTTTTTATATAAAAATAACTAGTGTTTTCCTCTTGGCGTGCGTTGCGCGCGTGACAGACGGAATAAACCATCGCGTTCTACTGTCATAGCCATTTTTTAATTAACAAAACAGCCAAAACAGTCTAAATGGTATAAAAGGCTGAGAGAAGACAATTCGATGTGGTTGCAAACATTACGTTTACCGCGCCATAACAACGAACATACATATATTTTCTTGGTATCATAATCGCCTATCTAGTGGAGGTCGCCCAAAGTATAAAAGAATGAGTTCCGTCATCACCGATCAGATAGCGTAACCATAATCGAAACGGTGAAGTCTGAGATGGATCTAAATTCATCATCATTGACGTAACATCATTACCATCATCAACGCTTTTGCTAGGCAATCCGACCGATCATCATCGAACAATCAACTAATACATAAAACTAGCCAAATAGCGTCTCAGATAAGCACAAAGCAATCATCAATGAAAAACCAACCGATCGACACAAAGCCATCATCATCGATAAACAAGCTATTAAGTACAATGGCCAGAAAATTTCAAATAATCCAACTTAAAGCCAAAAATGCAGCAATTATAGGGTGTAAACCAACGGGGGCAGAGGCTTAAATGAACAATTTTTCATCATCAACCTAGCTAGGAATATCAACACAAGCACCACTGTGAAAGAACAAAAACAACCTCAAAGGAACATCAACACAAGCACCACTGCGAAAGAACAAAAACAACCTCAAAACAGGAAACAAAAAGATGAAGATGACAATTTAAGGTCAGACACTCAATCGAATACCATAGATGAGGCGTTGCCCATCATCATTGAATCGTTCCACCCATTCACAGAGAAAAAGGGTAAGAATTTGTAGCACAATAAACATAACAAACACCAAATAACTAAAAACCGGGTGCAAGTGTGACCATAAAAATAGCAACCATAACAACCACCGCGTCCCCGACCGGAACAAGTCCGTCGTCGAGTACCCATTGTCACCTAGGGTTTACAAAAACAGACACAGAAACCACGCGGAAACGACGGAGGCATATCGAACAAAATCCAAGACGAAGACAATGGTTACGGTCAGGAGATGGCGGTCAAGATTGGCTTTGCATACCGATTCCACCCACCGGAGAGGGCAGGTCTAGGGAAGAACAAAGACATGCAAGCTGAACCCAAAGCGGACGCACCACCCGCACCGCTATCGCCACCCCTAAAAACCAAAATAGTCCACTTGAAGCATCACCACGACCGACGGCCGACCAACACACCGGCGGTTTTCTCCACGGTAGTGGAGGTGCAGGCGTTAGCGGTGCAACAGAAGACAACGGCTTTGCAGGCGGAGGATGGCAGGGATAAGGGAAGCCCTTTCTCTCTCTACAAAGAAATTAATGGAGGATGTTGATGGTTTCTGTAGATCTGATGATGTTTTAACGGTGAAAGTGAGTGGGTTTTCCCCTTTTTCCTCTTTAGACTCGTATGGGAGGGGGAGGAATGCACAATCCAGCAAACTTATGTGGTAAAACCACAAAAACCTCACAGAAAGCAATTTCTTTCGGTTGCTTTTTAAACATGTAGGGTAATTTGTAATAAATTAAGAAAAATATTAAAGAAATAAATTTTTATAAAATAAGAAATGTTTTAAAAAAATCAAAACTTTTTAAAAATATGAAATATTTAAAATTGATGTTTTTTAAAAAGTAAATTTTTTATAAAGTAATTAAAAATTAAGAGTTATAATAAGAAAGTTTTTTATAAATGATATTTTCTAAAATGTTCTTTTTAAAACAAAATATTTTATTTTATTTATAATAAGGAATGTTTCAAGATGCAACTAAAGAGAGCTCTATCACATTAAGATGTATTGATTGTAAAGGAAGGAGATTTGCATCATAGGCTGTTGAGATGTACCATGACAAGTAACGTATGAGGTACTTCTAATGGTGTACACATCACCTCCCGGTTGTATCAAAAGTAAAGATGAGCAAATTGAGAGCACCAACCTGCTATCTAATTTATTCTTTACTCTGGTCAGTCTTTCTATCAACAATCGTTGACTTTTTTCATGTGAGGTTAGAAAGATTTATCAAGTACTCACACTCTTCTTTGGACTGGTTTACCGTTTTCCAATATTACAGTTACGTTTTATTGTTTACAAGAAGTTGAAAAAAAAAACAGCACCAACGCGCGAATCACAATTTCAGTTACATTAAGACAATAAAATACAAGTATATTATCTTAACTAGACATGTATTACTAGCAGCAACATTTGTATTGTTTATTTTAACCGTAGAATTTGTATGGTTTTTAACTAAAAAGAGATCTACTACATTATAATACACAACTAATTTATAAAAACAGCGTAAACCGGTTATCTAAGTGTTTTTAATTTTACGATATCAAGAGACAACAACTGTCACCTATTAACGAGACATCATAGTGGTAAAATTATGTATCCTATAACCAAATGGTTATGGGTTTAGGTCTACAACTATAATTATAATGTAATTTGTTTTTAAATCAAGTTCGACAAGTCAGCCGGTAAAACAACTGGTTTGTTATCCGATCCGGTTCTAAAAACATTATTAATAATTTCAAAGTAAAATGGTTGACGTCATTATATACCATGGGCATTGACATATATGGATATGGAAGAAAAAAGAAAAAGTAACTGTAAAATATTACATATAAAATACGAATTTTTTTTAAAAAAATCAATTTTTTTTAAAAAAATGAAATATTTAAAATTGATGTTTTTTAAAAAGTAAAATATTTATAAAATAATCAAAAGTAGGAGTTATAATAAGAAAGTTTTTATAAATGATATTTTTTAAATGTTCTTTTTAAAACAAAATATTTTATTCTATTTATAATAAAGAATGTTTCAATCATATCTTATATTAAAATATTATTTTATTACTAACCAATTTTATTTCTATTTAATATTTTATTTATTCAACCCATAAATAATCGGATAGATAAAGTCAGCCAAGAGCAACCACAATGCAAGTGAAAATAAAGTAGGAGGTGATCCTATGCCCGTACAGGTCTGCTCTAGAATTTGATCATATTGAAGTGAAGCAAGTCCAAGTTTTGAAGGTGATCCAACGTTACAATCAAGACAATTGAAATTAACTTTCTTAAAAATGTTACATATATAATTCCTGAAAGCAGGACAGTGGTTTTCAAATATTTTAACATGTACATAATGGTGTGTATAGTATCTTACCAAACACATGGAGCAACTTGAGAATAAAGAAAATAATATCAATGTAGAATATGTGACAAGAATGCAGAAAGGAAGTATTATAGTGACCTCAATTAGGATCCCTCACAAGTCCCAAATGTCAAAAGTTGGAAGCTTTGATCCCCGTATGAAAAAATAAAGGTCATCATGCTTGACCTCAAAACATGACACATTAATATTTTTAAACTTGATTATTTATGCATAACAACAGTTACATTGCCTATTCTTGCTAAGAAATCAATATGTTTCAACTATGATATGAAAATTTGGGGGAACTCACCTCAAACAACTTCAATTCAAGCGTAAGATGTTTCAGAGAACAATAATCCACGTATTTTCCACAAAGTAACATTTTTAAAACTCGTAGCAATGAAATATTGTCTTTAGGATTGTCAAACTCTTCACATCTTGATAATAGGAAACATAAAAGTTTAGAAAGATGAGAAGAAACGTAAAAAGCACATAATATAAGCATATACGATTTTGTTGACGTATTACTGATATTTAATTTTAACATAAAATTTTTGGATTTTAATGTATTTAACCGGGTTAGGTCGTCAGACAATGAATTGGAGTGTTAAACATACGAATATTGTTGAGTTTTATATATAACCAAACATGCATTACTAGCGGCATCATTTGTATTGTTTATTTTAACTAATGAATTTTTATGGTTTATTTTAACTATGAAACACAAGACGATTAAAATATTCTTTTGGTTTTTATAGTTTTATATTTAAATTTTATTTTATATTAAAGATGGCTCTATATATGCTTTTTTTATTATTACTGTTATTGTTATTATTACTATTCTTGTTGTTGCCGTTATTACTACTTCTACTACTACTATTACTGATATTATTACCATCACCATCATCCTTATCCTTAGGTAACAAATAATTTATAAACACATGCAATATAAACCGGTTATCAAAGTGTTTGTAGTTTTATGATATCAAGAAGTGTGGGTTGAGGTTCTGTCACCAATGAGACATCATAATGCTAAAATTATGTTTCCTATAACCAAATGGTTATGGGTTTAGGTCTACAACTGTAATAGGCAATGTTGTTTGACTTGTATTAGACTGCGATTTGATTGTACCACCAATCCAATCCACCCCAACTCGTTTTGTTTTTTAAGAACTAGCCGGTTCGGACCGGTTTGGTGATCGTATCGGTTATCGGGTCGGACCGGATTTTTGATGTTTTAAAAAAAATTGGATTTTAATGTGTTTAACGGGTAGGTCGGACGATGAATTGGAGTGTTGAACATATGATTATTGTTGAGTTTTATATATAAATATAAAACATTGCATATAAAATAATTATATTGAATTACATATATAACTATATATGTCATATACATATATATAATTATAATGTAATTTGGTTTTTAAATCTAGTTCGACAAGTTAGCCATTAAAACAACTGGTTTGTTATCCGATTTGGTTGTAAAAACATTATTAATAATTTCAAAGTAAATTGGTTGACGTTATTATCTACCATGAACATTGACATATATGGATATGGACGAAAAAAGAAAAAGTAACTGTAAAATATTACATATTAAATAATAATATTTATTTATATATATAAGCATATATATCATACTAGGTTAGTCCCCGTGTATTACACAGATTGACTAAATAAAATATCAAATAATTAGTACTAAAAATTTATGCATTATAAAATCTTGCTTGAAGTTAAAATATGATTATAGTTGCGTACAAATAGTTACTTTAAGTAAATAAACAATTATGTATTTTTCTTAAACTTTTGTTTTATCAAAAATTATGATTTCTAAATATTTTGTTTTAAGAAAAATGATAAAAAAAAAGTTTATCGTATTTTGTATTTTATAAATTTTTTGTTTTTAAAAAGTGTGTTTTTAATAAAAAATAGTTTTTAATTTATTAAATTATACATTTTTAATTTGAATATGCTACGAGTAATATTATTAGTATTCAATATTATTGTTAACAATATAGAGAAATAAGAAAGTAAGTATAATAAGTCTCACAATTGTTTCACGCTTATTTTAATTTTTTTTATAGATAGATGGATAGTCTAAAAACCATTAATTAAACGTATTATAGTTAATCATAAACACGAAAAGTTACACTATATTATTTTAAAATAAAATATAATTAAAGTTATATATACATAATATTTCAAGAAATAAAACAAATATACTATTTTTAACTCTCTTATCTAAATAGTTTTACTTTTAAACAATCATTTTAAGATTTTTTTTATAAATATTTATTTTATAAAAATATTGTTTTTTAAAAACACTTGTTTGTAATGATTCTGGTTGTTTTAATAAGATATTTTTTAACAAATTTCACCGGTTTATAATGCTTTTTAAAAACAAAATGATTTAAAATATTTTATTTAAAAATGTTCAATGTTTTAGAAAATTTTATATTATATAAAATTTTAGTTTTTTTATTATTTAGATTATAATTAAAAGATTTGATTTCTAATTTCTTTAATAAAATCTATTTAAAAAAATAGTTTGATTTTAAAAAAATTTAGATAAGAGAGAAATATAGCAATTAATAACATTTATTTTTAATAAGAGAGAGAAATTTATATGAGTATTTAAATTACTATAATACCTTTTGAAGGGAAAATTGATGTGTGGATGTCTAGAAAAATGACAAGTGACAAAAAAAATAAGATAAGAGAAAGATAAGTGGCAAAAAAAAAATCCTTGTTTTAATAGATGCTATAGATATATATATATATATATATATATATATATATATATATATATATATAGACTAGTGGAAATGCCCGCGCG
Source organism: Flaveria robusta (assembly GCA_025506415.1). NCBI lineage: Eukaryota > Viridiplantae > Streptophyta > Magnoliopsida > Asterales > Asteraceae > Flaveria > Flaveria robusta. The sequence goes on along the minus strand of CM046459.1, from coordinate 18,133,622 downwards.
TTGCAGCGGTACGGCTGTTGCGCGATTTTTTGGGAATTCGATTTTAGTTAATATTGGCTCGGTGCGTTATGATGTAGATTATAAAATCAAAATATTATTGTTGAAAAATTTGAATTAAAGAAAACAATTACGTATATTACAAAAGTATTTAAGACAATTATATTATCCCAACAAAATTAGTGAAAGCATGGGTGGTATTTATGGTCGGAAATCACTTATTACTTAGATTTTAGGGGGGGTTTTGTATTACAAATGTACGTTAGAGTTTTATGATCATCGGATGCAGTTTTCGATGGTTTGCATAGACCGAAGAAAGTTAATGGAGAAATTGTCAAAACAAATTACCATCTTGATTGTTATTGAGATTTTAACAACCAGCAAGGGAAATGGGAAGAGGGATTAATGCTCAATCGCAGTGAATGAATGGAATTGAAAGTAAATGGCGGTTTTGTTTTGGCATGTGTATATGTTTTAGCATTTGTATTATAAGCATCATATATTATACTTTATTGTAAGGGTATAAATGAAATAAAATGGTTAATTTTTTGAAACTTTAGCATGACTTTTCATATGAGCGTCTTAATTCATATGTAAAAATATCATTCAATCCCCCTTTCATTTTTATTATAAAAGATATAGATAAATATTAAAATTATTAAATTCGCAATATGCCCCTAGAAAAATATTAGTATTATGGTTATTATAAACATAAATATATATATATAGAAAAATATTAAAGTTATTAAATTCTCTATTCTACCACTTTTAAATGCGTTGCACTTCTTTGTACATGTTGATTCAAAACTTGTATGCTTGACAAAATTACATCTCTATCCAGAGAGATTTATTATAAAATAGTATGGATATAAGTATTTAAATAAAATAATACTTAATTTAAATAGTATATAGTTAAAAAAAATATGATTAGTAATTATAAATTTAAATATCAATTTATATTATTATAAATAAAATAAAACTTTAGTTTTAAAAATATGATCAGTAATTATAAATTTAAATGTCAATTTATATTATTATAAATAAAATAAAACTTAATCAAGTGAATTAAATAATACCATATTATTAAATAATTTATTAATAATGTGCATTAAATAATACAATAATTAAAAGAAGTTAATTAAATGGGGGCAAAAGTGGAATTATTGCATAAAGCACTTATACTTTATGCTTAAAATGTTGTATAGGTGTCTTACATTTTAAATAAAATTACAATCTTATCCTTCTAATATGTATTATATAGTAGTATAGATATATATATAAAATTATAAAGTAATCCGGTTTTTCAATTCAGTCCTACCGTTCTGACCACCCATCCATTAAAGAAAATTTTTATAAAATAAGAATTTTTTTTAAAAAAAATGAAATATTTAAAATTGATGTTTTTTAAAAAGTAAAATTTTTATAAAATAATCAAAAGTAGGAGTTATAATAAGAAAGTTTTTATAAATAATATTTTTAAATGTTCTTTCTAAAAAAAAAATACTTTATTCTATTTATAAAGAATGTTTCAATCATATCTTATATTAAAATTTTGTTTTATTACTAACCAATTTTATTTCTATTTAATATTTTATTTATTCAACCCGTGTAATACATGGATTTACTGAAGTTAGTATAGCATAACAGAGAATAATCGGATAGATAAAGTCAGCCAAGAGCAACCACAATGCAAGTGAAAATAAAGTAGGAGGTGATTCTATGCGGTCTGCTCTAGAATTTGATCATATTGAAGTGAAGCAAGTCCAAGTTTTGAAGGTGATCCAACGTTACAATCAAAACAATTGAAATTAACTTTCTTAAAAATGTTACATATATAATTCCTAAAAGCAGGATAGTGGTTTTCAAATACTTTTACATGTGCATAATGGTGTGTATAGTATCTTACCAAACACATGGAGCAACTTGAGAATAAATAAAATAATATCAATGTAGAATATGTGACAAGAATGCAAAAAAGGGAAGTATTATAGAGACCTCAACTGGGGATCCCTCACAAGTCCCAAATGTCAAAAGTTGGAAGCTTTGATCCCTGTATGAAAAAATAAAAGTCATCATGCTTGACCTCAAAACATGACACATTAATATTTTTAAACTTGATTATTTATGTAACAACAGTTACATTGCCTATTCTTGCTAAGAAATCAATATGTTTCAACTATGATATGAAAATTTGGGGGAACTCACCTTAAACAACTTCAATTCAAGCGTAAGTTGTTTCAGAGAACAATAATCCACGTATTTTCCACAAAGTAACATTTTTAAAACTCGTAGCAACAAAATATTGTCTTTAGGATTGTCAAACTCTTCACATCTTGATAATAGGAAACATAAAAGTTTAGAAAGATGAGAAGAAACGTAAAAAGCACATAACATCTAAGCATATATGATTTTGTTGACGTATTACTGATATTTAATTTTAACATAAAATTTTTGGATTTTAATGCATTTAGCGGATAGGTCAGACAATGAATTGGAGTGTTAAACATATGAATATTGTTGAGTTTTATATATAACCAAACATGTACTACTAGCGGCAACATTTGTATTGTTTATTTTAACTAATGAATTTTTATGGTTTATTTTAACTATGAAACACAAGACGATTAAAATATTCTTTTGGTTTTTATAGTTTTATATTTAAATTTTATTTTATATTAAAGATGGCTCTATATATGCTTTTTTTATTATTACGGTTATTGTTATTATTACTATTCTTTTTGTTGCCATTATTACTACTTCTACTACTACTATTACAGATATTATTGCCATCACCATCATCCTTACCCTTAGGTAACAAATAATTTATAAACACAATGTAAACCGGTTATCAAAGTGTTTGTAGTTTTATGATATCAAGAAGTGTGGGTTGAGGTTCCATCACCAATGAGACATCATAGTGCTAAAATTATGTATCCTATAACCAAATGGTTATGGGTTTAGGTCTACAACTGTAGTAGGCAATGTTGTTTGACTTGTATTAGACTGCGATTCGGTTGGACCACCAAGCCAATCCCCCTAACTTGTTTTGTTTTTTAAGAACTAGCCGGTTCGGACTGGTTTGGTGATCGGATCGGTTATCGGGTCAGAATGGATTTTTTATTTTTTTTAAAAAGAAATTTGGATTTTAATGGGTTTAACCTGTAGGTCGGACGATGAATTGGAGTGTTTAACATATGATCATCGTTGAGTTATATATATAAATATAAAATATTGCATATAAAATAATTATATTCAATTACATATATAACTATATATATCATATACATATATACATATATATAATGATAATGTAATGTGGTTTTTAAATCCAGTAAACAAGTCAGCGAGTAAAAGAACTGGTTTGTTATCCGATCCGATTCTAAAAACATTATTAATAATTTCAAAGTAAAATGGTTGACGTTATTATCTACCATGGACAATGACATGGATATGGACGAAAAAAGAAAAGTAACTATAAAATATTACATATAAAATAATAATATTATATTATATATAAGCATATATATCATATATATATATAACTAGTTTAGTATCCCGTGTATTACACGGGTTGCATAAATAAATATTAAATAGTTAGTAACAAAAATTTATGAATTATAAAACAATAATATTGAGATATGATATTATTAAAATTACGTAAGAGTAAGGACTTTAAATAATAAAACAACGGAATCATTTTTAAACTTTTATTTTTAGTTTTTTGAAAGCTTTTTTTTTAAACAAAATGTTTTTAAAAATTCTATTTTTAAAATTTTTTTTATAAAAAGTTTGAATTTTAATCATTTTTGTTTCATAAAAAAATTTATTTTTTAAAGACACAAGTTTTAAAATATTTCATATTTTTAGTATGTTTAATCTTTTAAAAAAATTTCTTATTTTATAAAAAAATATTTATTTAGAAATTACATTTATAAAAAGATCATTTTTTAAATTTATAAAAAATGATTTTAATCTTAAACGAATTAAATAAAATTATTAGTAGTTATTGGAATTATTAATTAGGAGAAAGAATCGGGAAATTAAAATTTAGAAGCTTTATAATTGACATGGATATGGACGAAAAAAAGAAAAAGTAACTATAAAATATTACATATAAAATAATAATATTATATTATATATAAGCATATATATCATATATATATATAATTTAAAGTAATCCGGTTTTTAAATTCAGTCCTACTCGTCTGACCAGTCATCCATTAAAAAAATTAATGGTTCGTTATTCGATCCGATTTTAAAAACATTAGTAATAATTTCAAATAGTAAAATGGTTGACGATATTATCTATCATAGACGTTGACATGGATTTGGACCGAAAAAAGAAACGTAAATAAATCTATCTATATTAATAAAAGAAGGTTTTGTATGCCACTTGTCATAATATAGAGCTTCTAAATTTTATTTTCCCGTTCTCTCCTAATAAAAATCACGTTAAATACAAATAATATTATTTATTTCTTTTTATATTGAAATTTTTTTTATTAAATTAAAAAATAGATCTTTCTACAAATGCAATTTGTAAAGAAATAATTTTTTTATAAAATAAGAAATTTTTTCAAAAAAAAAATTATCAAACTTTTAAAAAACGCAATATAATTTAAATTGTATGACTTTTAAAAAATAAAATTCTTATGAAATGTAAATAATTAAATTTCAAAGTTATAATAAAGAAATTATAAAAAATAACACTTTTTTAAAAACGATTTCTTTGAAACAATTTGTTTAAAAACTAACTTTTTTTGAAAAAAACAAAAAGAAAATTAAATAAGAGTTTAAAAATTGATATCGTACTTTATCACTCGTACGTCATATATTATATCAAAACATCGTTTTAAATTTTATAATTTTTACTAATAACTATTTAATATTTTATTTATTAAACAAGTGTAATACACGGGATACTAACCTAGTAAATAAATATATAGACGCTGTAAGAAAAGTAAATGAAATAATATTGATATTTGGAAAGTAATCATGGTAAGGACGCAGGCAGATCATCTTCAAGATTTGGCAACGGTCGGGAAATCCGATATTAATAAATGATTCGATCCACCATTCCAAAAACTTATTACAACGTCAAGTCAATCATCCACAGATGAACGCTATCGTAATCCATGATTCACAATCTCCATCTTCAAATCAATCAATCAAAAACCGAGTTTGTAATCCTTTTCGTTTATCCTTTTGCAATCTGCAATACAATTTCGATATGATGATTGTGAAACTATCGTTACATTTTCTAGGGTTTCGTGATGCGATTGATCGATGTTAGGGTTCTGATTCCACCGTCGATGGTACGCTACTTAATTCCTAATCTATAAGTGCTTCGACTCACTATTTGAGATTCGCAGATGAAATTCAGCAATTAAATATCCTAGTCAATGATTCACAATCTCGATGATTTTGAACAGAGTTTGTTTTCCTTTTCGTTTTCGTTTTTGTTTTTCAATCTGCAATACAATGTCGATGATTTTGAAACTATCGTTTACAGATTCTAGGGTTTCGCGATGCTTTTGATTCATGTGGTTTGAGGAATTTAGAAGATCAGCGAGAGCGTGAAGAACATCAGGAAGATCAGACCAGACGGGACCGGTGGTTCTGCTTCCACCGTCGGTCGATATATGGTAAGCATGCATTTGATCACTATTTAATTCCTAATCTATGATCTATCTGTTCATTTATGAGTTTTAATTGCTTCGTTTCATCCTCAGAAAAACATGATGATTCTTCAGAAAAACATGACGATTCTTCAGAAAATCATGATGGTTCTTCGAGGCATTTGAAGTAGGGAGATGATGCTGATGACTCAACTAACTCTACTGAGGAGAAGGCTCGTCATATCCTGAAGATCATCAAGATTACATTTACCCTGTAGCTAGGTGATTTTCTCGCTTCTGATTTCCCTTTTCATAGTTTTCATGTTCTTGATTCTGCAGATACTGTGGTTTGTTTTTGGATACCAGGAGGCTGAATTTGGGAAGAACAGGAGGCTGAGGAGGGTGCATTGACTTCATTTAGCGGCTAATCGAATTTCTCGCTTCAAGAAAGTAACAAAACAGGTGATTTCTCGCTTCTGATTTCCCTTTTCATAGTTTTCATGTTCTTGATTCTGATTTCTACAATTTCTTTATGTGAGTCCAATGTTCTTGACTTGGGAGATACCAGGGACATCCCTAAACTGTCCAATATTGTTCTTTGACCTCAACATCACTTCAAGAAAGTATCAAAATCAACTCGGGAGTATCTGTTGAAGCTATGTACCAATTTTCTCATGAAATCTTCTGGTAAGATCAGTTCAACCTTGAAAACATTATACTCATCCGATTTTGGGTGTCAGTGAGTTATTTTTTAGTGTAATAACTAATAAATTGTTGATCTTTTAGGTTGAATTGGGGAAGAACAGGAGGCTGAGGAGGGTGCATTGACTTCATTTAGCGGCTAATCGAATTTCTCGCTTCAAGAAAGTAACAAAACAGGTGATTTCTCGCTTCTGATTTCCCTTTTCATAGTTTTCATGTTCTTGATTCTGATTTCTACAATTTCTTTATGTGAGTCCAATGTTCTTGACTTGGGAGATACCAGGGACATCCCTAAACTGTCCAATATTGTTCTTTGACCTCAACATCACTTCAAGAAAGTATCAAAATCAACTCGGGAGTAACTGTTGAAGCTATGTACCAATTTTCTCATGAAATCTTCTGGTAAGATTAGTTCAACCTTGAAAACATTATACTCATCCGATTTTGGGTGTCAGTGAGTTATTTTTTAGTGTAATAACCAATAAATTGTTGATCTTTTAGGTTGAATTGGGGAAGAACAGGAGGCTGAGGAGGGTGCATTGACTTCATTTAGCGGCTAATCGAATTTCTCGCTTCAAGAAAGTAACAAAACAGGTGATTTCTCGCTTCTGATTTCCCTTTTCATAGTTTTCATGTTCTTGATTCTGATTTCTACAATTTCTTTATGTGAGTCCAATGTTCTTGACTTGGGAGATACCAGGGACATCCCTAAACTGTCCAATATTGTTCTTTGACCTCAACATCACTTCAAGAAAGTATCAAAATCAACTCGGGAGTAACTGTTGAAGCTATGTACCAATTTTCTCATGAAATCTTCTGGTAAGATTAGTTCAACCTTGAAAACATTATACTCATCCGATTTTGGGTGTCAGTGAGTTATTTTTTAGTGTAATAACCAATAAATTGTTGATCTTTTAGGTTGAATTGGGGAAGAACAGGAGGCTGAGGAGGGTGCATTGACTTCATTTAGCGGCTAATCGAATTTCTCGCTTCAAGAAAGTAACAAAACAGGTGATTTCTCGCTTCTGATTTCCCTTTTCATAGTTTTCATGTTCTTGATTCTGATTTCTACAATTTCTTTATGTGAGTCCAATGTTCTTGACTTGGGAGATACCAGGGACATCCCTAAACTGTCCAATATTGTTCTTTGACCTCAACATCACTTCAAGAAAGTATCAAAATCAACTCGGGAGTATCTGTTGAAGCTATGTACCAATTTTCTCATGAAATCTTCTGGTAAGATCAGTTCAACCTTGAAAACATTATACTCATCCGATTTTGGGTGTCAGTGAGTTATTTTTTAGTGTAATAACTAACAAAATGTTGATCTTTTAGGTTGAATTGGGGAAGAACAGGAGGCTGAGGAGGGTGCATTGACTTCATTTAGTGGCTAATCGAATTTCTCGCTTCAAGAAAGTAACAAAACAGGTGATTTCTCGCTTCTGATTTCCCTTTTCATAGTTTTCATGTTCTTGATTCTGATTTCTACAATTTCTTTTTGTGAGTCCAATGTTCTTGACTTGGGAGATACCAGGGACATCCCTAAACTGTCCAATATTGTTCTTTGACCTCAACATCACTTCAAGAAAGTATCAAAATCAACTCGATCCGGAGTAACTGTTGAAGCTATGTAACAATTTTCCCATGAAATCTTCTGGTAAGATCAGTTCAACCTTGAAGGTATCAAGATTACCCTGTGGAAATAAACTCTGATATCCAAAACATTCAGTGCAGTGAAACAGAGATTACTCCAAAACAGGTGATTTTATCTCTTTTGCTTCTGATTTCCCTCTTCATACTTTTTTTGTTTTCTTGATTCGACAGATATTGTGGTTTGTTGGTGGATGATTGTGGGTTATTCAAGGTCTACCAATTCTTTTTATGAGTCCAATGTTCTTGGCAAGGGAGATACTAGGGACATTCGTAAGCCTCCCTCATTACAGCTCTTCTTTGACCTCAACATCACTTCAAGAAAGTATAAAAATCAACTGGGGAGTAACTGCTGAAAGCTCTGTGAGGCTTAAAATTGCTGGTGGTGAGGCTTCTATGGACCCAAACTGAAGTGACAGACAAAGAGCAACCGCAATCTTCTCATGACACATTCTGGTAAGATCAATTCAACCTCAAAAACATTATACTCATCAGAATTTAGGTGTCAGTGATATATTTTTTAGTGTAAAAACAAATGGATTGTTGCAGTGACTCCATGGAAAACGGGACAAACAAAACACACACAATACAATCTGATTTCCACACATAATTCGACATACTTATGGGGTATTTATACCCTTACATTGGCGGTTACAAACTACTAAAACTAACACTACTAACCCTTTAATTCCCGCCTAATTTATATGTTTGACTTTTTCTATTTTGACTTTGCTAATCTGACTTTTAATTGTCTAATTTCTTGATTACAAATATCCAAAAGAAAAGATATTCTCCCCAGGATAGTTAAATATTTGTTAAGCTACAAGCTAGTTAAATATTTGACATGTTATTAATGCCGCACATTTGACTTATGTGTATTCTTTATGATCATAGTTTTTATGCCATATCTCTTGATGAATGTTGGTGTCATTCTTCATTGTTCTTAATTGGCTAAACTCTGCATCCCATCTCCTGTGGTACTGCACTTCTTTTTTTTTTTTGGAAAATGTTTGTATTTATTCTTGATTTGGCAGATACTGTGGTTTGTTGAAGCTATGTGAGGCTTTGAAGGCTTAAAATGGGTACTTGTGAGGCTTCTATGGACCCAAACTGAAGTGACAGACAAAGAGCACCTGCAATTTTCTCATGAAATATTCTGGTAAGATCAATTCAACCTCAAAAACATTATACTCATCAGAATTTAGGTGTCAGTGATATATTTTCCCATGAAATCTTCTGGTAAGATCAATTCAACCTTGAAAACATTATACGCATCCGATTTTGGGTGTCAGTGAGATATTTTTTTTTGTGTAAAAACAAATAAATTGTTGATCTTTTAGCTTGAATTTGGGAAGAACAGGAGGCTGAGGAGGGTGCATCGATTTCATTTAGTGGCTAATCGAATCAATTCTTTCAGTTCTGCACTTGTGGGTAAGTACTGTTAAAACAAACAGGTTCTTATTTGTAAGTTTCAAGTAATATGAAGGATTTGAGCTTAAGATCAATTAGATTATGAATTTATTTTTAGGGTTACAGTAAAGCTCTAAATACTCGGCTAAATCTGTAATAACTTGATTGCAATTTTACAGAAACAATGAGTCAAAATGTTGATTTGAAAGAACCACAAGTCCCAGTAGCACTTAACAAATTTTGATATTTGTTACTCGGTTTCATTGCATGCATGATGTTTTGTTATGGCATATTATTTGGTTATTAGTATTTGCCATATTAATGTACAACAAATTAATAGGTAGATTACTGCATTTTGTGAGTAATTGCACTTCCCATATTTGATTACACTTAAAGGTAATGTTTATCTAATATGACCCTACAAGTTATATTTTGTAAGGAATTTTTGTAGTCTTCACTATCAAGCTGTCTAAATATTTTGATGGGTATTCGTCGAAAGATAAAACAACAGAGCCTTCGCATATTGGTAAGTTAACCCATCTTTAACTTAAGAAGTTTGTATTGCAGGCTATAATGGTTTCTTCAAAGTCTTTGCAGGTGTTCTTGGGATTTTGTGAGCAATTGGTGGTGTTGGGGTGTTATTCCTCAGGAAGCAGAAAACATTGATGATGATGCCACAGAACACTGAGAAAACTCAATAATTGGTTCCACAATATCTTTTGTGTTAATAGAAAATGAGTCGGGAGGTTTTGTAGACCAAGTTGCTGCCTCTTCCCCTGAGCTTGCATCATATGATGGGCAAGATGCAATTGAGTTAGAGCCACATGGATTTCAATCTTATGCACCTGAAGTGTGAAAGTGTTTAGGAAGGTCAACTTCTTTTATTGGCAAGGTCAGATGACGCTTATTAGATGGCTCCTGATGTAGTGTCTCATGATGAGAATGAAATTGATAAAGTTCATATTGAGAACCAGTTTGCTGGTCATGAACAGAGAGACGAGAAAGAAGGCAACACGAGTTCAGGAAGAAATTTGTCCGACAATGCAGACTTTTAGGTGCTGCTAGACAAGCTCAGGTATTGAAATAATCGTGCTATTTAATTAAAAAACTGATATTCTTGATCCATGGGTGTTGGGTGGAATTTGGATGATATGTTCTCTACAGTGTGGAAAATGTTGAGGCCCCTTCGGATCATAGATTAGGATCAATATTGTGGATGAATTCGATTAAGAGTATGCACAGATTTGTGCAGTGACTCCATGGAAAACAGGGTCAAACGGGACACACAAAACACACACAATACAATCTGATTTCCACACATAATTCGACATACTTATGGGGTATTTATACCCTTACATTGTCTGTTACAAACTACTAAAACTAACACTACTAACCCTTTAATTCCCGCCTAATTTACATGTTTAACTTTTTCTATTTTGACTTTGCTAATCTGACTTTTTCTATATCTACTTTCATATTTTTGTGCTTATTATTTTTAAATAGGGCATCTAAAGAGGGTTGCATAAACAATTTAGGAAGATTTTTAAATATCCATATTAAGTTATTAACCAAAGTAGTATGTCCTACTCGATGCAGTTTCTGCCGGAAAGTTAATCACAAGCTTCTTTTATGTAGCTAATTTGTCCATTCTTCTCTACTAACTCTCTGTTTCTATGCAAAGAAAATCAAATGCTGATTTTGAGTCTCTACAGGAAGAGTATCGTCAAAGATTGTCGGCCCTCGAAAGAAGGTAAATGGTTTGCATATTTCTAGAATCTTAGTATTAATGCCTCTGTTCTAGAAAAACTGCAGGGACGTATTTGAAGAAAGTTTTATGGTCAGTACTTTTGAAAATTTTCTGTCATCAAAGCATGGCGACTCTGGAACGAACGTGCATGGATACCTACTCTCCGATTCAAATGTTCCAATGAACCAAAACATTCAGTGCAATGTTCACGGTGGTTGTGATCGTTCTCTTATCGGCCCATTTCATCGATTAGCCTGCTTTCTCTTGCAATTAAACGCATATGATACGGACAGGACTCGTGCCCATAACAGAACAGGTGAATTGATCACTTTCTCGCTTCTGATTTCCCTTTTTATTGTTTTCATGTTCTTGATTAGGCAGATACTGTGGGTTGTTGAAGCTATGTGAGGCTTTGAAGGCTTAAAATGGGTGGTTGTGAGGCTTCTATGGACCCAAACTAAAGTGACAGACAAAGAGCAACGGCAATCTTCTCATAAAATATTCCGGTAAGATCAATTCAACCTCAAAATCATTATACTCATCAGAATCTAGGTGTCAGTGATATATTTTAGTGTAAAAACAAATGAATTGTTGATCTTTCATTTAGTGGCTAATCTAACCAATTACTTCAGTTCCATACGTGTGGGTAAGTACTGTTAAACCAAACAGGTTCTTATTTATAAGCTTCATGTACTATGAAGGATTTGAGCTTAAGATCAATTAGATTGTGAATTTAGTTTTAGGGTTACAATTAAGCTCTAAAATTTGATGTTTGTTATTTGGCTTCATGTGTAATAACTTGGTTGAGATGAAAGAACCATAAGTTACTTGGTTTCATTGCATGCATGTACAACCAATTAATAGGTAGATTACTACATTTTGTGAGAAATTGTACTTCCCATATTTGATTACTTCTAAAGGTAATGTTGATCTAATATGACCCTACAAGTTATATTTTGTAAGGAATATCTGTAGTTATCGCTATCAAGCTCTCTAAATATCTAAAGGAATCATATGATGAGCAAGACGCAACGGAGTCAAAGCCACATTGGCTTCAATCTCATGCCCCAACAGAGAGATGAGAAGAACCCAACAGGAGTTCAGGAAGAAATTTGCCTGATGATGCAGACTCTGCAGTTGAATCGGAGAGGTTGAAGATGGAATTGAAGAACATGGAGACTGCACTTCTAGGTGCTAGACAAGCTCAGGTATTCGAAAATCATGTTTTTTAATTAAATATTTGTTCTAAACAGTGTGGATAATATATATTCTCCCCAGGATAGTTAAATATTTGTTATGATACAAGCTAAATCAAAATAGTTTCATCTTCACACAATCAATAGGTTGTTGACATGTTTTTTTGTACCGCAAATTTGATTCGTGTATTCTTTATGATCATAGTTTTTATGCCATATCTACTGACGAATGTCGGTGTTCATATTTAATTCTTCGTAATTGGCTAAACTGTGCATTTTTGTCATCTCCTGGGGTTCCACACTGTTTTTTTAAATGCTTGTATTTATTTGTATGTTCAGCTGTCCTTAATCATTTTAGTCACCAATCACAGCCAAAAACTGATGAAATTGTAAAATCAATGATAGAGAATGAGCGGCTGAAATCTATAACCCTTGATCAGACGGTATATACCAGGGCTTGTCATCAAGTAACCTGGGCTTATTGTTGTGTATTTATCCGGGGCTTCTATCTTTCTGCTTTATGATCGATCAGTTTATGCTTAGAATCTCTCTCTCCCCCCCCCCCCCGCCCTCCTTAACAGGTAATTTCATTCTATCCTCTGATAGCCATTTTTGTTGCAGGTTGGTGTTAAAACGTCTTTTTTGGTACGGGCCAAAAAATGGACAAGGCTGGTTTGGGTGACACATAAACAGTTTTTCTGTCTATTTTAAATTTTTATGATTAATGAATTCGTTAATTATGATTAGCTAATTTGTCCTGATTTATTCTAGTTAATCCTTTTGAAAAAACACAAACAGTTACACCCATTCATAAATGGGTGTATAGGCCATTTTTACTTTTTTTTCCCTTGTTGCAGGCAGTTTCTAGAGAAGATATGCTTAGGAAAGATATCAACAACCTACAAAAACAATATCAAGTATGTTTTGATGTTTTGATTTCATAAATAGGGCAATAATTGCACATTATTTTTAATTGTCATTTGTTACTGATGTGGTGATTAGGTTGGTTTGGAGGGGGACTGGGTTAATGGGTCAATGTTGGCCCTTGTCAGACATACAATATTTGAGGACAAGTCAAATGGGTAGAATTGACCTGCAGATAATTCTATTTTTAGTTTATTTATCAATTATATATTGATGTGTATAATAATATAAATCTTTGAATAAAATGATTTTAGTGGTGGTATGCGCTAAAATGTGCTTTGGGTGGCTTTATCAAACAGTTTCACCTGTTTCTTGTTTAGCTAAATATGTTGGTTTGATCATTTGACATGCTTGGGATAAAACATATTCTAAACTGACCAAATTTAAGTGAACGGGTTGACTTTATCATCTGTTCTAAGGCAAGTGAATGTAGATGTGAAGAACTGGTTATGCAAGTTCCTGAATCTACCAGGCCTCTTTTTAGGCAGATTGAGGCTATGCGGGTATTCTTTTGTTTGACGTGGTACCTTGAGCTTTATGGTTTGAACACATATTCCTTTAATAGGACCAACTGCTAGAAAGGCAGAAACTTGGGCTGTTGTGCAGGGATACCTAAACATGTGGCTTCAGGTCTGATAAATAGTATATATGTGTGTGTATTTTCTTTAAAGTATAAATTCTTTATGTTTATAAACTTCCCTGGTAACTCATTTTCAGGATGCAGAGGACAAAGCTGCAGCTGTAGAGGAAAGAGACCATTCTATTAGTGCACATTTATCCCAAACATTATCCTGGATTAATGTTCTTGAAGCTCAGGTGCTTTCGTTTTTTCTCCTTAATTATTTTCCTAACAGATTTATGGGTTGGGTACCGGGTTAAAATATGTAAAATTTTATTACGGGTCAGGGTGGGTTGATTGGAGCACTTATTCAAAATCTTTAACTATTTATAAATAATAATCATGTAAAATATGATTACAAAATTACATTTTTTTCAATTATAATATTATATTTTCATTAAAATGATTTAAGAGATAAAATTAGGTGAACCAACCCATAAATCTGTTGGCAAAACAATTGGCAAAAGAACTAAGTAGAACAGAAGCAAACTCTAAAAATTGCTACTGCAGTCAGCACAGATTATTATTGAGAAAACAAGAAGGGAAAAATCAGTACATAAATTTCGAATGACCTATCTCTCTTTATAATAGAAAAAAGACATGAAAACAATCTATTGACAAAAGTATAACTCTACCTTTTGGAAGCTAATAAAGCACAAATCAATAAAAAAAACAACTTTACTACAAAGAAAAACAGTTGTAGCCTTACTCTCAATTTACAGCTGTAACAAGATGTCAGTATTTTTATTTTTTATTTTTTTATTTGTTACTTTTTTATGTTTAACCATTCAGAATTTACCAACATTCACCCCCTTAATTCTAATGGGTTAATCGGGTTTCGTTCACAGGTTTGAATGTTGGTGGTTCACGGGTCAACTAGAAATTTGGTCATCCATGTGTGACTTAGATGTGGGCTAGTAAGGTTTGAAGAAGTCTTCAAACTTGTTTTATTTTGTTTTTTATTAGGAGTAATATTTGTTGCACGTTACATAAAAGCTTAGGGGTATTTTCTTTAGAAAAGTGGTATGTCATATTGTAACTCTTGTGTTCAATTAATCAAAAGAAGTCGTAAGTTCTAGAAGGGTTCAAGTGTTTGTTGAGCGTTTATGGGGCCTGAAACCAACATTTGGTATAATAGCCTAGAGCTCTCGAGACGGAGAAGGCCGGTTTGAGAGTCGGTTTCGAAGAGGCGAGTAGCCCGTCGCAGGTGGTTGTTTCGGGACTGTTCGATAGCAGAAGACGGGGACAGGAAGTGTTTCGGTTCAATCGTTGTCATGGTAGAAGTAGCGTTTGGGATGACGGGGGTGACCGGTGATAAACGTTAATGTTCCGGGGCAGAAAGGATCCGTCAAAGCAGGTGGCTTTGGGTTTGATTCGTTTGGCGGGTGAAAGAAAACAGTAAAGGCGGTGGCCTTGTTTTCTTAGTCGGTGGAGAAGCTTCTTTGAACAAGGGTGATGAAGAAAAGGTCATGGGGTGTTAAGAAAAAGAAAGAAATTGGAGAAACTACACGTTGCTAACATTATAGCGTTAGAGTTCAAGTCGGGTGACTTTGGATGTGACCGGGAAAGAGGTCGTTGATCCGTGAAGAGTCAAGACGTTAATGAACAGGGTTCAGCGTGATGCCATGTGAGATGTTACAAGTGTGGTGAATTTGATTCGAGTAGAACCGTGAAGATTTTGGACGTGAACTAGGTAAAGCTTTGGTCAATTTATCTTCCTTTTGTTCATTCCCGCTGACATATTCAATCTTTACTAGACCGTTTTCAACACATTTACGAATAAAGTGATACTTCGTGTCAATATGTTTACTACGTCCATGAAAACAAGATTTTTTATCAACAAAATCGCATGCTTGTTGTCCACTTGATTAGTGACTGCATCCATGATTCGACCCGTTAACTCTTTTAGTAATCCTTTCAGCCACACACTTTGGCAGGCAGCAGCAGCTGCCATAAATTCTGCTTCGCATGAAGATAAAGCAACAGTTTGTTGCTATTGACTGCACGGGGCGATCGGACCACCCCCATAATAAAAAAAAAAAAATCATCCCTGTGGCGCTCGGCGTGTGAGTTGTCGCTGTATCCGATCAAGTTACCATATCCATTTCTACAATAGCAGATCCCAAAATCAACCGTGCCTTTAACATAGCGCATCATCTGTTTAACAGCTTGTAAGTGTGATGTTTTTGGGGTCTCTATGAACCTGCTAGCAATACCAACTAATGTTAGGCCGGGTGTGGGTAAGGTATTGAAGGCACCCATAAGTCTTCTGTATTGAGTTGCATCAACACTCTCTTGATCTTCATCTTTTCCAAGTTTAATTCCAGGATCCATGGGGAATTTTATGGGGTTACACTCCCACAAGTTTGCTTCTTTTAGGATCTTTGTAGCATACCCAGATTGCTTCAAAGTAATTCCAGCTTCATCTTGGCTCACCAATTCCCAAGTAGTAGGTCAGCAGCCCAAAATTGCTCATTTGAAAATGACTTTTCATCTGAGTTTTAAACCTGCTGATCTCTTCTTTACATGGCCCTCCGATAATTAGGTCATCAACATAAATTCCTACTATTAGTGGTCCTGATTTGGTACCCCTTTTGTACACTGCATGTTCTCTTGGACATCGGTCAAATCCAAGTTGTTTAAGAGTTGCATCCAGCTTTGAATTTCACGACCTTGGTTCTTGTTTCAAGCCGTATAGGGCTTTAACAAGTTTGTACACGAGGTGC
The DNA here is from genome assembly GCA_025506415.1 of Flaveria robusta. Lineage (NCBI taxonomy): Eukaryota > Viridiplantae > Streptophyta > Magnoliopsida > Asterales > Asteraceae > Flaveria > Flaveria robusta. Next base: position 18,117,033 of record CM046459.1, on the reverse strand, counting down.
TCCTTTCCCGGTTTCCCATATCCCTCGGGTTGAGATACATAGGCATCATTTTTAAGAGGTTAGTTAGAGGCTTAACAATGGTACCAAACTCTTTTAAGAACCTTCTTTGGTACCCGGTAAGACCAAGGAAACCCCTTATGGATTCCCTCAGTGTCGGGATCTTCTAAGAATCAATAGACACCCCTTCCTAGGGCCGACAAAATGGGTTTAATTATGTAAAACCAGTTAGACAAAACACAACATAATTAACACATATATAACATAACTTTTGCTCTTATGTTATATAAACACCTTGATAGATGGTTCTTTTAAAAAGATTATTTCCCACAGAAAAGATTAGTTATGTTTCATGAATAATGGTATGATATGTGTAGAATTTGATGCTTATATCAATCTGATTCATTTTTTGCGATCCAGTTTTATTTTACAAAATTTGATTTGCATTGGAAATCTAAACTGACCAAATTTAAGTGAACGGGGTGAGTTTATCATCTGTTTTCAGGAAAGTGAATGTAGATGTGAAGAACTGGTTATGCAAGTTCCTGAATCTACCAGGCCTCTTTTTAGGCAGATTGAGCGCCATTGAGGCTATGCAGGTATTCTTTTTGTTTGACAGGGTACCTTGAACTCTATAGTTTGAACACTTATATTCCTTAAATAGGACCAACTGCTAGAAAGGCAGAAGCTTGGGCTGTTGTGGAGGATCCCTAAACATGTGGCTTCACGGCTAGCTGATAAATATGTGTGTGTATTTTCTTTAAAGTATAAATTCTTTATATATATAAACTTCCTTGGTAACTCATTTTCAGGATGCAGAGGACAAAGATGCAGCTGTAGAGGGAATTGGCCATTCTATTAGTGTACATTTATCCCAAACATTATCCTGGATTAATGTTCTTGAAGCTCGGGTGCTTTTGTTTTTTCTCCTTAATTGTTTTCCCAACAGATTTATGGTACCGGGTCAAAATATGTAAAATTTTATTACGGCTCAGGGTGGGTTGATTGGAGCACTTATTCAAAATCTTTAACCATTTGTAAATAATAATGTTAAATATGATTACAAAATTATATTTTTTCCAATTATAATATTATAGCTTTATTAAAATGATTTAAGCGATAAAATTAGGTGAACCAACCCATAAATCTGTTGGGAAAACAATTGGCAAAAGAACTAAGTAGAACAGCAGTAAACCTTAAAAATTGCTACTCAGCACAGATTATTATTGAGAAAACAATAAGAGAAAAATCAGTACATAAACTTCGAATGACCTATCTTTATTTATAATAGAAAAAAGACATGAAAACAATTTACTGACAAATATGAAACTCTACCTTTTGGAAGGTAATAAAGCACTAATCAATAAAAAAACAAGCAGTTGTAACTTTACTGCAAAAAAACAGCTGTAGCCTTACTGTCAATTTACAGGTGTAACTTAATGTCAGTATTTTTATTTTTTATTTATTTTGTATTTTTTAATTTTGAAGTTTAACCATTCGGAATTAACCAACATTCACCCCCTTAAATCAGGTCTTCACTTCTGATAGGTCTTGAACTCCAAAAAATTCCCTCATTTCAATAAACTTGACTCTAGGTAAAGCTTTGGTCAATATATCTGCCTTTTGTTCATTCCTGCTGGCATATTCAATCATTAATAGACCGTTTTCAATACATTCACGGATAAAGTGATACTTCGTGTCAATATGTTTACTAATTACTACGTCCATGAAAACGGGATTTTTTATCAACAAAATCGCAGACTTGTTGTTGTCTACATGAATAGTGACTGCGTCCATGATCCGACCCGTTAACTCTTTGGGTAGTCCTTTCAGCCTCACACTTTGGCAGGGAGCAACAGCTGCCATAATTCCTGCTTCACTAGAAGATAAGGCAACAGTTTGTTGCTTTTGACTGCACCAGACGATCGGACCACCCCCATAAAAAAGAATCATCCCTGTGATGCTCCTTCCATCTGTTCTATATGTGGCGTGTGAGTCCGTGTATCCAATCAGGTTACCTTCTCCATTTCTACGATAGCAAATCCCAAAATTAACAGTGCTTTTAACATAGCGCATCATCTGTTTAACAGCTTGTAAGTGTGATGTTTTTGGGGTCTCCATGAACGTGCTAGCAATACCAACTAATGTTAGGCCGGGGGTGGGTAAGGTATCGAAGGCACCCGATAAGTCTTCTGTATTGAGTTGCATCAACACTCTCTTGATCTTCATCTTTTCCAAGTTCAATTCCAGGATCCATGGGGAATTTTGTGGGGTTACACTCCCACAAGTTTGCTTCTTTGTAACATTTAGGAATAATGTTAAAAAGGAGGGGTAACTAGGAGGTGTTAAAATTAGAGAAGGGTTTTATCGACAGAAGTACAATAAAGAGGAGTGCAACTAAACGTGATTCAAAGCCTCTAAGCGGGAGAATTGTTTGATTTAGGCTTTGTATGGATTAATATAGAGCAGTTGGGCTAGTCGATCCAAGCTCTAAATAGGCATAGTTTAGTTATCTTTTTAATAAAGGGATTAACCTTAATGTTAGCCTATAAATATAACCTTGTACTTTTATTATTCGGTATAAAGAACACCTTAGTTGCCCCAAGGTGACGTAGGTTGTACACCGCAACCGCGCCTCTATAAATCTCTGTTCTTGCTTGTGTTCATGTGCGCTTTGATCTTAACAATAACTAGATCTTTAATTCAGTTTAGAAAAAATAATTGCCCTTCCTAAATCATCCAAAATCTTTTATGCTAGTGGAACAGGGAACACATCCTTGCTGGTAGCTTTATTCAGCTGCTAATAATTATAACCACCCAAGCATCGTAACGAATATTAGCCGCTTTGACAACCGACACTTTCAGATATTTATTGACGATAGCAAACGATACTTGTATAGCTACCATTATATAGAAGAATGATAACAGATGATATTCTTGTATTTAATACAACCAAGGTGTTGAATACCTTAAAACTTTTTAAATCTTATTTCTGTTATAAAATTACTTTTTTGTGAAATAATATGATTATTTATCATATAAAAGTAAAAGTATTTAAGTTCTATAAATATTTAATGTATTGCACTTCAAAATTTTATTTTTTGTTTAGAATCTTTGCATTACATAAACTTTGATAACTTACTATACGCCAACTTGATGTTTAAATTTTAATCAATTATTATCTATAGTATATAATAAAAGAGTAACTAGGATGCAACATGTCCTCTCATGTTACTCCTCAAAAAAATAAAATTTAATTAAAAAAAATTAAAAAAATATTTATTGATATATTTAATTAATATTTTAGGTTAGTGTGATTTTAAGACAACTGATTTTTAATTTTACATGGGTCAATTGTATATTATATTATTCAAGAAAGTATTCAAATATTTATAATTTATAAATGTAACTTTTTATTTTTCATTGTTATAGTAATACGTAAATTAATCATACGAAATATTTATACATTTATAAATTATGTTGTTTTCATATTTTCAGCCCGTGTATTACACGAGTTTACTAAAACTAGTTTCTTATATATTTAGTATATATACACACACACACATATATATATAAATATACATATATATAGATAAAATATAACTTGAAAAATATGACATTTATATAGTAATTCAAAACTATATCTATTAATTTACAAAAAAATGTTTAAAAATACAAAAATAGTATTTAATAAATAAAATATAGTTAACTCATTTGTAAAATAAATGCTTTGGGGTTCTTTATTTTATGTTAAACGATTTATTAACTCTAAGATTTGTGATTAAGAGGTAAAACTATATAAATTATTGTTGCATCAAAATATTTTATGATGTTATATCCAAAACTTAAAAAAAAATAAATAGTTTAGTTTTAGACAACCTAATTAGTAGTATTTTTTTTTTTTAGATGCATAACTTGTAAAAATGAGCATAAAACCCAAAAGTGTGAGTTAAACATAACCATCAACCTTGTGGTCTTTTACAAAGGCATGCCTGCTTTTTTTTTTTCTTTTTCTTTTAAATATTTAATAATATATGTAATAGGTTATACACCCGTGTATTACACGAATACAATGCATTGTATAATAAAATTTTCTGATTAAATTTGTAATGAAAACATAGTTAGTGGGTCAAATAATAAATATCATTACAAAAATTTATTATTATAAACCCATGTATTTTTTACGTGTCTTCCAATGTAATATAAACAAAAAATATTTTATACATTAAAAATGTAAAGGTACATTACATCATATACCACTTACATAAATACTTATATCTAATTTTAGATAAACATGTTCGTTTGTCACAATGTTATCTTGAGAATTCTACAAGAATTGAGAGAAAATAACACAAATCTAAGACGAAATCTCTAAGAAAACCATTGTTGACCGTTGTTACTACTATGATCTCTAGTAGGATACATGGTACAGTTGCGCTCCTTCTCCATTTCAGGAACATTACCAAATTAAATGTCGAGAATTTGAAATCAACAACTGCTATAATCTAAGTGGTGAATTGTTTTTTAAATTGAAACTATTTAGGATTCACATCAAATTACAATCAGATAAAACTCACATTGCATATCACGAAGTATGCGTTGAAAAAGATATTCTAAAAATCCACTGTCAATAACAAATTGGAGGGAGGAAGTCGCTGACTTCGACTACTTTGTTCTTGTTCTTCTTGTCCATAGACTGCAAGCATCAATTTAAGATATCCTAAAAACAAGATAACAATAACAAATTGGAGGAAGTTCTTTAATGGTAGTGTAGTGATAAACCATACTAAAGCTATATATATCTTACTAGCTTAATAACCCGTGTATTACACGGGTTGAATATATAAAATATTAAAAAAAATATAATTTTGTTAATTATAAAACCATATTTTATGATAAAATACGATTGAAATTATGTATAAGGACTATAGGTAACAAAATAATGATATCAAATTTTTAAACTTTTTTTGTTTAAAAAACTAAATATTTGTGTTTCAAAACAAAAAGTTTTATAAAATTTATTTATAATTATTTTTTATTATAAAATTTTTACTTTTTAAAAATATTGATTTTTAAAATAATTTATATTTTTAAAAAAGTTCGATGTTTTTGAAGAAAGATTATTTTATAAAAATTTATTTCTTTATAAATAATATTGATTAAAATATTTCTTTCTTAATTTATTAAAAAATATTTTTAGTCTATAAATAAATTAAATAATATTATTAGTAATTATGGTAACTATTAAGTAGGAGAGAGAAGCGAGAAAATTATGGTGATGATGAATGTGATGCTGCCACGTGTTCTTATTAGTTATTCTTTTATTATAATATAAAGATAAAGATTTACTTAATCAATTTTCTTACTCTAATAAAAAGGTAAATAAAAAAGACACATGGCATAAACGCATTCATTCGCATCAAGTTATTCTTTCCACTCTCTCCTATTAATAATCATATTAATTAATAATATTATTTAATTCTTTTTTATATAAAAATAACTAGTGTTTTCCTCTCGGCACGCGTTGCGCGCGTGACAGACGGAATAAACCATCGCGTTCTACCTACAGAGCCATTTTTTAACTAACAAAACGGCCAAAACAGTCTAAATGGTATAAAAGGCTGAGATAAGACAATTCGTTGTGGCTGCAAACATTACGTTTACCGCGCCATAGCAACGAACATACATATATTTTTTTGGTATCATAATCGCCTATCTAGAGGAGGCCACCCAAAGTATAAAAGAATGAGTTCCGTCATCAACGATCAGATAGCATAACCATAATCAAAACGGTGAAGTCTTAGATGGATCTAAATTCATCATTGACGTAATATCATTACCATCATCAACCCTTTTGCTAGGCAATCCGACCGATCATCATCGAACAATCACCTAATACATAAAACTAGCCAAATCGCGTCTCAGATAAGCACAAAGCAATCATCAATGAAAAACCAACTGATCGACACAAAGCCATCATCACCGATAAACCAACTATTAAGTACAATTGCTAGAAAATTTCAAATAATTCAACTGAAACCCAAACATGCAGCAATTATAGTGTGTAAACCAACGGGGGCAGAGGCTTAGATGAACAATTTTTCATCATCAACCTAGCTAGGAACATCAACACAAACACCACTGTGAAAGAACAAAAACAACCTCAAAACAGGAAACAAAAGGATGAAGATGACAATTTAAGGTCAGACACTCAATCGAATACCATAGATGAGGCCTTGCCCATCATCATTGAATCGTTCCACCCATTCACAGAGGAAAAGGGTAAGAATTTGTAGCACAATAAACATAACAAACACCAGATAACTAAAAACCGGGTGCAAGTGTGACCATAAAAATAGCAACCATAACCGGCCAGTTCGGAATGGTTTGGTGATTGGATCGCTTATCGGGTCGGACCGTATTTTTGATTTATCGTTTACAAGAAGTTGAAAAAATAAAAACAGCAGCAACGTGCGAATTACAATTTCGATTACATTAAGACAATAAAATACAAGTATATTATCTTAACTAGACATGTATTACTAGCAGCAACATTTGTATTGTTTATTTTAACCGCAGAATTTGTATGGTTTTTAACTAAAAAGAGATCTACTACATTAAAATACACAACTAATTTATAAAAACAGCGTAAACCGATTATCTAAGTGTTTGTAATTTTACGATATCAAGAGACAACAACTGTCACCTATTAATGAGACATCATAAGGAATGTTTCAAGATGCAACTAAAGAGAGCTCTACCACATTAAGATGTATTGATTGTAAAGGAAGGAGATTTGCATCATAGGCTGTTGAGATGTACCATGACAAGTAATGTATGAGGTAATTCTAATGGTGTACACATCACGTCCCGGTTGTATCAAAAGTAAAGATGAGCAAATTGAGAGCACCAACCTGCTATCTTTACTCTTTACTCCGGTCAGTCTTTCTATCAACAATCGTTGACTTTTTTCATGTGAGGTTAGGAAGATTTATTAAGTCCTCACACTCTTCTTTGGACTGTTTTACCGTTTTCCAATATTACAGTTACGATTTATCGTTTACAAGAAGTTGAAATAAAAAAAAAACAAAAGCAACGCGCGAATCACAATACATTAAGACAATAAAATACAAGTATATTATCTTAACTAGACATGTATTACTAGCAACAACATTTGTATTGTTTATTTTATCCGCAGAATTTGTATGGTTTTTTAACTAAAAAGAGATCTACTACATTATAATACACAACTAATTTATAAAAAAGCGTAAACCGGTTATCTAAGTATTTGTAATTTTACGATATCAAGAGACAACAACTGTCACCTATCAATGAGACATCATAGTGGTAAAATTATGTATCCTATAACCAAATGGTTATGGGTTTAGGTCTACAACTGTAATAAACGATGTTGTTTGACTTGGATTGGACTAGGATTCGGTTGGTGTGCCGATTCGATCCACCCCAACTCGTTTTGTTTTTTAAGAACCGGCCAGTTCGGATTGGTTTGGTGATTGGATCGCTTATCGGGTCGGACCGTATTTTTGATTTTTTTAAAAAATTTTTTGGATTTTAATTTGTTCAAAAATATTGACCGTTAATAGGTTTTGTTAGTCATAGAGTATTTATCTAATTATATAAATTATATATGTTTCGAATTAAGATTATATTCAATTAAAAAGAAAAAGAAAACGTAGTTACGTAGATGTATAAATATGAATCATATTGACGCGTTAAAAACATATTGTAATAATTACCTTTGGAAAGTAATCTGGTTAAAGATCTTGACAACGGTCGGAAAATCCGATATCAATAAATGATTCGATTCACCATTTGAAAAACTGAAACGTCAATAGGCAGATGAAATCGTTTGAGTACGCTATCGTAATTCACAATCTCCATCTTCAAATCAATCAATCAATCAAAAACCGAGTTTGTATTCCTTTTCGTTTATCCTTTTTAATCTGCAATAAAATTTCGATATGATGATTGTGAACGTTTTCTAGGGTTTCGCGATGTGTGGTTGCGTGGGAGGGTGGCGTTACGGAGCTCTTGCTTCTGATTCCACCGTCAATGGTACGTTTTTGATGATTTTGTAATCTATAATTGCTTCGATTCACCATCCGAAACTAACAAAGTCGATCAATCCGCAGTTGAAATTCAACAATCTCCATTCGTCAATCAATCAAAAACGTACTGTTCATCCGCTTGCTTATAACAGAGTTTGTTTTCCTTTTCCTTTTCGTTTTCGTTTTCGTTTTTCAATCTGCAATACAATTTTTATGATTATGAAACTATCGTTACGGATTCTAGGGTTTCGCGATGCTTTTGATTCATCTAATTTGAGGAACATCGAGAAGATCAGTCCGGTGGTTCTGCTTCCACCGTCGATGGTAAGTATCTGATCACTATTTAATTCGTAATCTATTAATTTATCAGTTCTATACGTTTGATGCAAGGGTTTCAGGATTGTGGTACCAAGAACACAAATAATTTCTCAGAGTAGTGATGGTTTTTCGTTTTATATTACCTTGATTATAGATCTATGGTTTTAATTGCTTCGTTTCATCTTCATATATAAACATGACGATTCTTCAGAAAAACATGACGATTCTTCAGAAAATCATGATGATTCTTCGAGGCATTTGAAGGAGGTAGATGATGCTGTTGACTCAAATCCTGAAGATCATCAAGATTACATTTACCCTGTGGATATAAACTCTGATATCCAAAACATTCGCTGCAGTGAAACAGAGATTACTCCAAAATCAAGGTAGGTTCAGGAGTCATGCGTAGAACATAACAAAACAGGTGATTTTGTCTCTTTCTCGCTTCTGATTTCCCTTTTCATTGTTTTAATGGTTTGTTGATTTGGCAGATACTGTAGTTTGTTGAAGCTATGTGAGGCTTTGAAGGCTTAAAATGGGTGGTTGTTGAAGGCTTCTATGGACCCAAACTGAAGTGACAGACAAAGAGCAACTGCAATCTTCTCATGAAATATTCTGGTAATTAAGATCAATTCAACCTCAAAAACATTATACTCATCAGAATTGTTGATCATTTAGGTTGAATTTGGGAAGAACTGGAGGCTGAGGAGGGTGCCTCGATTTCATTTTAGTGGCTAATCTAACCAATTCTTTCAGTTCCATACGTGTGGGTAAGTACTGTCAAACCAAACACGTTCTTATTTATAAGTTTCATGAAGGATTTGAGCTTAAGATCAATTAGATTGTGAATTTATTTTTAGGGTTACAATTAAGCTCTAAATTTTGATATTTGTTACTTGGCTTTATCTGTAATAACTTGGTTGAGATGAAAGAACCACAAGTCCCAGTAGCACCTGTGTAAATTTCGATATCTGTTACTCGGTTTCATTGCATGAATGATGTCTTGTTATGGAGGATTATTTGGTTCTAAGTATTTGCCATATTAATGTACAACCAATTAATAGGTAGATTACCACATTTTGTGAGAACTTGCACTTCCCATATTTGATTACTTCTAAAGGTAATGTTGATCTAATATGACCCTGCAAGTTATATTTTGTAAGGAATTTCTGTAGTTATCGCTATCAAGCTGAGTCAAAGCCACATGGGCTTCAATCTCACGCCCCTGAAGATGATGCTTCTGAGATGGTTCATATCATGAACCAGTTTGCTGGTGATGAACAGAGAGATGAGAAGAACCCAACGGGAGTTCAGGAAGAAATTTGCCTGATAATGCAGACTCTGCAGTTGAATCAGAGAAGTTGAAGATGGAATTGAAGAACATGGAGACTGCAGTTCTAGGTGCTGCTAGACAAGCTCAGGTATTTGAAAATCATGTTTTTTAATTAAATATTTGTTCTAAACAGTGTGGAAATTATATATTCTTCTCCCCAGGATAGTTAAATATTTGTTATGATACAAGCTAGATCAAAATAGTTTCATCTTCACACAATCAATAGGTTGTTGGCATGTTATTTATACCTCAAATTTGACTCGTGTATTCTTTATGATCATAGTTTTTACACCATATCTACCGATGAATGTCAGTGTTCATAGGTTCAGGAGTCATGCACAGAACATAACTAAACAGGTGATTTTATCTCTTTCTCGCTTCTGATTTCCCTTTTCATTGTTTTAATGGTTTGTTGGTGGATGATTGTGAGGTCTACAAATTCTTTTTGTGAGTCCAATGTTCTTGCCTTAGGAGATACAAGGGATATCCGTAAACAGTCCAATGTTCTTTGACCTCAACATCACTTCAAGAAAGTATCAAAATCAACTGGGAAGTAACCGTTGAAGCTATGTGAGGCTTTGAAGGCTTAAAATGGGTGGTTGTGAGGCTTCTATGGACCCAAACTGAAGTGACAGGCAAAGAGCAACAACAATTTTCTCATGAAATCTTCTGGTAAGATCAATTCAACCTTGAAAACATTATAATCATCTGATTTTGGGTGTCAGTGAGTTTATTTTTAGTGTAAAAACTAATAAACTGTTGATCTTTTAGGTTGAATTTGGGAAGAACAGGAGGCTGAGGAGGGTGCATTGACTTCATTTAGTGGCTAATCGAATCAATTCTTTCAGTTCCGCACGTGTTGGTAAGTACTGCTAAACCAAACAGGTCCTTATTTATAAGTTTCAAGTAATATGAAGGATTTGAGTTTAAGATCAATTAGAGTATGAATTTATTTTTAGGGTTAGAGTTAAGCTCTAACTTTTGATATTTTAGTCGGCTTCATCTGTAACAACTTTGATTGCAATTTCCCAGAAATAATGAGTCAGAATGCTGGGACACAAGTCTGCTCGTCATGAACAGGGAGATATTTAAAGAGGGTTGCATAAACAATTTAGGAAGATTTGTGAATATCCATATTAAGTTATTAACCAAAGTATTATGTCCTACTCGATGCAGTTGCTGCAGGAAAGTTAATCACAAGCTTGTGTTATGTAACTCATTTGTCCATTCTTCTCTACTAACTCTCTGTTTCTATGCAGAGAAAATCAAATGCTGATATGAGACTCAACAGGAAGAGTATCATCAAAGGGTGTCGGCCCTCGAAAGAAAGGTAAATGGTTTGCATATTTCTAGAATTTTAGTTTTAATGCCTCTGTTCTAGAAAAACTGCATGGAAGTATTTGAAGAAAGTTTTATGGTCAGTAATTTTGAAAATTTTCTGTCATCAAAGCATGGTGACTCTGGAACGAACCTGCACGGATACCTACTCTCCGATTCAAATGTTCCGACTAACCAAAACATTCAGTGCAGTGTTCACGGTGGTGGTGATCGTTCTCTTATCGGCCCATTTCTTCGATTAGCCTGCTTTCCCTTGCGATTAATCGCATATGATACGGACAGGACTCGTGCACATAACAGAACAGGTGATTTGATCACTATCTCGCTTCTGATTTTTCTTTTTTATTGTTTTCATGTTCTTGATTCGGCAGATACTGTGGTTTGTTGAAGCTATTTGAGGCTTTGAAGGCTTAAAATGGGTGGTTGTGAGGCTTCTATGGACCCAAACTGAAGTGACAGACAAAGAGCAACTGCAATCCTATCATGAAATATTCTGGTAAGATCAATTCAACCTCAAAAACATTATACTCATCAGAATTTAGGTGTCGGTGATATATTTATAGTGTAAAAACAAATAAATTGTTGATCTTTTAGGTTGAATTTGGGAAGAACAGGAGGCTGAGGAGGGTGCCTCGATTTCATTTAGTGGCTAATCTAACCAATTCTTTCAGTTCCATACGTGTGGGTAAGTACTGTTAAACCAAACAGGTTCTTATTTATAAGTTTCAAGTAATATGAAGGATTTGAGCTTAAGATCAATTAGATTGTGAATTTATTTCTAAGGCTACAATTAAGCTCTAAGTTTTGATATTTGTTACTTGGCTTCATCTGTAATAACTTGGTTGAGATGAAAGAACCACAAGTCCCGGTAGCACCTGTGTAAATTTTGATATTTGTTACTCCGTTTCATTGTATGCATGATGTCTTGTTAATTGTTATGGCGGATTATTTGGTTCTAAGTATTTGCCATATTAATATGCCACCAATTAATAGGTATATTACTACATTTTGTGAGAACTTGCACTTCCCATATTTGATTACTTCTAAAGGTAATGTTGAGCAAGTTATATTTTGTAAGGAATTTCTGTAGTTATCGCTATCAAGCTGTCTAAATATCTAAAGGAATCTTATGATGAGCAAGATGCAACTGAGTCAAAGCCACATGGGCTTCAATCTCATGCCCCTGAAGATGATGCTACTGAGATGATTCATATCATGAACCAGTTTACTGGTGATGAACAGAGAGATGAGAAGAACTAGTTCAGGAAGAAATTTGCCTGGTAATGCAGACTCTGCAGTTGAATCAGAGAAGTTGAAGATGGAATTGAAGAACATGGAGACTGTACTTCTAGGTGCTGCTAGACAAGCTCAGGTATTTGAAAATCATGTTCTTTAATTAAATATTTGTTCTAAACAGTGTGGATAATATATATTCTCCCCAGGATAGTTAAAAATTTGTTATGATACAAGCTAGATCAAAATAGTTTCATCTTCTCACAATCAATAGGTTGTGACTTGTTATTTATACTGCAAATTTGACTCGTGTATTCTTTATGATCATAGTTTTTACTCCATATCTACTGATGAATGTCGGTGTTCATATTTAATTCTTCTTAACCGGCTAAACTGTGCATTTTTGTCATCTCCTGGGGTACCACACTGTTTTTTTAAATGCTTGTATTTATTTGTATGTGCTGCTGTCCTTAATCATTATAGTCATCTATCACAGTCAAAAGCTGATGAAATTGTAAAATTAGTGATAGAGAATGGGCAGCTGAAATCTATAACCATAGTATATACCAGGGCTTGTCATCGAGTAACCTGGCTTATTGTTTTGTACTTAACTAAACGTAACTAATGTTTCTAATGTCTCGTTGCTATATGTTAACTCAGCCTTAATAACTCAGGTTTATGCTCTCGTGTAAGAAGGAGACGCACGTAGAGTGCAACATTAAAGAAGTGATGCCACCACTTCTTTAAAGGAAAAAGATGATATTATCACTCAATTAGGAAACCACGGGCACAGGTATGTGATCGAATATATCGTTTTGCCTTTAAAAGCTAAAACTATTTTGTCTTACATGTTCTTTTTGTTTGTTAAGTACCCCAGATTAGGGCGTTTGAAGAAGAGAGGAACGCTTTAAAAGCAAGCTACTGGTAAATACTTTTCTAGGCTAATAATATATTTGTCAACATGTTTTTACAAAAGTCGGTACATAGAGTCACCACTGAAGACAAATTACATCTTGAAAATGGTTTCGTACCTTCACCTTTCTTTAATCAAAAATGCTAAGTAAATGACCAAAAATGACATATTGATTAAAAGGATGTTTTTGAGAGTACAAGTTTCTCAAGACAGGTTAAAATAACAGGTAATTTCATTCTATCCTCTGATAGCCATTTTTGTTGCAGCTAGCAGGAAACTGATTGTGCAAACTAATCAGAATTTGAATCTGTATCCAAACTTAAAAAGTTAAAAATTGATTATTGCATTTTGCACAACTGTAGATGTCATGATTAATAACATTTTAAAATAACTTTTACTTGAAATTCAACAGACCCTATGTTTCCTTTGTTTTCTTCTTGTTATTTCAAAATAATGGAAATAAATGAATTTTTTACCATAAAAGAATTTGACACTCCCTTTTTTACAAATATTTATTTTATGTTTTGAAAGAGTTAAGGCAAACTCTGAGCAGGAAGGAACAGCAGATTCTGTCTAAATTCACTAAAATCAATATATTATGGTGATGCCAAGATGATGAGGTCGAGCAGGTTGGTGTCAAAACATGTCTTTTTTGGTACGGGTCAAAAAATGGGCAAGGTTGGTTTGGGTGACCCATAAACAGTTTTCCTGTCTATTATAAATTTTCATGATTAATGAATTCGTTAATTATGATTAGCTAATTTGTCCTGATTTATTCTAGTTAATCCTTTTGAGAAAACACAAACAATTCCACCCATTCATAAATAGGTGTATAGGCCATTTTTACTTTTTTTTCCTTGTTGCAGGCGGTTTCTAGAGAAGATATGCTTAGGAAAGATATCAATAACCTACAAAAACAATATCTAGTATGTTTTGAAGTTTTGATTTCATAAATAGGGCAATAAATGCACATTATTTTTAGTTGTCATTTGTTACTGATGTGGTGAGTAGGCTGGTTAATGAGTCAATGTCGGCCCGTGTCAGACATACAATATTTGAGGACAAGTCAAATGGGTAGAATTGACCTGCAGATAATTCTATTTTTAGTTTATTTATCAATAATTGATGTGTATAATAATCCAAATCTTTGAATAAAATGATTTTAGAGGTGGTATGCGCTAAAATGCTCTTTGGGTCACTTTATCAAACAGTTTCACCTGTTTCTTGTTTAGCTAAATATGTTGGTTTGATCATTTGACATGCTTGGGATAAAACATATTCTAAACTGACCAAATTTAAGTGAATGGTTATGCAAGTTCATGAATCTACCAGGCCTCTTTTTAGGCAGATTGAGGCTATGCGGGTATTCTTTTGTTTGACATGGTACCTTGAACTCTATAGTTTGAACACTTATATTCCTTTAGTAGGACCAACTGCTAGAAAGGCAGAAGCTTGGGCTGTTGTGGGGGGATCCCTAAACATGTGGCTTCGGGTCTGATAAATAGTATATATGTGTGTGTATTTTCTTTAAAGTATAAATTCTTTATGTTTATAAACTTCCTTGGTAACTCATTTTCAGGATGCAGAGGACAAAGCTGCAGCTGTAAAGGAAAGAGACCATTCTATTTAGTGCACATTTATCCGAAACATTATCCTGGATTAAGGTGCTTGAAGCTCAGGTGCTTTTGTTTTTTCTCCTTAATTGTTTATATGGAAAAATCAGATGGGTTGGGTACCGGGTCAAATAATGTAAATTTTTATCACGGGTTAGGGTGGGTTGATCGAAGCACTTATTATAAATAATAATCATGTTAAATATGAATACAAAATTACATTTTTTTCAATTATAATATTATATTTTCATTAAAATGATTTAAAAGATAAAATTATGTGAATCAACCCATAAATCAAATCAAGTAAAATAAATAAACAAGATAGGTTATTCTAGGTTACTGGCTCTCTGTTAGGCTTGAAAAGAAACCAGAGAGAAGAATATAACACAATTCAAGCTAACCAATTCGATTAGTTGTTACCCCTTTTATTCCATTCTTAGTTTGGTTACAATTGGTTACCACGGGATATGACATGTACAATATTAAACCTTGAATTTTACATCTATAACGCATTAACCCCCTTAAGTATTAACTAGCCATTATTATCTTCAAAATACCCCCCCCCCCCCCCCAAAACCTGTGAAAAATTTTTGACCTTGAAAATGGAAGAGTGAAAACGTAATCGAATCTCATCAACAAATTCCTAGTGCATGGCAGGTCCAGTACCTAAGCTACATTGTGATGGCCGCTTGTAACTACGATGGTCTAAAATTGCACGTGGTGGAAGTAAAAACCACAAAGCAATCGGAAAGGGGATCACAAGTAGATTAAAGCCATGAGTTTGTTTCATAAGAGAAACATGAAAAGTGGGGTGAGCCCTTGAATCAGCAGGAAGGTCTAATCGATAAGGAGAACTCTCGAATTTCTCGAGAATTAAGAAAGGCCCATAGAAAGGAGCTGCAGTAACCCTAGCGGTGGCGACGATGGCGACGGAAGTAACCCTAGCGGCAGTGGCGGCAGAAACCCTAGGCGGCAGCGGCGTTGGAAACCCTAGGCGGCGGTGGAAACCCAGGGCAAGAACTCTAAGCGTACGAAAATCTTAACATTAATCAAGAGCTTGATGCTCTGATACCAGTTGTTAAGTATCTTTACGTAGATCCAATCACCAACTTTGAGTGTTTGTTCAGACCAATGAGCATCAACAAATTGCTTCATCCAATTTTGAGCATTAAGTAGATGCTTCTTGAGAGACTGAATCACCGATTCATGATCCCTATGTAACGTCTCCACAAAACTTATAGAGGTGTCAGCAGCAATATATGGGATATGGATATTAGGTTTATAACCAGATAAAGCTTCAAACCGGGACATCTGAATAGTAGAATGAGGGGTGGTATTATACCAAAACTCCACGATGTTGAGCGTAGCTCAGATCAGGTATATTAACTTAGAGAAAAAGACAAAGATGTCTTGGAAGGAATCCTTAACCTTCATTTTTTGATTTTTTGATCGGAATACGTATGAGATTAGAAAGGCCATTATTGGGGCAAATAGAACAAGGGAGGAAGAAAGGAAGGAGCTTCGGCTTCAGTTCCGCAAAGGTAGACTCTTTCCAGGTTAGCTAAGGAGATGATCCATAGTAAAGAAGTAGACATGGTATGAATGGGATTGAGAAGGAGCTCCTCCCTTTTGGGGGTGCATTATAGCACAATCCATGACTACATTTTTCCATTGGACATAACTTCTTTTTGTTGTATCCGGTTAGCTTATCGCTCTAACTACTACGAGTAACTAGCTAACATTCATACTTGTTTCCTAGGCTTCAATGTATCATTATGGGAATGTGGATCGGCCCAGGATCAACTACTGGTTCCGAGCAAACTCGTGGAGCTTGTAGTTTGGATTATCGTAGAAAGAATAAGAGGAGCCCTCATCCGTCCTGTTTGATTGATTCACCTTCAATTATTCAATCAAGGAAGCAGAGTCAAAGGCATTTTAAGAAAGACAGACTTTTATTTTTACGGCCAATGGAACCCACTTAACCCATTGTAAAAGGGCATCTATACTCAATTATCCATTAAACCTAAATCATACAATAGGTACACCAAACGACACGTTTAATACAAAATCATTTCATTAAATTTTATCAATTAAACCCAAACCATTATCCAAAAGTCAAGTTTCATAATTAACAATGCGGAAGTGAATAAAATTCATGAATTAGTAATGCGCAGAATACACACGCCTAAACTTAGTATTAATTGTAAAATCCAAGTACTAGTTTTGAAAAGACTCAAAATGCATGAACCTGAATAAGGTGCTCCTAGCAGCGCTAACCTTTATGAACCAGAGAGAAACATGCTAAAGTGTCGATACAGGATTGGGGAGTTCACAGATTAAACAAACAGGCAAACAGTTTAATAAGAGATACAGTAAGCATAGTATATCATAGTAGATAGCTAATCTATAAACATGTTACTTCTAAGTTGTTGGGAAAAAATGCTTGTCGTCCTGATTCCCCGTCGTCATCTTCCATTCGGTGCAAGTGGCCTAGAGTCCCTTTGAAATACGATAAGGTTGATTGTTGTCAATCATTTGCTTTACATCTTCATTCTTCACCCCAGACTAGAAGTATTATCCTTAGTACTTGACGAGGCTGCTTTAGAAGGAGAAGGTTCCACCTCCTTCTAAACGCACGCCCTCTGACTAGATCTACTTCTACTCTACCTCCCCGGTCTACTTTGCCTCCCCTCCCTTGCTCTGTTGAGCAGGCCATAGCCGCCATAGTGGGTATTATGGACACTTAGAGGTAACTTATCAAAAGACTTCAGGGCGATAACACGATCCTTAGGTAAGGCTGCAACGAGCTATGAGATTGTATCAGGCGAGGAGCGAGACAAGGAATCAGGTAGGGGTCACAACGTCCTGGCAAACGGAGTTATGGCATTGACGGAGCGCGTTGATGGACATGAAGTGACTATAACAACTACCAGACTACGAGTTGAGGAAGCTGAATGCGATGAATCCGCTGGAATCGGAACCCGAGGAGGAAGAACCAAGGGAACACCTAGAAGAGAAGCTAGAAGAGGAGCATGAGGACAACGCTGGATCTGTTGTGTCTCGTTGATTCTATTTCATAAAGGATAAATTGAACTTTAAATGAGAAAACAAGAAGTATGAGACTTAATTTTAGGTTTCCAAAGATGTTTTGTATCGGTCTAAGTAATTACTATTTATTATTAGACGGACTTAAATATTTCTCTTGCTATGTGATACACTTTTCTAATCTTGTATGAGATTGGGACAACCCATACCCGTCCCAAACCCGCACCTTTGTCATCCCTATTCCTTTAAATTCTAACAAGTGTCATTAAAAATGATTTACAGAGGCATCATGTCTTAGTGATCATTAAGATTTGAGAATAAATATTATGCTTTTAAGAGAGGTATCTTTTTATATCTGTTTTGACTTAGATTCTACTTATGTTATATGAAAACCTTGATAGAAGGTTCTTTTAAAAAGATTATTTCCCACAACAAAGTTAATATGATCACTTTACTTTGTTAGTTATGTTTCATGAATAATGGTATGATATGTGTATAATTTGAAGCTTATATAAATCTGATTCAGTTTTTGCTATTCAATTTCATCTTACAAAATCTGATTTGCATTGGAAATCTAAACTTTTGGTTTATCATGGCAAAATGAAACACAATGGGATGAGTTATCATCTTGTTAGAGGATTGATCGCGGTCAATCAACTTAAAGTACATCTCAAGTGTAAAGGAATTTAGTTGATATGTTTATCAAATCTATGGTGTTGAATAAGCTGAACTTTACATAGCTTCAGCTGGTATTTAGGAATAATGTTAAGAAGGCGGGGGTAACTAGGAGGTGTTAAAATTAGAGAGGGGTTTTGTCGGCAAAAGTACATTGAAGAGGAGTGCAACCGGACGTGATTCGAAGCCTCTAAGTGGGAGATTTGCCTGATGTAGGCTTTATATGGATTAAAATAGAGCAGTTGGGCTAGTCGATCCAAGCTCTAAATGGGCCTAGTTTAATTATCTTTTTAATAAAAGGACTAACCCTAATTCTAGCATATAAATATAATCTTGTACTTTTATCATTCACTATAAAAAACACTATAGTTGCCCCTAGATGATGAAGGTTGTACACTGCGGCCGCACCTCTATAAATTTCTATTCTTGATTGTGTTCATGTGTGATTTGATCTTAACAATAACCTGATCTTAATCCAGTTTAGTGTTTAATAAATTGAATATTGTTAACTCATTTGTAAAATAACTACTTTGGGGTTGTTTATTTTATGTTAAAAGATTTATTGACTCTAAGATTTGTGATTAAGAGGTAAAACTATACAAATTATTTTTGCATCAAAATAATTTATGATGTTGTATCCAAAACTTAAAAAAAAAATAGATTAATTTTAGACAACCTAATTAATAGTTATTTCTTTTAAATGCATAACTTGTAAAAATAAGCATAAAACCCAAAAGTGTGAGTTAAACATAACCGTCAACCTTGTGATCTCTTACAAAGGCATGCATGTTTTTTTTTTAATATTTAATAATATATATGTAATAGGTTATAGACACATGTATTACACGGGATTGTATAATAAAAGTTTTTGATTAAATTTGTAAAGAAAACATAGTTAAGTTGGTCAAATAATAAATATCGTTACAAAAATATCGTATTATAAACCCATGTATATTTACCTGTCTTCAATGTTTGTGTAAATATAACAAATTTTAGAATGTGATTATGTTGTTTCTAGAAGATCATTTAGACGCTTTCTAACTCGGTGTACAAAACAAAACATAGACAATTCTACAAGAGATTCAAATGTAATATAAACTAAAAATTTTTCATACAATAAAAATGTAAAGGTAGATTCATCATATACTACTTACATAAATATATTATCTAAATTTAGATAAACATGTTTGTTTGTCATTATGTTATGTTGAGAATTCTGCAATGAGAGAAAATAACACAAATCTAAGATGAAATCTCTATAAAAACGACTGTTGACCGTTGTTACTACTATGATCTCTAGCAGGATACATGGTACATCTGCTCTCCTTCTACATTTCAGAAGCATTAACAAATTAAATTTCGAGAATTTGAAATCAACAACCGAAATAATTTGAGTCATGAATCGCTTTTTAAACTGAAACTATTTGGGGTTCACATCAAATTATAATCGGATAAAACTTAGATTCCATATCACAAAGTATGTGTTGAAAAAGATATTCTAAAAATCCACTAACAATAACAAATTGGAGGGAGGAAGTCGCTGACTTCGACTACTTTGTTTTTGTTCTTCTTATCAGCACACTTCAAGCATCAAGTTAAAGATATCCTAAAAACAAAATGACAATAACAAATTGGAGAGAGAACTTTAATGTCATTATACTAATTATAGTGATAATCCATACTAAAGCTATATATATCTTATTTACCCAATCAATTTTCTTACTCTAATAAAAAGATAAATAGAGAAGATACATGGCATCAACACATTCATCCTCATCAAGTTTTTCTCGTCTTTCTCTCCTATTAAATAATCATATTAAATTTTAAATATAAACTATCAAACACAAGACGACTAAAATAATCTTTTGGTTTTTATAGTTTTATATTTAAATTTTATTTTATATTAAAGATGGCTCTATATATGCTTTTTTTATTATTACTGTTATTGTTATTATTACTGTTCTTGTTGTTGCTGTTGTTGTTACCGCTATTACTACTTCTACTACTACTATTACTGATATTATTACCATCACCATCACCATCACCATCACCATCACCATCATCCTTATCCTTAGGTAACAAATAATTTATAAACACAACATAAACCGGTTATCAAAGTGTTTATAGTTTTATGATATCAAGAAGTGTGGGTTGAGGTTCCGTCACCAATGAGACATCATAGTGCTAAAATTATGTATCCTATAACCAAATGGTTATGGGTTTAGGTCTACAACTGTAATAAGCAATGTTGTAATTGACTTGTATTGGACTGTGATTCGGTTGGACCACCAATCCAATCCACCCCAACTCGTTTTGTTTTTTAAGAACTAGCCGGTTCGGACTGGTTTGGTGAGCGATCGGTTATTGGGTCGGACCGGATTCTTGATGTTTTAAAAAAAATTGGATTTTAATGTGTTTAACGGGTAGGTCGGACGATGAATTGGAGTGTTGAACATATGATTATTGTTGAGTTTTATATATAAATATAAAACATTGCATATAAAATAATTATATTGAATTACATATATAACTATATATGTCATATACATATATATAATTATAATGTAATTTGGTTTTTAAATCTAGTTCGACAAGTTAGCCATTAAAACAACTGGTTTGTTATCCGATCCGGTTGTAAAAGCATTATTAAAAATTTCAAAGTAAATTGGTTGACGTTATTATCTACCATGAACATTGACATATATGGATATGGACGAAAAAAGAAAAAGTAACTGTAAAATATTACATATAAAATAATAATATTTATTTATATATATAAGCATATATATCATACTAGGTTAGTCCCCGTGTATTACACAGATTGACTAAATAAAATATCAAATAATTAGTACTAAAAATTTATGCATTATAAAATCTTGCTTGAAGTTAAAATATGATTATAGTTGCGTACAAATAGTTACTTTAAGTAAATAAACAATTATGTATTTTTCTTAAACTTTTGTTTTATCAAAAATTATGATTTCTAAATATTTTGTTTTAAGAAAAATGATAAAAAAAAGTTTATCGTATTTTGTATTTTATAAATTTTTTGTTTTTAAAAAGTGTGTTTTTAATAAAAAATAGTTTTTAATTTATTAAATTATACATTTTTAATTTGAATATGCTACGAGTAATATTATTAGTATTCAATATTATTGTTAACAATACAGAGAAATAAGAAAGTAAGTATAATAAGTCTCACAATTGTTTCACGCTTATTTTAATTTTTTTTATAGATAGATGGATAGTCTAAAAACCATTAATTACACGTATTATAGTTAATCATAAACACGAAAAGTTACAGTATATTATTTTAAAATAAAATATAATTAAAGTTATATATACATAATATTTCAAGAAATAAAACAAATATACTATTTTTAACTCTCTTATCTAAATAGTTTTACTTTTAAACAATCATTTTAAGATTTTTTTTATAAATATTTATTTTATAAAAATATTGTTTTTTAAAAACACTTGTTTGTAATGATTCTGGTTGTTTTAATAAGATATTTTTTAACAAATTTCACCGGTTTATAATGCTTTTTAAAAACAAAATGATTTAAAATATTTTATTTAAAAATGTTTAATGTTTTAGAAAATTTTATATTATATAAAATTTTAGTTTTTTTATTATTTAGATTATAATTAAAAGATTTGATTTCTAATTTCTTTAATAAAATCTATTTAAAAAAATAGTTTGATTTTAAAAAAATTTAGATAAGAGAGAAATATAGCAATTAATAACATTTATTTTTAATAAGAGAGAGAAATTTATATGAGTATTTAAATTACTATAATACCTTTTGGAGGGAAAATTGATGTGTGAATGTCTAGAAAAATGACAAGTGGCAAAAAAATAAGATAAGAGAAAGATAAGTGGCAAAAAAAATCCTTGTTTTAATAGATGCTATAGATACATATATATATATATATATATATATATATATATATATATATATATATACTAGTGGAAATGCCCGCGCGTTGCAGCGGTACGGCTGTTGCGCGATTTGTTGGGAATTCGATTTTAGTTAATATTGGCTCGGTGCGTTATGATGTAGATTATAAAATCAAAATATTATTGTTGAAAAATTTGAATTAAAGAAAACAATTACGTATATTACAAAAGTATTTAAGACAATTATATTATCCCAACAAAATTAGTGAAAGCATGGGTGGTATTTATGGTCGGAAATCACTTATTACCTAGATTTTAGGGGGGGTTTTGTATTACAAATGTACGTTAGAGTTTTATGATCATCGGATGCAGTTTTCGGTGGTTTGCATAGACCGAAGAAAGTTAATGAAGAAATTGTCAAAACAAATTACCATCTTGATTGTTATTGAGATTTTAACAACCAGCAAGGGAAATGGGAAGAGGGATTAATGCTCAATCGCAGTGAATGAATGGAATTGAAAGTAAATGGCGGTTTTGTTTTGGCATGTGTATATGTTTTAGCATTTGTATTATAAGCATCATATATTATACTTTATTGTAAGGGTATAAATGAAATAAAATGGTTAATTTTTTGAAACTTAAGCATGACTTTTCATATGAGCGTCTTAATTCATATGTAAAAATATCATTCAATCCCCCTTTCATTTTTATTATAAAAGATATAGATAAATATTAAAATTATTAAATTCGCAATATGCCCCTAGAAAAATATTAGTATTATGGTTATTATAAACATAAAGATATATATATAGAAAAATATTAAAATTATTAAATTCTCTATTCTACCACTTTTAAATGCGTTGCACTTTTTTGTACATGTTGATTCAAAACTTATACGCTTGACAAAATTACATCTCTATCCAGAGAGATTTATTATAAAATAGTATGGATATAAGTATTTAAATAAAATAATACTTAATTTAAATAGTATATAGTTAAAAAAAATATGATTAGTAATTATAAATTTAAATATCAATTTATATTATTATAAATAAAATAAAACTTTAGTTTTAAAAATATGATCAGTAATTATAAATTTAAATGTCAATTTATATTATTATAAATAAAATAAAACTTAATCAAGTGAATTAAATAATAGCATATTATTAAATAATTTATTAATAATGTGCATTAAATAATACAATAATTAAAAGAAGTTAATTAAATGGGGGCAAAAGTGGAATTATTGCATAAAGCACTTATACTTTATGCTTAAAATGTTGTATAGGTGTCTTACATTTTAAATAAAATTACCATCTTATCCTTCTAATATGTATTATATAGTAGTATAGATATATATATATATAATTATAAAGTAATCCGGTTTTTCAATTCAGTCCTACCGGTCTGACCACTCATCCATTAAAGAAAATTTTTATAAAATAAGAATTTTTTTTTAAAAAAATGAAATATTTAAAATTGATGTTTTTTAAAAAGTAAAATTTTTATAAAATAATCAAAAGTAGGAGTTATAATAAGAAAGTTTTTATAAATGATATTTTTAAATGTTCTTTCTAAAAAAAAATACTTTATTCTATTTATAAAGAATGTTTCAATCATATCTTATATTAAAATTTTATTTTATTACTAACCAATTTTATTTCTATTTAATATTTTATTTATTCAACCCGTGTAATACATGGATTTACTGAAGTTAGTATAGCATAACAGAGAATAATCGGATAGATAAAGTCAGCCAAGAGCAACCACAATGCAAGTGAAAATAAAGTAGGAGGTGATTCTATGCGGTCTGCTTTAGAATTTGATCATATTGAAGTGAAGCAAGTCCAAGTTTTGAAGGTGATCCAACGTTACAATCAAAACAATTGAAATTAACTTTCTTAAAAATGTTACATATATAATTCCTAAAAGCAGGATAGTGGTTTTCAAATACTTTTACATGTGCATAATGGTGTGTATAGTATCTTACCAAACACATGGAGCAACTTGAGAATAAATAAAATAATATCAATGTAGAATATGTGACAAGAATGCAAAAAAGGGAAGTATTATAGAGACCTCAACTGGGGATCCCTCACAAGTCCCAAATGTCAAAAGTTGGAAGCTTTGATCCCTGTATGAAAAAATAAAAGTCATCATGCTTGACCTCAAAACATGACACATTAATATTTTTAAACTTGATTATTTATGTAACAACAGTTACATTGCCTATTCTTGCTAAGAAATCAATATGTTTCAACTATGATATGAAAATTTGGGGGAACTCACCTTAAACAACTTCAATTCAAGCGTAAGTTGTTTCAGAGAACAATAATCCACGTATTTTCCACAAAGTAACATTTTTAAAACTCGTAGCAACAAAATATTGTCTTTAGGATTGTCAAACTCTTCACATCTTGATAATAGGAAACATAAAAGTTTAGAAAGATGAGAAGAAACGTAAAAAGCACATAACATCTAAGCATATATGATTTTGTTGACGTATTACTGATATTTAATTTTAACATAAAATTTTTGGATTTTAATGCATTTAGCGGATAGGTCAGACAATGAATTGGAGTGTTAAACATATGAATATTGTTGAGTTTTATATATAACCAAACATGTACTACTAGCGGCAACATTTGTATTGTTTATTTTAACTAATGAATTTTTATGGTTTATTTTAACTATGAAACACAAGACGATTAAAATATTCTTTTGGTTTTTATAGTTTTATATTTAAATTTTATTTTATATTAAAGATGGCTCTATATATGCTTTTTTTATTATTACGGTTATTGTTATTATTACTATTCTTTTTGTTGCCATTATTACTACTTCTACTACTACTATTACAGATATTATTGCCATCACCATCATCCTTACCCTTAGGTAACAAATAATTTATAAACACAATGTAAACCGGTTATCAAAGTGTTTGTAGTTTTATGATATCAAGAAGTGTGGGTTGAGGTTCCATCACCAATGAGACATCATAGTGCTAAAATTATGTATCCTATAACCAAATGGTTATGGGTTTAGGTCTACAACTGTAGTAGGCAATGTTGTTTGACTTGTATTAGACTGCGATTCGGTTGGACCACCAAGCCAATCCCCCTAACTTGTTTTGTTTTTTAAGAACTAGCCGGTTCGGACTGGTTTGGTGATCGGATCGGTTATCGGGTCAGAATGGATTTTTTATTTTTTTTAAAAAGAAATTTGGATTTTAATGGGTTTAACCTGTAGGTCGGACGATGAATTGGAGTGTTTAACATATGATCATCGTTGAGTTATATATATAAATATAAAATATTGCATATAAAATAATTATATTCAATTACATATATAACTATATATATCATATACATATATACATATATATAATGATAATGTAATGTGGTTTTTAAATCCAGTAAACAAGTCAGCGAGTAAAAGAACTGGTTTGTTATCCGATCCGATTCTAAAAACATTATTAATAATTTCAAAGTAAAATGGTTGACGTTATTATCTACCATGGACAATGACATGGATATGGACGAAAAAAGAAAAGTAACTATAAAATATTACATATAAAATAATAATATTATATTATATATAAGCATATATATCATATATATATATAACTAGTTTAGTATCCCGTGTATTACACGGGTTGCATAAATAAATATTAAATAGTTAGTAACAAAAATTTATGAATTATAAAACAATAATATTGAGATATGATATTATTAAAATTACGTAAGAGTAAGGACTTTAAATAATAAAACAACGGAATCATTTTTAAACTTTTATTTTTAGTTTTTTGAAAGCTTTTTTTTTAAACAAAATGTTTTTAAAAATTCTATTTTTAAAATTTTTTTTTATAAAAAGTTTGAATTTTAATCATTTTTGTTTCATAAAAAAATTTATTTTTTAAAGACACAAGTTTTAAAATATTTCATATTTTTAGTATGTTTAATCTTTTAAAAAAATTTCTTATTTTATAAAAAAATATTTATTTAGAAATTACATTTATAAAAAGATCATTTTTTAAATTTATAAAAAATGATTTTAATCTTAAACGAATTAAATAAAATTATTAGTAGTTATTGGAATTATTAATTAGGAGAAAGAATCGGGAAATTAAAATTTAGAAGCTTTATAATTGACATGGATATGGACGAAAAAAAGAAAAAGTAACTATAAAATATTACATATAAAATAATAATATTATATTATATATAAGCATATATATCATATATATATATATAATTTAAAGTAATCCGGTTTTTAAATTCAGTCCTACTCGTCTGACCAGTCATCCATTAAAAAAATTAATGGTTCGTTATTCGATCCGATTTTAAAAACATTAGTAATAATTTCAAATAGTAAAATGGTTGACGATATTATCTATCATAGACGTTGACATGGATTTGGACCGAAAAAAGAAACGTAAATAAATCTATCTATATTAATAAAAGAAGGTTTTGTATGCCACTTGTCATAATATAGAGCTTCTAAATTTTATTTTCCCGTTCTCTCCTAATAAAAATCACGTTAAATACAAATAATATTATTTATTTCTTTTTATATTGAAATTTTTTTTATTAAATTAAAAAATAGATCTTTCTACAAATGCAATTTGTAAAGAAATAATTTTTTTATAAAATAAGAAATTTTTTCAAAAAAAAAATTATCAAACTTTTAAAAAACGCAATATAATTTAAATTGTATGACTTTTAAAAAATAAAATTCTTATGAAATGTAAATAATTAAATTTCAAAGTTATAATAAAGAAATTATAAAAAATAACACTTTTTTAAAAACGATTTCTTTGAAACAATTTGTTTAAAAACTAACTTTTTTTGAAAAAAACAAAAAGAAAATTAAATAAGAGTTTAAAAATTGATATCGTACTTTATCACTCGTACGTCATATATTATATCAAAACATCGTTTTAAATTTTATAATTTTTACTAATAACTATTTAATATTTTATTTATTAAACAAGTGTAATACACGGGATACTAACCTAGTAAATAAATATATAGACGCTGTAAGAAAAGTAAATGAAATAATATTGATATTTGGAAAGTAATCATGGTAAGGACGCAGGCAGATCATCTTCAAGATTTGGCAACGGTCGGGAAATCCGATATTAATAAATGATTCGATCCACCATTCCAAAAACTTATTACAACGTCAAGTCAATCATCCACAGATGAACGCTATCGTAATCCATGATTCACAATCTCCATCTTCAAATCAATCAATCAAAAACCGAGTTTGTAATCCTTTTCGTTTATCCTTTTGCAATCTGCAATACAATTTCGATATGATGATTGTGAAACTATCGTTACATTTTCTAGGGTTTCGTGATGCGATTGATCGATGTTAGGGTTCTGATTCCACCGTCGATGGTACGCTACTTAATTCCTAATCTATAAGTGCTTCGACTCACTATTTGAGATTCGCAGATGAAATTCAGCAATTAAATATCCTAGTCAATGATTCACAATCTCGATGATTTTGAACAGAGTTTGTTTTCCTTTTCGTTTTCGTTTTTGTTTTTCAATCTGCAATACAATGTCGATGATTTTGAAACTATCGTTTACAGATTCTAGGGTTTCGCGATGCTTTTGATTCATGTGGTTTGAGGAATTTAGAAGATCAGCGAGAGCGTGAAGAACATCAGGAAGATCAGACCAGACGGGACCGGTGGTTCTGCTTCCACCGTCGGTCGATATATGGTAAGCATGCATTTGATCACTATTTAATTCCTAATCTATGATCTATCTGTTCATTTATGAGTTTTAATTGCTTCGTTTCATCCTCAGAAAAACATGATGATTCTTCAGAAAAACATGACGATTCTTCAGAAAATCATGATGGTTCTTCGAGGCATTTGAAGTAGGGAGATGATGCTGATGACTCAACTAACTCTACTGAGGAGAAGGCTCGTCATATCCTGAAGATCATCAAGATTACATTTACCCTGTAGCTAGGTGATTTTCTCGCTTCTGATTTCCCTTTTCATAGTTTTCATGTTCTTGATTCTGCAGATACTGTGGTTTGTTTTTGGATACCAGGAGGCTGAATTTGGGAAGAACAGGAGGCTGAGGAGGGTGCATTGACTTCATTTAGCGGCTAATCGAATTTCTCGCTTCAAGAAAGTAACAAAACAGGTGATTTCTCGCTTCTGATTTCCCTTTTCATAGTTTTCATGTTCTTGATTCTGATTTCTACAATTTCTTTATGTGAGTCCAATGTTCTTGACTTGGGAGATACCAGGGACATCCCTAAACTGTCCAATATTGTTCTTTGACCTCAACATCACTTCAAGAAAGTATCAAAATCAACTCGGGAGTAACTGTTGAAGCTATGTACCAATTTTCTCATGAAATCTTCTGGTAAGATTAGTTCAACCTTGAAAACATTATACTCATCCGATTTTGGGTGTCAGTGAGTTATTTTTTAGTGTAATAACTAATAAATTGTTGATCTTTTAGGTTGAATTGGGGAAGAACAGGAGGCTGAGGAGGGTGCATTGACTTCATTTAGCGGCTAATCGAATTTCTCGCTTCAAGAAAGTAACAAAACAGGTGATTTCTCGCTTCTGATTTCCCTTTTCATAGTTTTCATGTTCTTGATTCTGATTTCTACAATTTCTTTATGTGAGTCCAATGTTCTTGACTTGGGAGATACCAGGGACATCCCTAAACTGTCCAATATTGTTCTTTGACCTCAACATCACTTCAAGAAAGTATCAAAATCAACTCGGGAGTATCTGTTGAAGCTATGTACCAATTTTCTCATGAAATCTTCTGGTAAGATCAGTTCAACCTTGAAAACATTATACTCATCCGATTTTGGGTGTCAGTGAGTTATTTTTTAGTGTAATAACTAATAAATTGTTGATCTTTTAGGTTGAATTGGGGAAGAACAGGAGGCTGAGGAGGGTGCATTGACTTCATTTAGCGGCTAATCGAATTTCTCGCTTCAAGAAAGTAACAAAACAGGTGATTTCTCGCTTCTGATTTCCCTTTTCATAGTTTTCATGTTCTTGATTCTGATTTCTACAATTTCTTTATGTGAGTCCAATGTTCTTGACTTGGGAGATACCAGGGACATCCCTAAACTGTCCAATATTGTTCTTTGACCTCAACATCACTTCAAGAAAGTATCAAAATCAACTCGGGAGTAACTGTTGAAGCTATGTACCAATTTTCTCATGAAATCTTCTGGTAAGATTAGTTCAACCTTGAAAACATTATACTCATCCGATTTTGGGTGTCAGTGAGTTATTTTTTAGTGTAATAACCAATAAATTGTTGATCTTTTAGGTTGAATTGGGGAAGAACAGGAGGCTGAGGAGGGTGCATTGACTTCATTTAGCGGCTAATCGAATTTCTCGCTTCAAGAAAGTAACAAAACAGGTGATTTCTCGCTTCTGATTTCCCTTTTCATAGTTTTCATGTTCTTGATTCTGATTTCTACAATTTCTTCATGTGAGTCCAATGTTCTTGACTTGGGAGATACCAGGGACATCCCTAAACTGTCCAATATTGTTCTTTGACCTCAACATCACTTCAAGAAAGTATCAAAATCAACTCGGGAGTATCTGTTGAAGCTATGTACCAATTTTCTCATGAAATCTTCTGGTAAGATCAGTTCAACCTTGAAAACATTATACTCATCCGATTTTGGGTGTCAGTGAGTTATTTTTTAGTGTAATAACTAATAAATTGTTGATCTTTTAGGTTGAATTGGGGAAGAACAGGAGGCTGAGGAGGGTGCATTGACTTCATTTAGCGGCTAATCGAATTTCTCGCTTCAAGAAAGTAACAAAACAGGTGATTTCTCGCTTCTGATTTCCCTTTTCATAGTTTTCATGTTCTTGATTCTGATTTCTACAATTTCTTTATGTGAGTCCAATGTTCTTGACTTGGGAGATACCAGGGACATCCCTAAACTGTCCAATATTGTTCTTTGACCTCAACATCACTTCAAGAAAGTATCAAAATCAACTCGGGAGTAACTGTTGAAGCTATGTACCAATTTTCTCATGAAATCTTCTGGTAAGATTAGTTCAACCTTGAAAACATTATACTCATCCGATTTTGGGTGTCAGTGAGTTATTTTTTAGTGTAATAACTAATAAATTGTTGATCTTTTAGGTTGAATTGGGGAAGAACAGGAGGCTGAGGAGGGTGCATTGACTTCATTTAGCGGCTAATCGAATTTCTCGCTTCAAGAAAGTAACAAAACAGGTGATTTCTCGCTTCTGATTTCCCTTTTCATAGTTTTCATGTTCTTGATTCTGATTTCTACAATTTCTTTATGTGAGTCCAATGTTCTTGACTTGGGAGATACCAGGGACATCCCTAAACTGTCCAATATTGTTCTTTGACCTCAACATCACTTCAAGAAAGTATCAAAATCAACTCGATCCGGAGTAACTGTTGAAGCTATGTAACAATTTTCCCATGAAATCTTCTGGTAAGATCAGTTCAACCTTGAAGGTATCAAGATTACCCTGTGGAAATAAACTCTGATATCCAAAACATTCAGTGCAGTGAAACAGAGATTACTCCAAAACAGGTGATTTTATCTCTTTTGCTTCTGATTTCCCTCTTCATACTTTTTTGTTTTCTTGATTCGACAGATATTGTGGTTTGTTGGTGGATGATTGTGGGTTATTCAAGGTCTACCAATTCTTTTTATGAGTCCAATGTTCTTGGCAAGGGAGATACTAGGGACATTCGTAAGCCTCCCTCATTACAGCTCTTCTTTGACCTCAACATCACTTCAAGAAAATATAAAAATCAACTGGGGAGTAACTGCTGAAAGCTCTGTGAGGCTTAAAATTGCTGGTGGTGAGGCTTCTATGGACCCAAACTGAAGTGACAGACAAAGAGCAACCGCAATCTTCTCATGACACATTCTGGTAAGATCAATTCAACCTCAAAAACATTATACTCATCAGAATTTAGGTGTCAGTGATATATTTTTTAGTGTAAAAACAAATGGATTGTTGCAGTGACTCCATGGAAAACGGGACAAACAAAACACACACAATACAATCTGATTTCCACACATAATTCGACATACTTATGGGGTATTTATACCCTTACATTGGCGGTTACAAACTACTAAAACTAACACTACTAACCCTTTAATTCCCGCCTAATTTATATGTTTGACTTTTTCTATTTTGACTTTGCTAATCTGACTTTTAATTGTCTAATTTCTTGATTACAAATATCCAAAAGAAAAGATATTCTCCCCAGGATAGTTAAATATTTGTTAAGCTACAAGCTAGTTAAATATTTGACATGTTATTAATGCCGCACATTTGACTTATGTGTATTCTTTATGATCATAGTTTTTATGCCATATCTCTTGATGAATGTTGGTGTCATTCTTCATTGTTCTTAATTGGCTAAACTCTGCATCCCATCTCCTGTGGTACTGCACTTCTTTTTTTTTTTTGGAAAATGTTTGTATTTATTCTTGATTTGGCAGATACTGTGGTTTGTTGAAGCTATGTGAGGCTTTGAAGGCTTAAAATGGGTACTTGTGAGGCTTCTATGGACCCAAACTGAAGTGACAGACAAAGAGCACCTGCAATTTTCTCATGAAATATTCTGGTAAGATCAATTCAACCTCAAAAACATTATACTCATCAGAATTTAGGTGTCAGTGATATATTTTCCCATGAAATCTTCTGGTAAGATCAATTCAACCTTGAAAACATTATACGCATCCGATTTTGGGTGTCAGTGAGATATTTTTTTTGTGTAAAAACAAATAAATTGTTGATCTTTTAGCTTGAATTTGGGAAGAACAGGAGGCTGAGGAGGGTGCATCGATTTCATTTAGTGGCTAATCGAATCAATTCTTTCAGTTCTGCACTTGTGGGTAAGTACTGTTAAAACAAACAGGTTCTTATTTGTAAGTTTCAAGTAATATGAAGGATTTGAGCTTAAGATCAATTAGATTATGAATTTATTTTTAGGGTTACAGTAAAGTTCTAAATACTCGGCTATATCTGTAATAACTTGATTGCAATTTTACGGAAACAATGAGTCAAAATGTTGATTTGAAAGAACCACAAGTCCCAGTAGCACTTAACAAATTTTGATATTTGTTACTCGGTTTCATTGCATGCATGATGTTTTGTTATGGCATATTATTTGGTTATTAGTATTTGCCATATTAATGTACAACAAATTAATAGGTAGATTACTGCATTTTGTGAGTAATTGCACTTCCCATATTTGATTACACTTAAAGGTAATGTTTATCTAATATGACCCTACAAGTTATATTTTGTAAGGAATTTTTGTAGTCTTCACTATCAAGCTGTCTAAATATTTTGATGGGTATTCGTCGAAAGATAAAACAACAGAGCCTTCGCATATTGGTAAGTTAACCCATCTTTAACTTAAGAAGTTTGTATTGCAGGCTATAATGGTTTCTTCAAAGTCTTTGCAGGTGTTCTTGGGATTTTGTGAGCAATTGGTGGTGTTGGGGTGTTATTCCTCAGGAAGCAGAAAACATTGATGATGATGCCACAGAACACTGAGAAAACTCAATAATTGGTTCCACAATATCTTTTGTGTTAATAGAAAATGAGTCGGGAGGTTT
Source organism: Flaveria robusta (assembly GCA_025506415.1). Taxonomy (NCBI): domain Eukaryota; kingdom Viridiplantae; phylum Streptophyta; class Magnoliopsida; order Asterales; family Asteraceae; genus Flaveria; species Flaveria robusta. Next base: position 18,083,966 of record CM046459.1, on the reverse strand, counting down.
TGTAGACCAAGTTGCTGCCTCTTCCCCTGAGCTTGCATCATATGATGGGCAAGATGCAATTGAGTTAGAGCCACATGGATTTCAATCTTATGCACCTGAAGTGTGAAAGTGTTTAGGAAGGTCAACTTCTTTTATTGGCAAGGTCAGATGACGCTTATTAGATGGCTCCTGATGTAGTGTCTCATGATGAGAATGAAATTGATAAAGTTCATATTGAGAACCAGTTTGCTGGTCATGAACAGAGAGACGAGAAAGAAGGCAACACGAGTTCAGGAAGAAATTTGTCCGACAATGCAGACTTTTAGGTGCTGCTAGACAAGCTCAGGTATTGAAATAATCGTGCTATTTAATTAAAAAACTGATATTCTTGATCCATGGGTGTTGGGTGGAATTTGGATGATATGTTCTCTACAGTGTGGAAAATGTTGAGGCCCCTTCGGATCATAGATTAGGATCAATATTGTGGATGAATTCGATTAAGAGTATGCACAGATTTGTGCAGTGACTCCATGGAAAACAGGGTCAAACGGGACACACAAAACACACACAATACAATCTGATTTCCACACATAATTCGACATACTTATGGGGTATTTATACCCTTACATTGGCTGTTACAAACTACTAAAACTAACACTACTAACCCTTTAATTCCTGCCTAATTTACATGTTTAACTTTTTCTATTTTGACTTTGCTAATCTGACTTTTTCTATTTCTACTTTAATATTTTTGTGCTTACTATTTTTAAATTGGGCATCTAAAGAGGGTTGCATAAACAATTTAGGAAGATTTTTAAATATCCATATTAAGTTATTAACCAAAGTAGTATGTCCTACTCGATGTAGTTTCTGCCGGAAAGTTAATCACAAGCTTCTTTTATGTAACTAATTTGTCCATTCTTCTCTACTAACTCTCTGTTTCTATGCAAAGAAAATCAAATGCTGATTTTGAGTCTCTACAAGAAGAGTATCGTCAAAGATTGTCGGCCCTCGAAAGAAGGTAAATGGTTTGCATATTTCTAGAATCTTAGTATTAATGCCTCTGTTCTAGAAAAACTGCAGGGACGTATTTGAAGAAAGTTTTATGGTCAGTACTTTTGAAAATTTTCTGTCATCAAAGCATGGCGACTCTGGAACGAACGTGCATGGATACCTACTCTCCGATTCAAATGTTCCAATGAACCAAAACATTCAGTGCAAAGTTCACGGTGGTTGTGATCGTTCTCTTATCGGCCCATTTCATCGATTAGCCTGCTTTCTCTTGCAATTAAACGCATATGATACGCACAGGACTCGTGCGCATAACAGAACAGGTGAATTGATCACTTTCTCGCTTCTGATTTCCCTTTTTATTGTTTTCATGTTCTTGATTAGGCAGATACTGTGGGTTGTTGAAGCTATGTGAGGCTTTGAAGGCTTAAAATGGGTGGTTGTGAGGCTTCTATGGACCCAAACTGAAGTGACAGACAAAGAGCAACTGCAATCTTCTCATAAAATATTCCGGTAAGATCAATTCAACCTCAAAATCATTATACTCATCAGAATTTAGGTGTCAGTGATATATTTTAGTGTAAAAACAAATGAATTGTTGATCTTTCATTTAGTGGCTAATCTAACCAATTCTTTCAGTTCCATACGTGTGGGTAAGTACTGTTAAACCAAACAGGTTCTTATTTATAAGCTTCATGTAATATGAAGGATTTGAGCTTAAGATCAATTAGATTGTGAATTTAGTTTTGTTGGGTTAATCGGGTTTGGTTCACGGGTCATGGTTCGGTAGTTCATGGGTTATGGGTCACATGGGTCGGTAGGTAAATGGATACCAAATAGTTAATGGATCTTGGGGAAGGAATTGGTCAGGAGTTCAAGTGGGTGGTGAACGTTGCATGAAAGCAGGAGAAGGTGGACCATTTCATCGGGGCTTTTGTGTTTTCTTTTATTTATAAATATTAGCATTATGTTTACGTTTTGAATACCCTTGTAATCCTTATTTCTTGAAGTAATACACAGAGAAAACTTGTTCCAAATAGTGTGTGTTGTGTGTGTTTCAAGGGGCCTGAACCAACAAGTTTTAGGGTTACAATGTTTGTAACTTGGCTTCATGTGTAATAACTTGGTTGAGATGAAAGAACCATAAGTTACTCGGTTTCATTGCATGCATGTACAACCAATTAATAGGTAGATTACTACATTTTGTGAGAAATTGTACTTCCCATAGTTGATTACTTCTAAAGGTAATGTTGATCTAATATGACCCTACAAGTTATATTTTGTAAGGAATATCTGTAGTTATCGCTATCAAGCTCTCTAAATATCTAAAGGAATCATATGATGAGCAAGACGCAACGGAGTCAAAGCCACATGGGCTTCAATCTCATGCCCCAACACAGAGATGAGAAGAACCCAACAGGAGTTCAGGAAGAAATTTGCCTGATGATGCAGACTCTGCAGTTGAATCGGAGAGGTTGAAGATGGAATTGAAGAACATGGAGACTGCACTTCTAGGTGCTAGACAAGCTCAGGTATTCGAAAATCATGTTTTTTAATTAAATATTTGTTCTCAACAGTGTGGATAATATATATTCTCCCCAAGATAGTTAAATATTTGTTATGATACAAGCTAAATCAAAATAGTTTCATCTTCACACAATCAATAAATTGTTGACATGTTATTTATACCGCAAATTTGATTCGTGTATTCTTTATGATCATAGTTTTTATGCCATATCTACTGATGAATGTCGGTGTTTATATTTAATTCTTCTTAATTGGCTAAACTGTGCATTTTTGTCATCTCCTGGGGTTCCACACTGTTTTTTAAATGCTTGTATTTATTTGTATGTTCAGCTGTCCTTAATCATTTTAGTCACCTATCACAGCCAAAAACTGATGAAATTGTAAAATCAATGATAGAGAATGAGCGGCTGAACTCTATAACCCTTTATCCGGGGCTTATATCTTTCTGCTTTATGATCGATCAGTTTATGCTTAGTTATGCAAAAATGAAGTCCAGGTTTGTGAATCAGCACAAAGTCTATCCTTATTTTATTTTTGACAACTAAATGTAACTAATGTTTCTAATGTCTTGTTTGCTATATGTTAACTCAGCCTTAATAACTCAGGTTTATGCTCTCATGAAAGAAACAGACGCACGTAGAGGGCAAAATTAAAGAAGTGATGCCACCACTTCTGTAAAGGAAAAAGATTATATTATCACCCAAGTTATGGCAGAAGGTATACAATTGTATCACTTGTGTGACCAACAAACTGAAATGAGGGTTGAAACAACAAACATACCCGGTAAAATCCCACTCCTTTTTTTACAAATATTTATCTCTGAGCAGGAAGGAACAGCAGATTCTGTCTAAATTCACTAAAATCAATATATTATGTTGATGCCAAGATGATGAGGTCGAGCAGGTTGGTGTTAAAACATGTCTTTTTTGGTACGGGTCAAAAAATGGGCAAGGCTGGTTTGGGTGACTCATAAACAGTTTTCCTGTCTATTTTAAATTTTCGAGAATAATGAATTCGTTATTATGATTAGCTAATTTGTCCTGATTTAATCTAGCTGATCCTTTTGAGAAAACACAAACAATTCCACCCATTAATAAATGGGTGTATATGCTATTTTTACTTTTTTTTCCTTGTTGCATGCAGTTTCTAGAGAAGATATGCTTAGGAAAGACATCAACGACCTACAAAAACAATATCAAGTTTGTTTTGAAGTTTTGATTTCATAAATAGGGAAATAATTGCGTATTATTTTCTTTGTTTTCATTGCATCACTACCTTTGCTACTGATGTGGCAATTAGGCTGGTTTGGAGGGGTTTGGTTAATGGGTAGAGTGGACCAGCAGATAATTCTATTTTTAGTTTATTAATCAATAGTTGATGCGTATAATAATCCAAATCTTTGAATAAAATGACTTTAGAGGTCATATGCGCTAAAATGTGCTTTGGGTGGCTTTATCAAACAGTTTCACCTGTTTCTTGTTTAGCTAAATATGTTGGTTTGATCATTTGACATGCTTGGGATAAAACATATTCTAAACTGGCCAAATTTAAGTGAACGGGTTGAGTTTATCATCTGTTCTCAGGAAAGTGAATGTAGATGTGAAGAATTGGTTATGCAACTACGAATCTACCAGGTCTCTTTTTAGGCAGATTCAGGCTATGCAGGCATTCTTTTGTTTGACATGGTACCTTGAACTCTATAGTTTGAACACTTATATTCCTTTAATAGGACCAACTGCTAGAAAGGCAGAAGCTTGGGCTGTTTTGGAGGGATCCCTAAACATGTGGCTTCGGGTCTGATAAATAGTATATATGTGTGTGTATTTTCTTTAAAGTATAAATTTTTTATGTTTATAAACTTCCTTGGTAACTCATTTTGAGGATGCAGAGGACAAAGCTACAGCTATAGAGGAAAGAGACCATTCTATTAGTGCACATTTATCCCAAACATTATTCTAGATTAAGGTGCTTTTGTTTTTTCTCCTTAATTGGTTATATGAAAAAATTAGATGGGTAGGGTACCGGGTCAAAATATGTAAATTTTTATTACGGGTCAGGGTGGGTTGATCGGAGCACTTATTTAAAATCTTTAACTATTTATAAATAATAATCATGTTAAATATGAATACAAAATTACATTTTTTCCAATTATAAAATTATATTTTCATTAAAATGATTTAAAAGATAAAATTATGTGAATCAACCCATAAATCAAATCGAGTAAAATAAATAAAGATGACAGGTTATTCTAGGTTACTGGCTCTGTGTTAGGCTTGAAAAGAAACTAGAGAGAAGAATATAACACAATTCAAGCTAAGCAATTCGATTAGTTGTTACCCTTTTTATTCCATTCTTAGTTTGGTTACAATTGGTTACAACGGGATATGTCATGTACAATATTAAACCTTGAATTTTACATCCATAACGCATTAACCCGCTTAAGTATTAACTAGTCATTATTATCTTCGAAATAACCCCCCCCCCCCCCCCAAAAAACAACACACACACACCTCTGAAAAATTTTTGACCTTGAAAATGGAAGAGGGAAAACGTAATCGAATCTCATCAACAAATTCTTAGTGCATAGTACCTAAGCTACGGCCTCTCGTAACTACGATGGTCTAAAATTGCATGTGGTGGAAGTAAAAACCACAAAGCGGTCGGAAAGGGGATCACAAATAGATTAAAGCCATGAGTTCGTTTCATAAGAGAAACATGAAAAGTGGGGTGAGCCCTTGAATCAGCAGGAAAGTCTAATCGATAAAGAGAACTCCCGAATTTCTCGAGAATTAAGAATGGCCCATAGAAAGGAGCTGCAGTAACCCTATGTAACTTCTCCACAAAACTTATAGAGGTGTCAGCAGCAATATATGGGATATGGATATTAGGCTTATAACCAGATAAAGCTTCAAACCGGGACATCTGAATAGTAGAATGAGAGGTGGTATTATACCAAAACCCCACGATGTTGAGCGTAGCTCAAATCAGGTATATTAACTTGAGAAAAAGACAAAGATGTCTTGGAAGGAATCCTCAACCTTCATTTTTTGATTTTTTGATCAGAATACGTATGAGATCAGAAAGGCCATCATTGGGGCAAATAGAACAAGTGAGGAAGAAAGGAAGGAGCTTCGGCTTCAGTTCCGCAAAGGTAGACTTTTTCCAGGTTAGCTAGGGAGATGATCCATAGTATTAGACTAGGTTATTATTAGTGAATATTTTAGGGTTAATTATGTAATATTGTCCTTTATATAAAGGACCCTTTATTGTAACCCTAAACACACAATTACTCAATACAATTACAATTACAAGGTTTAACTTGGTATCGGAGCCAGGAGGGCTCAACCATCGCCGAAACCCTAATCAGGGCTGCCGGCCGCCCGCCGCCGCCCTATCCAACCATCATTGCTCCTACTTTTTTCACATTTTTCTTTTTCCATTCTTGTTAACCAATAAGGTTTAGATCTAGCCTCTAACCTCTAATCTTCACAACATCACAACAAACCTATCACACCACCATAGCAGCACAACCCATTGCTTCTTTTACAATAACCACCATCACCTTCAACAGGCGAATACAGACCGTCGTTGTCTCTTTCCTTTCAAGCAACCACAACCGCCGCCGCTGCCAAACCCTAACCCTAGCCGCTGCTAAACCCTAACCCTAGCCGCCGCCAAACCCAAACCTAGCCGCCGCCAAACCCTAACCCTATCCGCCGCCAAACCCTAATTTTAGCCGCCGCAAACCACATACAATCGTCGCCGCTCCTTCTCTTCCATATCAACCCATCATCGCATACAACGCGATGCTTCACCGTTTCGCTGCCGCTATACAACAGCGGTTTCGCCATACAACGGCGGCGCACCTTTGTGCAAAATTTTTAGGTGTGGTTGTTAAGGAGATACTGGAGAAGAACAACAGGAGTTTTAGTTTCACATCGTATACAATACAACACGATAACAGGAGAAACACAACCAGTGTCTCACACCTCATTCGATGTCTACGGCTAGCAAACATGCCTGTTGGATTAAATAAGGGAAACAACAACCCTTATTTATTTTTAATTGACATGATGGGGTCGGATGAGAAGTGATGGAGTAATCAAGTGGCCTGGATCAGATATTGAACAAGACCAATAATTTACTTTACTTATTTTCTTATTGTTATAGTTTTTTGGTTTTGGATTTCAAGCTAAATCACTCCCGAGCTTAGCTTGCGGGGGAATATTAGACTAGATTGTTATTAGTGAATAGTTTAGGGTTAATTATGTAATATTGTCCTTTGTATAAAGGACCCTCTATTGTAACCCTAAACACACAATTACTCAATACAATTACAATTACAAGGTTTAACTCATAGTAAAGAAGTAGACATGGTACGAATAGGATTGAGAAGGAGCTCTTCCCTTTTTGGGGTGCATTATAGCACAATCCGTGATTGCGTTTTTCCGTTGGACATAACTTCTTGTTGTTGTATCCGGTTAGCTTATCGCTCTAACTACTAAGAGTAAGTAGCTAACATTCGTACTTGTTTCTAGGCTTCAATGTATCATTATGGGAATGTGGATCGGCCTAGGATCAACTGGTTTCGAGCAAACTCGTGGAGCTTGTAGTTTGGATTATCGTAGAAAGAATAAGAGGAGCCCTCGTCCGTTCTCTTTGATTGATTCACCTTCAATTATTCAATCAAGGAAGCAGTCAAAGTAGTGTTTTGAAAAGACTCAAAATGCATGAACCTCAATGAGGTGCTACTAGCAGCGCAAACCTTTATGAACAAGAGAGAAACATGCTAAAGTGTCGATACAGGGTCGGTGAGTTCACAGATTAAACAAACATGCAAACAGTTTAATAACAGATAAGAAAGCAAAGTATATCATAGTAGATAGCTAATCTACAAACATGTTACTTCTAAGTCATTGGAAAAAAATGCTTGTTCGTCCTCATTCCCTGTCGTCATCTTCCGTTCAGTGCAAGTGGCCTAGAGTTGCTTTGAAATACGATGAGGTTGTTTATGGTCAATCATTTGCTTTACATCTTTCATTCTCCACCCCAGACTAGACATATTATCCTTAGTACTTGATGAGGCTGCTTTAGAAGGAGAAGGTTCCACCTCCTTCTAAACGCATGCCCTCGGACTAGATCTACTTCTACTCTACATCCCCGGTCTACTTTGCCTCCCCTCCCTTGCTCTGTTGAGCAGGCCATAGCCGCCTTAGTGGCCATTATGGACACTTAGAGGCAACTTATCAAAAGACTTCTGCTCGATAACGTGATCCTTAGGTAAGGTCCGCAACGAGCTACGGAGAAGATTGTAGTAGGCGAGGAGCGAGACAAGGAATCAGGCAGGAATCACAATGTCTTGGCAAACAGAGTTATGGGATTGACGGAGCACGTGGATGGACATGAAGTGACTATAACAACTACCAGACTACGAGTTGAGGAGATGAATGCGGTAGAATCGGAACCCAAGGAGGAAGAACCAAGGAAGATGAATGAGGTAGAATCGGAACCCAAGGAGGAAGAACCAAGGGAACTCCTAGAAGAGAAGCTAGAAGAGGAGCATGAGGACAACGTTGGATCTGTTGTGTCTCACTGATTCTATTTAATAAAGGATTTTAAATGAGAAAACGAGAAGTATGAGACTTAATTTTAGGTTTCCAAAGATGTTTTGTATTAGTCTAAGTAATTACTATTTATTATTAGATGGACTTAAATATATCTCTTGGTATGTGATACACTTTTTTAATCGCGTATGAGATTGGGATAACCCATACCCGTCCCAAACCCGCACCTTTGCCATCATATCCCTATGTATGTTGGCTTCACTACCTCTATTCCTATAAATTCTAACAAGTGTCACTAAAAATGATTACAAGGCATCATGTCTTAGTGATCATTAAGATTTGATAATAAATATTATGCTTTTAAGAGTGGTATCTTTTTATATCTGTTTTGACTTAGATTCTACTTATATTATAACTTTTAACTCGTATGTTATATGAAAACCTTGATAGAAGGTTCTTTTAAAAAGATTATTTCCCACAAAAAGTTACTATGATCACTTTACTTTGTTAGTTGTGTTTCATGAATAATGGTATGATATGTGTATAATTTGATGCTTATATCAATCTGATTCATTTTTTGCGATTCAATTATATCTTGCAAAATCTAATTTGCATTGGAAATCTAAATTGTTGGTTTATAGCAAAATGAAACACAATGGGATGTGTTATCATTTTGTTAGAGGATTGATCACTCGTCAATCAACTTAAAGAACATCTCAAGTGTAAAGGAATTTAGTTGATATGTTTATTAAATCTGTGGTGCTGAATAACCTGATATTTACATAGCTCCGGTTGGTATTTAGTAATAATGTTAAGAAGGCGGGGGTAACTAGGAGGTGTTAAAATTAGAGAGAGGTTTTTTGGGCAAAAGTACATTGAAGAGGAGTGCAACCGGACGTGATTCGAAGCCTCTAAGTGGGAGATTTGTCTGATGTAAGCTTTATATGGATTAAAATAGAGTAGTTGGGCTAGTCGATCCAAGCTCTAAATGGGCCTAGTTTAATTATCTTTTTAATAAAGGGACTAACCCTAATTCTAGCCTATAAATATAACCTTGTACTTTTATCATTCAGTATAAAGAAAAACCCTAGTTGCCCCTAGATGATGTAGGTTGTACACTGCGGCCGCACCTCTATAAATCTCTATTCTTGATTGTGTTCATGTGCGATTTGATCTTAACAATAACCAGATCTTAATCCAGTTTAGAAAAGATAATTACCCCTCCTAACTTATCCAAAAACTTTTATATTTGTGGAATATGGAACTCATCCTTGATGGTAGCTTCATTCAGCCGCTTATAATTGTAACAACCCAAGCATCATACCAGACGTTAGCCGTTCTGATAATCGACACTCTCAGGCATTTATCGACGATAGTAATTGGTACTTGTATAGCTACCATTATATAGAAGAATGATGACAGATGATATTCTTGTATTTAATACAACCAAGGTGTTGAATACCTTACAACTTTTTAAATCTTATTTCTGTTATAAAATTACTTTTTGTGAAAAATATGATTATTTATCATATAAAAGTAAAAGTATTTAAGTTATATATATATATATATATATATATATATATATATTATATTTAATGTATTGCATTTCAAAATTTTATTTTTTGTATAGAATCTTTGCATTACATAAACTTTGATAACTTACTATCGCCAACTTGATGTTTAGATTTTAATCAATTATTATTTCTTATATATATATTTAGTGTATAATATACACACACATATATATACATACATATACATATATATAGATAAAATATAACTTGAAAAAGGTGACATTTATATAGTAATTCGAAACTGTATCTATTAATTTACAAAAAAAATGTTTAAAAATACAAAAATAGTGTTTAATAAATAGAATATTGTTAACTCATTTGTAAAATAAATATTTTGGGGTTGTTTATTTAAGGGCCAATTGCATATATACCCTTGTAAACTTTGTTAATTGCATATAACCCAACTCAAAACCAAAATTGCATATATCTCCTTCCTTAATATACTTTATTACATATTTACCCAACTTATAACTAAAATTGTATATAACTCCTTTAATGGAAAAAAAAATCAAATATACCCATTTTGATTTTTTATTAAAAATAAATCATAGTATGACTATTTTACTCATAATTGTTTGTGATTGTTTTTTTGTCATGATTTTTCTTGTTTTGTAACAAACTAAAAGTTTGGTATTTGTGTTGTATTTTATTATTGTTATTCCAAATGCTTGATCAAGAAAGATTGATTCAACACAAATAAATAAAATTATTTAAAAATGTAAAAAAAGAAAAAAAAAAGTTTAAAAAACTAAAAACACTCATTAGCGAAACATGATTACAAAACAAAAAATATAAAAAAGAAAAAAAAAAAGCTAGCTAAAAATAGGTGTATATGAAAATAAAAAAAACTATACTTTTGGAAAAGACGAGGGTGACATTATCAATATATAAAATATTTTTTAAAAATAAATCAATGGGTAAATTTAAAAAAAATTTCATTTAGAGAGGGGATATACGTAACTAGCTTTAGTAAACCCGTGTATTACACGGGGTTGAACAAATAAAATATTAAATATAATAAAATTTTATCATGTATAAAACGATATTTTACGATGAAATATAATTGAAATTAGGTAAGTAAGAACAATATGTAATAAAATAATTATATCAACTTTTTAAACTTTTGGTTTAAAACTTTTTTTTCAAAAAAAAATAATAAATATTTTGTTTAAAACAAACCGTATTAAAAATATCATTTTTAAAAATTTTCTTATTATAAATTTCAATTTTAATTTTTTATAAAAAATTAACTTTTTAAAAAAACCAATTTTAAAAAAGTTTGATGTTTTGTTAAAGTTTCTTATTCTATAAAAGTTTGATATATATCATATACATATATCATATACACTATTAATAATTTCAAAGTAAAATGGTTTACGTTATTATCTACCATGGACATTGACATGGATATGGATGAAAAAAAAGAAAAATAAACTATAAAATATTACATATAAAATAAGGGTTATTGGATTTTAATAATCCCAACTTTCATTTATTGGCCAGAATTAATCCCAACTAAAGAAATGTTTACAGACACTTCCAACTTTGAGCTTATTTTTCTTCAATGATCCCTTAATAACTGAGAGTTAGCACCTTTAGTTTTTCGATGACATGGACTGTTTATATGCCTAAAAAACTAAGCAGAAAGCTGAAATCAACTATCAGTTTCGTCAATCTGAAACTTTTGCACCCTAAAACCCGTCAATTTTCATCTTCGGATCTGAACCACTTAACTCATTGGAGGTAGATTTAAGGTGTCGTTGGAGGCTAGGCACCGAAAAAAAGACTTGATAGAGGCTAGGCGGCGGTGTAGTTGAAAAATGGCTTAATGTTGGTCCCATTTCATTACAAAAAACTAACGGAGGTTAACTCTCAGTTAGTAAGGGATTGTTGGAGGAAAATAAGTTCAAAGTTGGGAGTGTATACAAACATTTCCTGAGTTGGGATTAATCCCGGCCAATAAATAAAACTTGAGATTATTAAAATCCAATAACCCATAAAATAATAATATTTAATTATATATAAGCATATATATCATATATATATATATATATAATTATAAAGTAATCCGGTTTTTAAATTCAGTTCTTTCGGTGTGACTAGTCATCCATTAAAAAATTACTGGTCTATCCAATTTTAAAAACATCAGTAATAATTTCAAACGGTAAAATGCTTGACGTTATTATCTACCATAGACGTTGACATGGATTTGGACAGAAAAAAAGAAACGTAAATAAATAAATAAAAATATTGACACGCTAAGAAAAGTAAATAAAATAATATTGATATTTGGAAAGTAATCATGGTAAGGATGCAAACAGGAAAATGGTGTATTCACGGACCAATTTGTTGATTTGTTGATCTTAAATATACACGTACCAGAAAGAAGACAAAGGCAAGTAAAATCCCGTGCCACGCAGTAAATAAAACAAAAGATGTTCACTTGTGTAACTTTATAGATAAACTAGTTTTAGGAATTAGTGTATTACACGAATTTATAAATAAAATGTTAAATATAATGAAGTTTTATTAATTATATAATAATATTTTAAGAAAAAATATGCTTAAAATTTTGTATAAGTAATGACTATAAGTCTATAAGTAATAAAACAACGATATTAACTTTTTAAACTTTTTTGTATTTTAAAAATAATTTAATATTTTGTTTCATAATAAGCTGTTTTAAAGAAAAATGTTATTTTTAAAATTTTATTTATTGTAACCTAATTTTATTATTTTTTGTTTATAAAAATTTTACTTTTTAAAAACACTAATTTTAAAATACTTCGTATTTTTAAAAAAGATTAATGTTTTAGAAAAAATTATTATTTTATAACAATTTATTTTTTTAGAAATAACATCAATAAAAAAATCTATTTCTTAATTTATGTAAAACTATTTTTATTATAAAAAAATTAAATAATATTATTAATATATATATATATATATATATAATATAGTTATTTAATAGCAAAGAGAAGAAAGAAAACCTGAAGAGAAAGAATGCAATAAGGGCCGGCCTAACAGGCATTGTGGGTAATGCTAGGGCTTTGGGGCCCAAAAAAATTAGGGCCTCCACCTTTAGAAATATATATACGTTTGGGCCTCTGGGGAAGGTCGGGAACCAAGATTAAAATACCAAGCTAGGGCAAAATCGCAATGGATGGTTGGAGGGGAGATCAATCGTCTTTGAGAGGGGAGAAAGAGGAGATTGATTGGGCATTCTGGAATCCTTTCCCGATAACAGGTCTCGGTTAGTTAATTTTTTTGCTTTTTTGGTCGAAATTTGCAGTTTGTGATTTTCACTCTTACAACTGTTGTAGACTTTGATTTCTTGTTTCAGACACTTCCATGTCTTCTTTTTCGTAAAAGCAAGCTTGCAGCCGACCTGTCATTAGTTTAGCACTTTGGCTTTGATTGTAGTGGTGGGGGCCATCTTTAGAGTGTTTCCAAGTTTGGACTTTAAGTTTGACTTTCACATATAATTCTTCTCTCTTAATTTGAATTTGTAAACTTATAATTTTGACTTGAAAGGTGATAACCTGGTGTTTGTTTGTGCAGGAGTTTAATCTGATAGATCCATATGCATGTGCCAATAAACTTGGAGTAGAACTTAGAGTATGTATTTCTTAGGTAATGCCTATTTGATTGTTTTAGTATCGTTGTTTTTTAACCTATTGCTTGAATACATGATGTCAAATGTTGAACATCTTGTTTTTGTTAATATTCTAACATTCTGCTAGTAAACATTTTCTGATAGGGTTTATTGGGTGAAGTGTTACACAATTTATGAGAGAGGTTAGGTGTTTAATATTCTGTTAATAAACATTCAGAAAGTTCAAGTTTATCGTCTCAAGATCAACCAGTTAGTGAAGGAGAGTTTATAACAAAAAAGAAAGTTGAAAAGGCCCCAAAAATTTTACTCGCTTTAGGCCTCCGAAAATGTTAAGCCGGCCCTGAAAAGTGAATGCAATGTAGGATGAAACTTGGAAGTATAAGAGCAAAATATTGATAAGTCATTTACATGGTGATGGAAAATCAAAAGATTATGAAAACATGGAAAGAATGATAAGGTCACTAACAATCATCTCGTTTTTTTCTTTTTTTTTCGTATAACATATCAACTTCTCATCAACTTTTTTTTTCTCTAGCTTTTCTCTTTTTTCATGGTGTCGTCTTAGTTTTTATGCGATTCCTCATTTTCCCCAATTTAGTTTTCAATTTGTGGAGGCGCGGTTTGTAAATCCCGAAGAAAACTCATCGGGTAGTAGCATATTGGAACCGGGGGCGTGGTGTTCCTAGCCGGCCCCGGTTTTTCCGGTGCTGACTTCTTCATGGATTGATTTCGTGTGCCCTAACAATAATACTAAAATGTGGTCATTATGCATGGCAAAATGGATTGGGGCGAGGTACCAAGTTAAAAAGAGTATGGGTCAAAATAAGTTCGGGTGAGGATGAACTGATTTAATAAAAGGTCATTTTGGATCGGTTTAGATTCAAGCTTAGGTTGGGACATGTTCAGGTCAAGATGGATCAATTTAAGAGTACCAAATTCTCCTTCTTACAATAGATGTTTTAATTTCATAATAGACTTTTATATATAAAAGTCATTCGAGTTCAAGACTTTGATCTTGAAGCTGACGCGTATTAATACCCGAATCCAATAAGTCAACATTCATCTTCCAACACTTAATAAACAACATTTTAATTTTAGATCAAGAATACAACTTGCTTCCTCTAAATCTTTTATGACTAAAATGGATCCAAAATTATCCATCTTTTCTACCTACATCGAGGCTTGATCCAATCAACCAATTTCCACAAAACATTTGTCATCAGAATCATAATCAAGTAATAATTCAATGAAAAGCCTTAAACCCTTTAAAACCCGTAGCTTGTACTTGTGAATCTTTAAATCAAACCTAAATTCAAAGGGTAGACGGTCATCAAAAGAGAGAATTGCAACGAAGCTACAAAGTTGGAGGTGAGCCACTGATTTGGAGGATTTCAAGCTATCATTTGTTGTTTATAGAGAGATAGAATATATTATCTGAATTTGTGAATTTCAGCCTTTCACTTTTGATCTAGTCGTCCATCTATGTATTACTACCGGCTTGTTTTATAGGTTGAGCCCATTTGACCCGTTGACTTTTTTTTTCCTAACTCTAAGAACGCTCATCCTGACCTTTTAAGAACAAAACATGATCCAAAACAACCTATGATTTTATTTTAGAGCTTATATCAACCCAAAATTACACACACAGGTCAAATTTACTAGGTCTAATATTTAGGTAACAACTATATTATAAGCATAACATAAATTAGTAATCAATATATAGTTTGTTGTCTTGTAATATGGAGTATAGATAGATTGAGACTTTGTTCTCAAATGGATGTAATAGAGTAACAGCATTCACACCTTATTATTTATCTTTATTCTTATAATTACATTAAAAATAATTAATTTTCTTTTTACTTTCAATTAAATAATATATCTTTTGTACCTTTATAATTATCTTTTTTTTTCTTCTCTACTCACAACTACTTTCAAAAATATTAAAAATTTATAAGAGTTAAACAGCGAATCTTCAAATTTACAGATAAGCAATAAAATTTTTTATTTTTACTCACAACCACTTAAAAACATATCATATATTCATATAATATATGAATTACACTCATAAACTTTTAAGTAACCAGATGTGAATGCTCTAACATAATATACTTTACAAACAAATGATATGTAATGATTTTAAAAATATAATAGGCATAAATTTAAGAGTGTGTGTTTTTACCATTACAATGGCCGAGGTTGTGATGTAGGGTGAATATTGACATATATTTGGTAAGAAAAGAAAAAAAGGAAAAAAAAAAGAAACGAAGATATATAATAATAATAAATATTGACGTGTTAACAAATATATATAATAATATTAAAATATTAATTTTGGAAAGTAATCTGGTCACAGACGAAGGCCTTAATGTCTTATTATCTTCAAGATTTCACAACGGTACGCAAATCTGATGTCAATAAATGATTTGACAACTCACAACGTCAATTCGCAGAAGAAATCAAACAAGTACGCTGTCGTAATCCATGATTCACAACCTCCATCTTCAAATCAATCAAATACCGGTTTCGTTTAACCTATTCAATCTGCAATGCAATGTCGATGATTTTGAAACTATCGTTACAGATTCAGATTCTAGGGTTTCGCGATGAGTTTGATCGATGTGGTTTGAGGAATTTAGAAGATGGCGTGGTTAGAAGAACATCGCGATGGTAAGTATTTGATCGCTACTTAATTCGATATCTGTTTGTTAATCTATCAGTTTTAGATGTTGATGCTAGGGTTTCTGGATTGTGGTACCAAAATACAAGTAATCTCAAGCGTAGTGATAGTTTCTCGTTCCTTGATTATAGACTTATAGTTTTAATTGCCTCGTTTCGTCTACAGAATATCATGATGACTTTTTTCTGAAAAACGTGATGATTCTTCAGGAAAGCAATTTTATTCTTCAGAAAAAGATGATGCTTCTTCGAGGCGTTTGAAGGAGGGAGATGATGCTGATGACTCAACTAATTCTACTGAGGAGAAGGCAAGTGTTGAAACATTGTTATATCCTGAAGATCATCAAGATTACATTTACCCTGTAGCTAGGTGATTTTCTCGCTTCTGATTTCCTTTTTCATTACAAAACCTATCAACTAACTCTGATATCCAAAACATTCAGGTTCAGGAGTCGTGCACAGAACATATAAAACAAAACATTACAGGTGATTTCTCTTTTCGTAGTTTTCATGTTCTTGATTCTGATTTCTACAATTTCTTTATGTGAGTCCAATGTTCTTGACTTGGGAGATACCAGGGACATCCTTAAGCTGTCCAATATTGTTCTTTGACCTCAACATCACTTCAAGAAAGTATCAAAATCAACTCGATCGGGAGTAACTGTTGAAGCTATGTAACAATTTTCCCATGAAATCTTCTGGTAAGATCAATTCAACCTTGAAAACATTATACTCATCCGATTTTGGGTGTCAGTGAGATATTTTTTTGTGTAAAAACAAATAAATCGTTGATCTTTTAGGTTGAATTTGGGAGAAGAGGACGGTGCATCGATTTCATTTAGTGGCTAATCGAATCAATTCTTTCAGTTCCATATGTTTGGGTAAGTACTGTTAAACCAAACTGGTTCTTATTTGTAAGTTTCAAGTAAGCTTAAGATCAATTAGATTATGAATTTATTTTTAGGTTTACAATTAAGCTTTAACTTTTTATATTTGTAACTCGGCTTCATCTGTGATAACTTGATTGCAATTTCACAGAAACAATGAGTCAGAATGTTGAGACACAAGTCTGCTGGTCATGAACAGGGAGATGAAAAAGAATACAAC
The DNA here is from genome assembly GCA_025506415.1 of Flaveria robusta. Classification (NCBI taxonomy): domain Eukaryota; kingdom Viridiplantae; phylum Streptophyta; class Magnoliopsida; order Asterales; family Asteraceae; genus Flaveria; species Flaveria robusta. The sequence continues at coordinate 18,066,912 of CM046459.1, read as the reverse complement.
AGGAGTTCAGGAAGAAACCTACAGGTTATGCTGAATTCATACATAAGTTCCTTATATAGTTTATGGATTGATCATGCAAAAAATAAAGAACTGTTAGTTGAACTATTATAAGTTTAAGCACTTTATTCTAAAGAGGACTAATTGCTTGTTAGAAAATGAAGTCCATGGGCATTTTTGGTGAGTGTTTTGAAGTTTAAGAATATAGTTATGCAAAAATGAAGTCCACGTTTGTGAATTAGCAAAAAGTCTACAGGCTTTTTTTCCTTCTTTTATTTTATTTTTGACAACTACACATAACTAATGATTCTTCAGAAAAACATGGCTATTCTTCAGAAAATCATGATGGTTCTTTGAAGCATTTGAAGGAGGGAGATGATGCTGATGACTCAACTAACTCTACCGAGGAGAAGGCAAGTGTAGAAACGTTATATCCTGAAGATGATCAAGATTGCATTTACCCTGTGGATATAAACTCTGAAATTCAAAACATTCAGTGCAGTGTTCACGGTGGTGGTGAGCCTGCTTTCCTCCACCGCGTCCCTTGCGATTAAATGCATATGGGCAAGACGAGACGAAGCCGATGAAGATTACTCCGAAATCAAGGTATATTCAGGAGTCCTGCAAATAAAAGAACAAAACAGAACAGAACAGGTGAGTTTTTCTCTTTCTCGCTTCTGATTTCCCTTCTCATAGTTTTCGTTTTCTTGATTCGACAGATACTGTGGTTTGTTGGTGGATGATTGTGGGTTATTCAAGGAAGAAAAATCACTAGCTGAGACTCGGGCCAATAAGAAAGCGAGAACTGAACTTGAGAGTTGTTTAAGGGAGACTAAAGAACGAGAAGCTATGCTAGTTCAAACTTTGAAAGAGTTAAGGCAGACTCTGAGCAGAAAGAAACAGCAGGTTTCCGTCTAAATTCACTAAAATCAATATATTATGGTGATGCCAAGATGATGAGGTCAAGCAGGTTGGTGTTAAAACATGTCTTTTTTTTTTGGTATGGGTCGAAAAATGGGCAAGGCTGGTTTGGGTGACCCATAAACAGTTTTCCTGTCTATTTAAAATTTTTATTATTAATAAATGAATTTGTTAATTATGATTAGCTAATTTTCCTGTAAAATTACTGGTTCGTTATTCGATCCGATTTTAAAAACATTATTAATAATTTCAAATAATAAAATGATTGATATTATTATCTACCATGGACGTTGACATGGATTTGGTGGAAAAAAAGAAACGTAAATAAATATTATAAAAATATTAACACGTTAAGAAAAGTAAATAAAATAATATTGATATTTGGAAAGTAATCATGGTAAGGACGCAGGCAGATCATCTTCAAGATTCGGCAACGGTCGGCACGCTATCATAATCCACCATTCCAAAACTTATTACAACGTCAAGTCAATCATCCACAGATGAAATTCAACAAGCACGCTATCATAATCCATGATTCACAATCGATCTCCGTCTTCAAATCAATCAATCAATCAATCAATCAAAAACCGAGTTTGTATTACTTTTCGTTTATCCTTTTTAATCTGCAATACAATTTCGATATGATGATTCTGAAACTATCGTTACGTGTTTTCTAGGGTTTGGTGATGCGATTGATCGATGTTAGGGAGCTTTTGGTCGGTTCTGATTCCACCGTCGATGGTACGCTACTTAATTCCTAATCTATGAGTGCTTCGATTCACTGTTTGAAATCCGCAGATGAAATTCAGCAATTAACTATCGTAGTCAATGATTCACAATCTCCATTCATCAAAAAACTGTTGATTCTCTTATAACAGAGTTTGTTTTCCTTTTCCTTTTCGTTTTCGTTTTTGTTTTTCAATCTCAATAACGATGATTTTGAAACTATCGTTTACAGATTCTAGGGTTTCGCGATGCTTCTTTTGATTCATGTGGTTTGAGGAATTTAGAAGATCAGCGAGAGCGTGAAGAACATCAGGAAGAACAGACCAGACCGGTGGTTCTGCTTCCACCGTCGGTCGATATATGGTAAGCATGCATTAATTCGATCACTATTTAATTCCTAATCTATGATCTATCAGTTCATTTATGAGTTTTAATTGCTTCGTTTCATCCTCAGAAAAACATTACGTTTCTTCAGAAAATCATGATGGTTCTTCGAGGCATTTGAAGGAGGGAGATGATGCTGATGACTCAACTAACTCTACTGAGGAGAAGCCAACTGTAGAAACGTTATATCCTGAAGATCATCAAGATTAGATTTACCCTGTAGCTAGGTGATTTTCTCGCTTCTGATTTCCCTTTTCAACTAACTCTGATATCCAAAACATTCAGGTTCAGGAGTCGTGCACAGAACATATATAACAAAACAGGTGATTTCTCGCTTCTGATTTCCCTTTTCATAGTTTTCATGTTCTTGATTCTGACTTCTACAATTTCTTTTTGTGAGTCCAATGTTCTTGACTTTGGAGATACCACGGACATCCGTAAACTGTCCAATGTTCTTTGACCTCAACATTACTTCAAGAAAACCAATTTTCTCATGAAATCTTCTGGTAAGATCACTTCAACCTTGAAAACATTATACTCATCCGATTTAGGGTTACAATTAAGCTCTAACTTTTGATATTTGTTACTCGGCAATGAGTAAGAATGCTGGGACACAAGTCTGCTGGTCATGAACAGGGAGATGAAAGGAATACAACAGGAGTTCAGGAAGAAACCTACAGGTTTCGCTGTATTCATACATAAGTCACTAGACTTTATTGTTGTATGTTTATATCTCAGCTTACATTGATGACCGCATTGAAGTTGAAGCTGTTTTACAAACAAAATCAAGTGAAGATGATGCTACAGAACACTGAGAAAACTCAATAATTGGTTCCACAATATCTTTTGTGTTAATAGAAAATGAGTTGGGAGGTTTTGAAGACCAAGTTGCTACCACTTCCCCTGAGCTGCATCATATTATGGACAATATGCAATTGGGTCAGAACCACATGCGCACCAAAACAGGTGATTTCTCGCTTCTGATTTCCCTTTTCATAGTTTTTATGTTCTTGATTCTGACTTCTACAATTTCTTTTTGTGAGTCCAATGTTCTTGACTTGGGAGATACCAGGGACATCCGTAAACTGTCCAATGTTCTTTGACCTCAACATCACTTCAAGAAAGTACCAATTTTCTCATGAAATCTTCTGGTAAGATCACTTCAACCTTGAAAACATTATACTCATCCGATTTAGGGTTACAATTAAGCTCTAACTTTCGATATTTGTTACTCGGCTTCATCTGTAGCTACTTGATTGCAATTTCACTAAAACAATGAGTCAGAATGCTGGGACACAAGTCTGCTGGTCATGAACAGGGAGATGAAAAGGAATACAACAGGAGTTCAGGAAGAAACCTACAGGTTTTGCTGTATTCATACATAAGTCACTAGACTTTATTGTTGTATGTTTATATCTCAGCTTACATTGATGACCGCATTGAAGTTGAAGCTGTTTTACAAACAAAACCAAGTGATGATGATGCTACAGAACACTGAGAGTGTTTAGGCTAGACTACAGAACAGTGATAAAGTCAGAGCCACATGGACTTCAATCTTATGCACCTGAAGTGTGAAAGTGTTTAGGAAGGTCAACTTCTTTTATTGGCAAGGCCAGACTTTTAGGTGCTGCTAGACAAAGAACATCGATTAAGAGTATGCACAGATTTGTTTAGTGACTCCATGGAAAATAGGGTCAAACGGGACACACAATACAATCTGATTTCCACACATAATTCAACATACTTATGGGGTATTTATACCCTTACATTAGCGGTTACAAACTACTAAAACTAACACTACTAACCCTTGAATTCCCGCCTAATTTACATGTTTGACTTTTTCTATTTTGACTTTGTTAATCTGACTTTTTCTATATTTACTTTCATATTTTTGTGCTTATTATTTTTAAATAGGGCATCTAAATAGGGTTGCATAAACAATTCAGGAAGATTTGTGAATATCCATATTAAGTTATTAACCAAAATTATGTCCTACTCGATGCAGTTTCTGCCAGAAAGTTAATCACAAGCTTCTTTTATGTAACTAATTTGTCCATTCTTCTCTACTAACTCTCTGTTTCTATGCAAAGAAAATCAAATGCTGATTTTGAGTATCATCAAAGAGTGTCGGCCCTCGAAAGAAGGTAAATGGTTTGCATATTTCTAGAATCTTAGTATTAATGCCTCTGTTCTAGAAAAACTGCAGGGAAGTATTTGAAGAAAGTATTATGGTCAGTACTTTTGAAAATGTTCTGTCATCAAAGCAAGGTGACTCTGGAACGAACGTGCATGGATACCTACTCTCCGATTCAAATGTTCCAACGAACCAAAACATTCAGTGCAATGTTCACGGTGGTTGTGATCGTTCTCTTATCGGCCCATTTCATCGACTAGCCTGCTTTCTCTTGCAATTAAACGCATATGATACGGACAGGACTCGTGCACATAACAGAACAGGTGATTTGATCACTTTCTCGCTTCTGATTTCCCTTTTCATGATGATTTTTTTCTGAAAAACGTGATGATTCTTCAGGAAAGCAATTTGATTCTTCAGAAAAAGTTGATGATTCTTCGAGGCATTTGAAGGAGGGAGATGATGCTGATGACTCAACTAATTCTACTGAGGAGAAGGCAAGTGTTGAAACGTTATATCCTGAAGATCATCAAGATTACATTTACCCTGTAGCCAGGTGATTTTCTCGCTTCTGATTTCCCTTTTCATTACAAAACCTATCAACTAACTCTGATATCCAAAACATTCAGGTTCAGGAGTCGTGCACAGAACATATATAACAAAACAGGTGATTTCTCGCTTCTGATTTCCCTTTTCATAGTTTTCATGTTCTTGATTCTGATTTCTACAATTTCTTTTTGTGAGTCCAATGTTCTTGACTTGGGAGATACCAGGGACATCCGTAAACTGTCCAATATTGTTCTTTGACCTCAACATCACTTCAAGAAAGTATCCAAATCAACTCGATCGGGAGTAACTGTTGAAGCTATGTAACAATTTTCCCATGAAATCTTCTGGTAAGATCAGTTCAACCTTGAAAGTATCAAGATTACCCTGTGGAAATAAACTCTGATATCCAAAACATTCAGTGCAGTGAAACAGAGATTACTCCAAAACAGGTGAGTTTATCTCTTTCTCGCTTCTGATTTCCCTTTTCATACTTTTTGTTTTCTTGATTCGACAGATATCGTGCTTTGTTGGTGGATGATTGTGGGTTATTCAAGGTCTACCAATTCTTTTTATGAGTCCAATGTTCTTGGCAAGGGAGATACTAGGGACATTCGTAAGAACTCCCTCATTACAGCTCTTCTTTGACCTCAACATTGTTAGGTATCACAATCAGAGTAGGTTCCAGCGGAAGCAATCAAACACACACAATCACACAATATATATATAAAGTAGACACGAGAGAATTATAGTGGTTCGGTCTAGGTGACCTACGTCCACTCTGCAACTAGGGTTTATATTATTATTGTGCTCAAGAATACAATTACATCATGGGTCTATTTATAATGCTAGATTAGGGTTGTAATTAAGGTAATAACTTAGGCTCCAAGAATTAACTAATTAACCCTAATTAGGGCCGGCTAGCCCATTCTTTTGTTTATCATTAGCCTAGCAAAACAGGCCCGAGCCCTGTCCGGCTCGGCCCAAAGCCTTCACAACCCAACAATCTCCCACTTGAAGGCTTTGCACAAGTCTACAAACGCCGTCCAAGTAACCCAGATCCAGTAACTCCAGTATTCTTCATATCCAAAAGTCTTCCAAGCTTCAATTCCCATCAGCTAAGACTTCATTGTAACCCCTAGTTGCACCCCCTCTCATCAAGTACATGAGGGGACAGTTGAAGCTCCCCCGAGCTCCAACCCATTCTCTATCTCAACTGATATGCACGATCCACCAGCTCCAGAGATAACCCGAGAATCATCAACACTCTCCTCATTCAGCAAGACATCCATAGGAGAGAATTTAACAATCGGAGTAGTGGTCTTCATAACCCAACGTTGTTTTGTGACTGTACCCGAAACACGCCCCGTGCTCCCACTGTCACCAAACCCCTGACCTGGTTTAGACCTCCGATCCCGCTCAGCTTGAATCACCTTGGCACCAGGCTTCAGTCTTGCAAATTGAACCCTCTTTTGCCCCTTTGACTCAGCGAACCCAACTTTGTTTTCAGGAACGGTCATACTTTCCTCAATAGGTACTTCCACCATGTATAACGATCCCCGCTTGTTTCCACGAGCAATAACCATATTTCCTTTTGTTACTTTCCATTTACCTCTACCAAACTTTACTTCTTGTCCCTGTTCATCCAGTTGACTAACAGAGATAAGATTTCTCTTCAAAGCTGGAATCACCCTAACATTCTTCAAGTTCCAGTAGGTTCCCAATGGAGTTAACAGATTAACATCACCTATGCCCGTAACATCAAGGATATTACCATTTGCTGTTTGTACCTTTCCCAAAGTTGCCAACTTTTAGATTCACCAACGTCTCCCCGCTGTGCATGGCGTGAAATGAAGAACCGGAATCCATAACCCAAGAGTCCACACTGTTTTCAGCCTCGAGTAGTAATGTGTCATCATTACATTCATCCTCAGCAGCAGTGTTTACCTCACCAGATTTTCCTTGTTTACGCTTTGGACATTGACTCTTAACATGCCCAATCTCATCACAAATCCAGCACTTCACAGTTTTCCGAGCTCTAGACGAACTTCTCCCTCGACTCCCACTGCTCCTGTTATTTTCCCTTCCCCTGCCAACATATAACAAACCAGAAGATGATCCACCACCAGTGCTTTTCCGGCGGGTTTCCTCACCTAGCACAATGTTTCTGACCCCGTCAAATGTTAATCCATCAGTCCCCACCGAACTAGTAATAGCCGTTACAGTTCCAGACCAACTATCTGGCAAAGAAGATAACAATACTATAGCTTGAGTCTCATCATCAAACTTCATGCCCACAGAAGCTAACCTGGACATGATCGAGTTAAGATCATTAATATGCTCCAAAACTGAAGTTCCCTCATTCATTCGAGTCATGAATAACTCCCTCATCAAGAACACTTTATTGGCAGCAGACGGCTTTTCATACATATTTGACAGAGCCGTCATTATACCACGAGCCGTGGTTTCGTGCATAACGTTAAATGCAACGCTCCTCGTCAAAGCTAATGTAATAGCCCCTCTAGCCTTCTTGTCCTTTGAGTTCCAAACCGCTTCTTCAGCTTTGTTCATTGTAGCCGGCTTTTCTTCCAATACTACTTCCAAATCTTTTTCACCTAGCAATGCTTCTATTTGCATCTTCCACCAAGCAAAGTCTGTCCCGTTAAACTTTTCAATTCGAACCCTCCCGTCTTCAGCCATTGCAAACGAGAAACGAATACAACCAAGAAACAGAAACTGAAGTTGATGAACACCGTTAGAAAAGATTAACCTTTGAAGAAAAAAAAAGCCAAAGAACCAAAGCTAACCGAAGCCAAGCACACCTCCAATAAAACCCTAAAACCCGAAGATACCTAAACCGGTAACTTCACTTGCAGAATCGAGAGCAATACCAGCGACCCCAAGGGTTCAAGACAGAAACCCTAATCGCGAATCGCCAAAAAAATAAAACCCGGATAGCCCTAGATCTCGAACCAGCAAAAAAACGATAATACCACAGCCCTCTCGAACAGCCTCCTATGATTTCAGTGCAAACCCGGTGTGTTTCCGAACCTCAGCTCTGATACCACTTGTTAGGTATCACAATCAGAGTAGGTTCCAGCGGAAGCAATCAAACACACACAATCACACAATATATATATAAAGTAGACACGAGAGAATTATAGTGGTTCGGTCTAGGTGACCTACGTCCACTCTGCAACTAGGGTTTATATTATTATTGTGCTCAAGAATACAATTACATCATGGGTCTATTTATAATGCTAGATTAGGGTTGTAATTAAGGTAATAACTTAGGCTCCAAGAATTAACTAATTAACCCTAATTAGGGCCGGCTAGCCCATTCTTTTGTTTATCATTAGCCTAGCAAAACAGGCCCGAGCCCTGTCCGGCTCGGCCCAAAGCCTTCACAACCCAACAAACATCACTTCAAGAAAGTATGAAAATCAACTGGGGAGTAACTGTTGAAATCTCTGTTAGGCTTAAAATGGCTGGTTGTGAGGCTTCTATGGACCCAAACTGAAGTGATAGACAAAGAGCAACGTACAACAATCTTCTCATGAATTCTTCTGGTAAGATCAACTCAACCTCAAAAACAGTATACTCATCGGATTTTAGGTGTCAGTGATAGACTTTTTTAGTGTAAAAACAAATAAATTGTTAGTCTTTTAGGTTGAATTTGGGAAGGACAGGAGGCTGAGGAGGGTGCATTGATTTCATTTAGTGGCTAATCGAACCAAATCTTTCAGTTCCATACGTGTGGGTAAGTACTGTTAAACCAAACAGGTTCTTATTTGTAAGTTTCAAGTAATATGAAGAATTTGAGCTTAAGATCAAATTAGATTATGAATTTATTTTTAGGGTTACAGTTAAGCTCTAAATACCCGGCTACATCTGTAATAACTTGATTGCAATTTTACAGAAACAGTGAGTCAAAATGCTGATTTGAAAGAACCACAAGTCCCAGTAGCACCTTACAAATTCTGATATTTGTTACTAGGTTTCATTGCACGCATGATGTTTTGTTATGGCGTATTATTTGGTTATTAGTATTTGCCATATTAATGTACAACCAATTAATAGGTAGATTACTGCATTTTGTGAGTAATTGCACTTCCCATATTTGATTACTTCTAAAGGTAATTTTGATCTAATATGACCCAAAAAGTTATATTTTGTAAGGAAATTCTGTAGTTATCGCTATCAAGCTGTCTAAATATCATGAACCAGTTTGCTGGTAATGAACAGAGATGAGAAGAACCCAACAGGAGTTCAGGAAGAAATTTGCCTGATAATGCAGACTCTGCAGTTGAATCGGAGAGGTTGAAGATGGAATTGAAGAACATGGAGACTGCACTTCTAGGTGCTAGACAAGCTCAGGTATTCGAAAATCATGTTTTTTAATTAAATATTTGTTCTAAACAGTGTGGATAATATATATTCTCCCCAGGATAGTTAAATATTTGTTATGATACACGCTAAATCAAAATAGTTTCATGTTCACACAATCAATAGGTTGTTGACATGTTTTTTTGTACCGCAAATTTGATTCGTGTATTCTTTATAATCATAGTTTTTATGCCATATCTACTGATGAATGTCGGTGTTCATATTTAATTCTTCTTAATTGGCTAAACTGTGCATTTTTGTCATCTCCTGGGGTTCCACACTGTTTTTTTAAATGCTTGTATTCATTTGTATTTTCAGCTGTCCTTAATCATTTTAGTCACTAATCACAGCCAAAAACTGATGAAATTGTAAAATCAATGATAGAGAATGAGCGGCTGAAATCTATAACCCTTGATCAGACGGTATATACCAGCGCTTGTCATCAAGTAACCTGGGCTTATTTTTCTGTACTTACCCGGGGCTTCTATGTTTCTGCTTTATGATCGATCAGTTTATGCTTAGAATCTCTCTCTGCCCATCTACCCCCCCCCCCCCCCCCCCCTTTTTTCCTTAACAGGTAGATTACTACATTTTCTGAGAAATTGCACTTCCCATGTTTGATTACACTTAAAGGTAATGTTGATCTAATATGACCCTACAAGCTATATTTTGTAAGGAATTTTTGTAGTCTTCACTATCAAGCTGTCTAAATATTTTGATGGGGATTAGTCGAAAGATGAAACAACTGAGTCTTTGCATATTGGTAAGTTAACCCATCTTTAACTTAAGAAGTTCGTATTGCAGGCTATAATGGTTTCTTCAAAGTCTTTGCAGGTGTTCTTGGAGACTGAACTATTAGGCGCTGCTAGACAAGCTCAGGTATTTAAATAATCGTGCTATTTAATTTAAAAACTGTTATTCTTGATCCATGGGTGTTGGGTGGATTTTGGATGATATGTTCTAAACAGTGTGGAAAATGTTGAGGCCCCTTCGGATCATAGATTAGGATCAATATTGTGGATGAACATGGATTAAGAGTATGCACAGATTTGTGCTATGTCCAACTCGATGCAGTTGCTGCAGGAAAGTTAATCACAAGCTTCTTTTATGCAACTCATTTGTCCATTCTTCTCTACTAACTCTCTGTTTCTATGCAGAGAAAATCAAATGCTGATATGAGTCTCTACAGGAAGAGTATCATCAAAGGGTGTCGGCCCTCGAAAGAAAGGTAAATGGTTTGCATATTTCTAGAATCTTAGTTTAATGCCTCTGTACTTTTGAAAATTTTCTAGTCATCAAAGCATGGCGACTCTGGAACGAACGTGCATGGATACCTACTCTCCGATTCAAATATCCCGACGAACACCAAAACATTCAGTGCAGTGTTCACAGTGGCGGTGATCGTTCTCTTATCGGCCCAGAACAGGTGATTTGATCACCTGCTTTCCCTTGCGATTAAACGCATATGATACGGACAGGACTCGTGCACATAACAGAACAGGTGATTTGATCACTTTCTCGCTTCTGATTTCTCTTTTTATTGTTTTCATGTTCTTGATTCGGCAGATACTGTGTTTTGTTGAAGCTATTTGAGGCTTTGAAGGCTTAAAATGGGTGGTTGTGAGGCTTCTATGGACCCAAACTGAAGTGACAGACAAAGAGCAACTGCAATCCTCTCATGAAATATTCCAGTAAGATCAATTCAACCTCAAAAACATTATACTCATCAGAATTTAGGTGTCAGTGATATATTTTTAGTGTAAAAACAAATGAATTGTTGATCTTTTAGGTTGAATTTGGGAAGAACAGGACGCTGAGGAGGGTGCCTCGATTTCATTTAGTGGCTAATCTAACAAATTCTCTCAGTTCCATATGTGTGGGTAAGTACTGTTATTCTGTTAAACCAAACAGGTTCTTATTTATAATGTCTTGTTATGGCGGATTATTTAGTTCTAAGTATTTGCGATATTAGTACAACCAATTAATAGGTATATTTCTACATTTTGTGAGAACTTGCACTTCCCATATTTGATTACTTCTAAAGGTAATGTTGATCTAATATGACCCTACAAGGTATATTTTGTAAGGAATTTCTGTAGTTATCGCTATCAAGCTGTCTAAATATCTAAAGGAATCTTATGATGAGCAAGATGCAACTGAGTCAAAGCCACATGGGCTTCAATCTCAGGCCCCTGAAGATGACGCTACTGAGATGGTTCATATCATAAACCAGTTTGCTGGTGATGAACAGAGAGATGAGAAGAACCAGATCGGGAAGAACTTTGCCTGATAATGCAGACTCTGCAGTTGAATCAGAGAAGTTGATGATGGAATTGAAGAACATGGAGACTGCACTTCTAGGTGCTGCTAGACAAGCTCAGGTATTTGAAAATCATGTTTTTTTAATTAAATATTTGTTCTAAAAAGTGTGGATAATATATATTCTCCCCAGGATAGTTAAATATTTGTTATGATACAAGCTAGATCAAAATAGTTTCATCTTCACACAATCAATAGGTCGTTGACATGTTATTTATACCTCAAATTTGACTCGTGTATTCTTTATGATCATAGTTTTTACACCATATCTACTGATGAATGTTGGTGTTCATATTTAATTCTTCTTAACCGGCTAAACTGTGCATTTTTGTCGTCTCCTGGGGTACCACACTGTTTTTTTTAAATGCTTGTATTTAATTGTATGTTCAGCTGTCCTTAATCATTATAGTCATCTATCACAGTCAAAAGCTGATGAAATTGTAAAATTAGTGATAGAGAATGGGCAGCTGAAATCTATAACCATGGTATATACCAGGGCTTGTCATTGAGTAACCTGGGCTTATTGTTCCGTACTTAACTAAACGTAACTAATGTTTCTAATGTCTTGTTGCTATATGTTAACTCAGCCTTAATAACTCAGGTTTATGCTCTCATGAAAGAAAGAGACGCACGTAGAGGGCAAAATTAAAGAAGTGATGCCACCACTGCTGTAATGGAAAAAGATGATGTTATCACTCAAGTTATGGCAGAAGGTATACAATTGTATCACTTGTGTGACCAACAAACTGAAATGAGGGTTGAAAGAACAAACATACCCAGTAAAATCCCACTTATAGCAGAAGCAACTGGTAGGGTCTGGGGAGGGCGGGATGAGAGTAAACCTGTTGTTTATGATATCAAGCTAAATCCGTTTCAATTGTTTATGCTTGAGAGAAACGTTTTTGACTATTACTACTTGCTAAATAGTTTTATCATTCTCTAAAGGCCATCATTCCTTCTAGTTTATATAGGTGAAGAGCTTTTAAAGAAACAAGCTGTTTAAGAATCTACAATTAGGAAACTACGGGCACAGGTATGTGATCGAATATATCGTTATGCCTTTAAAAGCTAAACTATTTTGTCTCACATGTTCTTTTTGTTTTTAATTACCCCAAATTAGGACGTTTGAAGAAGAGAGGAACGGTTCAAAAGCAAGCTACAGGTAAATACTTCTCTAGACTAATAATATATTTGTCAAGATTATTTTCACAAAAGTTGGTACATAGAGTCACCACTGAAGACAAATTAAATCTTGAAAATGGTTTCGTACCTTCACCTTTCTTTTATCAAAACTGCTAAGTAAATGACCAAAAATGACACTATTGATTAAAAGGATGTTTTTGAGAGTACTAGTCTCTCAAGACAGGTTAAAATAACAGGTAATATCGTTCTATCCTTTAATAGCCATTTTTGTTGCAGCTAGCAGGAAACTGATTGTGCAAACTAATCAGAAGCTGAATCTTTATCCAAACTTAAAAAGTTAAAAATTGATTATTGCATTTTGCTGAGCTGTAGATGTCATGATGTGGCGATTAGACTGGTTTGGAGGGGGGTTGGTTAATGGGTCAATGTTGGCTAGTGTCAGGCATACAATATTTGAGGACAAGTCAAATGGGTGGAGTGGACCTGCAGATAATTCTATTTTAAGTTTATTAATCAATAGTTGATGCGTATAATAATCCAAATCTTTGAATAAAATGATTTGAGGTTGAATGCGCTAAAATGTGCTTTGGGTGGCTTTATCAAACAGTTTCACCTGTTTCTTGTATAGCTAAATATGTTGGTTTGATCATTTGACATGCTTGGGATAAAACATATTCTAAACTGGCCAAATTTAAGTGAACGGGTTGAGTTTATCATCTGTTCTCAGAAAAGTGAATGTAGATGTGAAGAACTGGTTATGCAACTTCCTGAATCTATCGGGTCTCTTTTTAGGCAGATTCAGGCTATGCAGGTATTCTTTTGTTTGACATGGTACCTTGAACTCTATAGTTTGAACACTTATATTCCTTTAATAGGACCAACTGCTAGAAAAGTAGAAAGGCAGAAGCTTGGGCTGTTGTGGAGGGATCCCTAAACATGTGGGTTCAGGTCTGATAAATAGTTTATATGTGTGTGTGTATTTTCTATAAAGTATAAATTCTTTATGTTTATAAACTTCCTTGGTAACTCATTTTCAGGATGCAGAGGACAAAGTTGCAGCTATAGAGGAAAGAGGCCATTCTATTAGTGCACATTTATCCCAAACATTATCCCGGATTAATGTTCTTGAAGCTCAGGTGCTTTTGTTTTTTCTCCTTAATTGGTTATATGAAAAAATTTGATGGGTTGGGTACCGGGTCAAAATATGTAATATTTATTACGGGTCAGGGTGGGTTGATCGAAGCACTTATTTAAAATCTTTAACTATTTATAAATAATAATCATGTTAAATATGAATACAAAATTACATTTTTTTCAATTATAATATTATATTTTCATTAAAATAATTTAAAAGATAAAATTATGTGAATCAACCCATAAATTAAATCAAGTAAAATAAATAAACAAGATAGGTTATTTTAGGTTACGGGCTCTCTGTTATGCTTGAAAAGAAACTAGAGAGAGGAATATAACACAATTCAAGCTAACCAATTCGATTAGTTGTTACTCCTTTTATTCCATTCTTAGTTTGGTTACAATTGGTTACAACGGGATATGACGTACAATATTAAACCTTGAATTTTACATCTATAACGCACTAACCCCTTAAGTATTAACTAGCCATTATTATCTTCACAATACCCCCCCCCCCCCAAAAAAAAATTTTGACCTTGAAAATGGAAGAGGGAAAACGTAATCGAATCTCATCAACAAATTCCTAGTGCATGGCAGGTCATGTTAGTGAACGAGTACCTAAGCTACCCTAAGCTACAGTGCGATGGCCGCTCGTATCTACGATGGTCTAAAATTGCACGTGGTGGAAGTAAAAGCCACAAAGTAGTCGGAAAGGGGATCACAAGTAGATTAAAGCCATGAGCTTGTTTCATAAGAGAAACATGAAAAGTGGGGTGAGCCCTTGAATCAGCAGGAAGGTCTAATCGATAAGAACTCTCGAATTTCTCGAGAATTAAGAAAGGCCCATATAAAGGAGTTGCAGTTTTAAGGGTGTCGAGACAACTTGAGTGAAGTTTGTGTTAGGTATCTTTACGCAGCGGAAATAAACACACTGTTACACGTACGCACACTTGACCTACGTCCACTCTCTACGACTAGGTATTTTATTAGGCTCAAGGGACAAAGATTACAATACAATGACATGCTCTATATATAAAGATAATTAGGGTTTTAAGAAGCTTCAATGGGCTAGGCCCATAACTCCATCCAAAAGCCCAAAGGCCTTCACACCGCAACAATCTCTCATTTGAAGACATTGCGAATACTTCTGGTTGCAGAGGCCCCTTTTCATCAATTACTTGAAAAGGCCCGTTGAAGCTTCTCGAGCTCCAACCCAGTTGTGACAAATTCCACCAACGACCCATCCTCTGCCTCAACTCGTTTACACGATCCACCAGATTCAGAGATACACCGAGAACCACTAACACTCTCCAAATTCAGCAAACAACCACCAGAATAGAATTTTCCAGCCGTAGTCTTCAAAACCGTTGTTCTTCTTGACTGTACCCGGAACATGCCCCATGCTCCCACTGTCACAAAATCCTCTATCTGCTTTAGACTTTTGACCCCGTTCAGCTACAATCTTTCCTCCAGACTTCATGTTTGCAAAATGAACTCTCTTAGCAGCAGATTTAGCGAACCCGACTTTGACTTGCTTAACCGGGTTGATCAGTCATGAGGGTATCTCCACCATGTACAATGACCCATGCTTATCACCACGAGCAATCACCCGGTTCCCATTGATTACCCTCCGTTTACCACCACCAAACTTGACTTCCAATCTCTATTCATCCAGTTTACTAATAGAAATTAGTTTTTTCTTCAAACCTGGAATCACCTTGACATTCTTCAAGTTCCATGTAGTTTCCAATGGAGTCACCAAATCAATATCACCCATGCCCATTACATCAAGCATTCTACCATCAACGAGATGTGCCTTTCCAAAATTGTCTGTTTTCAGATTCACCATAATTTCACCGCTGTGTACGGCGTGAAACGAAGAACCAGAATCCATGATCCACGAGTCCACATTGTTTTCAGCCTCGAATTAACACGTCACCATCATTGACATCCTCAGCAGCAGTGTTAAGACCATTCTTTGGACATCGACTCTTAACATGTCCATCCTCGTTGCAGATCCAGCACCTCACGTTTTTTCCGAGTTCGAGTTGAACTTTTTCCCCGACTCCCACTACCTTGGCTATTTTCCCTTCCCCTGCCAACATATAACATCTTAGAAAATGATCCAACATTTGCACTTTTCACACGTGTGTCTTCACCTATTACAATGTCTCGGATCTTTTCAAATGTCATTTCGTTAGCCCCCATAGAATTTGTAACAGCGCTCAATGTCCCGGACCAACTATGAGGCAGTGAAGATAGCAACACCAAGGCGAGTCTCGTTATCGAATTTTATTCCGACTGATTCTAATCTGGTTAGAATAGACATCAGATCATTAAGATCATTAATGTGAAAGGTGACTGAGCTTCCCTCCTTCATTCTCGTCATGAACAGTTACTTCATCAACAACAACTTGTTTGCTGCAGACGACTTTTCATACATATTTGCCAGAGCCAACATCATACCACTTGCAGTGGTTTCTTTCATGATGTTAAAAGCAACTCTCTTCGTCAAAGATAACATAATAGCCGCTGTAGCTTTCTTGTCCTTGGAATTCGAAACTGCTTCTTTAGCTTTCTCCATGCTCCTCGATTTCTTTTCCAGTCCCATATCCAAATCCTTTTGACACAGTAATGCCTCTATTTGCATTTTCCACCAACCAAAATCAGTGCCATTGAACTTTTCGATCATAGTCTTCCCGTTTTCCGCCATAATAACAAAACAGAGAAAAAAACACACGTAACTGGCACGCTAAACAGTTGATAACCAGTCAACAAAGGATAGACAAACCAAATTCAGTACTTCCAACCAAAAAACCCTAGGTCGCAAAAACGCTAGGCGACGGCGACGGCAGTAACCCTAGCGGCGGCTGGGCAAGAACCCTGGGCGTACGAAAATCTTAACGGTAATCAAGAGCCTGATGCTCTGATACCCGTTGTTAGGTATCTTTACGCAGCGGAAATAAACACACTTTTACACGTACGCACACGAAAGCAATAAGAACACTAGAATTTATAGTGGTTCGGTCAAGATGACCTACGTCCACTCTCTGCAACTAGGTATTTTATTAAGTTTAAAGGACAAAGATTAATATACAATGAAATGCTCTATATATAAAGATAATTAGGGTTTTAAAAAGCTTCAATGGGCCAGGCTCATAACTTCATCCAAAAGCCAAAAGGCCTTCACACCTCAACAGTTTGAACTGATGGCCACGACTTTACATTTATCCAATCGCCAACTTTGAGTGTTTGTTCAGACCAATGAGCATCAGCAAATTGCTTCATCCGATTTTGAGCATTAAGTAGATGCTTCTTGAGAGACTGAATCACTGATTCATGATTCTTGTGTAACTTCTCCACAAAACTTATAGAGGTGTCACAGCAATATATGGGATATGAATATTAGGCTTATAACCGAACAAAGCTTCAAACCAGGACATTTTAATTGTAGAATGAGAGGTGGTATTATACCAAAACTCCACGATGTTGAGCGTAGCTCAGATAATGTATATTAACTTGAGAAAAAGACAAAGATGACTTGGAAGGAATCCTCAACCTTCATTTTTTTATTTTTTGATCGGAATACGTATGAGATCAGAAAGGCCATCATTGGGGCAAATAGAACAAGGGATGAAGAAAGGAAGGAGCTTCGGCTTCAGTTCCACAAAGGTAGACTTTTTCCTGGTTAGCTAGGGAGATGATCCATAGTAAAGAAGTAGACATGGTACAAATAGGATTGAGAAGGAGCTCTTCCCTTTTTGGGGTGCATTATAGCACAATCCGTGACTGCGTTTTTCCGTTAGACATAACTTCTTGTTGTTGTATCCGGTTAGCTTATCGCTCTAACTACTAAGAGTAACTAGCTAACATTCGTACTTGTTTCTAGGCTTCAATGTATCATTATGGGAATGTGGATCGGCCTAGGATCAAATGGTTTCGAGCAAACTCGTGGAGCTTGTTGTTTGGATTATCGTAGAAAGAATAAGAGGAGCCCTCGTCCGTCCTGTTTGATTGTTTCACCTTCAATTATTCAATCAAGGAAACAAAGTCAAAGTACTAGTTTTGAAAAGACTTAAAATGCATGAACCTCAATGAGGTGCTACTAGCAGCGCAAACCTTTATGAACCTGCGAGAAACATGCTAAAGTGTCGATACAGGGTCGGTGAGTTCGCAGATTAAACAAACAGGCAAACAGTTTAATAACAGATACAGTAAGCAAAGTATATCATAGTAGATAGCTAATCTACATACATGTTACTTCTAAGTCATTGGAAAAAAAAATGCTTGTTCGTCCTGATTCCCCGTCGTCATCTTCCGTTCAGTGCAACTGGCCTAGAGTCGCTTTGAAATACGATGAGGTTGTTTATGGTCAATCATTTGCTTTACATCTTCATTCTCCACCCCAGACTAGACGTATTATCCTTAGTACTTGATGAGGCTGCTTTAGAAGGAGAAGGTTCCACCTCCTTCTAAACGCACGCCCTCGGACTAGATCTACTTTTACTCTACCTCCCCGGTCTACTTTGCCTCCCCTCCCTTGCTCTGTTGAGCAGGCCATAGCCGCCTTTAGTGGCCATTATGGACACTTAGAGGCAACTTATGAAAAGACTTCATGGCGATAACGCGATCCTTAGGTAAGGTCTGCAACAAGCTATGGAGAAGATTGTAGTAGGTGAGGAGCGAGACAAGGAATCACAACGTAATCACAACGTCCTGGCAAACGGAGTTATGGCATTGATGGAGCACGTGGATGGACGTGAAGTGACTATAACAACTAGGGAAGATGAATGCGGTAGAATGGGAACCCGAGGAGGAAGAACCAAGGGAACTCCTAGAAGAGAAGCTAGAAGAGGAGCATGAGGACAATCTTGGATCTATTGTGTCTCACTGATTCTATTTAATAAAGGATTTTAAATTAGAAAACGAGAAGTATGAGACTTAATTTTAGGTTTCCAAAGATGTTTTGTATTAGTCTAAGTAATTACTATTTATTATTAGACGGACTTAAATATTTCTCTTGGTATTTGTGTTGTATTTTATTATTGTTACTTCAAATGCTTGATCAAGAAAGATCGATTCAACACAAATAAATAAAATTATTTAAAAAATGTAAAAAAAGAAAAAAAAGTTTAAAAAACTAAAAACACTCATTAGCGAAACATGATTACAAAACAATAAAAAACAAAAAAATATAAAAAAGAAAAAAAAAACTAGCTAAAAATAGGTGTATATGAAAATTACAAAAAAAAAAAAAAAAAAAAAACTATATTTTTGGTAAAGACGAGGGTGACATTATCAATATATAATTTATTTTTTAAAAATAAATCAATGGGTAAATTGAAAAAAAAAAATTCATTAAGAGAGGGGATAAACGTAATTTTTGTTGTGAATTGGGTAAATATGCAATTAAAAAGACTAAAGGAGGGGATATATGTTTTAATTTTGAATTGGGTAAATATGCAATTAAGTTGTTTTACAAGGGTATATATGCAATTGTCCCTTTATTTTATGTTAAAAGATTTATTGACTCTAAGATTTGTGATTAAGAGATAAAACTATACAAATTATTTTTGCATCAAAATAATTTATGATGTTATATCCAAAACTTAAAAAAATAGATTAATTTTAGACAACCTAATTAATAGTTATTTGTTTTAAATGCATAACTTGTAAAAATAAGCATTAAACCCAAAAGTGTGAGTTAAACATAACCGTCAACCTTGTGGTCTTTTACAAAGGCATGCGTGCTTTTTTTTTTCTTTTTTTTTTAATATTTAATAATATACATGTAATAGGTTATAAACCCGTGTATTACACGAGATTGTATAATAAAATTTTTTGATTAAATTTGTAAAGAAAACATAGTTAGTTGGTCAAATAATAAATATCATTACAAAAATACATTATTGTATTTTTACGTGTCT
This sequence comes from Flaveria robusta, assembly GCA_025506415.1. NCBI lineage: Eukaryota > Viridiplantae > Streptophyta > Magnoliopsida > Asterales > Asteraceae > Flaveria > Flaveria robusta. Next base: position 18,047,295 of record CM046459.1, on the reverse strand, counting down.
TCAATGTTTGTGTAAATACAACAAATTTTAGAATGTGATTATGTTGTTTCTAGAAGATCATTTAGACGCTTTCTAACTCGGTGTACAAAACAAAACATAGAGAATTCTACAAAAGATTCAAATGTAAAATAAACTAAAAATATTTCATACAATAATAATGTAAAGGTACATTACATCACATACTACTTACATAAATACTTTAGGGTTATTGGATTTTCATAATCCTAATTCTTTTTTATCTTTACTCTGGTCAGTCTTACCGTTTTTCAATATTACAGTTGTGATTTATCGTTTACAAGAAGTTGAAAAGAAAACAACAGCAACGCGCGAATCACAATTTCAGTTACATTAAGAGGATAAAATACAAGTATATTTAGACATGTATTACTAGCAGCAACATTTGTATTGTTTATTTTAACTTCAAAACTTGTATAGTTTTTAACTAAAAAGAGATCTACCACATTATGATACACAACTAATTTATAAACACAGCGTAAACCGGTTATCTTAGTGTTTGTAATTTTACGACATCAAGAGACAACAGTTGTCACCAATGAGACATATAGTGCTAAAATTATGTATCCTATAACCAAATGGTTATGGGTTTAGGTCTACAACTGTAATAAGCAATGTTGTTTGACTTGTATTAGACTGCGATTCGGTTGGACCACCAATCCAATCCACCCCAACTCGATTTGTTTTTTAAGAACAAGCCGGTTCGGACTGGTTTGGTGAGCGGATCGGTTATCGGGTTGCACCGGATTTTTTATTTTTTTTAAAAAAAATTTGGATTTTAATGGGTTTAACATATATATCAAATAAAATGTAACCCGAGCTAATAATCATATCATATAACAACTGAACAGAGGGAACACAGGTAGCGAGACCGTGAACCAATGTGAAATGGAGTATGGGCAGGCATACAAACCATTCACCAGAGTCCTAAATGAAGTGGTGTGCAACCATCCATCAGGAATAGGACTAACCTATGATTGATCCATACGCTTATGAGGAAATAATAATATAACAGAATGGCCGATATAAATTCAGAGTCCTCTTTATAGACGCCGTGATCTCAGCTCACCGCCACAGTTGGTGCCACGCCATTGATGCCGCAATGACGCGTCTTGGTCACCCCCAAGATAGGGAGAGCTCGAGTAACAATTACAGAATTATAAAGTAGCCTAGCTAATTATAACAGAATCAAAACAAACTAGCTACGTATGACCGGATCAAAACTAGAGATGAACAGCAATCAATAATTAGACAGGAATCAGAAATCCGTACCTTAGCCAAAAAGCAGAAGCCTTATGTCGATGTTGTTCTCAACTCGTACTAAAACCTACACTTTAATTATCCCGGATCAAAATCATTGGATTTGACTAACCATTTTCACATGTTGGTTAGCTGGTGTTCCGGCAACAAAGATCTTTCGTGAGTTAGTGAACGACTCGATGATAACTTATATATATATTACATAATTGTTCTAACACTCAACCGGCTTCAACCCAAGGAAATATTGTGACACTCAACCCCATGAGTAACCTATTAATTTTGTATAATTATAATTTACTTGGAGCTATACCAAACTATAGTATTTTTTTTTATTTGACTCTTTAATCCCTTGCCCATTTAATAACTTTATTAGTTTATTCATCTAACTAAATATGGTGTACACACATGTGCATTTCGAAACAAACACTGAAATTAAAAGGCTTATTTTGACTTTAAGGAAGAAAAAGTCACTAGCTCAAAATTTATATAACAATAGCTTTTACATTTAATAAAATTTAAGTCTTTGGTTAAGTGCGTATGTGTGTACAAAGGTGTCAAGACATAAACAGGTGCGGTGCGCGAAAACAACAATCATCGAATATCTAACTTTAAAAGCCATAAACTTGTTTCACCAACTCAATTGAAGTCTTGATTATTAAAGTTTAAAAGTTTTAAATTTATAAACTACGGATGACTCATGTTAGCAACTAAAACCCGTTACAGAAAAGGCGGACTCACATCCATACTTGTAATCCAATTATTAGTTCGTTCAACAGATTCTAATTTCGTTATGAACAATATTATACGATCTGAGTTTCTTATCTTTTTACCTCAAATAGTCGACTACACCGAACCAGATTAAAGAAGAACTTGATTAGCAAGAATGGTTGTTTGCTGCAGTTGTTAACGGAACGAGTCAACCACTCGCAGATCAACTCCGACAAAAACCGGATTGAAAACTAAAGAGGAAAAGTCACTCTTTGTACCTGTTTGCGGATCGGAAACTAAATCGATGAGTTTGAACGGATGGACTGTTGTAAGTTGCAACAACAATTTGATTCAACGAAGATGGTGAGGTGCGATGATGGCTGCAGTTGTTACCCAAAACAATAGAAGCTCGCTGGTGTTGCAGCCCTCACAATCGCTCGAGCGAGGACACAATAGATGAGAGTACAACAGCTAGATGGAAGCAATAACGATGATGGGTTCGTAAGGTGCGTTTGGGCTCTGTTGGATATAAATTGGTTGATTCATAAAAGATTTACATCCCATCTTTCGTGAGTTTGTTGCATCCGAATAAGCACAGATCCGTGGAAACCAATTTGTCGAACAACCCGCAACGATTAGATTCAAAAACGTAAGCCGCAAGCGTCGGTCAAACATTGAAGTTTAGATTTTGACTTTTGTTTTCAAATCCCTTTTATTTTCCTTCAAGTTTATTATTATTATTATTATTTTTTACTTTTTTTTTCGTGTATTATACCTATTGTGAAGAAACCCCTGTAACCACACTACTCGGATCGGAAGACCTTACAAATGATCGACAAGTTAGATAAATACAAGTAAATTGAGTGTAGACGTAGTGGGGGATCCAGCAAATTTTTCCATGGGTGTCGGAATTAGTTGGTGTTTAGATATCTATCATCTGATTTTGGATTTTTCGGTCCCAGTCGGGTCGGAAAATAATGACACAAAATCCATTACACACATAAAAATTATACTATTAGAAAATATATAATATTCTTCAATTGTCCTCTATGAATATTAATCCATTGAAAACCGGTATATTATGTGTTCTAGACTAACTTTTTGAAGTAATTTGTTTTTGAATAATAAATACAACTATCAATTAGATATAAATATCAATTAATAAAGAGTTTTTTCTCTAGTCCTTTTATTATTGTTATTGTTGTTATTGTCATGTTTCTAAAGTTTAACAATTTTGATAAAACTTCAATGATTGGTTAAAGTTTTTATTAAAATATATTTTTATTATTTAGTTATATATATATATATATATATATATATATATATATATATTAGAAGGTACTATATATATAAATTTTATATTTAATATAAACATTGAATAAATAAAATATAACTAAATAAATTAGTGCATATATGTGTACTTGAAGAGTTTTCATGTTATTTTATGTTTTAGACTATATAAATATAAAAAATACTTAGAAATTTAGTGTTTCAGTTTTGAGCGGACAACAAACTGGACACATTATGATGAAGCATATTAAACTATTTAACAATTAAAATTTTAAAAAGTATAAAAAGTAAGTTAAATACTAAATTATAAAAGAATAATCATATTATTGATTTGTACTTAACAAGCAGATAAAATAAAATAAAATTATAAATAAATTAAGGAAATGGTGAAAGGACAAATTACAAACTAGAATATTAAGTCATTTAAATAATATAAATTAGTTTGATATTAATGAAATACGTTGGAATTTAAAATTTAAATTTAGATTTATGATATTGTCTACCAGACAATTAATTAACCTACACTCACCACGTACAGCTACAAATGCAGAGTATCATTAATTTACACTTTTTCAAATTACTTTCTTTTTCTCCGTTACTTCATCTTCTTCATATTTTTTTCTTCATCTTCATAGCTTCTTTCATATCCATTTTCATGGCTGCTTAAGGTTATGTTTTTTTCTTTTCATTGTTTCTTTCCTTCTCTTTAATTTTTTCATGGGGGTCGGTGTTAAAATTTCTTGGGTGTCGCTCGATATAAGTTTTTAAATATGACATTTTTTAAAACTTTTTGTGTTGAAATAAAACTTTTATTTTATTTATTATAAGAAAGATTTCAATCATATATTATTTTATAATATTGATTTATAAATTATAAATTTTTATTTTATGTAATATTTTTTATTCAACTCGTGTAATACACGGGTTTACTAAAGTTCGTTAGTTTATAAAATAAGAATAGAAAAAGGATTTATTTTTATTTTATAAAAGGAAATGATTTTGTAACAAACGATATGATATAAATCAAAGGAATATGGAGCGTTGATTTTCCCCTGATTGTGTGTGCAACGGTCGGAAGAAATCCCCAAAATCACTATAAAATCATTTTTCATATCTCAACCCTAAGGAAAACCCCCAAATCACTATAAAATCTTTCATATATGAACCCTAACCAACAATATCCCCAAATCGAGTTTAAGTGCAACAAGTTTTCCGATGGAAGTTTTCCAACAGGGGTGATCGGAAGTTCCATTGATGCAAACAACTGCGCAACCACTATGCAAACAACATGTTTATTCACTATAGTCGACTTTCAATTTGGTGAATTTGCCCTAATTTCATTCATTCTGAAGACTTCAATGTGCGGACAGTGGACTACTCTACTCACCATTCAATCGGTAACAATTTCTATACTCCCTTGCTTAATTCTTCTCTATAACAATTTCTACCGTCCCTTGATTCTGAAGACCAAATCTCCGATGTGTGGACCTTACTCTTACTATTCAACATCTTCTTCTTCTTCTTCTTCCACCGTCAATGGTACGCTACTTAATTCCTAATCTATAAGTGCTTCGATTCACTATTTGAAATCCGCAGATGAAATTCAGCAATTAACTATCCTAGTCAACGATTCACAATTTCGATGATTTTGAACAGAGTTTGTTTTCCTTTTCCTTTTCGTTTTTGTTTTTCAATCTGCAATACAATGTCGATGATTTTGAAACTATCGTTTACAGATTCTAGGGTTTCGCGATGCTATTGATTCATGTGGTTTGAGGAATTTAGAATATCACCGAGAGCGTGAAGAACATCAGGAAGACCAGACCAGACCGGTGGTTCTGCTTCCACTGTCGGTCAATATATGGTTTGAGGAATTTAGAATATCATGATGGTTCTTCGAGGCATTTGAAGGAGGGAGATGATGCTGATGACTCAACTAACTCTACGGAGGAGAAGGCTCGTCATATCCTGAAGATCATCAAGATTACATTTACCCTGTAGCTAGGTGATTTTCTCGCTTCTGATTTCCCTTTTCATTACAAAACCTATCAACTAACTCTGATATCCAAAACATTCAGGTTCAGGAGTCGTGCACAGAACATATATAACAAAACAGGTGATTTCTCGCTTCTGATTTCCCTTTTCATAGTTTTCATGTTCTTGATTCTGATTTCTACAATTTCTTTTTGTGAGTCCAATGTTCTTGACTTGGGAGATACCAGGGACATCCGTAAACTGTCCAATATTGTTCTTTGACCTCAACATCACTTCAAGAAAGTATCCAAATCAACTTGATCGGGAGTAACTGTTGAAGCTATGTAACAATTTTCCCATGAAATCTTCTGGTAAGATCAGTTCAACCTTGAAAGTATCAAGATTACCCTGTGGAAATAAACTCTGATATCCAAAACATTCAGTGCAGTGAAACAGAGATTACTCCAAAACAGGTGAGTTTATCTCTTTCTCGCTTCTGATTTCCCTTTTCATACTTTTTGTTTTCTTGATTCGACAGATATCGTGCTTTGTTGGTGGATGATTGTGGGTTATTCAAGGTCTACCAATTCTTTTTATGAGTCCAATGTTCTTGGCAAGGGAGATACTAGGGACATTCGTAAGAACTCCCTCATTACAGCTCTTCTTTGACCTCAACATCACTTCAAGAAAGTATGAAAATCAACTGGGGAGTAACTGTTGAAAGCTCTGTTAGGTACAAACTGAAGTGATAGACAAAGAGCAACGTACAACAATCTTCTCATGAATTCTTCTGGTAAGATCAACTCAACCTCAAAACCAGTATACTCATCGGATTTTAGGTGTCAGTGATAGACTTTTTTAGTGTAAAAACAAATAAATTGTTAGTCTTTTAGGTTGAATTTGGGAAGGACAGGAGGCCGAGGAGGGTGCATCGATTTCATTTAGTGGCTAATCGAACCAAATCTTTCAGTTCCATACGTGTGGGTAAGTACTGTTAAACCAAGCAGGTTCTTATTTGTAAGTTTCAAGTAATATGAAGAATTTGAGCTTAAGATCAAATTAGATTATGAATTTATTTTTAGGGTTACAGTTAAGCTCTAAATACCCGGCTACATCTGTAATAACTTGATTGCAATTTTACAGAAACAGTGAGTCAAAATGCTGATTTGAAAGAACCACAAGTCCCAGTAGCACCTTACAAATTCTTATATTTGTTACTCGGTTTCATTGCATGCATGATGTTTTGTTATGGTGTTATTCAAAGTCTTTGCATTCTTGTGCTTCCTCGGGAAGCAGAAACATTGATGATGATGCTACAGAACACTGAGAAAACTCAATAATTGGTTCCACAATATCTTTTGTGTTAATAGAAAATGAGTCAGGAGGTTTTGTAGACCAAGTTGCTACCACTTCCCTTGAACTTGCATCATATGATGGGCAAGATGCAATTCAGTCCGAGCCACATGGGCTTCAATCTTATGCACCTGAAGTGTGAAAGTGTTTAGGAAGGTCAACTTCTTTTATTGGCAAGGCCAGATGATGCTTCTTACATGGCTCCTGATGTAGTGTCTTATGATGAGAATGAAATTGATAAAGTTCATATTGAGAACCAGTTTGCTGGTCCTGAACAGAGAGACATGTAAAGAGGGTTGCATAAACAATTTAGGAAGATTTGTGAATATCCATATTAAGTTATTAACCAAAGTATTATATCCTACTCGATGCAGTTTCTGCCGGAAAGTTAATCACAAGCTTCTTTTATGTAACTAATTTTCCCATTCTTCTCTACTAACTCTCTGTTTCTATGCAAAGAAAATTAAATGCTGATTTTGAGTCTCTACAGGTAGAGTATCATCAAAGGGTGTCGGCTCTCGAAAGAAGGTAAATGGTTTGCATATTTCTAGAATCTTAGTTTTAATGCCTCTGTTCTAGAAACACTGCAGGGAAGCATTTGAAGAAAGTTCAATGGTCTATACTTTTGAAAATTTTCTGTCATCAAAGCATGGCGACTCTGGAACGAACGTGCATGGATACCTACTCTTCGATTCAAATGTTCCAAAGAACCAAAACATTCAGTGCAGTTTTCACGGTGGTGGTGATCGTTCTCTTATGGGCCCATTCCATCGATTAGCCTGCTTTCTCTTGCGATTAAACGCATGTGATACGGACAGGACTCGTGCACATAACAGAACAGGTACTGTGGTCTCCCTTTTTATTTTTTTCATGTTCTTGATTTGGCAGATACTGCGGTTTGTTGAAGCTATGTGAGGCTTCTATGGACCCAAACTGAAGTGACAGACAAAGATCAACTGCAATCTTCTCATAAAATATTCTGGTAAGATCAATTCAACCTCAAAAACATTATACTCATCAGAATTTAGGTGTCAGTGATATATTTTTTAGTGTAAAAACAAATAAATTGTTGATCTTTTAGGTTGATTTTGCGAAGAACAAGAGGCTGAGGAGGGTGCATTGATTTCATTTAGTGGCTAATCTAATTAATTCTTTCAGTTCCATACATGTGGGTAAGTACTGTTAAACCAAACAGGTTCTTATTTTATAAGTTTCAAGTAATATGAAGGATTTGAGCTTAAGATCAATTAGATTGTGAATTTATTTTTAGGGTTACAATTAAGCTCTAAATTTTGATATTTGTTACTTGGCTTCATCTGTAATAACTTGGTTGAGATGAAAGAACCACAAGTCCCAGTAGCACCTGTGTAAATTTTGATATTTGTTACTCGGTTTCATTGCATGAATGATGCCTTGCTATGGCGGATTATTTGGTTCTAAGTATTTGCCATATTAATGTACAACCAATTAATAGGTAGATTACTACATTTTGTGAGAAATTGCACTTTCCATATTTGATTACTTCTAAAGGTAATGTTGATCTAATATGACCCTACAAGTTATATTTTGTAAGGAAATTCTGTAGTTATCGCTATCAAGCTGTCTAAATATCATGAACCAGTTTGCTGGTGATGAACAGAGATGAGAAGAACCCAACAGGAATTCAGGAAGAAATTTGCCTGATAATGCAGACTCTGCAGTTGAATCGGAGAGGTTGAAGATGGAATTGAAGATCATGAGACTGCACTTCTAGGTGCTAGACAAGCTCAGGTATTCGAAAATCATGTTTTTTAATTAAATATTTGTTCTAAACAGTGTGGATAATATATATTGATATATTCTCCCCAGGATAGTTAAATATTTGTTATGATACAAGCTAAATCAAAATAGTTTCATGTTCACACAATCAATAGGTTGTTGACATGTTTTTTTGTACCTCAAATTTGATTCGTGTATTCTTTATGATCATAGTTTTTATGCCATATCTACTGATGAATGTCGGTGTTCATATTTAATTCTTCTTAATTGACTAAACTGTGCATATTTGTCATCTCCTGGGGTTCCACACTGTTTTTTTAAATGCTTGTATTTATTTGTATGTTCAGCTGTCCTTAATCATTTTAGTCACCAATCACAGCCAAACACTGATGAAATTGTAAAATCAATGATGGAGAATGAGCGGCTGAAATCTATAACCCTTGATCAGACGGTATAACAAGGGCTTGTCATCAAGTAACCTGGGCTTATTGTTCTGTACTTATCCGGGGCTTCTATCTTTCTGCTTTATTTATCAGTTTATGCTTAGAATCTCTCGCTCCCTCCCCCCCCCCCCCCCCCCCCCCCATTTTTGCTGCAGCTAGCAGGAAACTGATTGTGCAAACTAATCAGAAGCTGAATCAGTATCCAAACTTAAAAAGTTAAAAATTGATTATTGCATTTTGCACAGCTGTAGATGCCATGATTAATAACATTTTTAAAATAACTTCTACTTGAAATTCAACAGACCCTCTGTTTCCTTTGTATTCTTCTTGTTCTTTCAAAATAATGGAAATAATTGAATTTTTTACCGTTAAAGAATTTGACACTCCCTTTTTTACAAAAAAATATTTTATGTTTTGAAAGAGTTAAGGCAAACTTTGAGCAGGAAGGAACAGCAGATTCTGTCTAAATTCACTAAAATCAATATATTATGGTGATGCCAAGATGATGAGGTCGAGCAGGTTGGTGTTAAAACATGTCTTTTTTGGTACGGGTCAAAAAATGGACAAGGCTGGTTTGGGTGACCCATAAACAGTTTTCCTGTCTATTTTAAATTTTCATGATCAATGAATTCGTTAATTATGATTAGCTAATTTGTCCTGATTTATTCTAGTTAATCCTTTTGAGAAAACACAAACAGTTCCACCCATTCATAAATGGGTGTATAGGCCATTTTTACTTTTTTTTTTCCTTGTTGCAGGCAGTTTCTAGAGAAGATATGCTTAGGAAAGATATCAACAACCTACAAAAACAATATCAAGTATGTTTTGATGTTTTGATTTTATAAATAGGGCAATAATTGCACATTATTTTCTTTGTTTTCATTGCATCTAGTCCTTTGTTACTGATGTGGTGATTAGGTTGGTTTGGTGGGGGACTGGGTTAATGGGTCAATGTTGGCCCGTGTCAGACATACAATATTTGAGGAGAAGTCAAATGGGTAGAGTGGACCTGCAGATAATTCTATTTTTAGTTTATTTATCAATAATTGATATGTATAATAATCCAAATCTTTGAATAAAATTATTTTAGAGGTCGTATGCGCTAAAATGCGCTTTGGGTGACTTTATCAAACAGTTTCACCTGTTTCTTGTTTAGCTAAATATGTTGCTTTGATCATTTGACATGCTTGGGATAAAACATATTCTAAATTGACCAAATTTAAGTGAACGGGTTGACTTTATCATCTGTTCTAAGGCAAGTGAATGCAGATGTGAAGAACTGGTAATGCAAGTTCCTGAATCTACCAGGCCTCTTTTTAGGTAGATTGAGGCTATGCGGGTATTCTTTTGTTTGACATGGTACCTTGAGCTTTATGGTTTGAACACTTATATTCCTATAATAGGACCAACTGCTAGAAAGGCAGAAGCTTGGGCTGTTGTGGAGGGATCCCTGAACATGTGGCTTCAGGTCTGATAAATGGTATATATGTGTATAAATTTTCTTTAAAGTATAAATTCTTTATGTTTATAAACTTCCCTGGTAACTTATTTTCAGGATGCAGAGGACAAAGCTGCAGCTGTAGAGGAAAGAGACCATTCTATTAGTGCACATTTATCCCAAACATTATCCTGGATTAATGTTCTTGAAGCTCAAGTGCTTTCGTTTTTTCTCCTTAATTGTTTTCCTAACAGATTTATGGGTTGCGTACCGGGTCAAAATATGTAAAATTTTATTATGGGTCAGGGTGGGTTGATTGGAGCACTTATTCAAAATCTTTAACTATTTATAAATAATAATCATGTTAAATATGATTACAAAATTACATTTTTTTTCAATTATAATATTATATTTTCATTAAAATGATTTAAGAGATAAAATTAGGTGAACCAACCCATGAATCTGTTGGGAAAACAATTGGCAAAAGAACTAAGTAGAACAGCAGCAAACTCTAAAAATTGCTACTGCAGTCAGCACAGATTATTATTGAGAAAACAAGAAGGGAAAAATCAGTACATAAATTTCGAATGACCTATCTCTATTTATAATAGAAAAAAGACATGAAAACAATCTATTGACAAAAATATAACTCTACTTTTTGGAAGTTAATAAAGCACAAATCAATAAAAAAAACAACTTTACTACAAAGAAAAACAGTTGTAGCCTTACTGTCAATTTACAGCTGTAACAAGATGTCAGTATTTTTGTTTTTTATTTTTTTATTTTTTTATTTTTTACTTTTTATGTTTAACCATTCAGAATTTACCAACATTCACCCCCTTAATTCTGATGAGTTAATCGGGTTTCGTTCACAGGTTTGAATGTTGGTGGTTCACAGGTCAACTAGAAATTTGGTCATCCATGTGTGACTTAGATGTGGGCTAGTAAAGTTTGAAGAAGTCTTCAAACTTGTTTTATTTTGCTTTTTATTAGGAGTAATATTTGTTGCACGTTTATTATTTTTTCTTACATAAAAGCTTAGAGGTATTTTCTTTAGAAAAGTGGTATGTCATATTGTAACTCTTGTGTTCAATTAATCAAAAGGAGTTGTAAGTTCCGGAAGGGTTCAAGTGTTTGTTCAGCGTTTATGGGGACTGAAACCAACATTTGGTATCATAGCCTAGAGCTCGAGAGACGGAGAAGGCCGGTTTGAGAGTCGGTTTCGAAGAGGCGAGTAGCCCGTCGCAGGTGGTTGTTTCGGGACTGTTCGATAGTAGAAGGCGGAGCAGGAAGTGTTTCGGTTCAATCGTTGTCATGGTAGAAGTACCGTTTGGGATGACGGGGTGACCGGTGATAAACGTTAATGTTTTGGGGTTGTTAGAGGTGATCAAAGAACCTTTGGTCGACTTGTTTCGTGATATGAGGAGACCGACATATGTGCGTGAAAAACAGGCAAAAAGGATCCGTCAAAGCAGGTGGCTTTGGGTTTGATTCGTTTGGCTGGTGAAAAAAAAAAAAACAGTAAAGGCGGTGGTCTTGTTTTCTTAGTGGGTGGAGAAGCTTCTTTGAACAAGGGTGATCAAGAAAAGGTCATGGGGTGTTAAGAAAAAGAAACAAATTGGAGAAACTACATGTTGCTAACTTTATGGCGTTAAAGTTCAAGTCGGGTGACTTTGGATGTGACCGGGAAAGAGGTCGTTGATCCGTGAAGAGTCAAGACGTTAATGAACAGGGTTTAGCGTGATGCCATGTGAGATGTTACAAGTGTGGTGAATTTGGTTCGAGTAGAACCGTGAAGATTTTGGATGTGAACTAGGTAAAGCTTGACACTAGGTAAAGCTTGGGTCAATATATCTGCCTTTTGTTCATTCCCGCTGACATATTCAATCTTTACTAGACCGTTTTCAACACATTTACGAATAAAGTCGTGTCAATATGTTTACTACGTCCATGAAAACAAAATTTTTTATCAACAAAATCGCATGCTTGTTGTCCACTTGAATAGTGATTGCGTCCATGATTCGACCCGTTAACACTTTTAGTAATCCTTTCAGCCACACACTTTGGCAGGCAGCAACAGCAGCAGCCATAAATTCTGCTTCGCATGAAGATAAAGCAACAGTTTGTTGCTATTGACTGCACGAGGCGATCGGACCACCCCCATAATAATAAAAAAAATCATCCCTGTGGTGCTCCTTCCACCTGTTCTATCTGTGGCGTGTGAGTTGTCGTTGTATCCGTTCAGGTTACCTTCTCCATTTCTACAATAGCAGATCCCAAAATTAACCGTGCCTTTAACATAGCGCATCATCTGTTTGACAGCGTGTGCTAGCAATACCAACTAATGTTAGGCTGGGTGTGGGTAATGTATCGAAGGCACCCATAAGTCTATGCGTGTGTGTATTTTATTTAAAGTATAAATTCTGTAAATTTATAAACTTCCTTGGTAACTCATTTTTTCAGGATGTAGAGGACAAAGCTGCAGCTGTAGAGGAATGAGACCTTTCTATTAGTGCACATTTATCCAAACATTATCCTAGACTAGTGTTCTTGAAGCTCAAAGTGCTTTTGAACGGGTTGAGGTGGGTTGATTTGGAGCACTTGTACAAAATCTTTAACTTTTTATAAATAATACTCATATTTAATATGATTACAAAATTACCTTTTTTCTCAGTGTAATATTATATTTTCATCAAAATGATTTAAGAGATAAAATTACCTGAACCAACCCACAAATCAAATCAAGTAAAATAAATGAGCAAGATAGGTTATTCTACGTTATTGACTCTCTATTAGGCTTGAAAAGAAACTAAAATTGCACAATCCAAGCTAACCAATTCGATTAGTTGTTACCCTTTTTATTCGGTTTTTAATTTGGTTACAATAGGTTACAAAGGAATATGACCCGTACAATATTAACCCATGAACTTTACATCTATCACGCATTAACCCTCACGTATTAACTAGCCATTATTATTTTAACAATAACAACCCCCCCCCCCCCTTGAATATTTTTTTACTTTAATAATGGAAGAAGGAAAACGTAATCGAATCTTATCAACAAATTCCCGGTGCTTGGCAGAAAATGTCAGTGAACCAACACTTAAGCTACAGGGCGATGGCCGCACTTGAAGTAAAAACCATAGAGCCGTTGTCAAGGGGATCACTTGTAAATTAAAGCCATTGTTGGAATTAATCTTGATCGGGTTAAAGTCGGGTCAAGTTACGGGTCACGGGTCTAGTATTTGGGTGTCATGTTTTATTTAAAGTATGCAACAAGTTTTCATTTTGAATTAGTCTAGGTAGTGGAGTAGCGGATATTTAATAGTGATCTATTTTATAGGAGTAGTGATCCATGTTTGCATGTTGTTTTTAGTCTATTTATATGTATGTATTCCAAGTAACGAAAGTAATAGAGTTTGTGAGTGTGTAATCTTGGGCCTGAATCCAATTTTTGGTATCAGAGTGTAAGGTTAGGAAAAAAAAGTTGTTTTGAGAGTTGGTTCTGGTAAGAGGAGTAGCCCTCTTGGTTTTAAAAAGCGCGCCTAGGCGCGAGGCGACCCTAGGCGAAGGCTGGCTCGCTTTAGGCTACGTAAGGTGCGAGTTGTATAGAAAGTGTGCGCTTCAAAGCGATTCAAGCGATGGGTGATGGCTTTTGCGCTTTCTATACATGATAATAAAACATAATAATAAACCTTACCTTGCCGGAAAAATGTCACCGGAGATTCGTGGAGAAGATGAAGTTGAGAAGAAATATGTGATGTTTTACTTTATGGTGAGAGAAAAATATAATAAAAGAAAAAAAGAGCATTGAAAATTGGGAAGAAAACGTGTGTTATGAAGTGTGTGTGAAAAGTTGTAACATTTATTTGTACTTTTAAAGTTTTACTTTCATTTAATAATTATCATTTTAACTTGTCATTATTAAATCTCCAAATTATCTTTTCTTTACTTGTTTTTATAATAATATTTTATTTTTAAACTAATATTTATAACTAAGTTCACTTGTTTATACAATATCAGTTGACTTTTATTAATATATATATATATATATATATATATATATATATATATATATATATGTATGTATGTATGTATTGAGTAGGGGAAGGTAAAAACCTATGTGAAATATAACAAAAATTATATGAGTATATTGTGCCTTGAGTACGTAAAGCCCTGCGCTTTTGCGCTTTGCGTCTCAGTTTTAGACCTTGTCGCTTTAGTGTGCTTCTCGCTTTTTAAAACCAAGGCAGCCCTTAGCTGTAGGGCTGAAGAACGAGAAGAAGCAGGAGGTAATCAAGCAAGAATATGACAGTAGATGATCACAAGCAGCAATCATTAAAGACCCGATCATTCATGCAAGAGAGAAGCAACGGTCTTTATTTTACATCCCCTTATTCATCGGATTGTGATGGTTGCAAACTTTCATTTCATGCTTGGTACCTTGACGATGGTACGATTATAGGAAATTCTAGATAGGTGGCTAAAGCCTTAGATATTATCATGACTGAGGGACCTCAGTTGGGTTTTCAACTCAACATAAAAAAACTGAGACTTTTTTGCCGTCGTGTAATGGGGTGAAGGTGCAGAAAGGTTTGTTTCCTAACGGGATTGGAAGGCCGATGTTGAGTGTGAAACTCCTTGGGATGTTGTTAGTCAAGATGGGGGTTACATTAGTAGTTTAGCTGTGAAAAGAGCTTCTCGTGATGTGGAACTTATGAGTTGTCTCCCACAGTTGCGCGACCCTCAAAGTGAGCTCTTTTTGCTCCGCTCTTGTATGGGAGTTGGAAAGTTATTGTTCGGTCTTAGAACATGCCAACTTATATATGTAGAGGATGTTGCTTTTGTTTTTGATAAGGGCCATCAAGGGGCGATCGAGGATATCGTAGTTTGTGGAGATCCTTATTCCGGAGATTTTCAATGGAGGCTGGCATCACTTCTAACTCGGTTTGGAGGTTTGGGTTTATGTTCCGCTGAAGACGTATCCACATATGCTTTTATGGCCTTGAAGGCACAATCTTGGAGTTTGCAAGATCATATTCTTCGAGGTTGCTGTATTGATGGTATAAACTCTAATTTTGGGTCTGCGATGGATCGCTTGCACATGTCGCTTCATATTTTGATTTTAGCGGATTTATTAATAAGGACACCGCCCTCCCCCCAACCCAACATGCTTTGTCAAGTGCCTTATTTAATAGGATCGTACATAATTTAGAAGTGAAATTTGATTTATCTCCTCGTCAAAGAGCGGTGATCGACCGTCTAAGGGCTCCCCGGGCTCAGGATTTCTTAACGGTCATATCCCTATTGAAGGACTTGACAACCATATGTCGTCTTTAGAGTATAGAGTTATTCTTAAATACAGACTAATGATCCCTTTGTTTCTGGCTGATGAGCCATGTCCACTCTGTCGCAAGGCGTGTTTGGATTCTTTTGGCGAACATGCGCTTCACCGCAAGGACCTTCCTGGGTTTAAGTATAGGCATGATTTGGTTAGAGATGTTTTATGTGACGTTCTTAAGCGGGCTGGAATTTCTGCTAAAAATGAGGCCCTTGTGAATTTTTTGACAGATCTGTTTGAAGGGAGGTCCACTCTTCGACCGGCTTATATCTTTGTGTTTGGTTGGGCAAGAGGATAACACGCTTGTATAGATCTTATAGGAGTGTCCCCTTTTGTTGCGCTTAGGGACAATGGGTTCGTTGCGACGCAGGTTGCGTTGAGGCAGAATCAGGCAAAATTGCTAAACACGAGAAAGCTTGCTTAGAGAATCGACATGTGTTTATCCTTTTTGCTTTTGATATGTTTGGTTTTCTCAAACCTCAGGCTGTGGATCTTTTAAACAGGGTTCAGCATGTCGTGCATAGTAATTTGTCAGCTTTCAAGTCTCAAAACTTTGTTTTTAGTAGAATTGGGTTTGCTCTTCGAAAGGGGGTCGCGGAGCAACTTGTTGCTCGTTTACCTACCACTCTATTGTAAACACTTTATTTTAAGATTAATTTATTATAAGCAAAAAAACAAAATAAAAATTTTGAACCAAACTATTAAAAAGCAAAGTTGATCGGTAGAAGAAAGAAACAACACGTCATTTGAAGACGAGGCGATTAAATCAACAAAAAGGTATGTGAAATAGGCGGATACACACCTCAAAGATTGAAGCATGATTAGATTTCAAAGACAAGCCGGCAAGTAACCTACTGGAATTAATTCAAAGGTATTAAGCAGCTAAGCACGTCAAAAGGTCAAAACCACTTTGAAGAAAGAATGCTCAAGAAAGAATGAAAGCAAAAGAAAACAAGTGATTAAGCAAGAAACCAAAGGTGCATGTTTCTAGTAGCAAGAGCAAGAAAACGAGCAAGAAAGTAAACAACTGTCATTATGTAGTGTCTTCTCACACTTATTATATACTAGGTTAGAGCCCATGTATTACATGGGTGGAAAAAATAAAACATATCAAAAACATTAGTTTTATTAATAGTTTATTTTCTAGATTTATTAGCTATTGGTAAAGTAAAAATATAATAAATATCTAAAAATTATAACAAATAATAAAATAAAAAATTATTATGCTATATTTAAAAATAAAATATGTATGAAATCATATAATTTAGTATGCATTAATAAGTTATTAAAATAAGAATATATATAATTTAAATGTTTGAAAGTTTAATTTACTTATTTAAAAAATTATCATTTACTATGAAAGAGACAAAAAAACACAAATATATATATGTTTGTTTTAACATATTTAGTAAAAAAAAAGTCAAATTGATTGTTTTTATAATTTCGTATTTATTATGATAAAGAGGCGGGAAATAACTTTTTTAATATGCTATAATGATTGCACGTGTCATTTGATATGCTAGAATGATGACACGTGTTTAAAAAAAACTTCTTTTATTAGATAAACAAGGTTAGCACCCCGTGTATTATACGGGTTGAATAAGTAAATTACTTAATAATTACTAATAAAATTTACGAATTATTAAACTATGTTTGAAGATAAAATATGATTATAATTGCATAGGTTGAATAAGTAAATTATTTAATAATTACTAATAAAATTTACGAATTATTAAACTATGTTTGAAGATAAAATATGATTATAATTGCATATGAATAGCTACTTTAAGTAAATAAACGATAATATATTTTTCTTAAACTTTTATTTTATAAAAAATATGGGTTTTAAATATTTTGTTTTAAGAAAAATGAATTTATTTTAAATAAAGTTAGTTATATTATGTATTTTAGAAAACTTTTGTTTTTAAAAAAGTGTATTTTTAATTAAAAAATAGGTTTTAATTTATTAAATTATATAATTTTTAGTATGAAAATGGTATGATTAATATTATTAATATTCAATATTATTAATAATAATAATAATAAATGAAAAAGTTAGTATGATAAACTTACAATTGTGTCAAATCTTATTTTAGATTTACTTTGTTCTAGATAGATAGATAGATAGATAGATAGATAGATATGTAGATAAATAGATAGGTTAGAAACTCATTTATTAAACGGATTATAGTTACTAATAAACACAAAGAGTTACAGTACGATATTTTAATAAAATATATTAGTAAAATTATATATACGTAATAGTTTAAGAAATAAAAGAAATATACTATTTATTAACTCTCTTATCTAAATAGTTTTATTTTTAAACATTTGTTTAAAAATTTTTTTTATAAAAAATTTATTGTTTATAAAAAATCTTGTTTATTTAAAACTCGGGTTTCTGATTGTTCTGGTTATTTTAATAAAACTGCTTTTAAAAAGTTTCATATTTTTATAATTTTTTAAAAAAAGACCGATTTAAAATATTTTGTTTCAAAAAGGTGTAGTGTTTTAAAAAAATTTATATTATACAATTTTTTTATTTCTATTTTAATAAAAAGACATAATTTTTAATTTACTTACTAAATTTTATTTTTAAAATATAGGTTGATTTTAAAAAAATATAGATGAGAGAGAGAATGTATCATTTAATAAAATTGATTTTTATTAAAAGAGAGAAATTATGTTAAGTGTTTAAATTACTATAATACCCTTTTAGAGGGAAAATAAAATATGAATGCTTAAAATAATGACAAGTGTTAAAAATATGGTTTAAGAAAATGACAGTTGACAAAAAAAACCTTTTTTTAATATATTCTATAGATTTATGTGTTCATGTTGGTCAGAAGGATATTTTGAATTTTAGGTATTTTATTTATTAACTAATAAACTAAGGACACAAGAACCTAAAATTTAAGTAGCACGAAAGTACAAACCTCTAGATCATTATGGAGAGGATGTCTTTCAGCATTGTGAAGCAGGACCTCAAACTCGTCTTCAGCAAAAAAGCGCATTTTAAACGCCAAATTACGAATGCAATCAAAAAACAACAAAGTGCCAATGGAACATCCTTTCTAACAGCATATATCCCAACCATCACTAAAATAGAAGTTTCATCCCTTAACAGTTTGATAAACATATATAGCCTCAACATGAAAATCGTGATAGATTGATGATTCTGAAACGCAAGAAACCTATACATTTACAAGCATCATCAATAATTACACAATTAACATCTACGTTATGTATTTAGATTATTTCAAACTAATTGTAACACGATAACAATTTGATCATTACACAATCACAAGAATAGCAGATTGTGAATATAACATTACACAACTAACTCGAATGTGTACAGATGAATGACATTCCATTGGAACAATTGGGTTCCTCTCAAACTTTATGTGTTTGCTTGGAGGGCCTCTCTTGATAGGCTTCTTACCCATGATGCTCTTCTAAAAAGAAGAATTCAGATGAGTCATTCATGTTGTCCCCTTTCTGGAGAAGACTACGAGTCCATATGGCAACACAGTATTCGAGGATAAAAGGTTCAGGATTGACCGTGTCTTTGATGAGAGTAAAACTGTTATAAACTATTAAAAGATTATTTCTATTATTTACTTAGTTTAAAAACAAAAAGTAAAACTTACTATATTCATAAATGACGAAAAATGTAATTTACTCTTAAATTTATACATATTTTGGATTTCTCTTATAACTATTAAAGTGCATTGCTTTATTAAATTTCGAATATACTAGTTACAAATGTTTAATGTAATATTTTTTTTCTTTTTTTTCTTATTAATTTTGTTTTTTAATTCTCATTTTCGCAACAATGTAATTAACATTCAGTGATTATTTTCATCAATGTTTTAAAATAAATTTTATTCATTTAAAAATCAATATATAAAGCTTATTTAAAACCGAGCCAACACAACATGTTTGATGACCCATGAAATTTAAAAACAGTAAAGGAGATATATAAAATTACTTCTCCAATAAATTTGAAAATATAATGACTTTCTAAAAAAATTATGTTCTCATCACGATAACTTTAAAACCATATATGTATGCTTTGACATAAACATAAAATAAAGGCAAAAGTTACACATATCATCCTTTATCTTTAAAAATTACTTTAAACATCTCTTATGTTAACATTTTGAAACAGATTTTATCTTTTATACTAACTACCGTTAAATTTTTCTGTTAAGTAAAGGGCAATTTGGTCTTTTTACCTCTAAAGGACTATTAATGTAATTCTTTCTAAACATAAATGATGTTTTCCGTAACTTTTTTATATTTTCCTTAATTTATATATTATTACAATTATACATATACATATGATTTTTTATATAACAAAATATATATTATTTAATTATTTTCTTTCAAGTATTATATATGAATATAAATTATATTATTTAATTATTTATATAATTTAAAATACGTGGATGAAAATAATAATATATGTATTTATATAATATATATATATATATATAATATGAATGAAAATAATTATATATATTTAATTATTTATATTATATGTATTTATATATAATATGTGCATGATAACAATAATATATATTTATTTTTATCGACGTATTATATATAAATATAAATCATATAATTTATATAACTTTAAACACCTTTGTATTATTTAATTATTTATACATGGATGAAAATTACAAAATAATATATATTATGTTATATAAAAAATCATATTTATATGTATAATTTTAAAAATACATAATTAAGTAAGATAAAAAAGTTACAGAAAATATCTTTTATGTTTGAAAATAATTACATTAATGGTCCTTTAAAGGTAAATGACCAAATTGCTCTTAACTTAACAGAAAAACTTAACAACAGATAAAATAAATGACAAAATCTGTTACAAAATAATAACATAAAGAATATTTAGATTTAAAAATAATTAATGATACCTGTAATTTTATATACAATTAAAGTACTGTTTCTGTAATTTTATCTAAAATAAATTTCAATAACCGAATAAATTATGATTGTATTAGAAGTTAATAAAATTAACCAACAATAGCCTTACTACTTAAATAGCATCATCAAGTTATCCTATAATGACACAAGCTATCTCAAAACACCCCTGTAACACTCTCGCCGGCCGGAGCTCCGGCGGTCCATTCTCCGACGACGTCCCACCGGAAATATTTTTATCTTCTTCTTCCGCATCCATCTTCTGTACTATTGCAATTACAGTTATCCACCGGAGATGACGATATCATGAAACACACAAAAAAGCCCTAATCTGCACACTGAATTCATCGCCTGCAATCAATACAGTAACGTAAACATTCATTCGCTATCTTAATCTATCTATTCAGTTTATTGCATTCAATTTTATGGCGTCTCATTGTGTCACCGCTTTTTCACTGTTCGCCCCAAATTCCTTATCACATAGACTACAAAATCGAAGAATTAGACGCTTAGGTAACACTATTTCACCAATTAGATGTAGTTTATGTGATTCTGAAACTGAAGGAGAATCAAAAAGTAAGAAAAACGTGTTGAATTTGCTTCAGATATCTGCAACCCTAACTGTAGTGTCAGCTTCACTACCACAGCCTGTGTTAGCAGCTAAAGTAGCACAAAAGAAGCGTAATACTAAAAAAGTAGATGTGTTGACACCTGAAGAGTGGAAAACATGGTCACAGGGGCTTCCTGTTGTAGCTAATCGGATTCCATATAGTGATATACTTGATTTGAAACGTGAAGGAAAGCTTAGGCATGTGATTAAACCCTCGGGTAAGGTTTTGAAGGAAAGGCCTGTGGTGGTTTTAGCTGTTTTAGAGGATTCGAGGGTCGTTAGGCTTGTGGTGCCTTCTGTAGAGAGTGATCAGAAGTTTTGGAAGGTGTGGGATGAGTTGGAGATTGATTCGATTTGTGTTCAAGCTTATACTCCCCCAGTTAAGACGCCGGATGTCCCTCGTCCCTTTTTAGGTTTCTTGTCCAAATTCCCATTGTGGATGTATTCACTTGTAAAGCCGAAACCAGTGTCCAAAAAAGTGTTGGAGTTGAGGAAGCAAAGAGAGGAATTGAAGAAAAGTAAGATTAATGAAATGTTGAGTATGAAGAAGAAAACAGCACAAATGGAGAAAGCAGCGAGAGCGCAGAAGAAGATGGAAGAAAGAAAGAAGAAGATGGAAGCACAGAAGCTTAATAGTGAGCAAGCTATGCTTGAAGCTCGTCTGAAGTACTACCGAATGTCTAACATGTGGAAAGAATTAGCTCGTGATTCCAATGTTACATTAGGCATTGGATTGTTGTTTTTTGTTATATTCTACCAGACTGTAGTCTTAAGTTATAAAAAACAGAAAAAGGATTATGAAGATAGGTTAAAGATTGAGAAAGCAGAAGCTGAGGAAAAGAGGAAAATGAAGGAACTAGAGAGGGGAATGGCAGGATTTGAAGATGATGACGATGAAGGAGAAGGGAAATCTGGTGAAGAAAACCCGTACATGAAGATGGCTCAACAATTTATGAAATCAGGTGCTCGGGTTCGAAGAGCACAAAATCCTAAGAATACTAAACTTTCACAGTATTTAGAAAGAGGCGTGGATGTGAAGTTTTCAGATGTGGCTGGGCTTGGGAAAATAAGGCTTGAACTTGAGGAGATTGTGAAATTTTTCACACATGGGGAAATTTACCGAAGGCGAGGAGTCAAAATACCAGGTATATAGTTTTTTTTTCCTTGTAAAAAACAATGCACTTTCACTTTTAGTCTGCTTTAGTTATTCTATATTTTTTACATTTAATTCATCAAAAAATGTCTTTCGAACGGTTTGGTTCATTATGTATTTATGTGGGCTTGATGTAAAATTATTTGTCCCGTATGGGTGATCACTGAAATACCTTATCTTGACCCAAACGCGACAAAAAGCCATCTTCTATGACTCAAATGTACAAAAAGAGTTTGATGACTAAAGGGTTTTTTCTTATGTTTGAGTTATCATTAAAGTTCCTTTAAATGATCCTAATGGGGACAAAAAAAGTTTAATGACACGAATGTACTCAAAAAAGTGCAATGACCAACAAGAGACAAAAGTTAAATTACCTTGCTATTTTATGCTAAAAACGCATTGTTAGATTATGTTGTGTTTCTTGGACGTAAATGTTTAGTTTCTTGGATATTAATGGCTTCTTTTCATTATTAGGTCATCATTAAAATTTCTTATGATGGCCCGAACCAGGGCAAAATAACATCTTTAATGACTCAAATGTACAAAAAAAAAGCACAATGACTAAAGACGAGCAGAGTTTTGGTATTTTATGCAAAAAAATTAAAAAACCGTTGTTAAATTATTCACTTTTTGATTTTCGACGTTGGCTTATACTGTGATTCTTGGGTTCAAATGTTTAATTGATTGTGGTTCAACAATGTCACTTTATATGCTCATGCATTTATGGTCTGGACTCTGGCATAAGTGTTGATTAGTACCAAACAAGAGACAAGAGTGCCATTTTAGATATCATTCACAATATCTTCAAACACTCCATAAAGGGTTTAATTTGTATTTCCTTGCTTATTTATATCTGAGATGTTACATTTTATGTTTCTATTAGGTGGTATACTCCTTTGTGGGCCCCCAGGAGTGGGAAAGACATTGTTAGCAAAAGCAGTTGCTGGTGAAGCAGGTGTGAACTTTTTTTCTATTTCGGCATCCCAATTTGTGGAAATATATGTTGGTGTTGGCGCATCACGTGTTCGAGCACTCTATCAAGAAGCAAGAGATAGTGTGAGGATTTTTTTCTTTTTGAGATTTTTCATCTGGCTTCACTTGCACTTAACTTCGTACATTTTTCATTTTTTAATCTTATATTGTGTTTATTATTGGATCTTCACAGGCTCCATCTGTTGTGTTTATTGATGAACTGGATGCTGTTGGAAGGGAACGTGGTTTAATAAAAGGTTCTGGTGGGCAAGAACGTGATGCGACTCTAAATCAGGTCAGATTTTGATCATATGACTGAATTAATTACTGTTAAATGATTAATTTGAGGCTTTAAGGATGAATTAAAGTTTACTTTTGCTTATATTTCAGCTTCTTGTATGCTTAGATGGATTTGAAGGCAGAGGAAACGTGATCACTATTGCTTCCACAAACAGACCCGATATCCTTGATCCTGCACTTGTTAGACCAGGTCGATTTGATAGAAAAATATTTATACCCAAACCAGGCCTAATAGGACGAGTTGAGATTCTAAAGGTTTGATCCAGTTATTTGAAAGTTTGGTCTGTTTGATGACATGTTAATACGTGGCAATTTAGGGCCATATTAGTTTATATTTTCTATCTAACCTGTCGAACCTGTAAATTTGAAAAAGAACTACTAAAAAAGAATGGGCTAAACGAGTTGAAAATCCCCAAACATGTACTTTTAACACATAAAACTCATTAGTTGCGTTATTCAGAACTAATGAAATATAGATTTGAACGGAAATAGTACAATTAATTTAAAACCCTTACAAAAAGTGTTTTGGGCCATCCCGACCCATTTTAACTAGTAGTCTAGTCCCAAAATGACCCGTGACTAACCCACCCATTTTCGTTCTCTAGGTGTCGGTATGTTCTTTCGTATCTAACTATCAGGTGAGTTTTGAATAGGTGCATGCTCGTAAGAAACCTATGGCTGAAGATGTAGACTATGCTGCTGTTGCAGCTATGACTGATGGAATGGTTGGTGCTGAGCTGGCAAATATCGTTGAGGTGGCTGCAATTAACATGATGCGTGATGGAAGGACTGAGGTATTTTATATATGTGCAATATTATAACAAATTAGTAATATTTAACATATATAATTACTTAGTATCACTGCAAGAACACACTAACACCATATAACAAATATGCTACTTTTGTTTTTTCGGCGCAATTTTCTAGATTTGCTTGTATTTTAAATTATGTAAAATATTTTTTTATTTTACTTCTTCACTTATGTACCTAAATTTTATATTCACTTGATCTTTGAAATTAATTAATGAATTATTTTATTAATAACTATAAATGAATGGATAAAAAAACGTGTACACCATATTCGATATTGGACCCATTTTAAAGGTGTCAACGAGATGTTTTAAGTTGATTGTTTCCTGTTATGATGAATATTAATATTTTGTAGATCACCACTGATGACTTGTTACAAGCTGCACAAATAGAAGAAAGAGGAATGCTTGATAAGAAAGATAGGAGCCCTGAAATGTGGAAGCAAGTGGCTATCAATGAAGCAGCTATGGCCGTTGTAGCAATGAATTTTCGTGATCTTAGCAATATAGAGTTTGTATGATTCTCAGCTTTCACTTTATATAATATCAGTTTACATCTCAGTGACTTCTAAGAGATGTGAAAATTCATTTTGAACAGATTAATATCGCTCCAAGAGCTGGAAGAGAATTGGGTTATGTGAGGATGAAAATGGATCACATAAAATTTAAAGAAGGGTTGCTGAGGTGCAGATTTCTTTTTCTTTTTAAAGTTTAAGTACACAGTTTTTGTTTAATATTCACTGTTCTTTTTCCCTATGATTTCACACAGTCGGCAGTCACTTTTAGACCACATTACTGTTCAACTAGCACCACGGGCAGCTGATGAGATTTGGCATGGTGAGAGTCAGGTGAGGATATTTCAACTTTGTATATTTAAATGTTCTGTATTTCTAAAGTAAGCTCATTTCTTTGGATATTATAGAAAAAAGTTTTCATTATAAGAATCTTTTAAAATGATAGTACTTTCTAAATACTCCTGTCCCAAAATGATTATTCAGAAACAAAAACAGCAACATGATTGAAAATATTTGCAAAATAGAAGTATGGACAATAATTTGGGACCGAGGAAGAACGATTTGGGCAATAATTATGTGCATATGATTAATCTGAATATATATGTAGCAAAAGGAAAGGAGGGGGGATGCGGGTCAGATGATAGGTGAAAACAGGCTCTAGAATCTAGTCCTATAATATTTTTTTCGTACATCTATAATGAGTTTAAACTCTGCAGTTGAGTACAATATGGGCTGAAACAGCAGACAATGCCAGATCAGCAGCACGGGCACTTGTTCTTGGTGGTCTTTCAGACAAATATTATGGTGTATCTAATTTCTGGGTTGCAGATCGAATAAATGTATTCCAACTAGTAATTATATCAATTTTTCAATACCTTATGTTTTCATTCATATATCTGACTGAATATCTGAAAACTAGGGCATTGATTCTGAGGCAATACGGATCCTTAATGTGTGTTATGGACGTGCGAAAGAGGTACGTATAATGTTATGTATGTAGTCGCTGCTTGATGTTTGTTTCAACAATTGTTTTTAAAAATAATGTTTTTTTTTTGTCAGATCCTGGAGAAAAATAGGAAACTCATGGATGCTGTTGTTTATAAACTTGTTGAGAAGAAAAGTCTAAACAAGCAAGAATTTCTTAACCTAGTTGAGTTACATGGCTGTATTCAACCCGGCCCACCAAGCATACTCGATATCAGGGCTTTAAAACAGGCCCAGATGCAATCAGTGATGATGAAGCACAAAGAAGAAGCTAATCAGGTCGTCACGTAGCACCACACATTAAGCTCACAATCATATTGAAGGTCTTAATATTATCATTCTTTCTTGTTCGCTTCCTTTGATCAATGGGACAGGCTGGGAAATGGGTCAAAACAGGCTATTTTTAGTACTGGTCCGAATGGGTCTGGTCATGCCAGCTGATCTGTCAATGCATTTTCACCATTTTCACATTTTCAAATAATTAATGCATGCAACTAGTAACATATAAAAGGTATATTATTAAAAATAATTAATAAAGCGGTATTAGGATGTTTTGAGCATCTAGACACGCTTTGGGAGACTTTTGGCCTAGGCATTTCCCTCGTTTCCATTTTAGTTAAGTTTAAAATTTACCTTTTTAGTCCATTTTAATTAAAATACAACCCAAAATCGACCCATTTTTAGGAAAATAAGTTGAACTTGCCATCCTTATATAATCTATATCGCCAGGTTTTTGTGCTGATTAAGCTTGTGATTATTAGTAAGAAAGTCTTGATTTTGATGGTTGTCTGTAGGTTTAATAAGTCAATCTTGTTCCTAAGTTGGAGATGCTGCATCATGTGAACATATTGTCGGCACTGCTGTACACAATGGTGACGAACCACCCGTTGGTTAAGCTGTTGATTGCTGGTTTTTGGTGTTTGATGACCAAGGTTCACATTGAGGAGCCAAAGTTTTGTAAAGCTTTTTAGCACACAGAAATGTAATGTATTTTGTTGTGAGTTTTGTTTACCAGTGAAGATGCTGAATGTAGATTATTATTTGCTCATTATACGCCTTTATGATGTTCAACTAAAAATGTTCGACACCATTTAAACTTGATTTCTTTTAATCATGCTTATAAGTGAAAACGAGTGGACATAAAACGTAAGTCTGAGATGATTACGTAGTGGAATTGTTGCCAAAAGGTAAAAGTTAAAAATCTTTTGTGTTTAAAAGTAGATATTATCAAACATAAAACAATTATTCACAAACATTAACAATAGCAGCAGCTTGAAGAAGCATGCGCATGAAATCAAGAAATTATTTACATCCATTTACTATGTACGCATTCTAGATGAAGATCCTAATTTAGCCCAAAATAGTACTTATTAGTGCCTTATTATCAAACAACCATCTCTCTTTTATCCTTCATTTCCCTCATATTTATGATATTGCCACTGTAAATTTCTTATCTTCATGACTGTCATTAGCAATTTGATCTTTAATGGCCCATGATTCAACCACCATCTTCTTGACTCTCTTAAATTGTCTCACCATATTGAGCCGTTCAGATGAATACGGAGACGGAATCTAACAATAATAAAACAAGATTATTATAAAAAAACAACAAATAACAAAACATAAGATGAAGAACAGTAATGTTGATCATAATCATCATATGATCATATGTAGTTATGTACCATTGATGGGACGTATTTATTGATTGCTGCTAATATTGCAGCATGCCCTACGGCTGACATCTGTCACATAAACGGATAATAAACTGTCATTAACTGAAACAAAATAGTTGTGATAATTTCAACCCATATACTGATAAACGGACTGGTTGGGGCCATTTAAATTTTAAGGGGATCAAAGTGTATTTCTGATAGGGCTAACCGCAAAGAATGAATCACAAGTAACTGTTATATATAGCGAACTTAAAAAAGAGTTTCAACCTGACCCGTTTTAAGTTTTTACATATGCCAATAGTCATTTTTGGAAGCAGATGCTTACAGGAATTATCATTAGGATTGTGATTGGAACAAGAGTGACGATGTCATTAAGTGTTCGCTTTACTTTCCTTTTTTCTCGACTTGTAATCTTTTTGCCACATAGTTGCTTCAGAAGGATACCGACAAAATCTGCTACATCTATGAATAGTAACCGAGTACCCATCAACATAACCTGTATGATAAACATATTGAGACTGTGATATTAGAATTCAAAATCTGTGATAAAATGTGCTGTAAATGTTGTAAATGTAGTATTTAGGTCTGTTTCTATAGTTTGAAGTTGAAATAATATTTAATAAGATATGACCAAAACTAGAGGTAGGTTGTCATGTCTAATCTATTTACTAACATGTCATGTCCGGGTTGACGTTTTTGACATGTTTAATTAAACGGGTTGTTCGTGTTGACATGTTTAACTTGTTTAAATTTGAATGAGAAAATATATATTATAAGGTCAAACTGCTAAATGGTTTAAGCTATCCATTACAACGTATTAGTTTGAAGGGTATTGACAGGTCAATACGCGAGTATTCTGGTAATTAGTGTCTTACATTAGTAGCAGAAACCAGTTGTTCTTTGGATTTCCTCAACAAATGTCGATGCAAACGGTTTTTTTCAGCCCCACATTCCTTCTCAATGAGCTTCACAGAGTTAATTTCTGCTAAGTTCATCCCCTGCAAATTTATTTAACAAGTTTGTCAAAAGTATTTATAAAAAATCAAACTTTTCTACTGAAACAATAAGCAAAAAATCAGTACCTTACTCACTCTACATCGGTTTTGATCAGTTTCCCTTTTAACAAACTCAAACTGTTCTGATCGCGCTTCGAATAATATAGATGAAGCAGTAGCAACATTCTCCGTAAACTTCATCATCGCGCTGCAACACAAACAATTAACTTATTATTTTTTTTTTTTACTGAAAGTTATCATTTAAACCAAACCAACTTAACCAACTTACCCTGATTTATCATAAGCAGCCCAATACCCCTCCAGGCAATTAGACAACAAAGTTTGACTACAAATTATATAGCAGAAATAAGTTTATGTTGTATAAAAACCATAAAAAAATTCAAGTAAATGTGTTATGTGAAATTTTATATATATTACCTTTGAAACAAAAATGAAAGCACATTAGAATCTAAAGGTTGTTGAGAAGAATTTATGTAGTGCGCAAATCCACAAAAAACATCATAGCAAACTGTAAGAACAGTATAAAGAATGATCTCCTTTTCTGCTTGTATAGCATGTTGTCTGGATCTTCTCCCATCGTATTGAAATTTGGATTTAAGTGAAGCGTAAAAGTCGAGCCATCCAATTTCATCAATTACTACCTAAATGAAGCAATATAAGCATCAATATTCGGTTTCATACGAGGATCAAACGATGATACATACCTCGTTGAAGAGCTGATACTTTGGCAGGGAGTTGAATTCGCGATATATGTACAGGCTGCCACACTCTAAGTAGCTGCAAAAGGTTTAGAATTTTCATAATTTATAATAGTAAAGGTTAATTATCCAAATGGGTCGATGAGTCGTGTTCTGGTTGTCCTAATATTTAACGGGCCGACCCGTTAACATTATTGAAACGATATATGTACAGGCTGCCATCCTCTAAGTAACTGCAAAAGGTTCAATTTTTTCATAATTTGTAGTAGTAAAGGTTAACTATCCAAATGGGTCGACCTGTCAATGAGTCGTGTTTTGGTTGTACTAATATTAAATGGGCCGACATGTTAACCCGTTTAACATTAGACTTAAGTTTCTTTAGAAATATATAATTTTTAACACCAAACCTTTAATGCCCTTCTAACCCGTTTACAACTTGTCAACCCGTTTGACCCATTTACATGAACTGGTGTGTCCGGGTTGTGATTGGTGTCTTTTACAAGAATAAATATATGGGTCGTATTCATGTTGATCAATTTCAACCTGCCAACCCGACACAGTTTGACTGTTTTTGGGTTAAAGTAGTTTACTTTTTATACATGCTTCCATTATATGTAATAAACCTTTGATCAAATGATTCAAAATCTACCTAAGGAAATTCTTAATCTGGTCATCCATGTCCATTATATTCATTTCTGCTAAATATAATCTTGTCTCTCTTCCCAAATATGCAAACATCCCAAGAATTGCTAACGTAGTTTCTTCGACCTATTCAAGAAATCATTATAAGCCACAGCCCGTTTAATATCGAGTTATGGGCCCTTGAAAAAAAAGATGATTTTAAAAAACTAATGGGCTGACCTTGTTAATGAAGGTTTGATTAGGTGTTATTACACTTTCTCTGTGAAATGCTACACAAAGTTTCTCTTGAACAAGCCCAATCCAAAACTCAAGATCTTCTATATTCTTACTTGGTAGAATCTTTTTACCAAAGTACGATAAGAAATCACGTTCAAAACCTGCCTCGGTTGATAAGTGATACAACTTATCAATCGATACAAGATCACGCGACAAGTCCTTAAGCTCAACCAATGCATCATCAACTGATGCGGTAAATTCAGGACACGATATACGGGTCGAACCCAACTTTTTCACTGCAGTACCACAGCTGATAGCAAGAATCACACCTGCAACTCCACTGAAAAAACTTTTATGCTATATTTGGTTCTTATTTCTTAAAAATATATAACTTATGCAATTAGATATTGCATGATAAAATGATTTGCATACCTTCCAGCATATTCAACAGACCATTTTTTAAACAGTGGAATGAATACTCCTGCGATTCGTGGAAGCTCCACTGTTCTAAACCACTGCAACAGTTTAGGGTTCTTTGCTGTCAGTTGAGCCTCTAAGAATTCCCCTAGTAATAATGTCCTTGAGGACAAACTGTTCAAATATAAGGATGAACATAATGTTAGCCCAAATGGGTCAATAATAATCTGAACTTTAAAGGGTAGTTTGATCATTTGTTAGTTGCTACTTACATTTCATATACCGGAGTGTTGCAACGTTTGTGAGATAGAAATAACTCAACCTCCATTGCAGCTTTAAGTAAAGCATAAACTGCAACCTGCAAATATATAACATTTTGCAGTCTGTAGTATGATGCAGTAACAAGAGTATCTTTACATCTTATATAGTATCGGAGCAGAATGTTATATATAGACTTGCAGTTACCTGATATGCAGTGTGTTTATGCCATGCATGCACATCAACTCCATTCCATGCATTCGAAAGCTCGGGTAAGCTTCTAGATAGTTCTAGATTCTGAACTGCAAGGGAGAAGCTTCTGGCGGATTGATGCAATACGCGTACAAGACAATCAACGCGATTAAGTTTTAACTCGTTTGTGCGTGTTATACCCAATGGAGCTTCATCTTGAGTAATGAACTCATCTCTACCGGAAAAATAACTTGTGAACACAGATTTTGATCGTAACGAAATGTTGATAAATGGATTATTTGTTGAAGAGATACGATTTTCGCGCTGTTTTGTACTGAAGTTGGATGAATTAGATGAATGAGGTGTAGAATTGGGTGTATCTTCTGATCTTGTGGAATCCCTGTGGCTGTAACATGGGAATGAACTGATTAATGAGCTTAATTATTATGTTTGCAAGATTATAATTTATAAATAAGATAAGTTTCAGTTCTTCTTGCCCAATAATAAACTATTATGAAACTACAAAAAGATTGATGGTGCAGATTGATTATTGAAAAGAGCAAGTTTCTAAAAACAAAAGCAAAATCAAGAAAAAAATAGCAGAACATGACATCAACTTAAGATACAATGAAGTTGGAGGGGAGACACACATGTTACACACACTCAATACAATGTTGGTTTTGCCTAAAAAGCGTAAGAAGCAATGTGGACGTTTAATTAAAGGAAATTAATGATTGAGATGTTAGGCGTGTGTCACATAAGAAATTAAGGAGGCTAGAGGGACATTTTAGAACAAAGCCATAATTATTGGCTTGTTTAAAGCTTCATATTTTGAGAGAGAGAAAAAAAAAAAAAAAAAAAAAAAAAAAAAAAAAAAAAAAACACTATAAATTAAAGATATTTTTATTTTTAATTTGAGGTAAATTTTACTATGTTCTAAAAAAGACATCTTTTTTAGAAAACATAATACATTATGTAATTGATGTCATACCATTTTAACTATGTTGTTTTTACCATTATATATAATCGTGCACTGTGTTGTTTTTAACATTACAGTTGCGCAATTATATCATTGTAACAATATAGTTACATGGTATAAACGACATTTATAAACGGTAAATCAACACAGTTTATACCATATATTATATATCGTATTTTATGCGCACATAAATGATGCAAACACCCTTGCGTGTGTGTATGCAGAGAGAGAGTGCGCGCGCTAGAGAGGGAGAGCTTACAAGCGGTATAAAGAGTGAAATGAGAAACGAGAAGCCATGAATAAATGTAAAGGAAAGGGAAGGAGTTGGTGGAGATACAGAGGAATGATATATACTAGGATGAGAGGCGAAGCAATCGATGGAAACTAAACTATATTATATCATTTATTATCTCTTTTATTTCATTTTAGCTAAATCATTTACATCTTTTAGTTTTTTAATTAATGAAAATAAGGAATAAAGATAAATAATGTAACTAAATAAGTAAACAAAACCATTAAAGTCAAACAACAAATAATACATAATTGAACAATATTAATTAATATATTAGTAACTAGCTTAGTGGCTCGTGTGTTAAACGAGTTGATGAATACCTAAAATGACAAATGGATAAATAAATTCAAATAAAATCATAGTTATATATATATATATATATATATATATATATATATATATATATATATATATATATATATGTGTGTGTGTGTGTGTGTGTGTGTGTGTGTGTGTGTTGTGTGATGTTGAAGAGATAATTTAGAATAAGAAGGTTATCATATTATGACAGAAACGTTTATTTTAATAAAACAGAAAATTGTTAACGGTAATATTAAAATTAATAACTGAATCATTATGTGTTAACATAATTAGCAATTTCTTATAACTTTTGGAAGGATGTCAAATAATTTACAAGTAATAAGTGATTATAAATATAATATTCGTTGAAGTTGACATGAGTTAATAGTTTTCAAATTTATTGTAACTCAATATTGAAGGATGTAACGACATGTTGCAATGCATACATGACGTTTAGGTGGACGGGTTATAAAGGAGTCATGTGTATCTATAGTTAGTCTTTTATTATATGTTATAAATTATAGATGAAACAAATTTTTTTTATTTTTTATTTATTTATTTTTTGTGTGTGTGTGTTGGTTGTCTTTAAAATACAGACAACATAGGTTTTTTCCTATTAAATTTTTTTTTTTACTATTTAGCATATAAACATCTAATGAGACAACTTTTAAGAAGTGTTCAATTATCCAACCAAGTAGATGATTATAATAAACATGTAATAAT
Organism: Flaveria robusta; assembly: GCA_025506415.1. Lineage (NCBI taxonomy): Eukaryota > Viridiplantae > Streptophyta > Magnoliopsida > Asterales > Asteraceae > Flaveria > Flaveria robusta. The sequence goes on along the minus strand of CM046459.1, from coordinate 18,014,016 downwards.
TACGCACGTCACCAATGGCTTTCAGTTTTTTGCTTACTATCGTTGTATCATCTCATCATAAGCACTGATAATGGACTAATGGTTAATCGTACATAAGAATAAACCATAACAATGGCAACGAAGAAAGCAACGATAATACTGTAATAGAAATGAACTTTCAGCGACAGAAAAAACATCAAAGGACATGTATTTCTTTGATGGCCAAATTACAACAAAAAAATTATTTTTTTAATATATTCACCGGATCACAAGTCAAAATAAAAATGTGTTCTTTACTAGGTGTCAGCAATCACCTTCGAATAGGAGAAACTTCCAAGAGTAAAAAAGATATATTTTTTTAAATCTCATTAATACATAGGAGATTTGATAGATTAGCGGCGAATTTTAAGGATAAGTTTGCGTCTTAGGCTTTTGAGTCGGTGTTGGGTGAGTGAGACTTTGCAATAATATGTTTTTGAAATTACAAAGATCATATTTGATAAGATTTTAGGTGGACTTTTCGTTCGTTCTCAACAAAATATACAGTGATTGTGTTCAATTGTTCATGGATAATGTAATTGTTGAAACTAGCAACTCAAGTAAATAGTTCGGAATGTGTTAGTGATCCATCCACTACAAGAAATGTTATCAATAGTGGCGACTACAGCAATTAGCGGCGACATTTGAGGGAAATACCGGCGACACGTGTCGCCGCTAATAGTCAAAAATTTTGTAGTGATCCCTCTATGATACATCAGAGAAGACATCATCACAGATCCGTCAGTGAATGGACATAGGTAGCTTGTATGTGAACTGTTATCAATAAATGATATATAAATATTTACCTACGTTTGGTTCCCCAATATTTTTCATTGGGGGATTGTCTACGAAATTAGACATTGCTAAAAATTCTCTCATAGGTTCTCTCTCTCTCTCTCATATCATAACCATGTTCTACGTTCCTCTTGCACGTGCATATCAACGTCTTTAGATTTTATTTAAAGAAAAAACTACATTTACATTGTGTATATTTATGAGTATAATGTTTTCTATTTTCGATGTATTGTGTGAGTATACTACATAACACGAACACATGCACATATCGATATATTTGAGTATATACGAAATTGTTGTATGTATTTATGTATAAATTTTCTTTTACGTGCACATTTGGATAATATGAAAATATATTATGGCTTATATTTATGTGCAAGAATGCATGTCATATATATATGGCCATGCATCTTACCAGAAAAGATATTGATCTAATATATAAAAGGTTCATCCATTATGTGACCTATTATTAAACGCTGGTGGTTATTAGTAAAGTCTAAACTCTTAGATCAAGCTATTCTATTTTATTTAATCATATGCTTTCTTTTTAATTGTAAATATTTATATACTCATATGACATATACATTTATACTCATGGAATCAAATTAGCATATTCTGTTTCTTGTTATCCCACCAACTCATTCCAAATTTTGTCATATTTTTCTTCAAGTTCCAATAACAATCTTCCAAGTTGTTTCCATAACAAATAACAAAATAAAACAAATCTAACTCTTAATTGTAATAAGATATGAAACCAGATCCCGAAATCCATCATTTTTTAATACAGTTTTTAACTTACACCTATTAATCACCTATACATGCACCATACATGATATGAACCTTTGATCACTTGAATATAAAATAGACATCTTAGCATCAGAATGCTCCCTTGAATACTTCAAAACTATTGTTTAGGACTCAAATTCAATACTTTTTATTTCTTTTTTTTTTATAGAAATATTTGGTTTTATATCATTGATTAGGTCAACGGTAATCACATGAAATCAATAACAATTACAAAATGTAAGTGTCATTTAGTAATATTTAAAATAAAAACTTTCAAAGCTTATCATGGACATTGGTATCTATAAGCAGATATGCAAATAAGTTTGACAAGGATATGATAGATACCACATATTCAGTGTTTTTTTTAATCATCCTTCCATTTGATTTTGGCTTTTCGTTTTCGACACTTGTGACTTGTCATCTGCCCCGAAACCTAGTTCGGACATATCCTGTTTTGCCATCAAATTCCTGATAAACATTCCAAATAATACGACAATCAGACGTGACTCCCAAGTAACCCTACAGAAACAATTAATAATGCTGTGACAACAAGAATGTCACACTCAGAAAATATTTTAACTGATCTTCAAACAACTAGTAAACCTCCACATCACACCATTCATGTAGTAAAATAACGACCCATTAATTGTTTTCGATACAAGTTAGGAGACAGAATGTTGTTGCAGTCTACTTGGCTGAAAGATTTTGGTACCATCGAAACATGTTGGGTCAGATGGAACCAAAACCTCTTTTTTTCCAAAAAAAGATAACTTTTTATAAATAATCAGTGTGTTTAGGATTGCTTATTATCTGCATGTTGACATCTGTTTTGATACAATAATTTATTTTTTGAGTGTCAAGGATCACTTGTCTGATTATTTATAAGTGATATATGTTGTTTTGAATAAGTAGTCTTATCACAAAAGATGATCAGTATTGATAAGAAAGCAATCAAAAACACCCCATTAGCGAGTCAAATATGATTAGAAAAGTATATAATTTCGATAATGACATAATTTTTTGGATAGAATGATTTAGGAGGTTTTATGGCCTACAAATAAAATATGTGATTCTAGACTTGTTTCTTTATGAGCTAGTTCTTTATACTTTTAACTGTATGACCGGCCTGTCAGAGATTTAAAGGACAATTCAGATTGACTCAGTTGTAACTAATTTCGTCTAAGTCGACATCTCTCATGAATATACTCATAGACTACACGTGGCATGATGCATATGCATCAAATTTCAGAATGATCGGGAAAAACAAGGTGATGATTGCAAATAATATTTCGAAGGGGATTAATAAAGTCACTAACTTTTCCATACGGCATTCCAAGTACTTCTTAGAAAGATGTCTGCATATCTCAGATTTATGCCCTGATTTTTTAAGACAGCTTATATATTCCTTCTTCTCCTGCATATTCCCAGAAATCCAAATTTAAGGTCTTTATTTCACTATGTAATGCAGCTTACTTTCACTTTTATTTTATCAATCTATGCAACATACTTTCCACATTTTATCATTGTATGCAAGTAAGCTTCGGATAAAATGGTGACAGTCACCAGTTTACGTGCTATAGAATGTAACAAGTAAAAGATTGAAAATATGTCACATGCAACAGGAAACAACATCAAACATCGTTTTTCCTTACATACAACGACAAAAAGGTAAAAGTTAGATTTTGGTGTAATCAACCCTTTTATGAGACTAAATTCTAAGACGGTTTTTATGTGATAATACCTGATCACATAAGTGCATATGATCCAACGGAAAAACTCCCTTTTCTGGTGGTACTGGTCGTACACCTCGGTTCCCTCCAAATGCTCCACCTGAAAGATATCGGGATAACGTCTCATATCAATAACTGAAAGCTAAAAGCTTAAAACTAAAAATTGGGAAATATATACAATAACTAAACAGATAATTGATATATAACAATTTCAACTGTTCAAGATCAGATTTCAAGTTCAAGCATACTGAAGTGGTTCAAGTTTCAAAAGCAGTATTCAAGTTCAACCTTTTGTGGTTAGGGCTATGAACTGTGTTTTCAACTTGTTTGCAATAAGACAGTAATAATGTTGATTCAAAATGAAAACTTGCATCAATTGGATCCCAATTGGATAATAGATCCTCGTTTGAGATCCATCATCAATTCAACTTCAATTTCAGCTAAACATCTAAACCGATTTCATCGCAAAAGTCTAACGCACGTGAATTATGCAATTAGCATGATGACCTTAAAGCGATTACAATTACAATGGTCGTAATCACAATACAATTCAATCACAAACAATCATATAAAAGAAGACCTCACAAAACCCTAATTTTTACTGAGATGTCTATACACTTGAACGGAGATAGATATAGATATATACACACATATATATATGTATATACCTGCACTCATTCGAGGAGATTGATGTAGTCGATGATCAACAATGGAGTTGTGTTTATTGTGATCTCATTTCTTCATCAAATCACCGGCGACGGAAGACGGTGGCTGATTTGGGACTTCCGGCAACCGACGGTGGCGATTTGAAGTCTGAACCGTCGAGTAGAAACTGGACTGGGCCAAAATATAGGGCCGAATACATTATCCAATGGGCTTCAGATGAAACTTTTGGTTTCGCTCATTGGGCTTCATGCAGTAACTAAGTAAAGTCCTAATAGGTTTATAGATTGGCTGAGATTTACATATGTATTTACTAGCTTATACCCCGTGTAATACACGGATTTAATTAATAAAATATTAATAAGTTTATAATAAAAATTATAAAATAATATTTTCAGATAAAATATGATTAAGTTACCTATAAATAAATATTTCAAGTAAAACAACAATAATATCATCTTAAACTCTCGTTTTATGAGATTGTTTTTTTATATTTTGTTTTTCAAATATAATTTATTTTTTAATCACCCTTAAAATAAAAAAATGATTTTAAAAAAGTTAGAATTTCTAGAAAAGTTTTTTGTTTAAGAAAATTTTTATGCCTTATATTTTTTTTAAAGTTTGTTTATTTTTTCTATAAAAATCTAGTTTATAATTTTCACAATATCTTTTAATTTAGAAATGTTTTAAATAATATAATTTTTATTTATTATTATCATTTATTATGAGAGAGAGGCTGGAAAATCAATATGAGAAAACATAATATTTCGACACGTGACGCCTTAAAACTTTCTTTTATTATAATAGATAGATATTCACTAATAGAGTAACTTGGATAAGATGTAGCCGAGACATTCTGTAGTTTTTCTATCAAAAGGTTATGAGTTTAAATCTTTTAAAATATATATTTGATGATTTTAAGAGTAGAATAGGTTTAGAGTAAAATGTGTGTATTTGCCGGTCAAGAAGATAAGATAAGATGTAGTCGACCAAAATATTAGACATACATTATACATGCATACAGACACAAATACAATATAACTTATGGTTTATCTTTCTATTAGAGCTCAATTGCTACTAAACTGTTTCCTATTAAACAAAGGTTGCGTCTCACTAATTCTTGAAATATGACATGTAGTTTTGAATTACATATTTCCTCTATAAACTTAATAAATTACATATATACCCAACTTAAAATTTTAATTATATATATCCTCTTACAAAACTTGGTCATTTATATATATACTCAAACTAAAATTTTAATAACATATATCCCTTTTATTAAACATAAATATTACATATATACCCATTTGAATATATTTTATTAAAAATAGCATATATAATTACTATTTTGCTAATGTTTTTACTAAAACTATAAAATTACATATTTGCTCATGTCTTAACTTGTTTTTATCACTAACATTTTATTTTTAATTATTTGTTTATGTTTTAATATTAACATTTTTTACTTTCTTTACTCTGTTTGCCTTTCTATAGTATCATTCCTCAGTTCGTGTATGAGACACTTTCAATCCAGTCAAGCAATTAATAAATTCCAAAATCCATTTTGCATCTTACTGGTGGATTTAAAAAAATCGCACGACACGGTCCGAACAATTATTTTTGTACTCGCGAGGCAAAAATGAGTGGATTTATGTGTTCGGATCATGTTGCATAATGGGATTGAAAGTGTCTCTTACGCAAACCAGAAAACATTAGCATCGAAAAGCAAATAAGGTAAAAAAACAAAAAGAACGTAAAAAACCATTAGTATAAAACATTAACAAACAATTAAAACTTGGAAATTAGTAAAAAAAACCATAATTGCATAGTTTATAATCATAAGAGTAAAATACTAATATAAAAGTTATAAAAGTTATTTTTAATACAATAATTAAATATATATGCAATATTTATGTTTAATAAAGAAGATATGTGTAATTAAAATTTGAATTTGAGTATATATGTAATTGACTATGTTTTAAAAGGGGATATATGTAATTAAAATTTAAGTTGGGTATATATGTAATTAATTAAGTTTGTAGGGGGAAATATGTAATTCTCCTTACTTTTAAACCATAGCTATCACATACAAAACTTTAGTCACAAAAACAACTGGAAACCTAGCCGTTGTCTAAGGCCATTCACAACAACCAGTTACGATAGTTGTTGGAAAGCCTAGCAATAACCACAACCTAGTCTCTTAAACCCTCCGTCCGTAGCCGCCACCAAAGGTCACGCCTCACTAGAAGCTCATAACATCTTGTTACAAACCATGAAAAACCAAATTTCAAAAAATCATGACACATCTCACAACAACCACAATCCTATCGGATTTATGTTCAACATGCTAACCAAATTTTAGAAAATCATTGTCTACTCAAGGCAATAAGTTCTCATCAAAAAAATGAAAATCAGACTATACTCTATACCTTCCTAGACATAGGTCTCATCCTTAGTTTGCACCTTCCTAGATATAGGTCTCATCCTTAGTTTGCGGAAGAATATAAGGGGGCGTTTGGTTGGAAGGAATGGAATGGAATTGAGAAACTAGTATAATTTTCAAGTAAAATTATGTTTAAGTGGGTAATGAAATATAAAACCCAAGGGAATGTTTCACCTCAAATTCCCTTGGTTGTGGGATTTCAAATTCCCTCTCTAGGTGGAAGGATTTTGAAATCCCACAACCAAGGGAATTTGAGGTGAAACATTCCCTTGGGTTTACTTTTAATTGCTCACTCAAACACAATTTTACTTGAAAATTATACTAGTTTCTTAATTCCATTTCATTCCTTCCAACCAAACGCCCCCTAAGAGTAATTATGAACAATTCAATTATCATAGATTCATTGAGTGTAAGACATCTAAGTTATATAAATCTATTACACACGTGATTAATATACAATCAAGCTTTGTGAATTATCTACACCATCTTTTTAAAATATTGATGGATAAAAATAGAATGGAAGACATATTTCTTTTGATGAAAATTGTCTTTTATGTTGTGTTGAGATTGACAAGTTCGTCTTTTTTAAAGTTTAATAAAACATATAATAGTTTATTTAAAGAAAAACGTTAATTGTAATCTTTAAAATATACTTTTTAGGTGTTTTATACAATTAACCTTATATGATTATGTTTTAAATATCCAAATTTTTTATATTCCTAAAAATCTACTGTTAACTAAAACGTTAAAAAAGATATAACTAGTACTAATAAAATCATTAGAAAAGAATATTTAATTCGATACATAAAATTCTTATTAAATATTGTTACTTATAGAAAACAATCAAAAAACATTTTGCATATGAATCTAAAAGATGACTATGTTATTGTTGTATTATTGTCCTGGTCGGCTAAGCTTCACAAAATTGGATGATGATGTGAAATTGACTCAATTATGCCGTGAAACGACACCGTCCTACTCTCGTACCAAAAAAAAAGGAACCATTACATATTTTAGCCCCCTCAATTTCCATAAACATTACCTAGACATAAATGAATTTGTTACAAGTTATGAAAGTCGTGCTTAAGTATAAAATGTTACATCAATATTTGTTAATTCTAAAGCTCGTTAGTGAGGATTATTAGTCTATTACCAAAGCTTTAACGTAAAGGTGTCGGTTTCTAACATGATATGAAGTTCACAGATTTTGATTTGATCTAAATGAATATGGATGAATTTCAGGTACAATCCCAAACACGTTTACCTAAGTGGTCCTGTTTGGGTTGATATGACGGGTTTATTTACTGACAAGTTTTTATTTATAACATATGCTTATTTAAAAAGCATTTTTGTGTCATAATCTAAACATGAGTATTTTACGTGAATGTTTTAATGAAAAAAAACATTAAATTTTAGAGTATTAATGAAGAATTAATTTTGGTGTGAACTCAAGCATAATTATTATGGCATTGAATTTTATCGTGTAAGACATGAACTCGAACATAAAAGTATTGGACTCGTGGCAAGTTTAACCCGCCTACCCAAATTTACGAACCAAATATTAAATTTTGGTTAGCTATAGCATTTAATTAATAGAAAAGTTACTAAAATCACTAATATTCTAGACCTAATTTGAAATTTATAAATAAAAATCGACAATCTAAACTTAACACCAAAATACCATTAAGCTTTACTGATGATTTTGTTGAGAGTTACGAACCCTTTTCCTCTAATATTTTCTCACATTGCTACCAATCAATCCACATACGAGTTAATTATTCGAGTTATCGATCCAATATTATTAATGATTTTGTTTTGTATGCTGCATTAAAAGATTGATTCAATGATGAAGACGATGATGAAGATATGGTTTTTATTGCAATTAAAACAAGATGTCTGGCTATTTGAAGACGAAAAATATGTTGCATAAAAACATGAAAACGAATGATCAAGATTGAGTTGGTTCAAAAGGACTTGTGTCCTTGTGAATAATGACAAACACCAATATATCCAAACAAGCTACGGACCCATGTGGAACAACATACACGTGAATGGTTAATTAATTAATGAATCCATATAACCTACAATCTAGGTAAGTAGATATATACAATGATCTTATGCTAACAAATTAGCTCTTGTTCAACTCATAATTCAACGTATTATAAAAATGGATGATAACTCATATATATCAAGAGTAAAGTAATAGTAAAAAGTGTATTTAATCTAACAGAGTTAAGAAAAATTTTGAGATTGACATGTGTCCTTTTATTGTTTTAAAATAAATGATATTTTGGTTATTGTGTCAAATACGTAGGTCATTGTATCTAGTATGTCAGGTCATTGCGTCAACTATAAGTTCATTGTTTCAAATATTTTTATCATTGTGCTCAATGTTTTAGATCATTAGTGTTATTTTTATTATTATGTTTTTCAATGATGTTATTTATTAATTTGTTTTTTAAAACTCATAATGTTTAGAATAACATAGTGACTATCAAAAATTTACAATGAGCCATTTTATGGTTGTGTTTATATATTATTATAAAATTGCTATCTTATCATTGTGTTTTATAATTTGAAGTACACAATAATGTTATTTGTCAATATATTTTTCAAAACTTAAAATGTTGAGAATAATACAATGATGAGCAAAAAAACATAATTAGTCATTTTATCATTATGTTTTATATATTATATAAACTTGTTGAGAAGTACACAATAATGTTATTTATCAATGTATTTTTTAAAACTTGTAATATCTAAGATAACACAATGATAATCAAAAAATAAAATGAGTTAGTTTATCATATAGACATAATGAACTGCATAAAGACACAATAACAAGTATGAATCATATGAGTTTGTTTTATAATTAAAAGTACACAATAATATTATGTATTAATGTGTTTTTCAAAACTTATAATGTTTAAGATAATATAATAATGATAAAAAAACACAATGAACCAATTTATTATAAAGACAATAAACTGAATAAACACATAATGAACTGCATAAATACATAAAGATGGATATGAATCATATGAGGTTAAAAAAGTAAAAAAAAAAATTTATTCCAATACTAATACAAAATATAAACCATTCATAATGATTTTAACACTCAAATACTGGCTCATTCAAAAACACCATACAAATAACTGATAAGTAAAATAAAGATAAAAAAAGCCATTCTTGTTTGAACCTTAAAAATATTATAGTCATGTTCGGAGCTTACATATACCGTCTTCATAACCCTCTTAAACCCTCAAACCCACCAATGGCCGATACCAAAACCACCAATCTCCCTCCCACCTCCGCCACCTCCGCCACCATCACCGTCGTGTCACCTCCGTCCTTACGACCCCGTTCTCACAACCGCAACAAAAGATTACACCCCAATAATAATAATAATAATAATAATAACCCTCCGGCGTACCGCGGCGTCCGCCTCCGCCGGTGGGGCAAATGGGTGTCCGAAATCCGGCAACCCCGTCAGAAATCCCGCATCTGGCTCGGCAGTTTTCCGACGCCGGAGATGGCCGCCAGAGCCCACGACGTCGCCGCCCTATCAATCAAAGGCAATTCCGCCGTTCTCAACTTCCCCCAACTCAGAGACTCTTTACCTCGGCCGGCGTCTCGTTCTCCTCGTGACGTTCAACGAGCAGCCGCAACAGCCGCCGCCATGAAAGAGCTTTTGTCGCCGGAGCTGGTGCCGCAGCCGCCGCCGGCGAATGAGGAGTCGGTGGTGGGTGAGCTGGGGGAAATCGTTGAGTTGCCGAGTTTGGATGGGTGGGTTGACTCGTCGTCGGCGACGGAGGTGGTGGTGGAGGCGGTGGAGGGGTGGTTGTTTCCGTCGTGGGTGGCGGCGGATGTTGGTGGTTTTCCGGCGTAGTCGTCGGAGTTGACGCCGGAGAATTTGATTGATATCAAAGAATCAATCACAATTATGGGACCATGTTTTAAGGTGTATTTATTATTATTATTATTATAATTTTTTTGTTACAAGTGTGAAAGTGAGAAAGACATTAGTACCGTTAATATTTAACTAACCGGAAGTATGAAAATAAAGTATGTGGTGTTAATGAAATTCTGAATTGCTAATACTTAAAGGCGTTTAAGTCAAGTTGCATTTGATATTTTGATGCTTGTAGTTACAATTCCAAAATTAAACAATAATTAGAAAAAAAATTTCACGTCGATTGTTTAGCTCATAACCTTAAATGAACTAGGTAAACAAGAAGTAGAAGAGACAAGTAAAAAGTATAAACAAATAAAATTGAATGGTTTTATCATTTCAATCTTGACAAGGTGTAAGGTTAAAATAACTTAACGACTAAAATACGTACATTTCTTATCTATTTATTTATGATTCCTTGAGCACTTATATATAGTGTTATCATATATTAGGAAAAAATATATATTATATAGTTACATAACTGTATAATCATTATAGTTTAAGACTCTAAACAAGAAGTAGAAGTTTAAAAGACTATGTAGTTGCGAAATGGAAATCGACAAAGGGTAAATAAGTTATTTTTTTAGTGAAAACCAGCAAAATAAACATTTTAACTTATGTTTTTCTCAAAATGACAATTGGCTATTGATATTTTCAAAATAAACGTTGGCTTTTAGCCTATTCACATTCAAAACAAAACCAATTAGAAAACGTCAATTAAGCTCCGTCAGCTAATGAGGCTTAAGCCTAGTCTAGGAAAAAAGCCGTGAAAATTAATATGGATGCACGAAAACAACCAATCAGATAAAGACATGTCTAAGAAACGGCTACACTTTAACCTGACGGTTAAGATTGTAGCATTTTGCATCTTTTTTTTTCCCATATGGTTTCACAAATAGTTAAGATTTAACATATTTTTTTTTCAAACAAATAAGAATTGATTAGTTTTGTTACAAACGGCTAAAATTTCAGCCTAATATTTTCATAGACGGCCAAGTTATATCCTACACTTTATTCTTTGTAAAAATCAACGGTCATTTTACTAAAAGCATAACCCAAAATGTTTATTTCATTGATTTTCAATTTTCTTAACCAAGCCACTAGGGGACAAAAAGATCCAACACTTCACAAAACATCTCAACCAACATTTCCAATATATTGCATTGATTGACATTCATGATAAGTACAAATGCCTCACAATATTTTTGTTAAACGACAACTTTTTTCCATATAGCTAGAATCAACAGACGAAACATAATTAAAATCAATTAAATGTGCAAATAATAAGTTACTACACTATAGATCCTCCTCCTACCAAACATATACTACAAAATTTAATTTACCAACCACCTCTAATAATAACACTTAATTTAACAAATCAAACTATAATAAAACGACGATTTTAGACAATAAACAATCGTGTTGTACATAAACGAATGATGATCAAGCAGCAAGAGTAACAGCATTATCAACATCGTCAGATTCATCGACAATCGTTTCATTTTTGAACAGCAGTTTAAGGTATGGAAGCACTCTTGGAAGCACATGAAGATCTGCAAAGTTAATGCTCATCATATCAAAAGCAATGCATGTGTTATGCATATAACTTTGATCAAAAACTGGAATTTTCGGGTATCTTTGACTGAAATGTGTAAGAATGATTCGATACGCCCCCGCAGAGTTCCCCATTTCAATGGCTTCTGATGTTGTACTGTGGTTTCTTGCTATTGCTTCATCCACTAAAGCATCCTCAAAAGTAGCCTTAATGAAACCATAATAATAACAATAATCAGTTTTTAGTGTTTTGATAAACATATTATGCTCTTGACAACATCTAAATGTAGGATAAGTAAATAAAATTAAAGTTGTGTTTACCTCGTGTATCAAAACCGTTGCGCCTTTAGAAGCTTCCACTAATTCAGGACACGGTCTAGTGTCACCCGAATAAACAATCTTCCACCCGGGTATCGTTCCACCATCACTATCAACTCCATCTGTACCCTTCAAAACCACCCCAAAAGCCTGAGTACAATGCACAACAGGAAAACTAATAATATCCTCCAAACCCGCGTCAAAAATCACATTTTTCAAATTCTTGATAATTGGGTATGATATGTAACTATCCACAGGACTAACACCCTGTTTCCAATGGCTCTGCGTCTGACTTCCTTTAGAAAACACAGTGTTTTCAGTTTTGTTTTCCTTTGGGAGTATATTGTTATTTACTTGTTTATTATCGTTTGATTTGAAAGAAGCTAAAGAAGCTTGTGTTGTATGCTGACAATCAAGAAACTGCATATCTAAATCTTCGAGTCTTTCATATGCGTCTAGGAATCTTTTGAGTTGTCTAGGGCCAATAACGATTAATGGTTCGTGAGGTAACCCCTTCAGCAAGTCACGCCTCAGAGTAAGTATTCTTGCTAGACCCGTGTGGTGATCTGCATGGATATGTGAAATCCAGATGCATTTTAAACCTTTGACTGCATTATCTGCGCCTTGAATACCAAATCTGTTCCATGGAAATGTTGGTAAACCAGATATTAGAGGTGGCAAGAAAAGCGGGTCAGACAAGATGAATAATGTGTTCTTTTTAGTATGGTTCAAAACAAGCCGGGCCGCTAGGTTGACCCGCAAACAGCAAAAATTTTTTTGTCATTTTTTAACTTTATAACTAATTAATGGAATGGTTACAAAGTGATACTATTATAAAAAATGATCAAAATATTGGCATATTATACCTAGGTTATAATAAATAGTTTAAGTTTGTTTGTGCTCTTTTGCATTCATTTAATTTAGCGAGCGAACACAAACAACTTCAAACAAGGATTTTCGTTTAGTTACATGTTTGTGAACATCTTGTAAACAACTTCAATGTTAGACAAAAGAAAATAAACAAGCCTTTGTTTGGTTCGGTTACAACCTTACAAACCTATCCTTTTGCTTATAAATGCGTCAAAATTGCACCAAAAGCAATCTAGAAGTTACTACTTTATATAATTGAAGTATTGGAAATAATGTCGTAGTATTCAATTCAAAAATACTTCTATATTTTGCAATATCAATATTTGCCCTTTAAAAACATCATATTAACCCATTCCAAGTGATGAAAACATCGGTTACTTTATAACAGTTCATTTCTATGAATAAACGAATAGGTAAACGCTACTACTATGAATGATCTAAGTGCATACTGTTCTCTTTGTTTATTCAGAGAATCACATTGAATTATAAGTAATTAATTTTACTTTATTTACAATGTAACAAGTAAATATGATCTTTTTGGTGCTTTCACAAACACATATGATACTATTAAATTTTGAAGGATAAATATAAAATCACGAACTTTTAAAGGACGTATATAAAATTCTCCCTCAAAGAATCGCACAAGAACTAAAGTTTTAGTAAATAAAAAGACCATTACCTTCTTTTTAGCTGACCAAGAGTTCCTTCACCACAATCTAGCAGTAAACTGCCTTTAGAGAAAAGATTGATGAAGATAGAACTAACATTTCGGTACTTGGACGGTTGAGATGATCCAGTTCCTAGGAGGACAATCTCGACACTTTCTCTTGTAATATTTTCCAAACATCTAGAAACAATGTTTTGATTTACCACCGGTTCTTCAATTATGCTCTTGTCACATTCCATAAATGTTACCCCATCCCCTGCATCTTCTTCTTCACCTTCCCAAAGCCAAGAAACTTGTTTAGCAGCATCAGAAATTTCTGGAATTTCTGAAATTAGGTCGTTAATGATTTCATTGCGGCTCGCTTTAATCGGTATACTAGATCTGTCTAATCCAAGTTGTGCATAAGGACGCAAACGAAACTGTTTTAACAAAGTAAAAAAAATACAGGATTGTTTAGACAAGTGTTCAAGAGCTGCAAAATGAAAAGAAAATCTATAGAAACGAGCGTTACATTTTTTCCTGGTTTTATAGTAAGCAATTTTAAACAAGGCTCAAAAAAATATATTTAGAAATAATTATTTAATATCACACCTGAAGCAAAGAACAATATACAGTAAAAAGGAAAACTCAGATGCCATGTCAACAATTTTTAAATAATCATAAAAAAATGTAACTTGGTTCTTAAAATCATTAATAAAATGTAAGTTGGTTTTTGTCTTTTAAAGTCGTTGCTAAAATCAGAAAAATGTAAAGTTCGTTTCTTTTTTGTAATTTTTTTGCCAAAATTTGCATGTAGATCACTAAAATATGCACCTTGAGAAGATTTTCAGCAGAAACAGTCCTGAAAAGCTTTAAATCAGAACCCTGCAGACGTAAAACTGTATATCATACGTAAATATATTCCAATTATTTTTGAGTAACTTATCTAAAGATGTTACAGTCTTGAAAATTACATCATTTGAACAATTTGATTGTTGAAGAGGCCAAAAACCTGGAGCTGGGAAAAACTGAGGACATAAATAATTCAGCCGAGCTGCAACTTTTGCACTGGATTGCAAAATCGGTATCTGAATATTCTTCCTGAAGAAAGTGGCCACGAAAATTTTAAAAAAAAATTTAATTAACGGTAATAAAATGTAAATTGATTGCTATAGTCTATAGACTTACATTTGATGTCCTGCTATAATATGCTCAGCCCCACCAAATCTTGACATCCACTTTTGGTAATCACTAGAGTTTACCACTGATGATGGACTTAAATGAATTACACAATTGACAATTTTGTGTTTTTCCTCTGCAATATCAGCATAATAATTCTTGAGAGATTGTGCAGATAATATTTCTTGAAAATGAGAGAGTTTAGGGCAATCTACAAGGAGAACAATGGGCCCGGGAACTGAAGGTCCAAGCACATCATCAGGATGAATCTAGAAGTTACAAGAAAAATTGTATATCAATTCAAGATATGGGACAGACAGGCGAGCTGAGTGATGAGTCAAAATGGGTCATCTTTGTACATTTTATAAACAAGTCGTTAATTATTGTTGCAAAAACAATAGTATTAGAATACTGATTTTACTCCTTCAATAAAATTTGGGAAGTTGCATGCAAGAAAAATAGAATCCTGGTAATTTTCAACCTACTTGAATCATTCCCCTCTTTCCCACATTTTATATTTTACCCCTTTGAGGCAACCCCAACTGTAAGTAAACGGCCGAAAGTACAATCTCTATAATGAACTAAAAATAAATGATAAATATACCATGATATCTTTTAAATCTGATTTCACAGATATCCCTTCTTGTAGTTCACGATATTTGGGCCCAGGTCTTAATCCGAGTGCTTTGGCCTTTTCCGGGTCAAATTTACCCCTAATCTCAGGCAACTCACAAATATATAGAACAGAAATATCACTAGACTTCATCGCAAACTCATCTTCTTTGAGCCCATGGGTTTCGGGTCGCAACAAAATGGCTGATATTTTGACGACTTCATCATCAATAAGTTTAATTTGATCATTCACTTTCTCAGGAGTATTATCCAATAAAACCCCATCAGATTTGTGTAATGGGCCAAAGCACCGTGTGTGAACCATGGCTGCGTTTGGAATGAAAGATTTCATAGCATCAACTAAATACTTAAAATCTGAGGGTCCCCATACATTTACCTTCAAATACCATCCAAAATCTATATTAGCAAACAAAAAATCATTTCGTTGATCCAATACAATATTAGAAAATAATAATCCAAACTATCATCATAGAAACACTTACAGACATCCCTTCTTCACCTGTGCCAGCCAATGTCAACAAAAGACCTGAAATAAAAATTTAAAGACTTCAGATCTAAATTGAAATAGATATGCAAGCTTAAGAATAACACACGAACCAGGCAATCCACCAGCAGTTTCAGAGCAAACCCGTGAAAGAAATATATGATCAATCTAAAACATAAAAAGCAAGTCATTCTCATCACCATACAAACATAGACTTTATGCGAATCTTTGTGGTGAAAAATTTACCTTTGACAACTTAATCTTATGTTCTGTACAAAACCGTTGCAATCCCTGAACAAATCATAAATATTTTCATTGTTAATTTCTTTAGAAAATAACATATTAGCAGCCATTCATTTTGAAGATACAAATAATTAGTTTTGGATAATGCATGATCATATAAAATGTAGTTAAATCTTCCAATCAGCTAAACATTTAACCAAGTTAACTGATCAAAACAGTTTACAAAAGTACATAAAAAAGCTTACTTCTCCAGCATTGAATATAAACCTCTGCTTATCAAAGAACAGCAAAACTGATGGTGATGTATCTTGAGTATCCATCCCTGTTCCTAAAATCTGTTTGAAACAATAAAAGTTCAGCCCCTTTTCAACTACAAACCAGTTACAAAACCTAATCACACAAATTCACCTGAACATAAGAACTGGTATTAACAGGATTAAGTCTTCGAACTTTCAACTTTAGCTCTTTGGGTCCACTCATATCTCTACCCTCTGCCCTTTTCTTGTTAAACCCAGAAGTTTTTCCAATCTGCTTGCATTCTTCCACTTCATCCACCATCTTTATTGAACTGGGGTTACTGCTACTGATTCTACTGTTGAAACTCAAAGATTTTGAATTGTATTTGTGGGATTTGATTGATGAAACGCAATTGACAAAAGGGTAGGAAAAAGGAGGGAGATTTGTTGCGTTTAAAGGGTATTTCGTTATTGAGTTTGAAGATTGAATTGGGTTTTAAAGAAGAAAGAAAGAAAGAGGGGTTGTGGTGGTGTTTGGAGAAGAGGGTTCGGAGGTTTGTGATTTGGGGCATTGGGTTCGTTGCCGGAACCCTAGAAAAGGGTTTTAGCCACCGACCCGATTAAACAACTCATGGACTCGAAGATGAATGTTCACTCTTGGGTTGAAAAAGGATATTTAACTTAAATTAAGAACTTTAAACAAAAGCTGGAATAGCTCAGTTGGTTAGAGCGTGTGGCTGTTAACCACAAGGTCGGAGGTTCAAGCCCTCCTTCTAGCGATTTACTTTTTTTTTCACACAACTAGCAACTATTTTTTCACTCGTTTTGAAATTCAAGTTAGCCCACATAAACCTTTTTTCGAGAACTGCTATTTTGACCTGTTTTGTAACTTGAGTAGCCCAAATAACCTCATATGAGAAATTATTATTTTCCCACCAAGATAAACTTTTTAACTAGTTTTGTATTTTGAGTTAGCTCAAACAAATACGTATGCAAGTTACTTTTTTTCTACTAAGAGCAATTGTTTTAACTTGTTGTATAATTTGAGTTAGCGACTATAAACATTTTGAATTTCCTTTTTTCTTTAGCATGTTTTAGTTTACGTTTTGTAATTTGAGTTAGCCCAAACAAACCTGTATCGTTGCATGCATATTACTTTAATACTTTTTTCCCTGCTAAAATATAATTTGAGTTCATTCCAAAAAAGTATTTGGAATTATTTTTACTTTATCTAGTTGGCTTGTAGTGTACTTTGAGTTAGCCAAATAAACCCATTGCAAATTTATTTTTTCTCTTGAGTTGGCCCAAATAAACCCATATGTAAATTACTGTTTTCTTCTGTAAGATCGATTATTGTGACCAGTTGCATATGCATTTGAGTTAGCCCAAATAAACCTGTATGGAAACTTTTTTTACCTATTTCCTTAAGAAATGGTCATCATGATTGACACCATTCTGCCCCTTTTCTGCTGCATGTTTGTAACATAATCAAAGGGTAAATTGGTAAACAATCAGCAGATGAGATAGAATTTTAACCCCACACAGAGACCTGTGATGGTAAAGCCTCAATTATCACCATTCAAAGACCATACACCAGGAGCCAGGGCTACTCTAGGTCCAGAATACTAGCCATGAGCATGGTCCCTGATGGTTAACATGAAGTTGCACCATGTCAAGAACCATCTTCTGTCAGTTTAGATTTTGTTAGTGTAAGTCATGAACATTAACTATTTCAGTACCAAAAGGAAACGATTTCTCATAAAAATGAAAATAAACAAAGAAAAACGAACAAATTGCATTTCTTTTTATATGTACACTTAAAACGGCCCGAAATCATATTCGACACACGAACAAGAACATCTGAAATCTAGTAGTCATTAGTGAGGGGAACATGCTCATTTGAAATGAAAACATTCGGGTAAATAAGTCCGGCTAAGCCACCTCCTATGAGAGGTCCAACCCAGTAGATCCAGTGTCCAGAGAAGTCAAAGGCAGCCACAGCAGGCCCGAAAGATCGGGCTGGGTTCATCGACCCACCTGAGAATGGACCTGCAGCCAAGATATTGGCACCCACGATGAACCCAATTGCAATAGGGGCAATTGTGCCCAGTGACCCTTTCTTTGGGTCACATGCAGTTGCGTAAACAGTATACACTAACGCAAATGTGATAATAATTTCCATAACTACCCCTTCAAGAGCTCCAATACCTGCTCCAACACCATGTGTGGGGACGGCCTGAAAGTAAAATATAAAAACACCCCTTAGAGTTTCATAAAATTTCAAAAATGCCACTACTTACGAGAAACGTATTTAACGGTTAACATTTGTTAACCGTTAACTACCCATGAAGCAAGAAATAGTTATGCTATACTCTTACCAGTCCTCCAGTAACAAAACTGAGAAGGAAACACGCGATAACAGAGCCAAGGAGTTGGGCAATCCAGTAAAATAAGCCGGTTATGAAAGTGATCTGACCGCCTACGGCCAATCCAAAGGTGACAGCTGGATTCACGTGGCCACCCGAGATGTTGGCAGCAATTGAAACCGCCACAAAGAGGGCGAGCCCATGACAAACCGCGATAGCTACAAGACCAGATGGATCTAGGGCAGCATCGGTTGTTAGTTTGGCTGTCACACATCAACAAAAACAAGTTATAACATTAGTTTCACCATCATAGAGCATAATAAACAAATAAACAATGGTTATGTAAAGTCTAAAACTATGGTTACCATAAGCAATGGCGGAGCCGACACCCGCGAAGACAAAGAGCAAGGTGGAGATGAACTCAGCAATGTAGGCTTTGATGGAGCTAGAGCTGAAGGAATCATCAAAACTTCCAATGGCAATTGCAGGCATCGTTCTAGAAGATGTGAAGCTATATAGAAGATGTAGATGTGAAAATGAGAACTTGTGGTGTATGTATAACACTAAAGAGACTTTATATACAAAAAGATTACAAATAATAATGATAGCTCAAATATAATAGTAGTAGTAGGTTTGTTTTATTATTTGACTTCTTCACGAGCTTCATCAACCATATTAGTTGAGATCTAATTTATATTCAAAGAAATCAAGTCATAAGTGTTAACGGGTCGGTTCAAGTTAACCAGTATTTAGTTATTTACAAGCCTTTTACCCTATTTAGAACATGTTTACAAGTCACTTAGCCCACTCACAACTTGATTACAATCTATCAACGCGCTTAAACAAGTATTTAAGGTTTTAACATTAATAAATATACATGTTTAGAGTTATTGATTTCAGCTTTCATCCCTATAAAATATAGGCATGTAAATAAACAATTGCTATATGAATTAAAAAGAGATTATGTTTTAATATAATATATGATCTTAAATAGTTTTTGTAATGGTTTTACAAACATAGTACATAGTTTCTTATGTAACCATGTGTTCTAGTTAATGAAGTGAATTCTTAAATATTTAATGCTACAAATTGAACTTTAATATGTTAGTTTAAGAAACAATCAAACACATATTAGGTGATGAAAAACATTATAATTAGATGAAAACTGTTTTTAATGTTTGTTTACACGGGCCAACTTTAAAAATGATTGATGAAAAGACGCCACAAATGGGCCCAAATAAACCGACCAACTATATAAAATAAGAGCATGATCGTCGTTTTTAGCCGTAGTCGGTAAATAGGTTTTTTGTGGGCTGTTTTTTCTACAAGAACTAGCCGGCTGACATTTTATCATGTCACAACTATGATTAATGATTGTGATAAAAAAGAACCTAGATGTATGGATATTTATCGTGTAAAAACAATATAGATTTGATGATGAAAGTTATATAAAAATACTCAAAAATATTGTTATACGCAACGGATACAAACTTTTATGATATACTTGAGAAAGTGATAGATAATGAACGATATGTTGTATAACCGGAAGTATTCTCTAAGAAGCATTCGTTAAGGAAGTCTTGAGAACTTTCACACTACATAAAGTCAGTAGAAGATAATCATAACATAACATATTTACGTTATTTTTTTTTTTCTAGAAAAGAAAGTATTGATCTAAAAAAAATAAATATTAAAAAGTTAAAACTCTTTAAAAGGTTTAATATACATTGTTATGTTTAAGGATATCAAACACGAATATTCTGTATTATGCTTGAAGAACCTAATCATAAAGGTAACATACATCTTAATCAATCACTTGTTCTTCACGCCTTTAATATTATTCTAATTGCGTGTTGATAGTATTCTTTATAATTTTAATTGTATAAAGATTAAAAAAAAAAAAAAAGAAAGAAAGAAAAAAAGTTAACATATCTTAATAATCATGTGTTTCAACTCATGGACAAAAAAAAATATTAGAAGGCAAAAAAAAGTAAATATGAAGCTAGTGATTCCATACTCATAGTGGTGGCGGCTGTGACGATGGGTGTAATGATGTAGGCGGTGATAGGGGCAGGTATGGTATTGTGATACAGCGACGGAATGAGAGATTGTAGTTCGTTTGATTTGATTCTTCACAATTTGAAAGAAACGTTGAATTTTTTTGGTTTAATTTGTTTGTGATTCTAAAAGAATGTTTGAATGAATTCTTCTTATTTTATTTTCATTTGTTATCCAACCAAGTACATTATCATTTGAATTCATATTTCAACTTCAACAAATTCTGGTAATTTACAAATTAAACAAGCTAGAAATAAATTTTAGATTCTAAATCCATTGAATTTTTAATGAACCAAAGACCCCTAACCTGACCCATAAGGTCTACAAAACATAGTTTAGACTGTGAAAATTGGTAAACCAAATTGAAATGAGACATAAGCACATCCATGATAAAAGATAAATCCAATTCTAGTTATTGTTTGATACTTGCTAGATCTAAAACCACACTTTTGTTTCATCTTTTATAATCAAAGGATATTGTTTGATTGTAGTAATTACTTAGTCAGTTTGAAGTTCTAAACCTGTATCAAGCCAACACCAAAACAAAAAAATAAACGTATTATATAAAATCTCACACATAGTAAAACTATAAGTAGTAGGGAATGATAGAATGAATGCATACCTTTTTTTCTATAACCATCAAGCCAGCCACAAATTCATACTTTATGGTGTGGTTCTCGGTTCTAATGTCCTTTACTTTTCTATTCTGGTTTTGGTTTGGTTTGGTTTTGGACTATTGCACACCCCTAATAGACCACCATCACCCAAAAACCACACCTCCAATACCAACACACATAAGTCTCAGTTTCGCTAAAAAGATTGCTTCATGCTTTATGACATTATACTATCATGGTTAGCCATGATGTGTCTACCGGTCTTCTTCTAACCATACTAAACCTCAGTTTTGTTCAAGTTTGAGGTGTCAAGGCCCGACTCGTTAAGTAACTGGTCAAAACAGCTTATCAAATGTTTTATAAATGAAAATATACCATATATAACTCTAAAATTTATAACCACTTTTCTAACAACAAAATCCACTTTATTAAAGAAAACAACACTACTAAAAACCATTCAAACCTTCTTAACATTGTTTTCTTAACTTAAAAATTAGACAAGGTAATATTCCAAGACACACTAGTTTATCATACCATTTAACAAGTTACTATTAAGCCTCCAGTACAACCCAATCACTTGTGTTGTGCCCCGCCTTCTTCAGATTTGTTCGGATATACGACATCATTTTCTTCTTCGACTTATCACACGAATGGGCTACTGCATACTCGATCAGTGAATGTCTCCAACATCTTGAAGAATGTGAGGTGCAGAACTTGCATAAATTGTTAGTTGTTCCTGGTAATAGTTCCTCATGGGTTAACTACCACAAGAAAAACAAACAATTATAACAATTATAACCAACTATGTGAAGGAGAGTAAAATTATTATTTATACCTCCAGTATAAAATTCCAGAAACTTGATTTGCAAAAAAGATTATTAACTCGAGGAGAGACCCAAAGCATGGAATCAACAAGAGCAACAATATCAGTTGATCTTGAATTTGTTTTCACTACAATATGCATGATTCCATCAAGTGGAGGAGCAAGGATTTTTCTAAGTTGTTTCGGTATTATAATACTCTGCATTAAAGCAAGAAAATTAAACTGTGATTTCAAAGAATAACACACAATAAAAAGAGTTAATTTCTGTTTTGCTTCTTGTGGTTCGACCATTTTAACGATTTTGCCCCAATAGTTTAAAAATAGCCAAAACCCTCCCTGAAGTCACTATTTTTTCTCCAAATTGCTCCTCGCCCCTAACTCCATTTAATTCTCAAGTTAAATGGTACGCACGTGCCCCTCACTTGAGGGACAATTATGTAACTTTTGTGGGTCACTTTTAATGTGAGAATTAAACGGAGTTAGGGGCGGGGAGCAATTCAGAGAAAAAATAGTGACTTCAGGGAGGGTTTGGCTATTTTTAAACTATTGGAGCAAAATCATTAAAATGGCCAAACCACAAGAAGCAAAAAAGAAATTAAATCTAATTAAAAATACAAAGAATCATATTTTCGAAAGCATACCTTCTCAGATTTAGTATAAAACTCCAACCTTGCAGCATGTTTCAGACAAAGTAGCATTTCAACCAATCTAAAGAACCAAATCTCATCACGTTTTTGGTACCGAGAAGGATTTAGCTCAATTATAGCTTTAGCAAGTCTGGGAACGTTGATTTTTTCAATGGGTATTATTATACTGCATTTGTACCTAAAAGTAACTAGGTTCGGAGCATTAATGGTTAGACTCACGGGATTATTGAATCTCATCAAAGCTATGTTCTTGATGGAGTCACTTATAATATTAATACACCCACTCATATCACACCCACCTAGTGTCAACACCTGAAGAACCGGAAAACTTTTGTTGCAGTTTATGAACATCATGGTATTCATAGCAACCCCAACCAAATATAAAACCCTTATATTTTTGCAGTTGTTAAAGTCGATTATGCATGGTCTGACTCGAGGTCCATAGAAATATAAAGTTTCAAGATTTGGTGTGTTGAGGTATAGATTCTTTAGGCTTCCACAATAGTTGATGTAAATAGTTTCTAACTTGAAATTCACAAGCTTTAGGTTTCTCATCCCTGGACATTTTGTTAGAGAAAGAAACTCCACTGAGTGGAAGTCGTCATTCAAGATCTTCGAAAACTCCAGCTCGTTTAACCTTTGCTTGGTCAGCCGGAGTTCAGTTTGGTCTTGTGCGTCGAGTCGACGCCATTTTCTTGATAACAAACTAACCTGATCTTTGTCTAAAGGTGGAAGGAAAGACATCATATGGTGAAGTACAGTTTCAGGCATTCTGGAAATTATGTCTTGTGGATCAAGTATCCCATGTTTGCTTTCCAAGAATCTTTCCCAAGAAGTCTTTCCTACCTTTCGCCTCATCTTGATACTCGGTAGAAAATTTTGTGATTACAAATGTTATATATCCCCTAAACATACAAAAAGATCCATAAAGCAACAATTTTTAATGTAGTTGGATTTAACATTGATTACGTTTACATGCCCTTCATAAACAGATAGTGTTTTGAAAACATGAAATAAGAGGCCATGTATTATAGTTAAATTGCTTTCTGTGAACTTTAAAATCAGGTGTCCTTAAACACCTGATTTGCTCATTACATAACATGAAAAATCTTGATATGATGAATCAAATAGATCATTCACCATAAATAGCATAAACAAAGTGTAAACACCAAAACTAGTTGTGTAGTTCATAAAATGGTTAACCTAAATCTTCAAGGGGCGGCACGGTGGTAAGCATCTGGTTTCCCTCTAATAGAGGTCTCATGTTCAAATCCAGCTTTTACTAATTCCCTACTTTAACCCCTTGAAGGCCACCTACCTAGTGGCAGGATGGCCACTACTTAGCAAGTATTGGTAAGGCCCCTTAAGTTTTCCCTAACAGGTTCTTACGGACACCAAAAAAAAAAATTTGCTAACAAAAACACTTCATATGATAGGAGATAATACTAAAGTTTCTCGAACCAATCCTTTTCCACATTCACCAATAACATAATTGTCAACTGACTATATTTTTAATCATCTTTTCACCTCATGATGCATAAATTCATTTTTTAGACCTTATAACTTCACAAACCAAATGTTGATTACCAAGAATATATACAGCTAGCATGATTAACTACGATAACAAATTTCGAAATAGGGACATTTAGGGAAAAATTGCATTCCCCATGCTACTTGCTCAATTGAAAAAAAAAACAGATGCACACACGAATTATCTACTCTTTAACATAAATACACTATCAGAATACGATCAAATCAATCTAGTATAACATAAACCAATTACCAAATGAAGCATAAATTGAAAATTGAAAATTAAAAATTGAAAATTGAAAAATTGCATTCCCCGTACTACTTGCTCAATTGAAAAGAAAACTAATGCACACATGAATTATCTACTCTTTAACATAAATACACCACCAAAATACTATCAAATCAATCTAGAGTAACATAAACCGGTTACCAAATGAGGCATAAATTAAAAATCTATGATGATTGTTCTTACCAAAAAGAAATTGATTTGCAAATAAATCTTTTAGATAATTCGCTAAAACTCAACAGATGCAAGACTTGATCTTACCTGATCTACTTAGAAAATTCTCCCGCAAACTCAATTCTAAGGTTTTAATAAAAGCTCATCTGAATGCAGCTTCTTCTGATTACCCGATCTACTTAGAAATCTTCCTTTTAAGCATAAAGAAAACACTAATCCTCCGGTTTACCAAAGTTTCCCCAAATCAAACTCTAGGGTTTCTAACAAACGAGACACTTTTTGGACAATAGAAAGAGTAGTGAAACTTTGTATTGTACACGCTAACCCGAAAATCTACAAAACACAATCACTAGAACCTAACACCACACCGATTCACAAGCACCCTTATTAGTAATAACATAATCTTTAGCTTGTAAATTAAAGAATATAATAAATATCAATTTAATTTATAATAGATGGTTGAAAAAAAAACCACAAGTAATGAATGCATTTAATCCTATCAATGTCTTTTTGTTCCAGCATAAGATATTACAGAGATTATCAGGCTAATTTCGTGCATCTTTGTCCTAGCATATTTTTAAAATAGTTTTTTATATGTAACAAAAATTGTCATTGAATGTTATTCATATAATAAAACACAACCTAATAAAGAACCATGATATTCAAACACCCAAAAATCCAATCTTTTTATTGAATAAGAATACAGTGAGAAACCCTCCCGAAACAGTTAGGAAACCCTTAGCCAACGGGTTCCATCTATTCCTTTGATCTGTTTGAGGATCTTGATTCAGACTTTGAGTTCTTTGTCCCCGAGTGTATATCTCCTCAGTGCTTCACTCGTTCCAATTTATGAATTATTACTTTTAGAGTTTGCCAATTTAGTGTTCTCAGATATGTACCAATGTTATGATCGCATTCAAACAATATTCAGATACCAATTACCACTAATGAAAACGATAAGAGTAAGAAAATAAAAATCATGTTGCCGTTTCATCTTTTCTGTGCAACCACCATAAACGAGTTAGAATTTGCTTCATTAAACCCTCTTGAATGTCATCATCACCATGGGCGATCTTGAGTCGTGAAGTAGTTTTGAAATTAAGGGGAATTACTGACATTTCTATATGTAATAAGATGGAATCATGTTCCTCTTCCTCATCAATCTAAAGAAAACACTGATGAAAAACTACAAACACAATCTGTCAAGCACAAACGATGAAATAATTGGGGATTTCAATATATAAATCCCCATATTGTATGTATTGAATCGCTTACAGGTGTTATGGTTTGAATCCATATGTTTTGTATGTGCTTTGAATCGTTTGCAGGTCTTATGGTTTGAATCAATGTCAATTTTGCTGGTCTTTAATTACGCATCAATACTTTAGTGTTTAATTAATCTAGATGCTTGATTTTACATCATGATTATTGTGGAATAAGTTAAGTTTTATATGTTTTGATTTATAGGTGTTTGGAGCTTAAGGGATAACACTTTGAGGCAAAAAAAGAAAAATATGAAATTTGAAGGACTAAAGATGTACATATCAAAAGAAGGAAAAAAGGAGGGCAAGAAAGAGAATCAGTGTATAATATGTCGGGTATGGGCGTATAATACACCGGGCGACATATGAGGCAGCGTATGGGCGGCGTATCATACTTAGATGGCGTATCAGCAACGTACAAAGTGATGTATTTGAAGAAGAAAATAAAGAGTTGGGTGTCTAAAACTAGAGGGTGGCGCATTTGATACACCGAGTAGGGGCGTATCATACATCGGTCACCAACAAACCTCTGGATTTCATGGATTTTAAAGTTTATTTAAGCAATCCAATCCTAATTGAAAAGAAACTTCTCACACATGAAATTTGACGATTCCCAGCTTATTTTTGGTGCATGTAAGCTTTCCGACTCATTCCAAATCATTGTTGATCACCAATTCAAAGCAAGATTCAAAGCATAATGAAGACAATAAATTGCTAGGTTCTTTGTAACCGCTTTCAGGTGAATTATTCTTGTTAAGAAAGACTAATGGTATGTTTTCATTATGGTTTTTGAATTGAACATTGGATTGTTAAATGAAGCATTATGTTTTGATTGATTTTAAAGGTTTGCTTTTAATAAAGTTATGTGCTTAATTATCAATTTTTGGTTTTCTTGTATCGTTAACTTATTAAAAAAGATAGACAACTTGATATAAGTAAATTGGTAATCTTAGACAACTTGATATAAGTAAATTGGTAATCTTATAAACAAACAAGTCTTCAAAGACTGTTATTTGGTTATCACTTCAATCAAAAGTAAAATCTTGACGATAAGTTCTTACAAACCCTAGTTTAAACATATCAATTGTTGATATTACGAAATTGGAAACCTAATAGTGGTTATTTCTTATTATTTAAGTAAATTCATTTCAAAGTTGACTGCTTTTTGCACTTGAATTCTTGAAATCATCCAAAGCTCTAATCTTTAAGTTTAAAGTTTGTGTGTTTAAGTTAATCAAGTCTTGGTAGTTAAGTACTTTCTACTAATTCCATGTGGAAATAACTTTACTTACCCTTACACAATAAAGGTAGCTAATATTGATTTATTAACTTGTTTTTTATCGAGTCTCGACAACCAGATCGTCTTCAATCAAGTTTTAGGGTTTTAATTGATCTTTGGGACTTGATGTACACTTCTAGCAAGCTTGAGGGTAGAATATTTTGTTATATATTAATAAACTAATTGTTTTAATAGCCTTAACTATTTTTCTTCTTTTAAAAGTCGATTACCTAGCACATCTCTAAAAATCTAACATGTTCTCAAAAAGCAGCTTGTACAGTAGACGAATAAACTAAACTACTTCTTATTCAATTTGTTAAAAACAGTGATAAAGTTTCACTTATGATGAAGGAGACAAACATCATGATGATGGATTTAGAAAGCATAACTCAATCGCTACGTGAATCGATGTATATGGGTTTGAGCTAAAACCAATTCGGTTCATTTGGTTTGTTGATCGATTTTTGATTGGTTTTGAAAGGAAATAACCCTAGGAATAGGGTCCAAATCAAAATCAAAACATATTCGGGTTAAAGCATGGTCATGAGCAGTGGAAAGCAATGAAGATAATACATTATCAATTTTACACTATAAGAAATAAAATCATCATTTCGATACCGTTTTGGCCACCTCAAAATTTCTTGGGATTTTATTAAGCATTCATATAGTATTATGACTAAATTATGCTGCAATTTGTTCGTGACTTTATTTTAAATTTAACCCTTAATTTTTAAGGGGATCGATGGCGACAAGGAGCAGCCGAGCAGTATAGAAAGGGGGTTGCAAGTGTTACAGCGTTAACACCAACAAAAACACTGCATAGGCGGTCCGCTACAGGGTTTACCCACAATCTAGTAGTATTGTTGATTATCATGACAAACATGATGTAAATTTGAATTTTTAGGGATTAATTAAGTGGTACTTAAAGGGGAAAAAAACCCTATACCTTATTATAAAATACTTTTATTTATTTCCCTGTTATGTCTTTCTTGGACAAGAGAAAAAAGTACGAAAAATAGGACAAGAGTTAAAAGTATGTAAAATAAATAACAAGTTTATCCACAATTTGATTAAAGAGTTTCTTCCGGGCCTAAAGATTTTTTTAGCGTTATAAAATAGCAAGACCTCATACAAATAACCAAACAACGGCCCATTACTGACTTACATAAGTAGCTAGGTTCAAAAAAGGGTCCATAGATACTACAAGTTTTAAAAAGTAGGCCCAAATATATTCTTGGACCATTTTTGCAACTGGAAATTAAGATATATTATCTTTGAACTATTGAGCATGTTACAAGGGTACATAATAACAAAAGCTAGTACTTTAACTTCACTTAATGTCAAAAAGTGAACCATGGAGGGTCAAGTTAAATCAAGGGAGGGTCAAGGCATTGACTGACTGTCATCAGAATTTGTTAGTTTTATATATTAAAACTGAGAATTTTATAAGAAAAACATGAGTCGGTCGGGACGGACCTAGGTGCAGGTGAGGTGGGGCAGCCGCCCCCCGTAAAAATTTTTTTTATAGTGTTATATATGTGTGAAAATCCCGAGAGCCCCCCCCCCCCCCCAATCCTAAAGTTATGCAATCGTCCCATTTTTGCCCCACTTGAAAATTTTTCCTGGGTACGCCACTTGAGTCGGACTCCTTATTTGTAGTCGACAAAGAAGAAAACCTTATGATGATTCTTCAACTAGATGATCCTGGTTTCATCACTGCTCAATGCTACATAGTCAGTGACAAAGATAAAAACTTTCAACGTGAGGTTACAATAAAAAAAATTTACATTTGTTTCAGCTGCTCTAATGTCCATAATTCGGAAGCTCAAACTACAAATTACAAGAAAACAACGATGTTGGATACGGCTGCTAATACAACATTTGACGGTCCCCAAGTCAATTAACGAGCCCAAGACCTCTTCTAGTCCCCAATTTAACAATTTAATGCCAAAGCTTCTAAAAGAACACATTTGATGGTACAAATGTTTGATATCTACCTTCTTCACATTTATTTTCCTTTGGTGGTTGAATAACTGGAAAAGTACACATTTCACTTAATGGTGGGACCTGCAAATACTTTTATCAGCTTCTTGATTTCTAACAAGTTAAAGGTGATACATCTGAATAAAGAGAATGATTACATTTACCAAACAAGGAATGTACCCAATTGAACAAGGGTGGCACTTGTTTTTCGCGTGACATTTGTCGATAAGATGTTGGAGGTAACTCTTGGAAACTTTTGTTACGCGATAGATTAATATTTAGTAAAGCGGTTTAGTGCATTAAACTGTTATAAACTTTTAGTTAACTGTGACAGTATGCAGTGAACTATAATTTTGACTCATAACCAATAGCAGAAAGATAAAGACCAACATGTGATGGTTGATGGAGTTTTAATTTAAAGGGATTTGAGCCCGAAACAGATAAACCGAGTAACTAAATAATTTAACGTTTTTACTCAAATCTGTTTTGACCCATTACCTAGCAACCCACCCATTTTCCATATTAAGCAACAGAAGCAATACATCAGAAAAGTCAAACGCCTAAATTGCAGAAAGAAAAAATGACATTTATTACAATTGGGCACAAAAAAGCTAATCTTTAATTTTTCTTTCTTAAATTTTCCCTTGATATAAGTTGACAGAGGGGAGAACTTAATGAAAACTGAAAAGGCAAGAACTTTAGCAAAAAAATGAAAAAAAGAAGATGAAAACTTCAAACTTATAATGTGTTGATATGCAATAGATGATTTTGAACACCCACAAGCTGTTCAGATCATCTGATCACGCGTTCTATCTTCTCCGGTTGCATCAATGATTTTGAAGATGTTTGTAGGTATAATAAGGTGAAACACTTGT
Source organism: Flaveria robusta (assembly GCA_025506415.1). NCBI lineage: Eukaryota > Viridiplantae > Streptophyta > Magnoliopsida > Asterales > Asteraceae > Flaveria > Flaveria robusta. The sequence goes on along the minus strand of CM046459.1, from coordinate 17,983,566 downwards.
TGCATATGCAAAGATCAATAGCAAAAAACTAACATTCTACAGGGAATGACACAATGAAAATAAAAGGTAAGTATAGTTGCAGCTTTTTATTTAAATAAACAAGAGAAAAGTTAGTGCTATAAGGTGGCCTTATATTTATATATCAAGAAACAAATATTCCTTCAGAATAAAGCAATTTATTCTGATTTATTTAGTGCGGTCATGATTAACATATTACATTATGCACATTTGAATTCAATAATAGTACTACTTATTACTTGTAGAAGTCAAACTCCCTCTTTCTTTTTGCTACTAAAAGGAACAAAAAGAAAGTGAAAAAGTGTTTATCTTTTTCAGCATTTTGTGTGGATTGGTAGGCCGGTCTTAGGCTAGTTAGACGCGTGTGAGCATAGGTTTATTCGGGTCGTATTATATTCCTAACGGGCCGAATCAGTAAAAAAAGATAACATACCTAAAAGAAAATGGGTAGAAAAAAGATTAATAGATTGGACAAAATACATTTCGGGCCAACTTATCAGGTCGGCCCGTCTCAGTCAGACCCTAAGAATTATCTGTTTTGACCCGTTACTCTACTCAACCCGACTCAAAGATTGGTTCAAGAATAGCAGCCTTTGAATGTTTCTTTTTTCACTTTTTGCTTCTTTGCTTGTGTATGATGGGGTAGATAGGAATGGGAGAGTGATGGTTTTAAATAATTTGGCTTTTTTGTTGCTTTATTTGCTCACCTTCCTCAAGTTGTAGTTATTTATAAATTATATGACAAAAACATTCAAGTGCACCAACTTTCTAGATATGGCCACCACCTTCTACTTGTTGCAGATAGTCATTGTGTAATTTATGGGCGGATCAACAGTTTTCGGGTCACTTATTATGAATAAAACAGTTGGTCGTCGAGCATTTGAAAGTTAAAATTGTCGGAGTTCCTAAACTTTGTCGATTTGAACGAACTTTTAAGGGGGAATTATGGGATGCAAGCTCGATTAATATAAAAGTTTTGACAATGAATACTATACCACTTTCGCGCTAAACGCCATTGGCCAGGGTCCAGTGGCAGACCTAGGTTATTGGGTGGGGGCAGCCGTCCCCCGTAAAAAAAAATTTTAGTGTTATATGTACGTGAAAATCCAAACGCCCCCTCTAAAATTATGCAATCGCCCTACTTTTGTCTCACATGAGAAAATTTTCTGGGTTCGTCACTGCCTGGGTCCCTATCCGGTCCCTAATTAGTGACTAACTTATGGGTTCATGGGTATTCGTGTGGGGATTAGGATTATTTGTTTAACTAACATGAATCTAAGTTTAGTTCAAGTTTTTCAGGAGAACAAATCTCACGAGTCAAGTAAAAGTAATGTAGCATCGAATAGTGATGCGTAACAGATTGTTGAGCTAGTAGACTCATTCATGAATTAATTGCAGAATTGGAAACTGATGTGTAAAACCTAAGTTTAAGATGGAGATTGTAAAAAGAAACCTAAATTTAAGATAGAGATTGTAAAAAGACTATTCGTAAAATTAAAATAAGTAAACACTTTTGTTGTATTACAATAGATTAAGAGAAAGAAAGCTTTAAATTAACACTACTTTTATGACAAAAATATAGTACATTTACAAAAAGTAATATCGAAGAACAGTAAGTAAAATGAGTGTGTGGTGGCTTATGATTCGTTTTCAACACAAGTCGTTTAAAACAAAATTTTAAATTCACAAGAGAACTTGTTTGTTTCTTAGGTTATAATAGCCGAAGCGGTATACACTGTTTGAAAGACATATACTAGCAACCAAAATATTACCTTGAACTAAATCAGGAGAAAGATGAAAAGAATTGATGGAATTTGTTTCGTGTGTTTGAGAGATTTGCAAATAAATATCGACATTTTTTAGGGTAAAAAACCACCTTAGTATTTATAACGAAATAACATCTTAACAACCCAATAAAAATTAAATGAAGAAACAATTTGCATAAAACACTTTTCAATGAATTTGTTTTATTTAATTAATCTTGACTGAATCTTAAATGTTTCTGTTTTAACTCATCAATAGTAACTACAAACATCAGTAGTAATTCAGGCGCTCAGCTCCGTAGTAACTACAAACATCAGTAGTAATTCAGGCGCTCAGCTTCATCATTGAAAGTGTTATTTTTCTAGTAGTGTCATCACATATGTGTAAACACTATGGGTTCTTGTCTCTCTTTGTGCATCACATATGTTTACTGTAAGAGCGCATTAAATTTGCATACATGTACGTGTGATAGATAAACATCGACAATTGATAAACCAAATTTACAATGAAGCAGGAAAGAATAAATATCAAAACAATAAAATTATGTTTTTTAACACTTCTAATCTATCACGATTTGAGGTGTTTTAAAAACCTTGGACTTCATTTGTAGTTTGATATAGTCGTGTGAAATCGTAAATTACAAGCAAGTAAATTTAAAAAAAAAAAAAAAAAAAAAAAACATGCAAATACTTTTTAGAACATAGGTGTGCATAATTCGGTTGTAAGATAAGTAAATGTATATTATATTTGAATGATTGATGTGTTTGGCGTTGTCATACAATATTTTGGCAAAAGATAATAGTAAAGAATTCATATACAATATTTTAATTTCTTAAAAATATATTTTTCTTTTTCTCAATACTTTTATGTACATCTTTTGATCTTTTATAATATGATAAAAGTTAGATAACGATTTTCAGAATTCTTTTTGATGACGATGTTTATGCATTGATTAATCCAATATGCTTTTCACCATTATCGTTATAATGGTATTTTAAATATTGCTTGAAATTCTTATAATAAAGTTTTTAGAGAGAACTGTGAAATTGACCCAAAGTAACATGATAATTCTTTTATATGTAATATTGTAATTGCAATAAGGTCCTTATATAGTTTTATGTTTATGATTCCCAAAACACTTGGCGGAAAACCAATTTTTTGAAAAATAAAGAAATAAGATAATGTTTAAAATTAGCGAACAAGACATTGCAACCAATGTGCAATGTGTAGATACTTTTAAGCAGCATAGAAAATAACAAAATAAAAGTTTAGAATAAAATATATTATGTGCATAATTATTTAATATCATGGCAACCTATATATTTTTAGTAGTTTATTTAATATATACTATATTATTAAAATTACTATACCTATATTTTATAGAATTTAAACCTATAAATTTTGATCGTAAAGGATAGCACTATACTAAGTACTCTTGAAGACAATAGTTTATTTTATATATATATATATATATATGTATATATATATAGGGGAAGGATCAAATGAGAACTTCTTTTTTTTTTGAGAAAAGAACCAATGTAAGCCATTAGTTTTCAATGGAAAATTTATAAATAATATAAACATAATATAAAAATTATAAAATAAAAAATAAGATGAAAATAAAAAAAATAAATACACAAAAAATATTTCTCTCGTTTCCCTCTTTCATAAAAAAAATACAAAAAAATTTTTTAAATAAAAAAACTCGTTTTTTTTCCGAAATTCATTTTTACACATGTGTAAAACCAGATTTACACATGTATCAAACCGGATTTACACATGTGTATAACATGATTTACACATATGTAAATAACAGGTAAGTGATTTTTTTTTTTAAATATATCAATATGGTAAGCGTTGAAAAGATAAAAAAATATTGAATTTTATGGTGCAATTTTTTTGAAAAAATAATATCATAAAAAAAAGTTATGAACGTTTTAAAAAAAAGGTGGAAATGTCATGTGAGTTGCATTTGACTTAATTGTGTGGCTGAGATTGGTTCCTAAAGTTCTCACAAAATAAGGTGGTTCTCAAGATAACCCTACCCTATATATATATATATATATATATATATATATATGGGAAGGAACGATTGTTAACCCACCTTTATTGCGATAACCCGTTAACACTAATGTAACAAACACTTACACCATGATTATATAGTTAATTAACTTTTACACCGAGTTACACCACTGGTGTAACCATTTTCCCTTTATTATTTAAAAAATTTCCCCCTTTTTTAAAACCGTCTTAACTTTTTTGTATGATATTATTTTTTTATACAAATTACACCATTAAATAGATCATTTTAATATCTTTAATTTGAGTATAGTCTTGTTATATTTTTTAAAAAAAAATTTTAACGTTCATTATGGACCACTAGTTTACCACTGTAACTCTAAGGTACAGTGATGACGTGGCTGCTGTGGACCACTAGTTTGGTTAACAGGTTATCGCAATAAATAAGGGTTAACAGTCGTTCTCTATCCTATATATATATATAATACATATTAAAAGAATAAGATGATAATTTTATTTAAAGTGTAAGACACCTATACAATATTTTTAAACATAGAGTACAAGTGTTTTATGCAATAATTCTACTTTTGCCCCTATTTAATTAACTTCTTCTAATTATTGTATTATTTAATACATTATTTAATAATATGATATTATTTAATTCACTTCGTTAAATTTTATTTTATTTATAGTTATATAAATTGACATTTAAAATTATAATTACTAATCATATTTTTAAAACTAAAGTTTTATTTTATTTATAATAACATAAATTGATATTTAAATTTATAATTACTAATCATATTTTTTTTAACTAAATACTATTTAAATTAAGTACTATTATATTTACATACTTATATCTATACTACTTTATAATAAATCTCTCAGGATAGAGATGTAATTTTGCCAAGCATACAAGTTTTGAATCAACATGTACAAAGGAGTGTAAGGCGTTTAAAAAAGGTAGAATAAAAAATTAATTAAAATTTTAAGACACTAAAATTTTAAGACACTTTAGGGTAATATGATAAATTTATCAATTAAATTTTATATACCTTAGCATTTTGCCCTTATCTTTTTCATGTATTTAATAACATTATTAATACATTATTTAAAAATATGATATTATTTAATTCACTTTATTAATTTTTATTTTATTAATGATACTATAAATTGACATTTAAATTTATATTTACTAATTATATTTTTATAACTATATATTATTTAAATTAAGTATTATTTTATTTAAATATTTAAGTATATAACTTATATATATATATATATATATATATATATATATCTTTATGTTTATAATAACTATAATACTAATATTTTTCTAAGGGCATATTGTGAGTTTAATAGTTTTAATATTTATCTATATCTTTTATAACAAAAATGAAAGAAGGATTGAATGAAAATTTTGCATATGGATTAAGACACCAATATGAAAAGTCATGCTTAAATTTCAAAAAAATTAACCATTTTATTTTATTTATACCCTTATAATAAAGTATAATATATGATGCTTATAATACAAATGCTAAAACATATAAACATGGCCAAATAAAACCGCCATTTACTTTTAATTCCGTTCATTCACTGCGATTGAGCACTAATCCTTCTTCCCCTTTCTCTTATCGGTTGTTAAAAGCTCAATAACAATGAAGATGGTAATTTGCTATGACAATTTCTCCATTCTATGCAAATCACGCTATGACAATTTCTCCATTCTATGCAAATCACCATCGAAAGCTGCCTCCGATGATCATAAAACTCTAATCTACACTTATAAAACGAAACCTCCCCTTAAACTCTAGGTAATAAGTGATTTCCGACCACAAATACCACCCATGTTTTCACTAATCTTGTTGAGATAATATAGTTGTATTAAAGACTTTTGTAATATACATAATTGTTTTCTTTCATTCAATTTTTTCTATAATTATATTTTGATTTTTTAATTTACATTATAACGCACCGAGCCGATACTGACTACAATCGAATTCCCAAAAAATCACGAAACAACCGTACCGCCACAAGGCGCGGGCTTTTCCACTATATATATATAATTACTGTACCTATATTTTATAGAATTTTAGCCTACAAATTTTGATTGTGAATAAAGGATAGCACTTTACTAAGTACTCTTGAAGACAATAGTTTATTATATATATAATATGTTTTTGTTACCAACTTATTTACATTATTAATGTGCTAACTTTTATTTCTGTCGTGAGAAGTTAGGAAAAAAGCAGTTCCTCATAGGCCAACCTTTCTTAAACCAACTCTTTACGATTAAAAATAGGCCCAACTTTTCTTTTTGATAAATGGATATAAAAGAAACCAACTTTTTCTATTCTTTTACGTAAATATGATGATAAAAATTATAAGTTGATAAGAAAATAATACCAAATGATAAATCATTGATGAGTATGGTATCAATCACTTATGTATAAGACCATCGATCTCGATCTAGCTGAAAAATGGAACAAGTTTGTCCACGTCAGCACTTTCCGGTTAAACTACTCTCTTTCTATTCTTCTTCAAGAGTTGCAATCCTATCATCTCCTCTCACAAAAATCTTCCATAAAAGGCTTTACATCATCTTACAGAACCCTCATAACCGTCCGGTTATTGGTTTGACATAATACGCATGATTTAAGATAACAAATTAGTACGTTTTAAGGTGAAATTAAATAAGAGAAATTGAAAAAAAAAATTGGAAGCTAGAAATTCGCTTCTGTCTCTAAAGCTCTTAGCAGTTTGAAACCTCTCGAATGACTCAGCTATTGAATAAATATACACCGAAATTCTAGATAGCAAGCGTTGTTTTTGTCTTTGAAGGTAATTGCATGAATTCAAAGGGCATACTCGTTTTATTACTTTCACATGAGTCAATAACCTCTAAGGTTATATAAAACTTCCTAAATTTCAAAATTATATCGAATTAATAATTAAATTCATATCTAGTTATTCACTAGCTATGTACCATATCATATCTAAAACATAGCTAAGACGAATACAATATTGATGTTTGAAGTTGTGTGTGTATATTTGTAAATGCTACGAATAATTTAGAAAAAATGGATGGAACTTGTCCCGTATAGATGAGATGACAAAATTTTGAATTATATAAACTTAAGGAGATTTCTATAAAATTTGTATCTTTTAAAGCAAACACTAGTAGACGAACGTGGCGACCATATAAGATTTGGCACCCTAGCTATGCTATTATTGTATTGCTATGAGGTTTAATTCTTGATTGGTTGTTTTTGTAAATTACGCTCTTGTGATGTAAAAACTTCAAAACTCCTTTTACTAATGTTACTTTTTAAGATAGCAATGAAATTTTTACACCATCATAATTTACCACTACAAGAAAAAGACCCTATCTCGACTAGGTCTATGGCGACGACATGATGTTGTCGCCATAGGTTACCCTAAGACGACGATATGTCGTCGCCATAGGGTCACTTTAATTTTTGGCTATTCTAGCCCTATGGCGACGACTTGTCGTCGCCTTAGGGTGACCTATGGCGACAAATAAAAGTCCTCGCCATAGGTGTAGAAAAGTCGTCGCCATAGGTCTATTTTTTTACATTTTGATTTATTTAAAATAATGCTAGAATTTTAAAAATTATGTGTGGACCTAAGGCGACGACATGTCGTCGCCATAGGTCAAAACGTTTTTTTTTCTTTTTTTTTCCTGAAATAACTAGGAGGGAAATAGTCCCGCCATTATGAAAACTCTATGGCGATGACATGTCGTCGCCATAGCTCAAAATATTTTTTTTTTTTCACAAAATAACTAGGAGGGAAATAGTCCCGCCATTATGAAAACTCTATGGCGACGACATGTCGTGGCCATAAGGTTTTATGATTTTCTTAAATATGATATTAATAAAAGTAATAATTATAATTAATAATAATATTATTATTATTATTAATTTATGTATATGTTATTGTTATTGTTATTATACGAAATATTATTATTATTATAAGTAGTAATAATAATAATAATAATAATATAATGAATATTATTATTTAATTAATTGTGTGTATGTTTGTATTATTTTCTTAAATAATATTATATGCTTTTAATTTATTTTGCAAATGGAATAAAATCTTATTAAATGTGATTTTTTGAAAGATAGATAAAGATAAATTAGGATTACTAATTTTTTAAAATTTAAGATGAATCTCAATAGTATAATGTGGATTAAGTATTGGGTGAAGTTTAAGATTGTATTCCAATTTTGACTAAATGATATATGTTCAATCATCTAGTCATTTAATTTTAGTTAAAAGAAGAAAAAAACTAATTTTATATGTTGTGATAATTATAATTATTAACAATTAGTGTCAATCATGGTTAAATATGTTTGATTATAATAGTTAGAATCGATTGAATATGTTAAAGTTTAGCTATGAGCGAGTTATGAATATCAGTGTTAAATTATATGCATTAATGGTAATTTACGAGAAATTATGATTGTTATGAATAAGTTAAGTTTGTTTATATTTAGTTATCATAAATGAGTGTTAAACAAGGTCAAATATGTTCGGTTATGGTGGTTGGGGTCGATTACATTCGTCCAAATATTTTAGGTTATGACGATTATGGTTGATTACATATTTCAAAGTTTAGCTATGATCCAATTATGATCATTGGTGTTAAATTAAAAACAATGTTGGTAATTTACAGGAAATTATGCTTGTTAATGTTAAATTAAGTTAATTTATACTTAGTTATCATCAATGAGTGTCAAAAAAGGTCAAATATGTTCGATTATGATAATTAGGGTCGATTGCATACGTCAAATGCTAGCTATGATCCAATTATGATCATTGGTGTTGAATTATACATATTGATAATAATTTATAGAAAATTAGGCATACTACTGGTAAATTAAGTTTGTTTATTCTTAATTATCATCAAAGAGTGTCAAAAAATCTGAAACATGATCGGTTATTATAATTAATGTTGATTTTATACGCCAAAGATTAGGTAAGACGAGCAAGTATTATTATACATATGATAATATCTTTATAATAATAATAATAATAATAATAATAATCATAATCATAATCACAATCACAGTAATTATTATAATAATTAAAATAATAATAATAATAATAATAATAAATAAATAAATAATAACCATCATAATAATAATTATAATAAAATACTAATAATAATAATAATAAATAATAATAATATAATAATATCTTTAATAATAACATTATTAAAAATAATAAAAAATATAAAATATCAGAAAACACTCTATGGCGACGACATGTCGTCGCCATATGTGTTTTGTGTCGTCGCCATAGTTATTTCATATGCCGCGTGATTATCCCGCCATTAATTTGGGAAAAAATTAAAAAAATAAAAACCCTATGGCGACGACATGTCGTCGCCATAGGGTGCAGTATCTTTTAAAGCAGGGATTACAACCTTATCACTTTCACTTTCCCATCCACAACCAGCCTTTATCTCCGACGAAAACAACCAACACCACCGTTCCTAGCCGCTACCACCACCACTTCCATCGCCCCCATTAAGCCTCCCATCGCACCCTACCAAGAATGGAGCATCTTTAGGTTGCACCACCACCATTGTTCCTACCACCATGACTACCACTCCTACCACCACCTCCATTCATGTCTCTCTAGGCTGATGTATCATTATCTCACCACCCCCTTCACCGACAACATCTCATTATCATTGTTTTTGTTAAGATTTTAAGGTGTGTATATTATCTATTTCATTAGTTATTTAAATATTTTGATTTGTTTTTGTTTAGTAGAATGATATGATAATATGTTGATATATTTGATTTTTGGTTTGATTTTGTTCTTATTTTGATTTGGTTAATGATATGCTTTGAATTATGCATGTATGCATAATATGTGATGAAAGTATTGTAGTTTGATTTGGTTATTTAGTTTAATTAATAAACATATGATGAACATGTGATGAAATTGAATATGTGTGCTAGATGATTTTTGTGTTAGAACTTTAAGGTATGTATGTTACATTCTTTTGTTAATTAGTAAAAATATTAAGTTGAATTATTGTTATAGATGATTTATGTTGTTAGAATTATATAAATTGTTGATTTGGTTATTGGTTTGAGTTGATAGAATGATATGATGAATTATGTTTTCTTACATGTTTTAGGATTAATGTTAATTAATTCAGAACCTAATTCATAAGCATATGATGAATTGCATTTTAAAACATGTTTTAGGATTTTATTTATGCTTTGGAAAATATTTTAGGGTTTCATTTATGTTTTATAACTTGTATTTATATTTATGTCATGTTTGTGTATATGTATAAGTCATCTTATAAAGATTGTCTAAAGGAACAACAACGTGAAGGAGGGCACATTATAGGGAAGTGTTTGGATGGATCAAATCGCGGCAAAAGAATATTAGGTAAATTTAAAATTTTCATTTCTATTATATGTTAACTATGTTATTATCATGTGTTAATATGTTGTTACTACTTTAAATTAATTTAATTTAATACGATGTTAGTACCTTGTTGGTTTAGTATATTATTTAGTTTAAAGTTGGATATTATCAAGTTAAATCACTCGAACACATTTATAGATCAATATTAGATATTATTACTTGCATTGTTGATTTATTGAAACTTAAAACTGGTATCTTTTATTATTTATAATTTAACGTGATGTTTTTTTTATTTTACAACAGTTATGCAGTTGAATTTTCATAAAAATATTAATAAGCATATTTTGTTATGAATGATTAGGTGGATCATCATTACATGGGATGAGCAAATGAACACACTTAGGAATACATGCGTGAAATGCAGGAACGGATGAATTAATCAAATCCTAATGACGACGAAGATGATCAAGATGACGACAATTAGAAGTTGTTTGTTTTGTAAAAGATTAAAGATGTTTACGCTGGTTATTTTGTTTAAATGCACGTGTATGTAACTTGAATTGTAAAATAATTTTCTTTTGGGTATAAGTAATATTAGTTTTCGTTTGGTGTATAAATATGTTCTCGAAACCTAAAATATTAAGAAAAATCTGAAAAATATAAAAAAAATTTATAAATTAAAAATTAAAATGATAGGGTCTATGGCGATGAGACATGTCGTTGCCATAGGGTTTTTCTCAATTTTTTTTAAATTTAATTTTTAATTGAAATAAAAAAAATAGTTGGACCTATGGCGACGACATGTCGCCACGATAGACCGAAAAATAAAATTATTTTTAAATTAAAATACAATATGAAATTTTTGTGCCGACAACTCTATGGTGACAAGTTGTCGTCGGGATAGACCTCTATGGCGACCAGGTTTTTAGCGACGACTCAAAAATATGCTATAGCGACAAGGTTGTGACGACTAACCCTATCACGACGACAAATGTCGTCGCCATAGCCCTTATTTCTTGTAGTGTTACGTCAAAGTTGGCATAAAATGATGTTTGTTTTCTCGTCTAGTTGAGCTTCTCTATTTCTTACATATTAAGTTAGACTCGTGTATATTCTTCACCATCACCCTGTAAACACAAAACACACTCAAAATAACTCTATTTTCTGTATAATCAAACCTAGAAAAATATTGTAAATACATGAAAATCACTTGCCTATCATTTAGGATGTAGAGTAGCATGACTAGATTAGGTAAAAAAACATTTACCAATGTTATTTTCAAGTAAATTTAATCTCATACATATCTCAAATAGCATGCCCATCTCTTAGTCGCGGAAGTTAATTTTTAAATATAATCTCATACATGTTCCAAGTGTTTTTTTTTATTGTAAGTTAAAGTTTTGTTTTCCATCCCTACTCGATAGGCATTAACAAGACATGATGTTTTATGTGACCATCCCTCCCCCCCCCCCCCCCCCCCCTCCCCAAAAAAAAATCGGATTTTTTTTGTTGAAAATAGATATACGAAATTAATAGATATTACACAAGTTTATACTACGTATTACCATGATGTCTCATTGAAAGGATGCTAGCTTTATGATCATATGCCGACTAAAAAGATATCATGTATGCATTAAATGCACATACATATACATTAACAAGACTAAGGTTAATACATGAGCAAAAGTAAATACGCCATGGTAAAGTGTTGTATCTCATGAATTATCTAAAGTTATTCCTCTCAAATAATCATACAACAACCCAACCAGAAAAACAAGTGCTTTGGCTGGTGATTCTCTCTGTAATTAATTGATGAAATGTCTTTTTTTTTTTTAATAAAATGCTAGTTGTATGTAAAACTACAAATTCATTCATAAAAAGTATTGTGAGTACAAAATCAAGTTTATATGATATAGGTCAGTTATTATGGAAACAAATAGCATTCTACTTATAGTTCAATGAGCCTATTTGAATTCAGAGGCTAACCCTAACCCTAAAACTTTACTGAAAAAAAAAACCCTCCTACCTAGTTTAACACCCCCAAATCAAGGAAGCTCCAAAATTGCATTTGTTTTGTACCAAAAACCATTTCCCATCACCTTTTATTGTGCCCCACTTTTTTTGTAATACAGCTAAAAGCTAAAGAACAATATTGTATTTTAATATAGAAAACAAATAAATTATTAAACTAAAAAAAAGATAGAGAACTTACAACCCCACAACTTCAAAATTACTTTGTTGATAGAGACATATTTGTGGGGTGGGGTATGACCAATTTCATCTCATCTAATCTGATGTAAATGATGACCACAAAGTAAAACAAACAAACCCTGAGAGCTTCTATCTAAGGCTTGTGTATTATTATGCTTAACCAATAAAATTATTAAAGATTTTATGACAAAAGTTTGCTTCTTTAAAGCAAAAGAAACCCTTAAAGAAGTCTTGTTTTTTTGTTTTCTTTAGACAAGGCATGAGTTTAATCTGTTATGGTTTCTAACATCTATTTTTGAGAGAGAAAACACACATAAAGAGCCAAAAGAATCAGTGTTTTGGAGATGATGGGAGAAAACCCTAATTATTGCTGGAGCTTGAATGGGAAGCTGCAACCACCACCCTCTCAACAGGCTTATAACTCTACCTTCTTATCAACACCACAGCTGCCGCTTCCGTCGCCGCTACCGGTGCCGCCATCTTCTTCCATCTTGAATCCTCCATATCTCTTTGGATCTTCTCTACTTGTGCCTGCTGCAAACCCTAATGCTTTGGCTGATCACCACCATCATCATCATCAAGAAAATCAAGATTTTCCAGTGTCATGGAGTCATTTACTTATGTAATTAACACCTCTTTCTCTTCTTTAATTCATCATCATTCATGCATACATGTTACCCACCAAATATTTCATAAAACTACTTACTAATATCATTGGAATACATGTATCTAATATAAAGATCATTTTTTAAAGTTTATATATTGATCAACTATTGATGGGATGTTCATTATTGATCACTGACATGCCTTCAGGAGTGGATTAGCTAATGATCAAGAACAACAACACAACTTAGGGGCTGCACATGTTGGTGAAGTAAAGTATGGATATTTGGATAACCAACAAAGCAGACAACTTTATTATGGTAATAAAAGTGATCATCATGGCAACAATAATACAGATGAAGATCTACAAGCTTGTAGTTCTTCTTGGTCATCTCAAATTCCATCTGTTGGTTCATCTTCTACCATGAGCTTAAGCACCACCACCATGTTTGATTTTTCGAGTAAGATCGATAGTCGAAACCAGCATACTAATCAGTATTCATCTCAGGTAATTAACCACCAATCATAATATAACAAAAAGATTGCAACCTTCCCCTCTTTAGTTACTTTTGTCCTCAATTATTCGTCGTTCATGTGTTTTCGCACGCGCTTAATATTCGGGCTTTGATTTCTTTGTGTCTCTATGTTGTTCATTCGTTTGTATCTCTATCTATCAAAGTATGATGATACATCTACTAGTGGAGTATCTAAAAAGCCCAGGTTTCAATCATCTTCTACAAGACCTTCTTCCATGGTATGTACATATATAGAATATCTAATTGGTTTTTACTTTCTTGATTTGGGTTAATTACTACAAGTATAAATAAAAAAATTAAGATGATTATTGACTAATTAATTATGTCATGATAGGAGTGTAATGAAACATTTACAAGTGGAACTTCTAAAAGAGCTAGGGCTCAGCACTCATCAACCCAAACCCCTCTAAAGGTGACACATTTCTCATTCTTTCTCTATATATACACAAACAAACAAACGTAATTAGTAATTCATCGTGTTAATATATTGATACACTTCAAATTCAAGACTGTATGATATAATTAATTACTTTTACCTCACATAGTAACAATTCTTTGCAAGTATAAATTGAAAATGTTTCAACAATTTTTGACACTGAAAAAAGTTTGTAATCTTGAATTTAGATAATATTTTACAATTAGAAGGATCACCTATAATTAGAAATGTGGTCCATGAACCTATAGCTACACTGCTTATATCTGTAGATGAAAAATCTTTATAGATTTGTTTGATTGTTTAAGTTTTTGAGGTAAAAAGAATTGATAATTGATACTATGGAATCAAATAGCACTAACAATGGCTATAAACATAAGCAGGTGAGGAAGGAGAAACTCGGCGACCGAATATCAGCTTTGCACCAGCTTGTTTCGCCATTTGGAAAGGTACACCTTTAGTTAATCAGACATTTTTAACGTCTGTTAGTGTAAAATAACCGATAAAATCTTGAATTTAAATCTTAATTATACTTTAAAACAAATTGCAAAAGTTTAAACACATTTCTACCTCATATTTTGATAGCATGAAATGATAAAAATATTATCCAAACAGCATCATTGCTTTAGAATATTTCATGAACTCAATGCTCTCCCATTTGGTTACTTGATTAATCAACACTTAATAATCAAGTTTCAAAGATCAAAAGCTTCAAAAAGAGATTAATAATATTATTGTGCGTGGGCTTTTTGCAGACTGACACAGCTTCTGTGTTGTTTGAGGCCACAGCTCAGATCAGATTCCTTGAGAGTCAAATTGAGGTGACATATTAATCTTGCTTTATTTGTTTTGATAAATTATTATTGGTAGCAGTAGGTTTTACAGACACCATTTTAGAGACGAGCGTGCACTTAAAAGTTGTCACTTTTTTCAACATTCTTCAACTGCAGGCACTTAGCTCACCGTACATGAATTTGGCCAATAATGCTTCAGGAGGCACGAGACACCAACATTCTGCTGTAAGTTAGCCCATGCCTCTATTTTCTCTCATGCACACTTCCCAAAGCATTCAACCATCCGGGACCTGGTTCACGGGTTGACCTGTTTAATTATTTTTAGTAACAGTTTTCCTTAAAGATAACGTTTTTTATGTCATGTCATAAATTAGGTACTTTATGTTTAAATTTGAAGGCTAAAATAGAATTAAGAATCGTGTTTTATTATTTAAGCATAACTGTTTCAAAAACTTTTGTTGTAATTTTGTAATTTAAGATTATTAGAATGCAAATAAAAAAATTAAGTTATAGTGTCAACACATGAAAAGGTTTATCATGTTTGGGTATAAGTGTCTTATAAGGTTTTTTATGTTTGTGTCGAGTTAATTTGTTGGGTTGGACCATCAAGTAACAACACAACCTATTTAGCATCTCTAAATTATTAAATGGGATAAATAAAAGGAAAAGAAAGTAGCTATGTTGTATATATATATATATATATATATATACAACTCTTGTTGCTTTATTGGATCCATCACTTATTAGCTCATTTAAAGGATTATTCAACACAAAGTGGGAGACATGATTCTTCTCAACTTTATTTTGATGATTAATAAATTGAGAGGTTTACTTAATTACCTCGGGATTGCATCAATAAAAGTTTAATTATTGCTTAATTAATATAATGTCTTGTGTTATAACTTTGCACTTCATACTTATTTGTGGGTCTTAGTTTCTTTTTACCTTTAAAGCTTGAAACTTATAAATGTTTCATATAGGATGGGAAGGCGCCACCAAAAGATCTTGCAAGTAGAGGGTTATGCTTGGTTCCGGTGACTTGTATGGATCATATCGACACTACGAATATGACCACTAATGGTGTCGAGTTCTGGACTCCAGCACTTGGTGGTGGATTCTAAGAACTCGGTACATGTTCCTTGAAGTCAAATACCGGTCAACTTGCAACAACACCATGGGGTTTTCTTTGGTTGATGCATGCATGCTCTTGTCTTTTTTCCAAATTTGAAATGCCTGAAAAGGAAAGATCGAAAATGAATTCGTGCATGTTATATTGATGATAAGTTGTTATTTTAGGGTCTCGTTCTTTTGTTTTCAGGCATTATTGAAGTTAGGGGAAAGCAAATACTATATCAAGTACATGGATGTAAGCTTGATTACGAAATATTTCTACAATATGTGAAATATGTGAAGTTTAATGAGCTGAAAAGAACACATTGATCTTTCTTATTTATTATGTTTAATCATCTTAGATTATTTTTAAATTAGCAGGTTTTTGTTCGGTGTAATCAGGTGTAACTAAGTTGTCTAATGGCGTACAAAAGAAACTATAAACCGATCACTTGATCACACATAATGCTTACCTCTTGCAAAGCAAAGTTTAGTAACATACAAGCTACAAGCTACATATTTTAATATGGTCATGCAAGAAATTAATATAAATTAATTACATGTTTAAAACAACAAGCTACATCTTTTTGCTACAACATTATAGGTGACGTAAACAATTGAATCACTAACACTTCGTGAGAGAGGAAACACGCTTGATATAAACACTCCTAACGGTGATTACTAGCACCTTAATAAGACGTACCATTAGTGAACATTATCACTTTAGTGAGACATCAAGACGATTGGTGTACATATCACTTTAGTAAGATGACATCGGTCGTAATTACTCCCATATGTAGTTGGTTACTATTACTTACCATACTAGTGAGACGAGAAATGATCACACAACGGTGATATTACAAGATTAGAAATGCATTGATAGGAAAGAGTTAAACTCGTAAATTGAATATCGATGAAAAATCTTAGGTGGATTCGATAAATATATCAACTCAAATCACTATAAATCTTGATAAATTTGTTGTTATCTTTTTTCTTCTTGTATTTTTATGAGTTATTGGATTTTAATAATCTTAATTTTCATTTGTCGGCCGATATTAATCTAAATTCAGAAAATATTTAAATTTACAATTAACTTTAAGCTTATTTATCTTTAACGATCTCAACTAACTGAAAGTTAACCCCCATTAGTTTTGATGAAATGTGGCCAACTTTGAACTTATATACAACTTCATCGACGCCCAACCTCCATCAGGTCTATTTTTTAATGTCTAGCCTCCATTGTCACTTAAAATCTATCTCCAACAAATCAAATGGTTCAGATTAGAATGTAAACATTGACAGGTTTTAAGATACATAAGTTTTTGATTGATGGACTTGATGGTAGATTTAAACTTACAACTTAGTGTTTTGGCCACATAAGCAATTTTCATCTTCAAAAAAACTAACAGGGTTAACTTTCAGTTAGTAAAGGTTCGTTGGAAGAAAATAAACTTAAAGTTAAAAGTGTCTGTAAATATTTTTTAATTTGAAATTGATCCCGTCCAATAAATGAAAGTTGAGATTATTAAAATCTAATAATCTTATTATTATCTACTTCCAAACTTTTTAGTTCCTAATATAATTTTAAAAAATAAGTGAGAATAAACAAATATCATATTTAACCCCTCTTTACAATATTATTTCTAAAATGTTAATTTTACATATGCATGGTTAGCTAGCTAGGCTTGCATGAATATATCACTACTAGTTTTAATAAATACATGTATTACACAGGTTTAATAAAAAAATATTAAATAAAATAAAATTTTATGAATTATAAAACGATATTCTAAGATAATATATGATTTAAATCTTTTTTATTATAAATAGAATGAAAATTTTATTTCAAACCAAATGTCTTAAAAATATTATTTTTAAAAGCTTTCTTATAATAACTTTCAATTTTAATTAATTTTTATAAAAATTTACTTTTTAAAAACACTATTTTTAAAATATTTTCTTATATTTTTAAAAAAATTTAATGTTTTAGAAAATTTTCTTATTTTATAAAAATTTGTTTCTTTAGAAATAACCTTAATAAAAATATCTTTCTTAATTTATTAAAAAGCTTTTTTTAATCTAAAAAATAATCTATACTATATAATAAAATAAGATTTTTGAGTGACACGTGTCACCTTTTGGTGAAGTCTAGATTTTTTGTTTCATGCATTTCTCTCCTATTAAATAAAAATAATTTAAATTAAATAAACTAAATAATTAAATATCCTAAATAAAAATCCTCTTGTTTTAATAAATTATTAAAACATACTAAATTATAAGATTTTAATTATATTTTATTTTAAATATAATTTTATACTTCTTGATTTTTACTATTTATTATTTATAATTTCTTAAAAAATTTATTATTTAATATTCTTTTAATGACTAATTACATATAACATACAAAATAATAATAAAATCTATAGATTTTAATATAGTATTTTTTCCAACCCGTGTAATACATGGCTTTATAACCTAGTTAATTAATATTTTTAGTAATTAATATAATTACTTAATATGATAGAGAAACAGAAAAAATTTGATATGGATGAATTTGATGCTGCCACATGTCTATATTAATTACTATTTTATTATAATAGAAAGATATTGTTTATTTGTAGACGGAAGATTTGTTTAACACTTCATGAGTTGTGTTCAGAAAATATTTGAGATTGTTTATTTAGACGCTCGTAAAAAAAGCTATATATTTATAAGCATTTACTTTAATTCAATAATAAACTAGTAGTTTTTGTAATCTGTCAAGTATAAATATGTACTTTTGTATAGCTTATTGAATAAGATAATTTCATATATACCCTAGTAAACTTTTAAAATATCATATATATTCAAAGAAAAATTAAAATATCATATAAACCCCTAAAAACCTTTATAAATATCATATATAACCTTAGAAAAATTTTAAAATATCATATATGACCAAATCAAACTAAAAATATCATATATATATCCATACAAACTTCCTAAATATCATATATACTCTTACTAAACTTTTCAAATATCATATATATCCAAATCAAATTTATAATATCATATATACTTTTCTTATAAAAAATTTATCATATTTTTTTTAAAATAAATTAAATATATGTCTTTCTACTTATTATTTTCTTAAAACTTATTTCATACTTAGGTAATATTTTTTATATTTATTTCCAGAAACTTGCATATTTATGAGGTTCTTATAAAATAAAAATTTTATTTAAAATTATTAAATTTAATCATCTTAAAAAGGTTCTTAAATTTATTAAATAAAATTCTAACTGCAATAAATTAATAAAATTTGATAAAATTTCAAAATAAATTAAGATGATAGTTTAATATAAAAAATATTTTTATAGTAAATATATTCATTATGATTATTAGCTAGGTTATTGGTTTGTAAAATAGCTTTTCATAAATTTAAAAGGAATAATATTTACTAAAAAAATTGTGATTGTTATCGTAACCGTTTACGAAGAAAAAAATAATATATATAGTACTACTATTATTAATAATTAATAATAAGATAAAAGTACTATAATTGAAATTTTGGTTTATTGATAAAAGTAAAAGATTGTACTGTTATTATAGATCGTTTAATAAAATAAATTAAAATTAGAATTAAAAAATGTTTACTTTAATTATTAAAAAAAGGTATATTTGATATTTTGATTTTAATTTGAATATATATAATATTAGCAAGATTTTATTGGTATTTATATATTTTATTTTTGGTTTGAGCATATATGACATTTAAGAAGTTTTCTATAGATAACTATAATACTTAAGATGTTTTTCAAAGGTATATATGACATTATAGTGTTGGTTTGGGTATATGATATTTGAAGATTTTTTAGAGATATATATGATATTTAGGAAGTTTTGGATGGTATATTTGATATTTTGAATTTTGTGTGGGTATATATGATATTTTAAAATTTTATAGGGATATATATGAAATTCACCCTATTAAAATACCATATTTTGATTATTTTCTCTTAAAAAAATGGATAAACATAACGCTTTTCTTCGACCAATCACGAATTAAAATTCTTCTCTAATATTAACAAATACAAAAACACATTTTTGAAATAACTCCAACACCCTTTACATGTCCTATTTTGGTTACGGCCCTATTCATGTTTTTTTATTATTTATTATTACTTTTTTGTGGCTTCAATTTTTGCTATATATTTAAAAGTTTGTATTATATTTTTTACTGAATCAGTTAAGTAATATAAAAGATAATTATTCTTTCTGGACTACAACTATGAATATATTACCAAGAGAAAATAGCGATCAAGAGATTAAGAGTGCATAAAACAATTTCAACTTATTAAATTATTTTATTACAAACAAAATTATTATATAATAAAATGTTTCTAAACAACACTTCAAAAACTAGTTACTTTAAAATTACATAGAAAACAGCTTTCGTAGGTCAACTTGTTTTTCGTGATTCGTGACATTCACCAAGAGATTTCTTACCCATGGCCCATCAATTATTCGTAATATGGGCCCGATCTTAGCAAAGCCCGAACCCATATTCATAATATAGGCCCAATTCTTTCAAACTAAACAAATTATGGAGTTCATTCAAATTCATATGAAAATTTTAGCAATCAAACCAACAGTTAAGGGTGTAACGGAATTGTAGCCCTTGTGGGACCCTCTTTCTCGTGATTAGGGCATGGGTGCCTCAACATCAGCCTTGCCACCTGACCGGCCAACTGCTTACATGAGAGACTCTCTTCCGTACATTTACTATAACGTTAAAAGGTGCTTGGACAAATCCTTTGATGGTCAAGTTAGTATAACTTACATGAGAGACTCTCTTCCCTACATTTATTTATATATGCAGTGCATATATAATATGTATGTAATTTGTACTGAGAGATAGTGGTTCTTGTGCCGAATGAGCCATGGAACGCATCTACATGGTCTTCCCTTCCTTTTTAAGGAAGGGTGGGGTTAGGACAAAGCCTAGCGGAGCTATGGCTTAGGAGTTCACACTTAACACGAGCCTAACAATAGGCCTAACATTAGTGTATCTCCACACGTGACACTGTTATTCTTTTGTATATTTGTACTAAATCATGACATCAAGTGATCATAAAGACCAAATGACTTATAGTCTAGCAGTATCAAGGTGTATAATAAATATGATCCTCTTGAGATGGTTGGTTGGGGTTCAAATCTTGTAAAGAACAATTAATGTGTAAATTTATGAGTAGAATTAAAGGGTGTGTGAGCTAGCCGTTTTAAAGAAAAATATTCATATAGAGGCACTCCTCGAGGATTTCTGTTTGGTACAAACATTATCAAATGTTGAAAAGGTTATTGGTCCATAACCTTAGCTAAAAACGGTCCAAACTCCTTTAGGTGTTAATGTCATTGCCCCTCCAATCACATACACAACCACGTTCACCTTTATTGACATCTACGTGTATACATGTACAATCCTATGTAAAGATTAATTATCATTTTCAACTAGGTTTCATGTGTAATTTATTAGCTATACCATTTTCGTTAAGCATGATTTGAGCCTATATCAAAGAATATAGAAGTTTTAAATGAATTATTTAAAAGAATATCGTAGAAAGTTACGAAGCAATATGGGTTATTGATTACATCAGTTTAATTGTTAAGATTGACTCGATGACAAAGTTGTGATTGATATGAAGTTATATATGGCCGAAGTGGCAAAAGAGAAAATGTAATTAACAAGTTTGACTTATTCCTTTAAAATACTTTCCATCAATCTTTTAATTTTAATACTTCAATAGACTTTATTATTTAAAAAAAATATATCATAAGATCCTAAAACTTTTAATTTCTTAAATTTGAGTATGATATTATTATATAGTTTACATAAGAGGTTTGATTCACTCCTAATTATAATAGTACGTCTAAACTAATGACAATAGTGTGTTTAAACTAGGTGACAAGTGTGCACCTAATATAATGGAGCGTTTAAATTTCTAAGAGGTTTGATTACGATGACTTGTGTGACTACAATTACGTCCAACCTATGGCAACGGTGTGTTCAAAACCACATGTAATTAAGTTGACATGACTACCCTCGCTCTAAAACTCATGTACGTATAGGCATGTGTTGCATCATGAATCCTTCCGGATCCTACGTGTCATACAATATTTCTCTTTTTTACATTAACCGTGCTATATACATGTGTATGTTGACATGTACAAGTAATCACATGAAGAAAGATTCTAGATGAAAAATTTTGTATTTTTGAATGACATCATTTTACTTAAGTAAGCTTTTGTCATAGAATAGCGGTCGAATCCTCCTTACACTTTCTCTAGTCACATATGCAATAATTATTATGTTTGTTAGTAATGATTTGAATTAACAACCACGTGATATCACTTAAATTAGAAGCTAAATATATGTCAATCAATAATCGGTTGATGATATCAAACCTATAAAAGGCATAATTGATATAGTGTCCATGCAATTAGAATGATTAATAAATAGATTTTGCACATTAATTGTGTTAGTTTAGAAAGCTCGAGCTCCATTTATTTGTAGGTTTATTTCTTAAGCTCAAGTACGGCTCAGGCTCGGCTCGTTTTTTATTAACTAAAATTTTATTTTTTTATAATTAGTTTTATATTTATTTATTTATAAATTCATACTTTTTATATATAACATAACATATATTCTTTGTTTATTTTTATCGTAATAATGTTTATAATATTAATATATATGTAAATATATATTAATATGTAAATAAAAAATCATATAAATAAAAAACTCGTTTAGGCTTGTGGGCCGGCTCTAGCTCGATTTCAAAAGCTCAGGCTCGAGCTCGTTTAGTAAACCAACCGTAATGGGAGCTTGAGCTCGGGCTCGAGTTCGTTTAAGCTCGGCTCGACTTAAGATTTTCTCAAACCAATCCCGAGTAACTTTGCGAGCCAGCTTGAATCGTTTACCCCTATAAAAACTAAAAGGTTATGCACTACCATATCTAGAAAACATCTAGAAGATATCTGATTTTTTTATATATAACAATTCCTAATATACTTCACTCCTAATTTACTACATGTTTAATGTATCTTGCAAAATTTAGGGGGTGAATGTCACCAATAATTTAGTGAGAGATGATTGAATTGACATTACTAATTAGTGGCATGATTACACATGGAACCATGATTGGGGTGGTGTACGGCGGCGGTGTGGTGGCGGAGATGGTGGTGGTGGGCCATGAGGGTTCGATAAGTCATCATCGGGGTTGCCTTCGCTTTTGGTTGCAAAGAATTTCGTCCCACCATGTGCACAACTCACAAATATCATCTCATTATCATTTTAAAGCAAAGTTTATAGACTTTTAAACTGGCAGCATGGCTTCTTGGTCCCATTTCTTTCCTTTTAATTACTTTTTTTGATTGAAAAATGTGCAAAGAAGCTGCAAATACATTAATCTAACTTACTTTATAAAACCGCAAGGAGTTACGAGAAAAATCAAAATCATTCATTTATTTGTATATTTACTCGAATCTAACATAACTATCAAATAAAACATTATTACATGAATATTTGTGCATTGATATATGTAAATTAATTTTAATTTATACGGGTAGGGTTCATTTGAGATTTAGTTTTAATTTAAGAAAAATACTGCTACATCAAAAAGAAAAATATTATATGCCAAAATACTACGTATATGTAGTATTACCGCTTACGATAGAACACACATGTAATATGATATGCTACATATATGTAGTTTGATATACCACATACATGAAACAATTATGTAATATAAATATATTATACTCATGTTAAAAATAAAACAAATCTTGATCTTATGATGTAATTTTTTTAAACAATTAATAATGTATGAAGAAATTATAAGCGTTTAAAGAAAAATAGAATGATCTTTCAAGTCATCAAATTAAAATTAATTCTCACATAATCCTCTCCCTTTCTATTTTGTAAACATATACGCCTGTGTTGGTCGATAGGCTTAATATAGTTCTTAGGCCGCCACATACGTACAAAGCTGTTACAATGAAGAGAGATAGGAGAAGTTTTATTAGAAGGAAAAATCATTTAATCTATTACAATTCTATACTTGTTATTGAAATCTTCTTATTATAATAGATAAGTAACTTCGATTATTATATATCGACATCTAGTGAAGTATAAATTTATGTTTTCCCTCCTCTCTTTCGATTAAATAGCAATGATCTAACTTAATTAAATTAGTTGATGACAAATTTGATATATAAATTATATTATTTTTATGGTTTAATTAAAGCTTACCAAGTAATAAGAAGAATTCAATTAATTCTTATCTTAAAATGTAATTTTTTAAATCTTAAGTATTTTTTATCGTAGTTCTTAAATCATTATCATTATCTATTTCATTAGTGACTGATTACGTATAATATGTAAATTTTCATTAAAACTATTGGTTTATAATATTAAATATATTCAACTTATGTAATACACGAGTCTAACATTATTTTAGTAATATTGAATATATGACTTAGATTAGTTTTTGTGAATTCTCTAATTGTTACTTGTAAATTTGTGAAAATTTCTACTAAAATTTAATATCAGTTTATGCAATTCACCAAGCTAAGAAAAAATATAGAAAGGTAACGTGGGGAGAAGGTCAAACAGGAAAAGTCGATGCATTTATTATAGTGAATGGGTATGTCTCCTAAAAGACTACTTTTTCTTTTTTTAGTGGAAAAAAATTAATATCTAGATCTTATATTATTATGATACCTATGTTTAGAATTTGATGAGATTTCCACGAGTTCGAATATGTCACGTTTGGCAGGTAGCAAAGTAAGTTTTCATCTATTTTTCCTTTAAAACAGATCACTACATGTTCGTGCGTGTTTACATATGTATATCTTTGTGCATACTAAAATGTATGCGTTCATGCGTGTTCGTGTAGACATGTATTATGTGTCGGCATCTTCTTCTTTGCGACGTTTGAAGTATGTGTAGCAAACTCGTAGCATCTTTCACAAAGCTTGTGTGTAAGTAAAAGATCAAAAATATATTCATTTTACGTCTCATTTGGTCTAACCCTAAAGTTTATTTGTAGTCAAATGTGTAGTGCTTTCATATTAATCATAAATGTAATCATAAATGAGGTTGGTGGAGGGTGTTTTTGACCCCTACAAAAAGCGTGTACGAAACCCTGGGTTAACTACGAAGATATTGTGTCAGAAGACTAGAGAAAATTATATTTGAAATTGAGGTGTGAACTCTGACAGAACAGGATAGAATAGGGGCAGATTTTGAAAATAAATTAAGACTAATGAGAGTGTGAATCCTATGAAAATTAACTTGCACCTTTCACTCTTTGTATATTCTCTATCTTTTTGTGTGTGAAGTGTAAACAAACTTCCATTGCTTTTAACAATTATATTCATTTTCTACATCCATGAATTTGCTTTAACAAACTTCTACTTTCAAAGATCCTTATAAGATATCATAAAATAGTAGATAATAAGTTTACATAAGTCATTTGAATCCGTAGCATATTGTAAGAGTCAAAGATCCTTAAAAGAAAAACATGATTCAGGTCATATTATAGGATAGATTAGGAATTAATGTAGTTTAATAGTATGAGCAGATGAGATATTACGATTGCAAGGCGGTTTTAGGTGTTGAATGGCGTTGTCATGTGACAGATGATAACACATCTAGACGTTGTTCATAAGTTGGTTTTTTTAGTTTGTATGATATCATTAAATCATTAACCTATTGATCATTAGTTATTCATGTAAATTTGAATCCAATTGTTAAACCCCAAGTGCATGTCATTACATATATGTTTTTTTCTCTTCACAAAAGGCTAGGACTTGTGCTTTTTAGTTGAAAGGATCTACACATATTCGATTGGACTACTTGGACCCCCATCATTTTGAGCATATTAGTTTATTTATAAATCATAATCAATAATATTTGACTATACGATTATTACAATAATTTATTAAAATATACAATTATTAAAATATTTTATTTTAATTCAAACAAAATAAAAGAACAAACAAATAAGGATAATGGAGCCATCTTCATAGCATTTCACGTGTGCCCTTGGGGTCCTTAACTTGGTAAGCAGCATGATTGGATCCTTTCATTGTATCTCTCTCATTTCATTATGATTTTATGATACATTATTTTAAAATTATTGACATCCTTATGGGTTAAAAATATCAAAATTTAAAATTGGCCTAGTATCAAACTTTTTCTACAAACTTTTAAAAATCCTCATATTTAATTTGCTCGTAATAGAGGTGGTTTAAAAGGTTCAAAAGTTATTTGTAATTTTAATCTAAAATGTTTTGTGTGGAGATGACAAGAAAACCATGAAGCCAAGGGAAAATTAAAAGCCTAAAACATTCAGGACGATTAATAGAATGGTATTCGTATATGAGATTAGTTCTAAATTTTTATGTGTTTTTGACGAGTATGGTATTAAGTAATATCTCTAATATCACCCGATGTTGTTAACTCTGAATATATTAATGTATTATATTTTCTTAGAAACATAACATAAAGTAAGTTGAAGTTATTAAAAACTTAAAAATAGTAAAATTATAGAATTAATAGAAGTGTAATTAAGTATCTAATATCTGAATCGCTCTTGGAGATGAGTTAACATCGAATTTCAAGTAATGTCATCATAAAAGGTAACTTTTAACTACACAAAATATGAGAGTTTGATTACCAAAACCATTCTCATACTCAATCCATTATTTAATTTCATGTATACTTCTCATGTTTAGCATTTCCATAAACAAATAAGTTAGTTGTTCATTCTACTGCACATTATTTTTCAATTGCCCTAACGCGTCTAGTTAGATGTATCAAACAAATAAAAGTCGCAATACATTATAGCAATAAATAGACAATACGTACCATAAGATCACAAAGAACCATTGTCGGCCCACATCTAACCTTAGTGATATCAACATATAAACAAATAGAATCACACGAGCTTATGACACTAGTGGTTCGTGCGTGCACACGGGTTCACATCTACTCATCTAGTATCGTCGTTCTCAAGCCATGAGTGTGCATACCAACAAAGAACATACAAAGAAGTGGGATCCATGAAAAAGGATACGACCTCTATTGACCCAAGGATTGATGAGGGCGCAATAATGCATCAATTGACCGCAATGAGACGTAAGACTCCAAAAATGAAGTGACATCGTACCTAATAAAAGTACTTTAGCATTTGTATTTATGTGTTATTGTGTATGGTTTCCTTTTTCATTTTCAGTCTCTGCTTCATTTCTTTTTGGCAATTTTGTTACATTTTGCCCTTTCCATAAGGCAACTTCCATTTTAAAATTTTCTTATATAATCGGTTATATGGAAGGAAAATTACCAAAATGATCTAAAAGGGTTCAAAATACATTTTTGATTATACGAAGATATTGGGTTAATAATAGTTTGGAGTAATCTATTATTAATAACTATTTTTAATAAACCCGTGTATTATACGTGTTGAATGAATAAATTATTGAATATAATAAAAATTTATTTATTATAAAACGATATTCTAAAAAATATATTATTGAAATTACGTACGAGTAAAAACTATAAATAATAAAAAAATATCAACTTTTTAAAATTTTTCTCAAAAAAAAGTAAAATATTTTGTTTGAAAACAAAACGTATTAAAAAATATCATTTTTAAAAATTTTCTTTTTATAACTCTCAGTTTTAATTTTTTGGTATATAAAAGTTTATTCTCAAAAAATACTAATTTTAAAATATTTTATATTTTTAAAAAATTTTGATGTTTTAAAAAGATTTCTTATTTTATAAAAACTTATTTCTTTATAAATAATAGTAACAAAAAGATCTATTTCTTAATTTATTTAAGAAATATATTTAATCTAAAAAAATTAAATAATATTATTAGTAATTAAGATAATTATGTAATAGGAGAGAGAGACGAGAAATTTTGATGAGAAAAAATATGATGTTAACACGTGTTCTTCATAGTTACTCTTTTATTATAGTAGAAAAATAAAATAAGGTTTTATAATAACTCATGTCAATATATTAGGCTTTCTCTTTTTTATTTTCCCACATCTCTCCTAATTAATGATAACAGTATATATAATAATTATATTATTTAAAGGAAAATTGTATTTTAATAAACCTAACTATTGTTTATTAGCCAATATTACTTTCAACTAATAATTTGATCAATATTAATTCAATTTTTGATTTGTTACTAATAACAGTCTCAGTTTAACTGTTCGTTAACTCTATTAGTTTCTTATTACGTATCATGTAATATGCCTCATGACATGACGTATAACATAGTTATAATTAAAAATATAAATATATTACTCGATTTTTTTATAAAATTTCATCTTTTGAAAATTTTCAACGTCACGCTTTTATCGCTAGTTGAGTGGCTTGGAGAAAAAGAATGTAGAAATTGAGAGATATAAT
Source organism: Flaveria robusta (assembly GCA_025506415.1). NCBI lineage: Eukaryota > Viridiplantae > Streptophyta > Magnoliopsida > Asterales > Asteraceae > Flaveria > Flaveria robusta. The sequence goes on along the minus strand of CM046459.1, from coordinate 17,955,189 downwards.
TATATTTTTTATTTTAATTATGTAATACGTCATATTACATGTCACGTCATGAGCAACGTTACATGTCACGTTACAAAAACTAGTGGAGTTAAAAAACAGTTAGACTGATACTATTATTAATAACAAAATCAAAAATTAAAATTAATATTAGTTAAATTGTTAGTTATTATTAATACTGACCGATAGTCAATAGTGTGAAAATAATTTCATTAGTCTAAGTACAACAGATGCTAGCCAAACATTAATATTCCATCAAATATGTCATTTAATCACATAATCCCACGTGAGAATCAATAGATGTGAATAATTAGTTATTACTGATTATTTAAAGGACCAAATAAGCACCAGCACACAAGAGTTACTTTGTTAAAAATTCAACAGCATCATATGCTTCTTAAAGTTTTCTAAGTTTATAGTAAGTTCTATATTTTTAACCATCGGATTTTGGTTTGAACTATAAGTCAAATCAACGTGCATAGTTTAATTTTTCAAAACAACCAACCAAATTAAAAGAAAATTGATTGAGATGCCAAAACGACTTTGTTTTAAACAATTTCATCTATTTGATGAATCCCAAGTTAATTTAGCCGGCCTCCAAACCCTCACAATTTCCGCCAATGGATGCATTAATAAAGGATTTTTTTTTATTTCTTTTATTTCTAGAACCTTTTTATCTTTTGCTTTGAAATTCCAGTGAAATTGTATAATCTATCCACTAAATGCGCCTTTAACATAAAAAAAACTAAGTTTTATTGCATTTATAAATAGTTAATACTATAAAAAAATTAATTATTAAGTACAAATAACAGAAAATAAACCTAGAAGCATCAAAATGGGAATATTTATAAATTTTAAATACAAGTATTTGGGACCCGAGTCTTCATACATGCACATGGATTAAACCCCGTAGGCAGCCCCACCAATACAGTAAAATTCACCCCCGTTTAAAATAAATTAAATAAAAAACTAATTTTACATTATTTTTCTTTAAAAAACTCGTTTACCTGTCACTTTATTATAAACACTTTATTTGAAGATTAATATCAATTTCTTCTCAAACAATAAAATCAAATAAATTATAATTTGTATTAGACAGATGATTTTAAAAAGATTATTACACGAAACTAAATACCCATTTATAAATTGTAACTCTGACTCGACTACACTCCATTGTCAAGCAATTTCAAATCACATATTTAACTGTTTCTCCCTCATTTTAACCATAATAAATTAACCCATAAACCAGCACCACTGCACCAGTATATAAGCAGAAAACCCATACGTTCTTCCTCTTGCAAGTGAGAAAAAAGAAAATGGGGGAGCAAATGGAAGAATTGAACCATGAAAGACAGCTTTCGACAAGAAAGAAAGGCGGTTTAGTCACCATGCCCTTCATCATAGGTATGTCACATTTCATACTGCAATAATCAACATTCTTGAAGTTGAATCTTGAAACATTTTGTGATTTTACATCATGGATTCCTTGAATCTTGAAAAATTTTTCAATTTTACATCATTGGTTTCTTGAATCTTGAAACAGTTTGCAATTTTACATCATTGGTTTCTTGAATCTTGAAGTTTTGTGCTTGATTTGATGTGGGTTCTTGGTGGTTTTGTGAAATGTTGAATCTTTATGCAGCAAATGAGGCATTTGAGAAGGTGGCAAGTTATGGGTTGGTGCCCAATATGATACTTTATTTGATGAGTGATTACAAGATTGGTGTAGCTAAAGGCACAAACATACTCTTTCTTTGGTCTGCAGCTTCCAATTTTGCTCCTGTGTTGGGTGCATTTCTTGCAGATTCATATTTGGGTCGGTTTCTCACCATTGGTTTGGGTTCATGCTGCTCACTTATGGTAATATTCTCAACTTCATTTTTTTTTTAATAAAAGGTTGCATACTTTTTGGTGGTGGATTCACTTTAGAATGAAATCTTGCATTAATAAGTTTATCCTTCATTGTTTTTGTTGTTGGGTTTTGATCTTTGAACAGTATTATCTGACATTTACTTGCAATAATAATTTAGCTAGATGAGGCTGCTGAATCTATAAGTCTAAAAGGACATTTAATTAATTAGGTCATAAGTGAACATACGAATGGTTATGCAGAGTGGAGCTTCTGGTCCACATGCCCTACCTCATAAGATAGAATTGCCAAATAATCTTGATTCTTGCACTATTTTTAAAGGTGTTGCCTTTAAAAATCTTTTAGAGCACCTCCAACGGGTTGTGGAGAGCGTCTGTAAAAAAACTTATGCTCATATGTAGTTCATGTGTTTCTTGAAATAACATAATAGAAATCTTGAAATTGGGGGAAAATTAGAAATTAGAGCCTCATATAATGTAATTTGGAGTTTTGGACCATTGACGAAAGCAAACATAGTGATGAGGAATCAAATCCGTAAAAAAATGGAATTAATAACCAAATTTGTAATTTTCTGCAAATCACAGTGAACAAATTCCTACTCTGCGTGTGGGATATTATTGGATACATTAGTTTAGTTTAAAATAGCAAAAATCTTGAAATTAGTGGAATTTTGAAATTAGGGCCCCAAAGGATGGAATTTGTGCCTAATATTCTGTGGGATCTGTGACTAATATAAAAATCATGCTTTTTCAGACATTCTTTTATCTTTTCATCATTCTATGAATTTCCATTCTGTATAATTAATTAATATTCTTGATCATGTTTATTATAATAATCATACCACTAATTGCACTGTTAATTATTATGCTAACAGGGTATGTTCTTGCTTTGGTTAACAACAATGGTTCCACATCTAAAACCACCTCCATGCAATCAATTAACTGAAACCTGCAAACAAACCACACATTCTCAGTTTGCTTTCTTGATCTTTGCTTTTATATTCATCTCTATGGGATCAGGTGGTGTAAGACCATGTTCTTTAGCATTTGGGGCTGAACAAATAGACGATAAAGACAATCGTAACAATGAGAGAGCCTTAGAAAGCTTTTTCGGGTGGTATTATGCTGCTGGTGCAACTTCTGTTTTGATTGCTTTCACAGGCATTGTTTATATTCAAGATCATGCAGGATGGAAGGTGGGCTTTGGGGTTCCTGTAATTCTTATGTTGTTAGCAACAATTTCGTTCTTCGTTGCCTCTCAACTTTATGTGAAAATGAAAGTTAAAAAAAGCATATTTACTAGCTTTCTTCAAGTGATTGTGGTTGCTTACAAGAACAGAAAACTCCCTTCTCAGCCACCGAATTCTGATGGTTGGCAGTATCATAAGAATTCGCCCGATGCTCTGCCCACCAAGAGACTAAGGTATCCTTTTACTATCAGTTGAGGCCAGTTTGTTCATAAATATAAGCTATGTCATCATGGGTTTGGGTCAAAACAGTTAATTTTGTGTCATTATGGGTTCAGGTCAAAACAAGTAATTTTACAGTATACATCAAAACTAGTCAAGTCGTGTTGGAAATGAACAAAATTCTTTTAACTTTTTATAAGCACGCGAGTTTTGCTAAGATGTGATCTTTAAATCTTTATGTAGATTCTTGAACAAAGCTTGCATCATTCAGAACCCGAAAGACTTGACCTCAGATGGAACCGCATGTGACCCATGGAGTTTATGCACAGTAGAACAAACAGAAGAACTTAAAGCACTAATCAGAGTTCTACCATTATGGTCTTCAGGAGTAATGATGTCGATAAACATCAGTCAATCGTCATTTCCAGTGATCCAAGCCAGCACCATGGACAGACACATGGGACCAAACTTCCAAATCCCAGCCGGGTCCTTTGCTTTCTTCACAATCGCGGTCCTAGCCCTATGGGTCGTGTTATACGATCGCGTTATAATACCGTTTGCATCAAAGATCAGAGGGAAACCGGTTCATCTTGGTGTTAAGTTAAGAATGGGCATCGGTTTAGCTTTCTCAACTTTGGCCATGGTGGTTTCTGCCACTGTTGAACATGCTAGAAGGAAACAAGCTGTCAAACAAGGGTTAGTCAACAACCCGCAAGCAGTCATCGCCATGTCAGCAATGTGGTTGGTCCCACAGTACTGCTTACATGGGTTAGCCGAAGCTTTTAGCGCAATTGGTCAAAACGAGTTTTATTATTCAGAGTTCCCTAAAAGTATGTCTAGCATTGCAGCTTCACTTTTCTTGTTAGGAATGGCTGTTGCTAACTTGTTGGCAAGTGTTATATTAAGCACCATTGAGAGGCTCACAAAACATGGTGGTAAAGAAGGTTGGATTGCCACTAACATTAACCAAGGCCGGTATGATAGTTATTATTGGGTTCTTGCCATCATGAGCTTTGTGAATTTGTTCTACTTTTTGGTGTGTAGTTGGGCTTACGGCTCATGTGTAGATGAAATGGTTAAAAACGAGCCCAAAACTAGTGATAGTAATGGGCCGAAGGGCCCAATTGAACTATTACAAAGATCAAGATCTGTAGCCGATGAAAGGCGAAGCCTTTTCAAAAGTTCACCATCATAATCAAGTTCTTGAGAATCCTTAATGATATAATGTGTTTTTCAAGAAATGTTCATATTGCGAGTATACAATCGAATTAAACGCCTTGTTAGTTTCCATCCGGAACTCGAAACTGTACTTGTAAACATGAATGTTAATTGTTAAGTGTGTTTAAAGTTTGTGTCTGTGCCATGTTAGATGTTTGAAATCGTAAAACAAGGGTATACTAGACTCTGTTGTAAAGAGAGTTGCTAAATTTAGTATGTGTTTGTCCCAAGTGTGTTATATAAAGTATGTTGAAAACATGCCGCCCTCGTGCTGCTGTGAGCCACGGCTTATCCACTACAATGGACAGACATAAAGTAAGATAACAATATTTAAAAGTTGTACCTAAAATTCTAGCCACCTTCACAATTATGAAAATTCTATACTGTTACAATAATGTCTTAAAACTTGAGATGATGATATTTATGAAGTTATTCCCACAATATATATATTATTTGGATCTTAATACAAATGGAGAAATTGGTTTATTGTTCTTCGGCAGCCAATGTTGTCTTCAGCTCCTTTTTGTTCACCTAAAATTCACAAACGTAATGACTAATCAGTTTTAGGTTGTAGATTAACTTTTGTAATTCACAAATTTAGTTAAAACAATCCTTAAAGTACGAGGAAAACATTTTCATGGAGGAGTCAATTTTGACCCATTTCCTTGTCAATATTTGGTTATATATTATCTCAATAGAGTAAAATTGAAAAGGAAAAAAGAAAGATAACTTATAAAGAAAACATGTACAAGGGTCACATGGAACAATTTATTTATAATCAGTTTTGACGCGCTAAATGTATATAAAAAAAATTCAGACTTGTGTTAAAAAATTAGAGAGAGTATTTTATTAACATGCTACCCAACCCACCAGACCCGCCCACTTTGCCATCTCTTCTACATTTTCTTGTCAATATGAATGCATTACACATCATCATGTATTTAAGAAAGCTGAACTAAATCAAAACAGTATGTAATACAAGCCAAAGCAAAAAAAATTGTATTTTACCTTTCCCATGGCATTTCGAGGCAATGAGTCCCACAAGAATAATCGAGTTGGTAGCTGGAGATGATAATATAAGATCAGTGAAGAATTTTTAATGTTCATAATTACATTACATAACTGTAATGACTATAGTCGAATACTTATTTCCATGGTGTACTGAAATGACTATAGTCGAATACCTTGTATGGTGCAAGTTTCTGTTTAGCCCATGAACATAGTTCCTCTAAGGTTATCGCAGGCTTTAAATCTTTCTCGCGAATCTTTTTTATTTCCGCATTTGGCACAATGATTGCAGTTACAGCTTCTCCATAAGTTTTATCTGGTAATCCTAACACACAACATTCTGAAATGGCGGTATGCTGTGTACAAATAACGGTAATTTTGAGTTATGTATAATGCATTTCCCATTTTATCCCTATTTAGTGGATACAAATTTGAGAGAAGGGAACTTACTTCTAAAAGAATTGCCTCAATTTCTAAAGCTGACAATTTGTATCCACCTACCTTCATTATATCAGCATTGGTACCTGATTGCAGGACATAAAATGTCATGAGTATTTATAACTACATGAATAATAAGTATTGAAGAAGAAGATGACAGAAGAACAGTAAATGAATCTTACGTCCCAAAATTACATAATATCCATCTTCATCTACTTTAACAGCATCACCAGTTTTGAAAAACCCACCCTCTATAAACGACTCCTTGGTTACCTAACAGTTACATTCAGCATATTGGATATTAAATTATAAATCTGTTAAACAAAAAATAAAAGAAGTACAAGCTGTAGAGTGAGCAGTAATCTCTGATCTTGTGGCGAAATGAATGAGTTGGAAGGCTTGGAATGGGTCAGGTCGGTTATTATTTGGACCCCTCAAAAGGGTTCGGGTAGGTCACTAGGTTGGGTTGGACTAAGACACTTTTGTTCAAACTTCAAAACATTTGACAACTGACTTGTAAAACATTTTGTTAATGAAATCTATGCATGATGAGCATGTCAATCTATGCATGATGAGCATGTCAATCTAACATTTTAAATTGATTTAATATTCTATCATAACATGTGTGGCATGATATCATAATATCATTACTTAACAATTAACAATACAAAAAGATATAAAGGCACCTCAGGACGTTTCCAGTATTCCTTAAACAATGAGGGGCTTTTGATACAAAGCTCACCAACCCCCTCGTTACCATCGTTGTCAGCAAGAATCTTGACCTATAATTACCAACAATAACTGTAGTCAAATTCATTGGGTTCCTACCTTCTAAGATTATGAGATTCAATATTTTCTCAATTTAAAAAAATTACAGAAAATTCTATGCGATAATTATTTGCTAACCTGCACCCCTGGAAAGGGCTTGCCTACGGTGCCTCCTTTTCGCATCCCTTTTAATGGATTTGAAAGTGCCATGACAAACTAAAATAGCAATAGCCATAATTATTAGAAAGATGACCATGATTAAAAATCCATAGAGCTTAAAAAGTCACAAAATAAGAAAGTCCAGTTTACCTCTGTCATGCCATATCTTTCCAATAGCCGATGTCCAGTAATGGCTTCCCATTGTTGCATGACAGGCAGTGGTAGGGCTGAGGAGCCACACATCTATTCAAAACAATTACATTCTTATTTAAATCTGGAAATAATAAGTCAGTAATACAGCATCTGTTAGAAGAACAATGAGTCAAACGCAGTACAGAAAACAAGAAGCCAATAAGTCAACCTACTGCCCAATGTTAGTGGTAGATGGGACATTTCCAACACATAAATATATATACACACAGAAGGTGGGGATATACTAAAAGTTTGGGTAAAAGGGATAGGGAGGAATTGAGAAGTGACATGTGGCGGGAGGAGAAGAGTGAGATTTATGGAGCAAAAAGCTGGACATGTGTCGTCCTCTCCTTGCTACCTTTTTTCCTCAAACTTTCTTTCTATAATCTTATCCTAAACACACACACGCACACAAATATTTGTTGGTGTATATGTGTGCTTTCGTGTTATATAATACATAGTAACGTATTAGGTCCACCAATCATTTATATATACACACACACTATTATAAGCACAAAATATCTTGGAGTAATCACCATTAGACGTAGTTGGCTTCCAGCTGAAGCTGAAGCTGCTTGCATGTCTGGATCCATTGCCTCATAGCCTTGTATCAGCCTGGTATACATGGTTGGAACCTAAAAACAAAAATGATTTTAGAAATCAAGCATGAAACTAAAAAAAAGTATCTGGAATTTATATTTATTCGAAGAACAGAAACAATCATGCATTGTCAGGATATATTATTCCCGTATGGTACATTGGTAATGTACACATGACTCGTAGATTATAATAAACATTAGATTTACCAAAAGATGCCATTTGATACAAAAGTTAAACGGCATGCGTTTTCCTTTTGTTGAACATAATATGAATACCCATAAACTGTATAGAGGGAAGAATGGCATACCCCTGTAAATAAAGTTGTTGCATCTTTAAGTTTAGTTCCATCTTTTGGGTATGACTTACGCCATCTTTTCCAGATACCACTCACACTAAACTTTGGCATGAACTCAACCTTAAAAACATACATATAAAAGCTCAAAAATTTGGTTTGTTAATAGCAGTTAACCCAACTAACAATTTCATAATAACTAACCATGGAACCAGCATAAAGAGGAGCAAACAATGCATTGAAGAGTCCATGCACATGTATAGATAAAGTTAAGGATCAACGGAAAAAAGTAATATGTATAAATCAACAAGTACAACATATTAACATTCAGCAGAAATATTGTAGCATTAAATTAGGATATGGTGTAATGGCAGGCAATGCAGAAAACAATCGCTTGATGTGTACTCCCAAGATGTTGATAATGTTTTCACCTGAAATCAAGCACAAAAGCAACAATTACAATCCTACTGACAAGTTTTTTGTTATCCAAAATAATAATTTGTGTTTTTTTTTGTTTTTTTTGTTTTTTGATCAAGTGTTTTCTGTACCATAAAGTACACACAAACTTACCTGTGCTAAAATGCTGTTATGTGTATGCACAACTCCTTTAGGTTTCCCAGTTGTACCACTAGTATACAAAATCAATGCTGGGTCATCACCTATATAACAAACAACAAATTTAGGAACCGATAAAATAAATTGACATCATAATAGCACACTATATGAAATTGGGCAAAATGCACAAAATTTTACACTTTTTCCACATTTTAGCAAGCAACTTCAAACTAAGCATAAAACAGAAACCAACAATTTATTACCAATTCTAGCAACCAACCTCATTTTTAACTGAATTTCCTTGTGAATTTATGTTGTGGCATTGGTTGATGGTTTTTCATGCCAGCCACTACAAAAAATACATGTACAAGTTTAAAAAATGACTTACTATCAAATTTCATATATATAAATAATTATTAATTATCACATCTAATACTAGGTGGCATACACATATACACTAAAATGATTAAAAAGAACTTGCTACCAGTTGAACATTTCATCCGTTGTTGCAATCGGTGATAAAATTTAAGTTAGATGATAAAATCAGTAATAAAAGATCACTTGATTTTATTTGTGATTAATTTAAAGTTAGTTGCTAAAATCGCATGAAAGAAACTTCATTTCTGTTTCTTGAAGTTTGCCCTATGAAATTATATATTAATAAAATGAATAAACACCTTGTACATTATTTGAGAATTGAATTTCTTTCTGAAGTGCACCATCATTGACATCATTACTAGGAACATCAGGTATCAGTGAGAACTGAGACGCAGTTTGAGCTGCAATTTTTTGCATAAGCTCACTATGGTCCTTGGTACTCAAAATCATCGACACATCCTATAAAAACATACATTTTAAAAAGAGATCTTTTTCACAATATAATAATGTAGAACAGGAAACAAGACAAGAAGGCAGAAGTTGTTTTCAGAGCAAACCGAGTCAGTCATGACATGTAATAGCTCAGCTTCTGGGTAGCTTAATGCTAGCGGCACTGCTACACCGCCATTCGACCATATGGCCAGTACTCCAGCAACAAACTCAGCAGAAGGTTTAGCCACCACACCAATTCTAGCACCATTCAGACTCTTATTCTCTGTGGTTCCATCAACCTGCACATAATGGTGGTTTAGACTTTAGACAGTTATAACTTATAAGATAGTCTTCAAATCCCATGAAGTAATTTAACTCACTGTTTTCTGGCCATGGTTGGATAAGAGCAGAGATATTCTCGCAGCAGAAGAAACCAGATGATGGTAGCCATAACTTTTGTCATCAGCTTTGAGAGCAACATTTTCATGAGAAGAGCCATGACTTCCGATCGCTTTGACAACCTCCATGAACATGCTACAACCTGAAGCTGTAAAGTTCATACAAAAACCTTAACTTTCATTATAAAATCCTTAATGCTACTTAATATTAAACTCAGACCAATTGTTTACTTCCTATACTGAATAACATTTTGGTAGAACACATGTTCAGATTGTCCTTCCACTTAAATCACCTAGCAATTTCATAATTCACCATTCAGATACCGGTTATACATGTCAATTTTGAATTCTAATGTTCCAAATAATTCTTTAATATTCTAAGAGGGTTAATCATAAATTCATAACCATAGATTATACCTATAAAACTCCATCAAAGGATCATTTATATACCAATCAGTTAGCAGAACGAAACAATTCGATGATCCTTAACAATGTTCAACTCATTCATGGCAAAATACTTCAAATCATAGAATTGTCAAACACGCATAATTAAACCCCTCTTAAACCAAGCATTTCGTCGAACACTTGGCGATCCAATTACAAATGTAGCAGTAAACTAACAATTTCCCATCTCAAACCCTAAATCTTTAACAATCACACATGCAAAATCCGCCAATCATTCAAGAAAACAAAAAGGAACGATCTTTAACAACATATCGTCAAAGAAAATCACGGGGAATTGAAGCAACTTACTAGAAAATCGACGAAATTGGGGGAAAGTAGCAGTGAATAAACGATTGTAGTGGGTGAGAAGGTATGTGAAGACGAGTGCTTTGTCCTTGTAGTTATTATGCAAAATGGTAATAAATGAGGAGCATCTGTTCATCGCTATTGGCGGTGAAGATGGGTCGAATTTATGTCAACCCAACTGGCAGAAGGTGTTAAAATCAATAAATTATTGAATTTTGAAAGATGTTTATTCACGTTTCTTTCATCGAATCGTCATCAAGGGAAGAGACAAAAGGGTTCTAGATCAAATTAGCTACTTACGAACACAAAGCGAATTTGAATCAGGTGATGATCATGTGGGATTTTGCCTCGCGGTCCACTTTAGTGAACGCGACACTATGGCCCGATTGAGATCGTTTATTTTGATTGAAAAATACTTTTGACAAAAATAATTTATTAACTTATGATTTTTTAAAAAGAGTTTTTAAAAAGTGTTTAAATCGGTTTATAAACTAAAATGTCATAAAATTACCAAAAGAGACATACTTTTAAAATGAGGGGAGTTAACAAGAGGTAGTAGAAGGGTATAATAGGAAATTAGACTAAAAATCGTTTTCAAAAGTTAATAAGTAACTCCCTACTTACTTTTCAAAACCTCATTTTTACCCTATATGAAAAGTCAGTATCCTTTTGGGTTTGCCAAACATTTTTTTTGACTTATTAACTTTTCAAAAGTTAATAAGTCAAAATTTGGTTGCAAATAAGCAATCCCAAACACCCACTATAAGTTTGAAGTTTTAGATAGCATAGTTTTAACTAAATTTTGTCGTTGAACAAACAAATAAACATAAACAGTAAAAAATTACTTAATGTGAAAAAAATAAAAATAAATAAATTAAGATAGAATTGTTGTTTTTCTTTCTGTTGTTTGATCACATTTGTTATTTTCATCCAAAAATATTTTTTCTTACATATAGTTTCGCAAGATTTGAAAAAGCTATTATTTTCATCTAAAAACATGAATTTTGTGAGAAAAAAAAATTATCAGCAACACGTAAACATAAATTAGAATTTCATGTTTGTATGAAAATTTACATAAGTACCACTTTAACGAAAAATATTTAATATTTTAAAATAACATAGCTAACATCTTTTGATTAAATAATAACTTTTTTCAAACGTTAAGAGCCAAATGCAATATATATATATATATATATATATATATATATATATATATATAACAAATATGATAAAACCCAAAAAAAAAAATGAAAATTCACTCGTCATTACTTTTATCTCAAAAGACAAAAAAACCATTTATAGGAAGCCTGCTAAGTAGATAAACAAAAACTAATATTGAATGTTTCTTTTAAATTGATTTGCGGACTAGTCCAGATGGTAGATGCAAGCATGTTAGAGGGAACTTCATGGGTTTCAGCCCAAGCAAGAATGGTTTAGGAGTTTAATATCGTTGAACCATAAACCATCATATGTTTTTATATGTTTATGTGTATAAACTATATTAACACATTTGAATTGTTGCGTTTGTCTAGTTTTTGAAATCGTGACATAATTTTTTCATTTGACGATTGATGTATTTACATTTGTCGTTGATATGCTTAAATCTTACAACTATTTTGTATATAATACATTAAACTGTAAGCCTAGACCAAAGATATTAGGCCATTCGAGCACGTTATCCTCTAAACATTGTATCTGTGAGAGCGTTACGCACTGGGTTTGCTAAGTTAACCGGAAATAAAATGTCATCTATTAAATTTAAATACGTCATCTACAAGACTACAAATGAGTGTCATTTTCATTGTTTTAACTAATAAATGTTTAAAATAACCGGGATTTATTAAACATTTTTAATAATAAAATTACATCTAAAATACTCACCATAATCCACAATAACCTAAAATATAATTAGTAATTAATAACTAGGTTAGATACTCGTATGTTGCACGGCGTGAAATAATGAGCATCGTATGTGAAAATATGAAATTGTAAATATGAAATGTGAACATGAAATTAATTGTAAATATGAAATTGAAACATGAAATTGTGACATAGTAAAACATACTAAAGTTGAGAATATGAAACCATAAAGCGGAGATGTTTTGTAATTGAATCAACTTCTTTTATTTTGATGTATTTTAATTTTAACGATGATTAGCTAAAAATTAAATTAATTTTTAACAAAATTAATTGTCATAAAAAAAACTTCTAATGAAACATTTTATTTATTTACAAAAAATATTTAATTTGATTAATATAATAGTGAAATAAACATTTATTAAAAAAAACTATTTTTATATACTAATTTGTAACTTTTATTGTAGTGAGGACATACGCTAAAATTATAGGCGAAGCATAGATGAACATCCTAAAAAAATATCATATAGTTTATAGAGATTTTATTTTATTAATACAGATTAAACAGATCAATATTTATTCCTGGCAGTCAGTCTCTTATAGCTTTTTAGTTGGAAACAAGTCTTTTGCCAAACCACATTTGTGCATACGGTCTCGAATCATAAAAGCATCTACAACGAGTAAAATAAATATTATTACATCGTATTTTAAATATAAACACTTACTAGTTACTATAGAGATACCCTCATTTGTCTGTAAACATTTTATATAAACAACTAATAATAAGATTTCGAGTGAGTGAAGGGTGCGAGACCCGCCAAAATGCATGTTCCTTAAAGAATTTTCCGCCAATAACAGTGCATTTTTTGCACCAAGAGGCGAGGCGTTGAATCCATAGGAAAAAGCCCAATTACACATCGTACCAATATCCGAGGACACGTCAACCTACATATATCAAAATTTTGTCCTAAAAATGAGAAGAAAATCACAAAGAAATTTGATAAACAAAAGGGAAATCTAAAGAATAGCATAATGTTAGAGGAGGTAGGATAAGCGGGTCATGTAACAGTCAACACAAGTTACAAGTGAAATGGGATAGTGGTAGGCCGGTTGGAGTGATCTTGTTTTTAAAATTTTAAGTTGCTTGTAAACAATGTACATTAATTATGTTTACACAAACAACATTATTAAATTAAATCTTACATTTTGAATGAAAATAGCTTAGAAATTTTTATGAATTAACAATAGACTTTAAGCAACTTCAGCCCCTTTGACCCTCCATCTTTTAGGCAACTTAATTATGGGTTTGACCCGTTTGAGATAAAACTTAGGACAACCCGGACAAACCAACTATTAAGTAAACGGGTCGAAATTGCCACCAATAAAATAAACAATATACCAGTAACTAAGCCGGAAGGAGCGCCATTTCAATCTCTTGCAAAGTTTTTCCCTTTGTTTCAACCACATTGCTCCTCACAAAGAAAAATCCTACCAAACAAAAGCTTGCAAAAACTGTGTACAGAATCAATGGCCCAAGTTGCTGTAGCATCCTCAAAAACAGCAAACCGACAAAGAAATTTATAACCTGTAATACGCGCCATAGAACACATAATCACATATTTATAAACAGCGATACCAAATATTGGTGTGAAGGGTCAAACAGGCTGAAAGTTGCATTTACCCAATGTACAGCCATGCAGATCGCCATCGCCTTTGCTCTTATTCGGCTAGGGAAAATTTCTGACAACAGAAGCCCAGGTACGGGCCCAACACCCATGGCAAATGACAAGACAAACCTGCATTCGATAACTACATTATGGGTCGGGTCCAAATGTCACATGTCGATCAATTCAATCACATGGTTGACTGCAAGTTTCATATTAATTGTGAATACATAATAAAGCAGCTGACTACTCACAGAAGCACACCACCCACAGAAAGGTACACCACTGGAGACCCTGATATTAAGGGACTTCCTGCAACTGCTTGCATGGCCATTGACATTGCCTAAATCAATCAAAATAATAAACAAAAATGTGATATATATACGGTTGCAAGTTCGTGTTCTAGAGGCCAAAATTAATGGGAGTAAATTACAGAAAAGCAAATTGATATAAAAGTAGTAGAATCACAAAAGGGTTAACTGCGTAAAATGACAACCAACTTTGGTCTGATTTCTCTTTTTGAAACTTCAATGGTTTTTCCTGGCCTAGAAAATTGGTAATGAAAAGCGCGAATAGTTTAGATACCATGCCCAAGAAACTGCCAAGGAGAAGACCCTTCCTTCCTAATTTATCCATCAAAGCCATCGCGGCGATTGAACCTGTAAGGAATTAAAATAAAAGTCAGCAAAATAATTAACAACATGCTTTCAATGAAAATCATGATAATATGATATCATTTTGTGCCATATAACCTGATAAGTTAACTACTCCAACAGACATATTGGCAATATCTGAAGGTACTCCAGCACTCTTGAAGACGGTTGAAGAGAAATAAAAAACAGCATTTATGCCGGATAATTGTTGCAGTGCAAGCAGAGCAGACCCAATGAAGATCACTGAATCATGGCACGAGAATAAGAGATAGCTTATTATTAAGAGGAAATATTTATTATCATCAGGAAGGATGTATATAGGTGTATACCTCTGAAATGCCGTCCATACAACAACTCTGAAAGCTTTATTCCGTCTGCTTCATCCCCTCTGTCGGGTTTGGACAATTCAGCCATTGCAGATTTGACATGTAAGCTTCCTAGAAGCTTTGTAAACTCTGCTTCGGCTTCAGCACTTCTTCCTTTCTAAATTATCTCAAAGAACAAAATGAAACTATATAATAAACAAAATCATATAAAATATGGTGACGTAGAAGCTAAACAACAGCAGACACATCAAGATCAAGAGACACAATTGAGGTTTTATTGATAGTGATCATTTTAAAAAGCATAAGGTGAGGTGATATTGTTACCTTCAAAAGCCAATGAGGACTTTCTGCACAGAACTCCATTAGAAGAGCAAGCAGGGCTGCTGGAACAGTAGATACCCAGAAGCACACCCGCCACCTAATTCAATAATAGCATGTCACGTTTCATCCGAGAACATTCATCTTCTCCAAGGGGGTCAAGGGGGTCCATGACCCTCCTCGAATTCATTAAAAAATCTAGTGTGTTTTTTGGGAAAACATGAGTTTGATCCTTTAATCGTAGTCGAGCCGATTAAAAAGTTTTGATTCCCCACTATCTGGGGGTAAATAATCATAAGTCATCAACATGTAACAAAAGTTTGTATTATGGTCCGTACCAGCGAGTTACATCCTTTGCTGGTATCCCAATGTAGAAAGAAGAAATAAGACCAAGACATGTTGCAATCTGCGTGAAGCTTCCGTAAGTGCCTCTCACAAAAGCCGGTGAAACCTAACTTTTGATAATAAAAAGGTCAGTAAAATTATAATATGAAAATGACAACATCCGAGAATTCAATCAAGTTTAATACCTCTGTAATGTACAGAGCTGCAACAGGAGGACTAACACCCATTGCAGTTCCAACAAGAAACCTTCCAAGAAGCATGCCTCCGAGTTCATCTGCTGTAGCACTACAAGTTATAATTTCAAAAGCATTATGTACCTCCAAATGGCAGTCAGTTAAGTGATCTGTCTATGATTAGACACGTAGCTGACCCAAGAGCTAGCAACTCAAAATAGCATTTCAAGGGTCAAACAAGTATGATGCATCAAAACATATCCTTAAAATCTAATTTATCACATCAATGAGGCAGTTGGCTTGATTTACAACTTTGTATACATATCAGAATGGAACTAAACTTTAAGGATACTTCAGTGCAATTAAACAGCTAAAAAGCATAAGTTATATCAGCACCTCACTGAAGCACCAATTATCAGCGGTATGGCACATAACTGGAACGCCCTTCGACGTCCAACCCCGTCAGCAATCCAGCCACTGACTGTAGATCCAACAAATGCACCTCCTAAGCATGTACTAACCACCAAACCTTCATTTCACAGATAATGAAATCATTCATACAGAAAACAATATGAATTTGCGTACGGATACAGTTAACAGTCCATTTTAGAACATACCTTCAGCCATTGTATTCCCATGAAAGTGAAGGTCCAAAGATATACTTTCTAGCGTGTCATTAACCACCCTGGATTCAGAAAGACATTAGAACATTTTAAAAACTGTATTTGTCACCTTTCAACAACCTCATGGAACTAGAAGTGCCCGAGTTCTGATAACTGATATATACCCAAGGTGATAGCCAAATAAGAACGACGCAAGAGCTGCCACGATGACATGTGGCAATGAGCGAATCCAAGGGGGGTTTCCAGACCCTTTTGCTATATCATTCTGCACATGACTTAGATTCCCTACATATATGCAAGTCAATTGTCATACATCCATATAAAATACCAGCTCCTAGAAAATAAACTAAAGGATTCACGAAGGCGAAAAGAACAAGAACTCAAATTCTGCAGACCATTTACTTCAAAGAATTTTTTTTTTTTTTTTTTTACAATCCAATCTACTGGTTGTCCCTATCCTTAACTCGTACGAGAATATTAGACTAGTTATATAATTATCATATCTAGAAGCTACGTATACAAGCATAACATTGTTCTCTAGTGTTGGGTTCAAATGAAAATCTAGAGAAATTATGTAAACCAATAAACCAAATCTACATCTTTAATGTTTAAAATCAATGACTCAAATTTGTTTGACTTTTTTTACACATGGTCCTACTTTCAACATCTAATTAGAAAAAACCAAACAAATCTGAACCATTGATCTTAAACATCAAATGTGTAGATTTAATTTATTGGTTTACATAATTTCTCTTGGTTTTCATTTGAACCAACCCTATATATATATATATATAAATCAATATACAATTATTCTTCTGGTTTATCAATCCATTGAGGAAGTAGAAATAGTAAAATACCTCCAAAACCATCTTCTGATCTATCTTGCGAGCTCAAACGATCATTCGAATAAGCGCGCTTATACGTACTGTGTATATGCTCCCTTTGGCGCCCTCTCATATCCAGATTCAACAGCTAAATTTCTAACAGAAACCACCACACTACTACCAAAACAATCAATCAACTGCACATCAAATCATCAATGTTTATAATTCATAAACAAACAAACATCACTAATAACAAATTACCATCATAAACAGAAAATCGAAGCTTATTACCTGAATGAAGATACCGAAATGCAGAGGCTGTTGGAGAATTCCGGCGACAGAATCGGTGGAGGTTTAAAGTGGGTATATGATAACGTGCGCCGTGGGGTATGGGGAAGTAGCTTTACACCTCGTAGGAATGAAGGAAGCTACTCTGTGTGTGTGTGTGTGGGTTGTTGATGGAAGAAGGAAAGGAGGACAAGCAGGAGAGTGACACGTGTACTTATAATTTTGAATTTAGATCTAGTCGGTTGGTGGTTATATGCTTGAAATTTTAATCGATGGGTTAATTAGATGACACGTGGAGGAAATATGGTAGAAAATGCCACTCGCCAAACTTTTTTTTTTTTGTAAATTGGGTAGATCATTATGCACCGAAGCACTTGATATGTTTTTTAATAAAATAGAGAGATTATTAATGCTAGAATATTTATATTTTATATTTTATTTTTATTTTTACAATTGCATTAAAATTAGAAAATAAAAAGAGCTTTAAAATTTAAAAATATAAGAAATAATCTCAACCACTCATCTAATCTTATTTTTTATTTTTAAATTTTAAGCTTATATCTCATCATTATGTCTTTTAGTGCAGTTTATTATTTATTTTTGTTAGTTATTATGTTTTTCTAAATAATATTGTGTTTTTTTAATATGACAAATTTAAAAAAATATAATGATAGAATAGCATTGTTGTGTATCTCTAGTATGTAAAACACAATTATAAATTAACAACTAATTTATCTAATACATTAAAACAATGACAAAATAACACAATGTCTTATTGTATCTTTTTTCATCATTGTGTTATCTTTATGGGTTTCAAAAACTACATTGGTGAAATAACATAATTGTGTACTTTTAATTGTAAAACACAATGATAGATAACAATAAATTTATATAATATATAAAAAATAATGACAAAAATAACACATTGTGTTACTTTATTTTCAACACTATGAGTTTTGATAAATACACTGGTGAAATTATATTATTGTACATTTCTAATTGTAAAACACAATAATAGATAATAAGTTAATATAATCTATAGAAATAATGATAAAAATTACATAAAATGATCTAAAACGTAAAACATAATGATGAATACATATAACAAATGATGCAAGATATACAATAAACTAATATTTGACATAATGAACACATATGACACAACGAACTGATTTATTTGACACAGTGACAAAAATGTCCTCGTCTTTAAAACAATAAAATTACGTGTCAAACCCACAATTATTATTAGACATTTTAGATTAAATACATTTTTTACTTAATCTTACCCTCAATATTAGTTTTTTAATCCCCTTTTTATATAAATAAATAATATTTTATATTTTTATCATTACATTTTATCTCCCGTCCACTCACAAAATCAAATAATTTAAGTTGTATATTGAGAAATGAGTTGGAGGATTTTTTTTTATTTTTTGTTTTAATTTTTTTATACAACAGTTTACACATTCATCTAATCTAATCTAGATCTAATTCTACATAATGACCTGATATTTGACAAAATAACCAAAGTGTCATAATCTTTAAAAAAATAAAATTATGCGTCAAACCCACATAAACATACATAATAGGGCACCAAATCATGAAGTAGTAATCTTCAAGAAGTTACATAACAGGCGTTTTCTAATGAATTTTTATAAAAAATATTATTTAATGTATCTTTTATTTTTTAATTATACCAGGCTTTCTCCTGCTGAAATTAGAAATGAATTTTATGAATAACTGAGTGATCAAATCAAGATCAATATGAGGATAACATAAAAAGAAAATACAAGATAATTATCATACTTTTCGACTATAAAACACTCTAACATGCCTCCACAGTCACGATCGAAAATCATCCCAAAAAAGAAAGGAAAAAAGCTATCGATTTACTTTTGAAAAATGTGGTTCGTAATGAGTTTAGGTCATCCCGCGTTGGTATGCTTCAATAGAGATTACAAACAATTTGAGCTTTGAAATCAAGCACAAATATTCGTCAAGCTTTGGCTCGAGTCTACATTATCAAGACTCGTGTCTATCAAATCGATCTACAGGTTCAAGCTTAGTCTAATCGTTCACAGCTCCAGTTGAATTCCACTACATAAACATGCATATCATGAAGTAGTAATCTTCAAGAAGTTACAAAACAAATTATTTGTTAAGAAAAACAAATTCAGGATAAAAGATGATCACAACACTTGCATATATATTATTTTCAGACTGTTGATCAGTCTACCCTGGTTAAAAAGAAGAAAATAGAACTAATATGTAAAAAAATGAATTTGTTTTCTGCATTTTGAATCATTAAAAAAAAGAAAGAAAAAACTAAACTATTGCATGTTTAAGTTAAAAAAATGATATCATACTCAAATTCTGCAACACATAAACAATAAGGGTGTTGTCATGGAGATTGAGGTGCAAAAGCGTACATCGAACATAGAAAGGTGACAATAATTTTATTTTCGGTTTATATAATGTGTTGTAAGATATATAACTGATGGCAACCGAGCAATAACAAGGAAGAAAATACCACATGATATTTGAACTTTTTGTATTTAATAAAACCAGGATAACTTATAAACATTCCTTGACCCCATATATATACTAAACAAATAGTAATACTAAACAAACTCAAACACTATTTAGATAATAAGATAAACATACAAACTAAAATACTAATCTAATATGAACTTATTTAGATAAACTAATAATTATCTACTCTTAAATGATAATTACAAATTAATTAACTAACACAATTATCTCATACCCCTTTAACTATTGTGTAATTACAAGATTAGTCCAACAATCACCCCCTTAATCTTGTAATATACTTCTCTTTCACATAAGAGTTGGTCCATCTTCATACCGGGTCAAGTTCACCTCGTCCTTTTTACGAGTAGGACAATCTGAAGCAAAATGTCCTAACTCATCACATAGGAAAGATCTCAGCTTTGAAAGGTCTTTCCTTTGCCTTTGTTCTCGTTCCTTATCTCCATCTTGACCCACTGTTTTTCCCCGACCACGACTCCGACCTCTTTGGTTAGACTCGACCAATCCTTTGTCCTGATCGTACTATTTTCTTTCCTTTTTCTTGGTTTCCCACTCATCATAAGTGAGGAATAATTGATCACTTCTAACCGGTTGTTCTTTTTCTTCAAGGTTGATGCGTTCCTCATAAGCTATGAGTCGACCCACAACATCATCATACCCAACAGTCCTCAAATCCACCATTTGCTCAATAGAAGCAACCATATGGATATACTTCTTAGGCAATCCATTCAGAAGCTTTTTTAACTAGTTTCTCTCCTTCTATCACTGTTCCAAGAGAAGCAGACTTTGAGGCAATCCCTGAAATCTTTCCTGTGAACTCAACGATTGTACTCGGTTCTTTCATCTTCAAACCCTCAAATTCAGACATTAGGGTTTGAAGTCTTGCTTCCTTCACGCGTTCAGCACCTAGATTGCGAGACTTCACTGCTTCCCACATCTTCTTTACTGAATCACAGCTACCGATCTGTAATACTAGCTCTTCGGGTAACCCTTGGAATAACAAAGCTACTGCAATGGAATCCTTGTGAGTATCAACATTACTTCCTGGGTCAATAGCATATCATACCTTGTAAACCTTGAAGATAGCCTTCATCTTCATCGCCCACACAGCATAGTTTGTATCCGTAAGAATTGGGCATGGAAGACTCGGCACTTGCTCCTTTGTAACAACAACTCGGTTTGCTTCTTCCCCCATGAAACTGGATCGTTTTCTTCTACCGTAAGTAAGCGTTGTCTCCGATCTTGAATCAATCTTGAAAACACAAGATTGACTACCTCTTGGTCACGTTTATAGTCTCTGTTCAAACTTGGTTCCTTACCCTCCAATCTTTCTCTGTTTTTGGTTCTTGATTTCTTGAATTGAACTATTTGGCACGAATCTTGTTCAATGCTTCTCTACACCTTCAAGTTTGGTCTTCCTTTGATTAGAACAATCTTGATTACTGCACTCCTTTGATGCGTTCAAGCCCTTTAATCTTGATCAGAACTCGGCCTTTGGTATGTTCTTGATCTTGATCTCAAACAGGTTGTTCGATCACAACAGCTTTATCAAACCTTCCCTTCGGTTCTGACCTTCTTGAATCCCCACGGACTTGCGCAACAATCTTCCCCAACACCACGATTGTGATCAACAATCTCTAGAACCCGTTGCAGGTCTCTCTCGATCGCTAGCCTTTGATGATCAAGTCTTTCTGCCGGACTCTTTCTTATTGCTAATCGTAATCGTTGGTTCTTCCCGATCGAGCTCTAAACCTCTGATACCAATTGATGGCAACCGAGCAATAACAAGGAAGAAAATACCACACGATATTTGAACTTTTTGTATTTAATAAAACCGGGACAACTTATAAACACTCCTTGACCCCATATATATACTAAACAAATACTAATACTAAACAAACTCAAACACTATCTAGATAACAAGATAAACATACAAACTAAAATCCTAATCTAATATGAACTTATTTAGATAAACTAATAATTATCTATTCCTAAATGATAATTACAAATTAATTAACTAACACAATTATCTCATACCCCTTTAATTATTGTGTAATTACAAGATTAGTCCAATAATAACCAGTTTGTGAACATACAAAGGTGACAATAATTTTATTTTCACTTTATATAATGTGTTGCTAGATATATAAACAAACCTGTATTGTAAATGCTAGAAGAAGCCATAGCGATTAATGACCTCCTTAGGAAGCATTTATTGATGAGTCATTCTGGATCTGTAGGGATGTACATATAAACAAACTTAATACACGGGTTAAACTGTTATATAAAATATATTGCATTATCTTTTTTAGAACTGCTAACTCAAACACCCTCTAATGTTTCTCTTAAAACTTCACATCTGTCCACCATGGGACTTGGGACCCTTAACTAGTAGGGTGTGTGGAGCATGAGATGAAAGCGAACATTGCCATCCCGTGAGATAAAGAAACTGCTTCGACCTTTGGTATATACACTACTTATTTACAGCTTTATGACTGCTTTTAGAGGATATATTACCTTATTTACAAGCATGTCTACTTGTTCTCTGTACATTTCCTTCAAGTCTACGATATCAGCCCGAAGTTCTTCAAGCTACATAAAACAAAAAAATATTTTTGTATTCTTTAATTAATACAAAAAAAGATGGGTCTGATAATGAGTCTGTTGGGTAGTTATTAGTACAGGGCTAGGCTGAGCCAAGTACTTTTTATGAGCCAAAAGTTTGTTAACTTCTTCTAATTTGTAAAATATGCATCAAAAAACACATTGGGCAACTTTTGACTCATTTGGGTGAGTGTAAAATATGCATTGGAAAACAAATTGGACAACTTTTGACTCATTTGGCATGATCACCTCATTCGTCACATTCATAAGTGTTGGATGTGGAGACTTCACCATTTTGGACCAAGCCTACATTAGACCCATTTGTCATATCATGCAAACTTGAAAAGGAAGAAATAAACGCCTAGCCTCGATTTTTTGAATATGTAGGAGTCATCATACATTGTAATCTTTGTGAGAGAGCACCTAAATACAAAACATCACTAGTTGCAGAAAGTGGATGTAGATCACACCGATCAAACTACTTTAAATCTCTATGCTCATCTTTTCTTTGATTCCTACTTTCGTGTTTGCTATGAGTGTTGGAGTGATTAGAGAGATTGCTGTTTGTGCCTAACGATATCAGAACTAAATGCTCTTCATTTTTTGGTTGTTTTCTACTATTTGTTTAATTATTCGGGCGCTATTAGTGTTCTTCAGGCGAGATTATTCCTTCATCTAGCGAGAATAAGGTGTGTTTTGTTGAAACTAGTGATCTTGACAAACTGAACAAAAGTTCAACTTGGTTGGCGACATTAGTTGGTAGATTAACCGACGATGTTATCAGGCAAGACTAATCTGGTGAAACTAACACGTTGCTACCACAGTTACATTTTCTGATACGATGATCAAGGAAAGTAATATCAAGATAGAAAAGTTTGTTGGAACTGATTATGGGTTATGCAAGATGCAAATGAAAGATCTGTTATACCGGAAGAGTTTACATTTACCTACGTTTAGAGAGCAACAAGATGAAATGTATGATGATGAGTGGAAACTATTGGATCGACAGGCTTTGGTGTGGTCAGGCTTTTTTAATTTTTGTCAAAAGAGTGTTGCGTACAACATTGTCAATGAAACAACTATTTAAAGTGTTCTGAGATATTTGTCCAATATGTATGAGAAACCATCAGCTTTCAACAAGGTTTTCCTCGTCAGACAATTGGTTAACACCAAGATGAAGGAAAGGATGTTAGTTACTGCCACATTAATGAGCTCATTTGAATACGAGGTCCAAGTGATGTGTTTTTTATCCTCATTGCCAGATAACGGGTCAGGCACAACCACTGCAATTAGTAGCTCATGTGGATTTACTAAGCTAACCTTTGATGGTATGCATGACTTGATTTTGAATGAAGTTACAAGACGGATAAGCACCGGGGAATCTTCTAGTTTTCTATTACATCCTGAACAGATAGGAAGAAGAGCTAAGAGAGATGGAAATAATCAAAACAAATCCAAGCAAGGAAAAGTGTTCAGTCAAAACCAATGAAAGACATCGAGTGCTGAAATTGCAAGGAGAATGGTCATTTCAGAAGTGAGTGTCCTAAACCATTAGCGGTACAGAAAGAAGTAAGATATGTAGCTTCTGATTGTTCTGATGACACTTTCGTTTGCAGTGTTGAAAATTTTGTGGAATCCTAGATCATGGATTCCAATGCTTCATTCCACGCTATTCCAAGTCTAGATATTGCCAGTAATTTGAAAATAGGAAACCTTGGTAAGGCCTGTTTAGTTGATGACCAGGCAATAAACATTATAGGAATTGGTGGCATTGAGTTGACTAAAACATTAGGAACCAAGTGGATGTTGAAGGATGTTAGAGTTGTCACAAAATCTACGAAGGAAGTTGATTTTTGTTGTCCAATTGGTTGATAAAGGTTATGATGTTCATTTCGGTAATGGACAATGGAAAGTGATTAAGGGAAATCTAGTGGTTGCAAAAAGGAAGAAGAGGGGCACATTATAAATGATAGAAATTGTTGCTGATGGTTTCAATGCAATAATCTATGTTGTGGCACCAACACTTAAACATATGAGCAAGAAAGGGTTGAAGATGTTGGCAGCTCAGGGCAAGTTTCCAATCTTGAAGAAAGCGAAAAGTGGATTATGTGAATCATGTGTCTTTAGGAAACAAAAGAAAGTTTTTTTTGTGAAAACCAGAAAGACACCAAAAGCTCAAAAGCAAGAGCTTGTCCATTTACATATCTTTGGATCAACATCAGTCTTATCCTTAGGTGGCCTTTCATCGATGACTCAACACGAAAGGTATGAATCTATTTTCTTAAATGTAAATCTAAAGTCTTTGATGTAGTTAAGAAATGAAGTACCGTTGAAAATGAAATTGATTTGAAGGTAAAAAGCTGAAGGTCGGATAATGTTGGTGAATACTTAAGCAAGAAGCTCACTGATTATTATGCCAAGCACGAGATAAAGATGAACAAGAAAGTTATTGGTACTCCTTCAACAGAACGATATGGCTAAGAAAATGAACAGAACCTTGAATGAAAAAGCTAGAAGCATGAGGTTAAATGTAGGATTACCTAAGATTTATGGGAATCAACCTTGCACCTTCGGTTGTTTCCTTTGGGTTTCAAAATACGTGAGGATTTATGGCAAGGGAAGAGGTCAATCTTAAGTACTTGAAGGTATTTGGTTATTGTGCTTGCATTTTATTAAACGATAGTGATAAGGATGAACTGAATTCAGAAGCCTAGACAAGATGTGCACATGAGTTGGTTATGGATCAGAAGAGACGGTAGACATTGGGATTACGAGAAACAAAAAAAAAATTGAAGCAAAAATGTCATTTTCAACAAAACTTAGATATACAAATGAGAGGTCATGGGTTTTCAACAAAAAGAGGTGATTGATTACAATGAGATCTTTCTACGGTTGTAAAGATAACTACGATCAAACTTACTCTCAGTATTGGAGCTGTCGAGAAATTGTATTTAGAGCATGTCAAAACTGCTTTTTTACATAGTGATCTTGATGAAGAAATCACATGGTGTAGCTGGAGGGTTTCCAAGTTCAAGGCAGAAAACTTGGTCTCTAAGTTGAAGAATAGTTTGTATAGTCTAAGCAAAAGCCCATGCAATGGTACATGATGCTTGACATCTTACTGGACAGGGTTGGTTACAAAAGATATGATATGGACCATTTCTGTTATATCAAGGGTTTTTATATCATTCTACTTCTCTACGTAGATGATATGTTGATTGAAAGTTCAAATATCATAGAATTCAAGAAGTTAAAAAAGCAAATGGTTTCTGCCGCACCTACTCCTATCAAAAAGCGAGACTTTACTAAACAAGAAAAGCCCCTTCTATCTTCTTAGTAAAGCGCTAACGAGCGCCCTGCAATCAAACTCAAGTTTCGCCTTGATCGATACGACAACCTTACTAATAAAAAGGGTCAAAATGCGCTCAAGCAACCTATCTTACTAATAGAATAATAAGGGCCTATCTATGCCCTATGGTTGTAAAGCTACAGCTCGAAAGCCGACCTTACCTTATATGTTTTTAGTAAAGGGCCTTTTCAATAGGCTCACGCTAGGCGCTCACGTTTTTTGGCTTCCCTAAAATAGCTGATTTTTCAGTTGGTAAGGACCCGCCCCTTATTTCAGTCAAAATGAGTCCCCGGGACCCAAAGATATTGGTTTCCGCCAATAGTGAACTATTAAGGATCACATAGGTCATGCTGGATAAATACTCGGGATGAGTATTCTTAAAAACAAGCAAGATGATTCTCTAACATTATACCACAAGAAGTATATTGAGAAAATGATAGGGAAATTCAGGCTTAAAGTTTCCAATATCAAAAGTACATATTTTGGGTGTCACTTTAAGCTTTCTAAATATCAATTACCCAGAAGATGAACACAAAACACAAATGGCTAATGTTCCTTAAACATCCGTAGTTGGTGGCCTCATGTATGCCATGGTATGCGCATGACTAGATATTACACATGCCATGGTTTATGTTTAATCCAGGATTCCAAGGAAAAAATATTGGGTAGCAGTTAAATGGCTGCTTAGGTATTTGAAAGGGACTTCAAAGATGGTGTTGTATTTTAAGGGGAAAGATGTCATTCTGAGAGGCTACGCAAATGTAGACCTTGGTGGGTGCCAATAGTCTTATAAAAGCACTAGCGGGTATATTTTTTCAATTGGAGGCATTGCTGTTAGATGTCTGATCTTCATAAAAGTGTTACCCTCTTAACCATAGATGTAGAATACATGGCTTTGGTTAAAGCTAGCAAAAAAGCTTATATTGTTGAAGATATTTCTTGATGAACTTGGCAAGAAGCCAGTATTCCATTCGAAGACAAAACATATTAAGACGAGATACTGCTTCATTAAAGACCTGTTAGTGATGATACTCTAAAGCTAAAAAAGATAAAAATGACCGAACTCCAACTGATATCTTCACTAAGATGGTTACCTTAGAGAAGTTGAAGCTATGCCTTCAAGTTGCTTGATAAGAAGGTGGCTGCAACTAGTGAAGAAGAAAAAGGAGATTACAGAATATAAGTGGAGACAGATCCACATAGCAAACACATTAAGGGCAGAAGAATATCAAAATACCGTTTGAAACTTGTCAAAGCGTAGTTTGAAGATGTCAAAGCTTCCAAGCAGATGAATTGTTGGGTGTGGAGACTTCACCATCTTGGGTCAAGCCTACATTAGGGCCCATTTGCCATACTGGGCAAACTAGGAGACGAAGAATAGAAACCCTAGCTAAGATTTTTGCTATACATAAGAGTTACCATGTATTGTATAATCTTTGTGTGAGAGCACCTAAATACAAAACATCACTAGTTGAATAAAGTGGACGTAGATCACACCTATAAAACCACTTATAAATCTTCGTGTTCATCTTGTCTTTGATTCTTGCTTTCGTGTTTGATATCATAAGTGTTATAGAGATTAGAGATATTGCAAAACGTTCCTAACAAAAAGCAAGTGGATAGTATTTACCTCTTCATCTCGTTCACCCATCAACTCTAGTGCAGCAGAGTGTCTAAACCTTAGTGCTTCTAGCTCTGCTTTAATGCTAGGTAACAAAGCCGCTTCTCGTCGTAACTTTTCACACTACAACAAAAATAATGCGCATGTCAATGTACAATTATAATAAAAACATGGTTCTTTATTTTCTTTCCAGATAAGATGAGTGAAAGAAGAAAAACATACCTCCTTAGTCATTTTAACTAGCTCCTCAGATAGAGAGTCGCGAATTGTTTCCATGGACAACTAAAATGAATGGAAAATACAAACTACTTAAAATTAACATAAATGAGAGTGAATGATAAATATGGATGGGATGATGTGGTGAGAGAGGTGGGTCGGGGAAAAGTGGGTAAGGAGTCAAACGGGTTGGGTTGGAATGGCTCGTTTTAGTAGAGGTTGAAATTGGTTAGGTTGACCCAAAAACAATTTTTTTATCTATTCTTGTAAACTTATGAATAATTAATGTGATACTTATACTCATATAAACAATGTTGAATATTAATCTATATATTTGAATATAATATCTCGAAAGGTGTATGTATTAAAAAGACGTTGCCTGACTTTCAATTCCTTGACCTGTTCAACCCATCTGACTCTCCCCCTTAAGAAATTTTGTTGATTCTTTTCTGATAAAGCACATCCTGAATACCCATTTATAAACAAAATGGGTAAAAAGGCGCATCAATATAATAACCACATCATGAATGCTAAGTGATGCTTATGGTTTAACATAGTTTCATACTAATCTAGACATATAACATGCAAGTCCACCCTCCTTTTGGCGTAGAGAAGCTTGGAAAGCACTTGGGGTCATGCTCTTTAGATAAAACGGGCTTTGGGTTTTCGAGGGCCTTCTTTCAGAGAAACTATGAGAGGAGTCTATATATGCCTGTGGAAAGAAACTCTCTTCTATACTACTTAAGCTCCTAGCACTTGAAACTCTGCGTGTCAAGCCTGTATAAGAATTATGTACACCAAGGAAATCAAACTGATCAGAAACAGACTTTTGACCTATTTGACATGTTTCATTTTAAGCATGCCTTTTTGCATGTATAAGTCAACTCCAAATGGGTTGAAATTATCACTTCTAGGAATCTTATTAAGAAAAGGAGTTACTCTCACCGTTTGCCGAGACAGACTTGGTTTTGGCTGCACAACTTTGTCCATGAACAGTAGAAACCTGAAGTTGGGTTGTCTTTTCTAGTTCCATACGTGCAACTTTTTCACGTTCTATATCCTGTATAATCATGAAGAACACAAGAAATGTGACATAAGTTTTTTAAGTACCTCTAAAAAAAAGAAGGAAAGGGGTTGAATGGGTCAAATAAAAATTTAATTAAAAAGGACACTAAGGTCAAAATTAGTCCAAAGTCTTCTTTAAACCAGCTAGTTAAGTTAGTTAGATACTGGCTAAACAACCTCCGAAGCAACTATAGGAGCAACAAGTTAGGAATTAACATATATAACCCTATATGGAGTTAAAAGTTTAGATTATTATTGCAATGATATTACTTATGGTCTAATAAACTCAATAATTATATGTAAAAATATCTTTAAAACAAACAAAAAAAAAAAGAAAATGTGGATCAACTTGACCCATATCAGTCCGTACTATAATATAACTCATCTCAATCTGAACCCTTACCACATCTGGATACAAGTATTTGTGTGCAAATCTTTTAAAATGTTGATGTACCTCACAAGTAATACCTGCTGGAGAAGTTTGTGTTGTGTGAGTGCTTCTTGCATCTCTAATTTATGTTTCCTTTTGAGTTCCTTCATTTCTTCTTTGACTTGAGTCACATGACCTTTATGAGTATCAGCTTCTTCTTTTAAGGCAAGGTAATCCTGCCTACTTTCTGATGCCCTCTGTCTTTCCTTCTCAAGAGACCTAGCTAATTGTGTTTTCTCAGCTCTCAGACATGATATCTGCAACAAAATATGATTGTTTAGATCCTGGTTTAATCATACTAGTATGGAAATTATTATTTTAGTGATTAGATAGCTCATCATGTTATTTTACTATTTATTGGAAATATTGATTTAGATAAAGATTAGGAGATGTAGTTAAATTAAGATATGAACCATAGCCCGCTAAAATCTATAAACAAAGGATTAGGGTTTTAAGTTCATTATGCTTAATTTGATAATTGATTTGGTGAACTGGGAGAGCCAGTAACAAACTTTCCTTGTTCATTTATTTTACTTGATTTGATTTATGAGTTGATTCGGGTAATTTTATCTCTTAAATCATTTTGATGAAAATAGTATATTAAAATTGGGAAAATATAATTTTGTAATCATATTTAACAGAATTATTATTTATAAGTAGTTAAAGATTTTGCACAAGTGCTCCAATCAACCCACCCCTATCCATAACAAAAATTTACCTATTTTGACCCGTTACCCAACCCCTCTAATTTTCCCATATAACCAATTAAAGACAAAAAAACAAAAGCACCTGAGCCTCAAGAACATTAACTCGGGATAACGTTTGGAATAAATGTGCACTAACAGAGCAGTCTCTTTCCTCTGCAGCTGCAGCTTTGTCCTCTGCATCCTGCAATGAGTTATCAGGGAAGTTTATGAAATATAAGTCTTTATACTTAAAATAAAATACACACACAGAGACTATTTATCAGACCTGAAGCCGCATGTTTAGTGATCCCTCCACAACAGCCCAAGCTTCTGTCTTTCTAGCAGTTGCATCCTATTAAAGAAATATAGGCATTCAAACCATAAAGCTCAAGGTACCATGTCAAACAAAAGAATACCTGCATAGCCTCAATCTGCCTCAAAAGAGGCCTGGTAGATTCAGGGACTTGCATAACCAGTTCTTCGCATCTACGTTCACTTGCCTGAGAACATATGATAATGGTAGTTTATGTTAAGAAGTAATAAATAAGGTGGAAATTTTGAACCGTTTACTTACAATTGGGTCAGTTTAGAATATGTTTTATCCCAAGCATGTCAAATGATCAAACCAACATGTTCAGCTTAACAAGACACTGGTTGATAAAGTCACCTAAAATGCATTGTAACACATACAATCTCCTAAATCTTTTATGCTAAGAATTAATAAATAAGGTGGAAGTTTCGAACCGTTTACTTACAATTGGGTCAGTTTAGATTTATGTTTTATCCCAAGCATGTCAAATATTCAAACCAACATGTTTAGCTTAACAAGACACTGGTTGATAAAGTCGTCGAAAATGCATTGTACCACATACAACCTCCTAAATCTTTTTATTCAAAGACATGGATTATTGATGTAATATTTAGGCTTTGTGAACATATTTAACGCATAAATTATTGATAAATAAACGAAATATAGAATTGGTTGCAGGTCCACTCTACCTACGTTCACTTGTCCTAAAAAATTGTCTGTTTGACCTGAGCCAACATTGACCCGTTAACCCAGCCCTCCAAGACCAGCCTAATCGCCACATCAGTAACAGAGGACTAGTGACGCAATGACAACAAAGGAAACAATGTGTGCTTATTGTCCTATTTATGAAATCAAATCTTAGAAACATACTTGATATCGCTTTTGTAGGTCGTCGATGTCTTTCCTAAGCATATCTTCTCTAGAAACTGCCTGCAACAAGGAAATATAATAGTAAAAATGGAATATGGACCCATTTATGAATGCGTTGATATGTTTGTGTTTAACTCAAAAGGGTCAACTATAATAGATAAAAAAAAAGAGCTAAAAGAGGAATGGGTCAAAATGGTTCTTACGACGGGCAACGTGTGTTAAAAGTCGCCTTAAAAATCTAGTTTCAATGCATATAACTACCTAAGTAGTTTTATTTAAATATTTAGATTACTTTCCTAATAATATTTTTTCTTGATCATAACTACCACATTCAAAAATCAACCCCTACCAAAAATTGGCATGATTAACCCAAGCTCATTACAAACCCATCTGACCCACCCATCTTAATAATTGTTTAACTTTCTAAATTGTTTTTTGTATATTTAGATTTGTTTTCTAATCTTAATTAATGAATTCATTAATCATAAAAATTTTAAATAGATAAGGAAAATTGTTTATGGGTCACCCAAACCAGCCTAGCCCATTTTTGACCGTACCCAAAAAAAGACACGTTTTAACCAGCATAGCTTCTTGTTCCTGGCATCACCAAAGTTTATTGATTTTAGTAAATTCAGACAGAAACCTGCTGTTCGTTCCTGCTCAGAGTTTGCCTCAACTCTTTCAAAGTTTGAACTAGCATAGCTTCTCGTTCTTCAGTCTCCCTTAAACAATGCTCAAGTTCAGTTCTCGCTTCATTGTTGGCCCGGGCCTCAGCTAGTGATTTTTCTACCTTGGCTGCATTCAGTGCATTCATCAAGTGTTCTTTTTGTGCTGCAAGTTCAGCTTTGTTCTTATCTATTGTTTCTTGTAGCAGCTTATCTGTGGCTGCTTTGTCTTTTCTTAAACTCTCCATTTTGTTCTCTTCAATCTAGAAGTTATTTAAAAATGTCATTAATCATGACAACTACAGCTCTGCAAAATGCAATAATCAGTTTTTACCTTTTTAAGTTTCTTGCTAGCTGCAACAAAAATGGCTATCAGAGGGTAGAATAGAATTACTTGTTATTTTAATTTGTTTTGAGAGATTTGCACTCTCAGAATAATGTCAATTTTGGTCATTTACGTTGCAGTTTTGATAAAAGAAAGATGAAGAAACCATTTTCCAGATGTAATTTGTCATCAGTGGTGACTCTATGTACCAACTTTTGTGAAAAACATCTTGACAAACATATTAATGTATTATAAATCTAAAGAAGTACTTACCTGTAGCTTGCCTATAAACCATTTCTTCTCTTCTTCAAATTCCCTAATCTAGGGTACTCAAAAAACAAAAAGAACATGTGAGACATAACAGTTTTAACTTTTAAAAGCAAACTGGTATATTCTTTCGCGTACCTGTGCCCGTAGTTTCCTAATTGTAGATTCTTGAACAGCTTGTTTCTTTGAAAGCTCTTCACCTATATAAATTAGAAAGAATGATGGCCTTTAGAGAGTGTTAAAACTATTTTAGCCAGTAGTAGTAGTCAAAATCGTTTCTGTCAAGCATAAACAATTGAAACAGATTTAGCTTGATATCATAAACAACAGATTTGTGCTCTTCTCGCCCTCCCAGACCCTACCAATTGCTACTGCTGTGAGTGGGATTTTACTGAATAAGTTTGTTGTTTGAACCCACATTTCAGTTTGTGGTTCACACAATTATACATTTGTATACCTTCTGCCATAACTTGAGTGATTATATCATCTTTTTCCTTTAAAAGAGTGGTGGCATCACTTCTTTTGTTTTGCTCTCTACGTAGTGTGTCTCTTTCTCTCATGAGAGCATAAACCTGAGTTATAAAGGCTTAGTTAACATATAGCATCAAAATATTAGATATATTAGTTATGTGTAGTTGTTAAAAATAAATTAAAAGAAGGAAAAAGAAGCCTATAGACTATTTGCTGATTCACAAACCTGGACTTCATTTTTGCATAATCCTCTAACTTATAAACACTCACCACAAATGCCCATGGACTTCATTTTGAACAAGTTCTTTTAGAATAAAGTGCTTAAACTTACAAAAGTTCAACTAACAGTTTTTTGTTTTTGCATGATCAATCCATAAACTTTATAAGAACCTTTTTGTTCAGTTTTTATAAGTTGAGTTGTTGAGATATAAACATACAACAATAAAGTCTAGTGACTTATTCAGCAAAAGTCTGTAGGTATTTTTTTGTTTGACAGCTGCCCTTAGAAAGATATAGCGAATACCAACTATTTAGCATTCTTTCAAGAGTTGGTATGCTTTGATGACAGACAATTTTCAAGTACAGATCATAAAACTTTCTTCAAATACTTCCCTACAGTGTTTCTATAACAGAAGTGTTATAACTAAGCTTCAAGAAATATCCAAACAATGTACCTTTCTTTCAAGGGCCGACACCCTTTGATGATACTCTTCCTGTAGAGAGAGACTCAATATCAGCATTTGATTTTCTCTGCATAGAAACAGAGAGTTAGTGGAGATGAAAGGAGAAATGAGTTACATAGAAAAAGCTTGTGATAAACTTTCCGGCAGCAACTGCAATGAGTAGGACATAATACTTTGGTTAATATGGATATTTCACAAATCTTCCTGAACTGTTTTTGCAACTCTCTTTAGGTGTCCTATTTAAGATAAAAAGACAAGTTGGCCAATTACATATTTTAAGGCAACACGATAAGCAAAAAAAATGTGGAAGTGGGTGTTTGTGTTAATATCATGGTAATGGTAGTTGAAGATCTATCACAGATCTTAAAATGGTTCTTCACAAACTCACTATACTCACACAAATATGCAGAGAACATTCACACATAATACACACATATATTGGATAGATTCAAATGTTGGTACATAAGGTATTTATACCTATCTATAGGTGGTTACAAGCCAACCGCTATAACTGTTATATGGTAGTTATTTGGAGGGAAAGAACCGGTACCAAAATAACGACCATTCTACCGGGTTTCTTATCTATGACCCATACTTTTACTTAAGTATAATACACTTAATATATACTAACTATTAATACATTAACTTAATTCTTATAATGCCAATATTACTTCCAACAATGCCTCCCCTAATGTTGGCATTATAAGCTTTTCTTCAAGCTTTCATTTTTCCTCAGGTCCACAACCCGGAGGCCAGTCACGTACTGCACTTAACCTTCTTTTCTTCCATAGCAATTCCTTTTCTGCATTCTTTGTTGTTGCTCCTGTTTCTGCAGTCCTTTTCTTTGAGGATTCTCCAATTTCAAAGTATATCATTCCATGGTCTGTTTGTTGTTCCTTTATGTTCTTATAATACCAATCCATAAGATCCAAATACTGGTTATAGATCAATAATAGTTGAGTAGCTTCTCTTGAGTCTAAGCCCATGTCAGCAGCAATTAACGGCCATAACCAATTGTTAGTAACCTTTGTCTTTCCTCCATTTAATTGAACACCCATATAAAGATCATACAGGTCAATGTTCTGCCCTTCTATTCTTGGTGGAAATATGCTTTGTTGCTTCAGTAAATACTTAACAAACCATTTCACCAAGCTATTAAACTTTTCTCTTAATGCTTTCTCATCCATGATACTATCGTTAATAGCCTTTAAAAAATCCAAGAATACGACCATATCCTCAATACTTGTTATGGTTTGTGGATACTCCAAAGGTTCCTTTCCTTTGTTACCTTTCTCACGTTCCAAGTTCTTGGTTGCTTCCAAATCCAATTCTTCGAAATGTTTCCATACATTCTCGGTTTCATCTAGTTCTTTGACATTCTCCCATTTTAAATCAAGTTCAAGATCATCATTGGCACTTTCTTGTTCTATTTCTTTGTTCATATCCGAACTCTTGTGATCCTTTTCAAAAGTTTTAGTGATGCTACATATGGTTCCTTCAAAAGTAACTTCATATCCTTGTAACACCAATTGCTCCATACTAAGTACATTCTTGTTTAACATTGGCACATAGTATACAGTTTCAATCAATCTTGCAACCCCACTACATTCAATTTCAATTTGACCTTTCCCTTTCATGTAAACAACCTCTGTTCCATAGGGTCTTGCTTCAATTCCAAACGATGGTTTGAATTTTTTAAATAGATTTCTATTCCCACTCATATGTCTCTTCTCATAGAGACTTACGAACCATATGTCATCCCATCTTTTTGAATCAGTCGCATTTAACATGAATTCCCCATCTAGAATTCGTTGCTTACATACCTTTCTTCAATGACCAACTTGATTACAGTATGCACACACATGATGTTTCCATTTATTTCTATTTTTCTTACGTTGCCACGGTGGTTCCTTCAGTTGTAAAACTTCCTTTTCAACGATGAATTCATGATTCCCCTGCACTTCCATGAAATTGTCTTCAATTTCTTTATCGCTCTCGATTTGTCTTCCCATATTTGTTGTTTCAAGTTGATCACAAAGATCAGACATAATCTGCAGGTTCATTACAGATTTGTCTCCACCATCTCTAGATCCAAATACATATGTGTCTTCCATTTTCAAAGTTCTACAAATCACTTGTCTCCAAATTCCTTGAGAAAACAGTCCTTCGATTCTCAATGATACCGATCGATTCCACACGATCACTTCTTTATTAGTCACACAGACTAAACTTCACTGATCAACCCTTTGATCTTCTTTCAATACACTGAAACACACAACAATCACTTCTTCAATTTTCCTTCGAATCACTCGACTTCTTTCACACAATCGATTCACTCGATCTCCCACACGACACTTAATCTTTCTCGTTTCTTTCACGAACGATTTCACAGGTCTCTTTCTTCCCAGGAGCGTCACGCTCTGATACCAATTGAAGATCTATCACAGATCTTAAAATGGTTCTTCACAAACTCACTATACTCACACAAATATGCAGAGAACATTCACACATAATACACACATATATTGGATAGATTCAAATGTCGGTACATAAGGTATTTATACCTATCTATAGGTGGTTACAAGCCAACCGCTATAACTGTTATATGGTAGTTATTTGGAGGGAAAAAACCGGTACCAAAATAACGACCATTCTACCGGGTTTCTTATCTATGACCCATACTTTTACTTAAGTATAATACACTTAATATATACTAACTATTAATACATTAACTTAATTCTTATAATGCCAATATTACTTCCAACAGTAGTTGTCTATAAGAGAGAGAGAGAGACAGAGAGAGAGAGATAGTTTAAGCATAGACTGATCGACCATAAAGCAGAACAATAGAAGCCCTAGATAAGTATGAAACAATAAGCCTAGGTTTCTCGATGACAAGCATAAACTTGTATATACCTTCTGATCAACGGTTATAGATTTCAGCTGCTCATTCTCCATCATTAGCTTTTCAATTTCATCAGCTTTTGCCTGTATCAGATGATTATCATGATTAAGGACAGCTGAACATACAAAAAATTACAAACTTCTTTTAAAAAACAGTGCAGTAGTGCAGTACCACACCAGATGACAAAAAATGCACAGTTAGGCCAATTAGGAACAACAAAAACATTCATCAAGAATACATATAACTATATAAGTAAAACTTGTGGTATAAATAACATGTCAACAACCTATGAATTTAAAAGATGAAATTAATTTTGATCTAGCTTGTAGCATACAAATATTTTACTTTCCACACTGTTTAGGACATATCTGTTGGAGATTAATCTTGTCATCAAGTATTTAAGTATTTTATATGTAAATATTTAAGTGTCTCATATGTGAAACAAATGGGTCAAGTAAGTATGTATTTAAGGTATGGGTCAAATATGTTAGATGGGTCAAATGGTAGTTATAACACGGTAGTTATTTTGGCGCCAATAACCGCCAACATGTAACCGTTGAACTCTTGGGTATAAATACCCAGTCTTGTAACATCATTTGGTGTGGGTAATAGAAGTTCCCTTCGTATATTATTCTCTGCATATTATTGTGTATTGTGTTGTGTGAAGAACAAAATCAGGATCGGTGAGATCCTTCAATATCATCCAATGACCACCCAACACCCATGCATCAAGATATCAGCTTTTTTAATTAACTAAGATGATTATTTAAATACCTGAGCTTGTCTAGCAGCTCCTAGAAGTGCAGTCTCCATCTTCTTCAATTCCATCTTCAACCTTTCCAATTCAACTGTAGAGTCTGCATTATCAGGCAAATTTCTTCCTGAACTGCTGTTGGGTTCTTCTTCATCTCTCTGTTCATGATCACCTGCAAACTGGTTCACGATATGAACTTTATCAATTTCATCCTCATCCTTAGCAACTACATCAGTAATCATCTCAGAAGCATCATCTTCAGGTGCATGAGATTGAAGCCCCTGTGGCTTTGGCTCAATTGCATCTTGCCCATCATATGATGCAAGCTCCTGATCTACAAAACCTCCCAACTCATCTTCTATTGCTACGAAATCTTTTGTCGAACCAACTTTCGAGTTCTCTCTGTGTTCTGTTACCTTAGCAGCATCATCAGCACTTGGTTTTGTGTGTAAATCAGCTTCAACTTCAATGCGGTCATCAGCAATGGCAGTTGCCTCATCGGATATTGCAATATCAGTTCCTGCTGGTTTTTCAGCAATATTTGCTTCCTCAGGAAGCCCAAAAACGCTATCTATTTCCTCATAGTTTCTTTCCACAGGGTGATCTTGTTGCTCTTCAGGCTTTAAGGTTTCTACACTTTCCTTCTCAGTAGAGTTAGTCATGCCATCAGCCTCATCTCCCACCTTTGAATGCCTCGAAGATTCATATTTTTCTAAATAATCATCATGTTTTTCTGAAGCTGGAGCCAAACAATTAAAACTATTATCAAGGTAAAACTAAAAATTAAGCCCCTACGATACAGTTTAAGAACTTATAAAAGAAACGCATATTATACTATTAAACCATCATTACTCTTAAGATAATTTGCTTTTTGATACCACAATCCAGAAACCCTAGCATCAAACGTCTAGAACAGATAGATTCACAAATAGATATGGAACAATTAAGAAGCGATCAAATACGTACCATCGCCGGAGGAAGCAGAACCAGCGGTCTGATCTTCCAACCCAAGAGCATTATCGAAATTCTTCTCGATGTTCTTCACGCTCTCGCTGATCTTATTAACGGCTCCGGCTAAATCGGGGAAGCTCCCTAACGCCACCCTCCCGCGCAACCACGCCATCTTCTAAATTCCTCAAACTACATCCATCAATTGCATCTCGAAACCCTAGAATCTGTGACAATAGTTTCGCAATCATTGACATTGTATTGCAGATTGAAAAGGTTAATCGAAAAGGAATACAAACACTGTTTTACGGTTTTTGATTGATTGATTTGAAGATGGAGATTGTGATTGTGAATCATGGATTACGATAGCTTGCTTGTTCAATTTCATTAGCAGATTGATGTTGTAATAAGTTTTGAAATGGTGAATCGAATCATTTATTGATATTGGATTTGTCGACCGTTGTGAAATCTTGAAGATGATACGGCTTTCGTCTTTAATCGATTACTTTCCAAATGTAACCATTACTATTAATTTTTTTGAAGCAAATGTGAAATCTTGAAAATGATACGCACTTCGTCTTTAATCGATTACTTTCCAAATATAATAATTATTTTTTTAATCGACCACTTTCCAAATGTAATTATTGTTATTATATACTTTTAACACGTCATCTTTTTACTCTAATAAAAAATTAATTAATAAAGCACGTGATAACATCATATCAATTCTTACCAAAATTTATCCCCTCTTCTTTAATATTAAATAAATCACATTAATTACTAATAATATTAACTTTTTTATAGATTAAAAATATTTTTTTAATAAATTAAGAAAAAAAACTTTTTATTAATGTTAGAGTTAGTTACACGATTGGTGCATGTGGTATGCTTATATTGTAATACTAGTTTTAGTAAACCCGTGTATTACACGGGTTGAAAAAATAAAATATTAAATAAAATAAAAAATTATTAATTATTAAACGATATTTTAAAATAAGATATGATTAAAATTATATATGAGTGAGAACTATAAGTAATAAAATAATTATATCAACTCTTTAAATTTTTATTTTTAAACTGTTTTTGTTTTTTCAAAAAAAGAATATTTTATTTCAAAAGAAAATGTTTTTAAAATATATTCTTTAAAATTTCCTTATATAGCTCCAAATTTTAATTATTTTTATATTATAAATTTTTTCTTTTTAAAAATATAAATTTTATAATACTTTTCATATTTTTAAAAAAGTTTAATGTTTAAAAAAAAGTTCTTACGTTATAAAAATTTATTTCTCTAAAAAATAACATTAATAAAAAATCTTTTTTTTAATTTATTAAAAAACTATTTTTAATCTAAATAAAATAAAATAATATTATTAGTAATTAACGTAATTATTTGATAGAAGAGAGAAGCGAAAAAATTTTAGTGAGAAAGAATGTGGAAATAAGATTAATAAAAAGATATCTTTTTTAATTTATTAAAAAATTATTTGTAATCTAAAAAAGAATTAAAATTACTTAATCTTTTTTAATTTAGGTAATTATTTAATATGAGAGAGAGGCGGAAAAAATAAATTTAGAGGGTCTAGGAATGTGACATGTGTCCCCCCAAGTTACCCTTTTATTATTATATATAGATATATAGATATAGATATAGATATATAGATTGATCGCAACTTTTAGAAAATTACATATTTTGTCTCAACTGTTTGTCAAATGGTCACAACATTGGTATAGTGTAGACGTGTAGTTGGACTTTTTTTTTATCATAATGAAATTGTGTCTCTATAATCAATCTTTGTGCGGGTCAAATAGATATACTACATGATCATACCAAACTAGTTGAGACTCGGTGTTTTATCATAAAACAATTGCATGTCTTGAGTCTTACAAAAATTCAATTTATTCTATGATGCACTTGTGAAGCTGTCTCGTTAAGTATCTTGTGAAACTAAGTATATTGTGACTTTACTCCATGACCAGAATACATACTATATTTAAGTATCTTGTGAAACTAAGTTTTATGTACAACTATGACATGAGTAGTTTAGAAGTGTGAAATATAAAGAATATTAATATTGGTAATGCTTTCTCCATAAAGTTTCAATTCGGAGGTAATGTGGATAAGATCATAGTACTTGTTAACCAATTTAAAATCTCACAAACTTAAGAGGATAAATTCATAATATCCTATATAGTGAGCTTTTTGAGAAAGGATCAACCTATGATAGTAAAAAAATAATTCTTAAAACTTTCTCTACATGTGAAGAATGCCCTCAATGAGAGGTATTCTTTATTTACATTATAAGTAAATATGGTGCCGAATGAAGATCATGACTACAATATTTGCTTAGAGATTTTCTCTAAGGCTGCTTACCGTCAAGCGGATTTTAGCTTCAAGGTCCTAACTAGTTAGTTGTAGCTAGGGACGTTGAGGACGACGAACTCAAGTTTGAATAAATTTGACGTTGCATCTTATAACAAATATTTCATTGTGGTTAAATATGTCTTTATTAAGTAGAAAAACATGTTTATTCATGCTCAATTTGAACATTTGAACATTAATAATATTTGTGGACTTCAAGTTCTCAATAAAGGTTTAAGATTATTGTGTAGCTCAATTTGCTTTACAAGAGTGTCAAAAACAAATCAAGAACAAAAATAATAAAAGTTCTTAGCATTAGTTTGTAGAGAGTTAAATATTATCTTTGTGTGTTTAAACTTATTTAAAATAACCGCACATAGTAAAACAATGACTTAACACTTATGGTTCTATTCATTTAACTAGCATAAACCTAGCTAGGCTACCTTTGAGTGACCATAATTTAACATATTCATCTATTTGTTTTGGAGTTTAATATACATAACTAAAAAAAATATTAAACTAGACATCGTAAGGCATTGTTTCAAACTACTTTAATCTTAGTTTTTGAAATTCTGTTAATCACATATTAGTGTGATAATAATGTTGTAACACCTTGAATTTTAAACTTAATATTTCTACTCTAACAAAAAGGTATCTATTAGGACACGTGGCAGTACCACATTAATTTTCATCAAAATTTTCCCGCTTCTTTCTCCTATTAAATATTTACATTAATTACTAATACTATTATTTAAACAGCTTTAGTAAACTGTGTATTACACTGGTTGAATAAAAAATATTAAATAGAAAAAAAATTATTAATTATAAATCGATTCTAAAATAAGATATGATTGAAATATTTCTTATAATAAATAAAATAAAATTTTATTTAAAAAAACATTTTAATAAATACCATACTTAAAACTTTTTTTATTATAACTCTCAATAATTATTTTTTGTTTATAAAAATTATACTTTTTAAAACACCAAATATAAAATAATTTTGTATTTTTTAAAAAGTTTGATGTTCTAAAAGTTTTCTAATTTTATGAATAATTATTTTCTTAGAAATAACAATAGTAAAAATATCAAGTATTTTAATTCAAAAAATAAATAATATTATTAGCAATTAATGCGATTATTAAATAGGAGAGAGAAGCGGAAAAAAATAGCTGGGGAGGAATATGGTGTTGACATGTGTCCCTCTTAGATAATTTTTTATTAGAGTAGAGAGATTATTTTTAGATCTAAAATAGTTTTTGTCACACCCCGGTTTCAGGACACCCCGGGAGTGTGACCGATTGGTACACTTTATTGTTCACTTTTTAAAAAAAAAAAAACTTGAAAGACGTTTACACAGCGGAAAAACGTTTCACAATTCAATTCATAACGTAAAATAACTATAAAAAGCAAACTTTCATATATTCTTGGGAATTAAATACCCATTATTTTACATAACATTGTTCAAAGTGTCACACCCTCAAAATCCACGTGCGGAGTTTTACCGCGAGGCGTGTGAACAAACCAAGATCACAGTCTCTAGTTACTCAGAACGACTCTATATGCCACATTTAAAAATAACCCAATCAAAGTTCAAACTTTTAAAACCATGCGGAAGCGTTTTGTAAATAAGACAAACCCAAAGTATGTAAATGTGAAATTTGGCAAAACACGCGCCAACCCATTATTTAAATCTCATAAATAAAATTCAAATGTCTTGACTTAAGATGAAGTCTTAGTATGCATACTGGACCCGTGATGTGCTCCTAATGGCAACCTGAATTAACGACCTGAGGATAGCATACTAAAAATGTCAATACAATGGTTGGTGAGTTCAAGAGTTTGCATTCAACATAAATAATAATAATTTGCATAACATAAGAAGTGCATTGAAATAGATAGCT
Organism: Flaveria robusta; assembly: GCA_025506415.1. Lineage (NCBI taxonomy): Eukaryota > Viridiplantae > Streptophyta > Magnoliopsida > Asterales > Asteraceae > Flaveria > Flaveria robusta. Next base: position 17,912,670 of record CM046459.1, on the reverse strand, counting down.
AGTCTATATTCACAAGTAATAACAATAGTGATTTCGCGATCGAAGCTGACTGTGTTGCGTTTGTTGCCTCCCGTCACAACTTACCAGGTCGTGACGATGTTTGAGTTTAGGACAATATTGCACCCGTTTGACCTCGAGTCGCACAGGTGGGGCTTGTCAAACCCAGTAGTACTACCCAAGATTTCCCGCTAGTTACCATTATTAACGATCCGAAAGTGTGAGGACTTTCAAGGTATTATACATCACGTTAAAAAATACATAACTTATAATAATAACATAGCATTTGCGAACAAGTATGCTACCTCCCCCAGAAGAGAGTTTATAAAATAGTGGGGCATGAACTCACCTGATGTGCAAAGACAATGACAAGAGGAAACTGATGATGGATGGAAAGACAACCCTTCAAAGGTTACCTAGAACACGCAAGTACATAAGTACGTGTGCACAGAAAACTTAACAACCCTAGGTGCTCAATAAACACATTGACCCAAGGCTTTGGAAAACAAGATTCATTTAACCTAGTTGACCCGTTTGACCCGTTGGTGACATATTAATTGAAATCTCGTTTAATCAAACGTATCAACTTATCATACATGATTATCAAACAAAGTATTCACACATATCACATGATCAACCCAAGTTCAACCTAGATCATCATACAACTTATGCGAATCTCAAACAATCAACATGCTCAACACAATCATAAATATATCACAACTAATAATTCATTCATGAAGTCTAATCATGCACAACATGCCATGTGAAGCCACTCACGACTTCACACCCTAAACCCTGCCAATTCTACTAAGTAGGGGCCTCATATTCGCACGCGTGTATGACAATCATAATCACATAAATCAACAAGATTCATTCCAACTAACAAACACAATAATGATCAATTCGAATCCCAAACATGATTTCCTAATCACTAGCCATAATTCATCATCATGTATAATCACTAAGAACCTACATTCTTTAAATGATCAATCAAGCAACCATACAACCCAAGTAACACATTCCACCACATTAGACATCATCCATAAGCATTCTAACATGACCCTTACAACATAAACATGCTCACATCATCATATCCAATGATCTTCAAAAATAAAGTTTCCCTTTTTAGAAGGTTACACCCAAAAGCAATCTAACATCCAATTCCTTCATAGTTTCATCAATTTTATACCTAATCAAGTTCATAACATTCATCCTAACATGATAATCATCACTAATTCATCAAAATTCCCAATCATCATGCATAAAAGTTTCCACTTATAGTAAGGTATGAACAAACCCTAGATTTCATGACTTTTCTTGCACAATTCATATAAACCAACATCCAAGCAATGTATCCAACATCATACAATCATCAAATCATGAATTCCAAGAACAAAAAGTTTCCTCTTAAGGCAATATGTGAGATTCATGATCAAATCATAGATTTCTTGCAAAATCAACATGATCTAACATTCATACAATCTAACCAACATCAAATTAACATCTAACAATCATCAATTTCACTTTTTCATCATCAATTTCGAATTAGGGTTCTTCAAGAACAAAAACCATGAAAAACTAATCAAAACTAACCTTTAGGTGTGTAGAAATCAAGAATTGGACTTGCTAAAACCTTGCAACCACTTGGAACTAATCAAAATCAACTTGTTTTGATGTTCTTGATCAAAATCGAATGGTATGGGGTGTTTGGGGATGAGTTGCGCCCGAATGGGGGGGGGGGGGTTTGGGGCTAGGGTTGGGTTTAATTTTGTTTATATATGGTAACTTTTAATTTCAATCCAATTACAAAATAAACCCCATTGTTTATATTTTATAAAAACTAATCTTTTTACACTTTTTAAAAGGTTTTAACTACAAAATATAAACATTACTAATCAACAATAATAATCATATACATATACAACTAACAGCAAAACATATGAGATCATAGTTACACGTTGTCACGTTATCAAGTAAAATTCACAAACAATAACTTAAAATGCATGAATCACATAACCACAACTAATAATCAACATTATTCATTAGGTTATCATTTGTTTACCATAGATAATTGTTATTAAGTCACCAACGTTCAACGACAACTAGTGTGTGCTCGCGACACGTGTATGCAAGACCTAACGGAACTAACGGAGTTTGGTAACGGAAAATTACCGGATGTCACACAAAGCAATGTTTACAAAACTTTCTGTCGACTGACAGATATTTAAAACTTGCTACAAGGTCTATACCTAGGAAACTTAGTCATTCCAGCACTATTCTTGTTAATATGTTTATCACAGGTTTCCATGCCTAGGATTCACAATCCATCCAGCACTAACACCTGACTAAATATATTTAATCATGTTTACCTGAAAATCTTTGAAAAATAATACATCAGCGAAAAACGGTGAATATATTTAATTTGACACAAAAATATTTCGGCATGAATAACGATAAACAGTTAATCATAAATTAATGGTAAACCACACATTTAGCAGTCTATTTCAACTAGAAGTCCCCCTCCATATATACTGGTATTGGTGCTCAGGTAGTGTTACTACGGGGACTCTTCGGATCTGCACTGAGTCTGAACCTGGTATGGGATTTTCACCCATCTCCAGGATATAATTTGGTCAAACATACATATACTTCTGGTCTAAATGTTTTAGCAGAATACCTCTATGCATCAACATGGTTAACGTACTAATGCCAATTTTGCAAAATAAAATAATTTAACTATTTTGAAAATATTAAATGTATTCGCCTGATAAATTGAACAGAGCATCTAAACTTGATAAGCTTTTGTTTCTTTAAGTAACTTAATGATTAGGTTACGAGTTTCTAAATCAGAACTTCTATACTTGATATCTAGAGCCTCTATACTGGTTTTCTAACTTCGGGTGATTATGAGTAGGGGCTACGCACGTAATCTTTTGGATACTTATAAGTTAGACGAGGGTAGGAGAGAGTTTCGTATGAAAGTAGGGAGTCGATTAGAAATTGTGATTTGAAATGAACATGAAGACATTTATTTATATAGGGACATTTCTTACTTATTAAGTATTTCTTACTCATTAAGTATTTCTTATTTGTTAAGTTATATCCAAAACTTAACTATTAAGTTTTATATTTTATTCATAACTTAGTCATTAAGTTTGATATTTTATCCAATACTTAGCCGTTAAGTTTTATTTTATATTCAAAACTTAGCTATTAAGTTTTATACTTTATTCAAAATTTAACTATTAAGTTTTATCCAAAACTTAGTCAGTTTTATCCGTAGCTTAACTATTAAGTTGTCTTAAAGCTTAGCCACTAAGTTTTATCTAAAACTTAGTCATGAAGTCACGCTTGAAACATAACCATGATAATTTTATTGACAAACATAATATATGAAAATTTCGAGGGCGTTACAGTTTTGTAAGTAAATTAAGAAAAAAATCTTTTTATTAGTGTTATTTCTAAATAAACAACTTTTATAATATACGAAACTTTATTTTTTTATAACGATTTGTTTTGAAACAAAATGTCTAATTTATTTTTGGGAAAAAACAAAGAAAAGTTTTAAAATAAAAGTTTAAAAAGTTAATATATATTTTTATTACTAATAGTCCTTAATCATATATTATATTAAAATATAATTTATAATTAATAACTTTTTATTCTATTAAATATATTATTTGATCAACTCGTGTAATACACAGGTTTACTAAACCTAGTGAATCACTAATGTCGTATCTTAAAGTTTTGTCCCTAAATCACCTCAAATATATATAACTCTATTGATTTAATATGGTTTAATAAAAACGTTTCTTAATTAATAGGGGCAAAAATGTAAAAACAACTAATATCTGTGTGCTAGGCAAAACTCTAAAGTTAAACACACATATGTTTTCTTTTGGCTAATTAAAAAAATGGGTTATCAACTCATCATCCCCACCGATCCCATGATAAGATTATCCTTATCCTTTCATTTTTTTCTTAAAAAAATATAATATACCAAGATACAGTTTGATTAACTTCTTCCTAAGAAACGACGTAATCATTAAAAATTATTCAGGTTTCGTTTCACTCATATATAATTTGTAGAGTTGTTAAAAAAATATAATATACCAAGATACAGTTTGATTAACTTCTTCCTAAGAAACGACACAATCATTAAAAATTATTGAGGTTTCGTTTCACTCACATATAATTTGTAGAATTGTAATAACGTATCTGATTTAGCATATAAAAGTCGATTGGCGATTCATGTATCTGATCGTTTTGATTTTACGAATCGACAGTAGCAATTCTGGCACGTTTAAATTGCCCAGCGGTAACTTTTTCTTCAAGTCGAACTAAACGAGTTTAACTACTCATTTAAACAAAATTTTATGTTAGCGATCATAACCAACAACAATTGAGCACTTTCGTGCTAATAACGTTTTGTAACTAAAGAAAAGATGAGCGAAAACAAGAGAGGAAAATTGATTCATTCTATTAGAAGTATTACCAACAATACATACAACATATATTTATACACAATGTTCAAACCCTAAAACCCATAAACAATTAGTGATTGGAGCCAATGTTCATAAATCAAACCACTATAAATAAAAAAATCTCATTAATTGAAAAAATTAAATTATACATGCCTTTCATGCCCTTTTTTACTAAACTAGTTATATTACCCGTTACGCGTTGCGGCAACGTCATACGCGGTGTGATTAAGTATAGACCATAATCGACTCGACTCAACTCGAAATCGATAAACTGAAATGAATCAAAACGGTGCTTAATGAACTTCGCTTGTGGTTTCTTGTAGAATTGAAACTTCTATTTAGAAGCAAACATCAAAGTCTTCTCTGTATACTTGGGGTCAAAATGCAAATTTTCCAAACGACAACACATTTCATCCAACCCTCATACCTCTTGAAAAAAAAAGTATATTAAAAAATGCTGCAACAGTTTAATATTACACAACCATCTAAGTTTTTTTTCTTTTAATACAATGGTCCATCCTTAAAAATGTAAAAAATACCAACCTAAATTACAATTAGAGCTGTTGTGACTCGTTGACTTCACCTTTATTTATAACACCTAATAATAGTTGAAACAAAGCACCCTCCAAAAGATAACCTAGTTGTAGAGATGTAGTTATCAAAACCACATAAACACATATCAAAGTTAGATTAGTGACAATCAAAATTTTAAAATGACACAACAAAAAACAATAATCTACTTAGCAATGTAAATAACATAAGATAATCATGTGAATAGGAAATTTTAATCTGTAACGAATGAAAAAGGAAACCTAAAAATCAATTTAAATCACTATAAAAAAAGGTAGACCAATAGAAGAGAAATCACATCCACAAACTTATGATAACATAGACCAGGAGTTATATTATAAAATGAAGTGTGTCATATGCTAGTCTATGTATCCCAATGTTTTTAGGCTATTCTCTTCAAAACTTGATAAGCAAAAACAAAAATTCTGCACATCAGATGAAACATTGTCTCTTTGGTACTATAAACTTACAATTTTATAATAAAATGAAGTAATTTAAATAATTCAAGTTAAAGCAAAAAAAAAGGTTGAAGGAAAAATGCTTTTATCATTTTCTCTCGCACAATGAGAAAAATGGTTGTAGATGGATATAACGCTATCTTCACCTTCGGCCGTGATTTCCACCGGGTTTGCAAAATCCGCCGCTAGCTTCACCGGCTCCGTCGCAGCACATTCTAGCGTACGCCTATTTTATGTCGCCGGTAGCATCTTCTACTCCTCCGTCACACTTCGGAGGAAATAGCTCATCAGATGGCCACCTTCGTTGATGGCTGGTCCACCATGAAACCCCCTGGAAGCTGGTTGCAGCCGTGACATCCTCCTCAATGTCGTCGCTATGCAGCTCAAAAAGAAAGAAGCTCCGGCAAAGTATCTCCCATTCAAGAATTTCCTTGTCTTTCAAAGATAGAGATACGTGGTAGAAAGCAAGATACGTGGGAGAAAGCAAGATACGTGATAGAAAACGGTTTAATAACACCTGCCAAGCAGGTGTATGTGTGGCTCTAGATACGTGGCAGAAAGCAAGACACGTGGTAGAAAACGATTTAATAACACCAGGTGCATGTCTGGCTATTGTTACTGTTCATTTTCATCGTTTATTAACATATGGGGGGGGGATGCCAACTCAATAAAGTTGTGTGGTAAAACCACAAAAACAAAAACCTAACTATTCATGAATTTGCTTTTTTCATATTATAACACCCGGCAAACAGGTGCATGTCTGGCTCTTGTTACTGTTCATTTTCATCGTTTATTAACATATGGGGGGGAGGGGGGGGGGGAATGCCAACTCAATAAAGTTGTGTGGTAAAACCACAAAAACAAAAACCTAACTATTCATGAATTTGCTTTTTTCATATTAATAATAATAATAATTATACAATTGGGTAAACAATGGAACATTTTTTGTTAATAGATATTTATTTTTTCAATGCACATATTTAGAAACTTATTTAACAAATGTTCAAAGCTCACTTGAAAAAACTCGACTCAAGATCAATTAGGTTGTAAACAAGTTGAGTCGGACCAGCTTGGTTTGTAAACGAGTCGACCCCGAGCTAGGTTGTCTGCCCGTGTTTCCCAATGCATCGCGCGGGCACCGCACTAGATGTGTGAACTAGAAACTCAAATGTAATTTTTTGAAGGTGAAATATGACAAGTAAGAGAGGAAGATATGTACAGCCCACCTCATATATATATATTAGATACCAATAATAACGACTTTACCTTGAAATTTAAATAAAACCATCAAAACTAAACCTTATATCTTACCCGATATAAAAATCTTATTTTTTGAAAAAGAAAAAGATACACACCAGACCGTAGTTGAGGGACTAACCGACTAAAGACAGATATTAAAACGGTGGGAAAACAAATATCTCGAAAACGTGGAAAAGAATCAAATACAACACAACAATATCATACGTACATACTTCAAGTGTCAAACCCCCACCCACAATTCTCAATTCTCAATCCTCAATTTCAATTCACACGCCTATAAATCAATCTTGCGTTTCGATTTCTAACCGCTATACTGTTCTTCAGATCCAACTTCCTTTTAATCCCCTTAACCCTAAACTTCTAGGGTTTCCACAGATTCTTGAACACACTTTTTCTCAATCTTGATCGCCCAATCGCTGAATCCAACCAAAGGGTTTTGAATTTTTCATCGGTACTCCAAATTACATCGATTCTTGTTCAATCTCTTTCGATTTACAACTTATTGTTGTCGTAATTTGGTGTAATAATGGTGGGTTCGGAGTCTTTACTTTCGCCGAGGCAGCACGGGGTTACGAAACCCGTGTCTCTTGCGGGGCCATCTCAGGCTGATTTAGTAAGAACCAAGAAATTGAATCAGGTGGGGTTTGTACTTTTGTTGTTTGATTTGGGTATTTTGTGTTTTTGATGATCTTTGTTTAACGATTTTGGGTTTTGTTGATTGATTTGGGTTTTTGAAGTTCTTGATTGATGCGGGACTGTATGAAAGTGAAAAAGAAGCCAATAAGAGGAAGGATGTTCTTGGTCCGAATTAAGCAGGTTCTTTAATTAGGGTTTAATTTCTGTCATTATGTTTTGATTAGCTACTTAATCTTTGACCTTTTATGGTAATTATTCACAATCTTGATCTAGTATCATAATGTTTACGGTTTGTAAATGGTTGAAAACATTCTGCATATTACTAATTAACTTTGGTTGAACTTAATTTGCAGTTAACTTCTCGAAGAGATCTAAGTGTACATCATATTCTTCTTGATTACTGTTGAAGTAGTTATGATAGTGGACACTAAGTAGCAACCTTAAATATGCATTTAAGGGAATTATGTAGGCCATTAGATGGCAGTGAAAGATGTTCAGGGAAACTCATATATTGTGAACATATACTATGCTTTAACAAATAATTGTGTTTGCAAAATGTGTTTTGTGTAGATTGTAGTTGATTGGGTGAAGCAACTTACTCGTCTACGAGGGTACACAGATCAAATGGTAGAAGATGCAAATGCTGTAATATTTACTTTTGGTTCATATCGGCTTGGGGTAAGTGCTGGTAAAAACAATGGTAATTAACTGTTAAGAGGATTCTCATCTTAATAGTTAGTTGTCTAATTTTTAAAATCTGTAGGTTCATGGTCCTAATGCAGATATTGACACCTTGTGTGTGGGGCCTTCTTATGTGAACCGAGAAGTAAGTTATAGTTTCATCCTGAAATTAGAGGATTGCCTCTTTGTATAAGTAGTATAACTACAGCTCACACTGCTTAAATTTTTTTTTTTTTTAATTTATCAGGAGGATTTTATCTTTGTTTTGCATGATATTTTAAGCGGCATGGAGGAAGTTACTGAGCTTCAACCAGTTCCAGATGCTCATGTTCCGTTAATGAAACTCAAATTTGACGGGATATCTATTGATCTTCTTTATGCCAGCGTTTCTCTTTTAGTTGTCCCAGATGTAAGTTTTTGTGATTAAAATTATTCATATCATATTTGACTAAACTTTACTGTTGCAAATGATTTTTTGGCAGAATCTCGACATCTCAGATGTTTCTGTCTTGCATGACGTTGACGAGCCAACAGTAAGGAGTCTTAACGGCTGTAGGGTTGCTGATCAAATTTTAAAGCATGTTCCCAATGTTGAAGTATGATTGTCTTACCTGTCAATTTTGACCGTCTTATCTTCACCGTTTTGACTTTTATCTTCTTTTTTTTTATATTGTTTTCAGCATTTTCGTACTACACTTCGTTGCTTGAAGTATTGGGCCAAAAAACGAGGAGTTTATTCAAACGTAAGTAAATGGATGGTGATTCCCTTTTCTTTGTTAACCATATTCATGAAGTTGTTGACAATTTGATTTATGTTTTTATCATCAGGTGACTGGATTTCTTGATGGTGTGAATTGGGCTCTTTTGGTTGCTCGGGTTTGTCAGTTTTACCCAAACGCTGTTCCAAGTATGCTAGTGTCAAGATTCTTTAGGGTTTACACACAGTGGCGGTGGCCGAATCCAGTCACGCTATGTGCAATAGAATAAGAGGAGCTTAATTGGATTTGCTGTGCGGGACCCCCGAAGAAACCCGAAGGACAGAACTCACCATATGCCAATTATAACGCCTGCATACCCGTGCATGAATTCTAGCTATAATGTCTCCACTAGCACATTGCGTGTCATGACAGAACAATTCCTATTCGGGAATAGAATATGCGAGGTATGGTAATTACCTGTCTATTGACCTTTTGGTGTTGACTTTAACCTTTGACTTCTGTGTTTCCAGGCGATTGAACTTAACAAATCCCAGTGGCCTGCATTGTTTGAACCGTACATGTTCTTTGAAAGCCACAAAAACTATCTGCAGGTTGATATCGTGGCAGCAAATGCCGATGATTTGCGTTGTTGGAAGGGTTGGGTTGAATCGCGCTTAAGGCAGTTGACTTTGATGGTAATGTGTGCTAATCGACTGATTGACTTTCGTATTTTGACTTTGACGTCTGTTCATATATATGCTTTTCTTCTCTGTTTACAGATAGAACGCGACACGTCAGGGAAGTTGCAGTGCCATCCGTATCCTCATGAATATTCCGATCCACTAAAGCAATGTTCGCACGGTGCTTTCTTTATGGGACTACAGAGGAAACAAGGTGAAGTTATTCTAGAAGGTCAACAGTTTGACATCCGTGGGACGGTTGATGAATTTAGGCTTTCGGTTAATATGTATATGTTTTGGAGACCCGGGATAGAAACCTATGTTTCTCATGTGCGTAGAAAACAAATCCCGTCATACGTGTTTCCACACGGTCATAACCGTGTCCGATTGCCCAAACTCACAAGTCAACTCCCATCTGAGGATCTTTCTAGAAAGAGAGAAGCCGATGGAACGCATGTCGAACAAAACGAGTGTCACAAAAGGCAATCATTAAGCCCAGAGAATCAGAATTCAGTTTCCCCTGTTATAGTTAATCATTCATGTGGGGTTGAAGAAAGCAAATTGGAGGATGTCGGTGGTAACAGACAGATGTTTGAAGTAGTTGAGGTTTTGTTTTGGTTTTTTTTACTTGTTTCATTATGTTAAAACGTTACTTTTTAAATTAAGTTTTCTGAAATATAGCCATGAGTTTTGCTAAAGATTTGATTTTTGTTTGGTTTTTTAACTGTGAAGTCGAAGGTGGAAGTGGATATGGTACTAAACTCACGAGCAGCAGGTGATTTGGATTTACAACAAACCCCCACCCCCAATTCTCAATTCTCAATTTCAATTCAATTCAATTCACACGCCTATAAATCAATCTAGCGTTTCGATTTCTAACCGCTATACTGTTCTTCAGATCCGACTTCCTTTTAATCCCCTTAACCCCAAACTTCTAGGGTTTCCACAGATTCTTGAACACACTTTTTCTCAATCTTGATCGCCCAATCGCCGAATCCAACCAAAGGGTTTTGAATTTTTGATCGGTACTCCAAATTACATCGATTCTTGTTCAATCTCGTTCGATTTACAACTTATTGTTGTCGTGATTTGGTGTAATAATGGTGGGTTCGGAGTCTTTAGTTTCGCCGAGGCAGCACGGGGTTACGAAACCCTTGTCTCTTGCGGGGCCATCTCAGGCTGATTTAGTAAGAACCAAGAAATTGAATCAGGTGGGGTTTGTACTTTTGTTGTTTGATTTGGGTATTTTGTGTTTTTGATGATCTTTGTTTAACGATTTTGGGTTTTGTTGATTGATTTGGGTTCTTGAAGTTCTTGATTGATGCGGGACTGTATGAAAGTGAACAAGAAGCCAATAAGAGGAAGGATGTTCTTGGTCGAATTAAGCAGGTTCTTTAAATTAGGGTTTAATTTCTGTCATTATGTTTTGATTAGCTAATTAATCTTTGACCTTTTATGGTAACTATTCACAATCTTGATCTAGTATCATATTGTTTACGGTTTGTAGATGGTCGAAAACATTCTGCTTATTACTAATTAACTTTGGTTGAACTTAATTTGCAGTTAAACTTCTCGAAGAGATCAAAGTGTACATCATATTCTTCTTGATTACAGTTGAAGTAGTTATGATAGTTGACACTAAGTAGCAGCCTTAGATATGCATTTAAGGGAATTGCGTAGGCCATTATATGGTTGTGAAAGATGTTTAACAAAACTCATATATTGTGAACATATATTGTAGATTGTACATCATATTATTCTTGATGTATATTGAAGTAGTTATGATAGCTGACAGTAAGTAACAATCTTAAACATGCATACAGGGAACTATATAGGCCGTTAGTTGGTTATGAAAGATGTTCAATTGTTTATGCTTGAGAGAAAAGATTTTGACTACTACTAGTTGCTTAAGTAGTTTTAACATTCTCTAAAGGCCGTCATTCCTTCTAACTTATACGGTTAAGAGCTTTCAAAGAAACAAGCTGTTCAAGAATCTACAATCAGGAAACAATATGCACAGGTATGCGATAGAATATACTGTTTTGCCTTTAAAAGCTAAAACTGTTTTGTCTCACATGTTCTTTTTGTTTTTGAGTACCCCAGATTAGGGAGTTTGAAGATTAGAAGAAATGGTTTATATGAAGAAATGGTTTATAAGCAAGCTACAGGTAAATACTTCTCTAGACTAATAATATAATTGTTAAGATGTTTATCACAAAAATCCATACAATTGAAACACTTCTCTGAGAGTAAATACTTCTCTAGAGTCAAAAGAAGATGTTTTTCAGAGTACAAGTCAGGAAAATGGTTTCGGACCTTCATTTTTTTTATTTATCAAAACTGCTATTTAAATGAGACCAAAAATGACATTATTTGATTAAAAAGAAGATTTCATCTGACATTATTTTCATTCTATCCTCTAATAGCCACTTTTGTTGCAGCTAGCGAGAAACTGTTTATCCACTTTTGAAAATTTTCTGTCATCAAAGAATGGCGACTCTGGAAAGAATGCTAAATAGTTTGTAGCTGCTATACCTTTCTAAGGGCAGCTGTCAAACAAAAACAAACCTACAGACTTTTGCTGAATTCTTACTAAGTCACTAGACTCTATTGTTGTATGTTTATATCTCAACTTATAAAAACTGAACAAAAAGGTACTTATAAAGTATATGGATTTGATCTTGCAAAAAATAAAGAACTTTTGTAAGTTTAAGCACATTATGCTAAAGTAGTTTATGGTTTGTTGGTGGATGATTGTGATGTCTACAAATTCGTTTTGTGAGTCCAATGTTCTTGATTTGGGAAGAACACGAGGCTGAGGAGGTTGCATCGATTTCATTTAGTGGTTAATCGAATCAATTCTTTCAGTTCTGCACGTGTGGGTAAGTACTGTTACACCAAACAGGTTCTTATTTGTAAGTTTCAAGTAATATGAAGAATTTGAGCTTAAGATCAATTAGAGTATGAATTTATTTTTAGGGTTACAATTAAGCTCTAACTTTTGATATTTGTTACTCGGCTTCTTCTGTAACAACTTGATTGCAATTTCACAGAAACAACGAGTCAGAATGCTGGGACACAAGTCTGCTAGTCATGAACAGGGAGATGAAAACAATACAACAGGAGTTCAGGAAGAAACCTACAGGTTTTGCTGAATTCATACATAAGTCACTAGACTTTATTGTTGTATGTTTTTATCTCAACTTATGATTATACGCATACGAAACAGAGATTACTCCAAAATCAAGGAAGGTTCAGGAGTCGTGCACAGAACATAACAAAACAGGTGATTTCTCGCTTCTGATTTCCCTTTTCATAGTTTTCATGTTCTTGATTCTGAGTTGTACAATTTCTTTTTGTGAGTCCAATGTTCTTGACTTGGGAGATACCAGGGACATCTGTAAACTGTCCAATGTTCTTTGACCTCAACATCACTTCAAGAAAGTACCAATTTTCTCATGAAATCTTCTGGTAAGATCACTTCAACCTTGAAAACATTATACTCATCCGATTTTGGGTGTCAATGAGATATGTGTAGCTTGTTATTAAGAAACCTGGGCTTATAGTTCCATACTTATCTAGGGCTTCTCTCTCTCTCTGACACCTACTTTCATATTTTTGTACTTATTATTTTAAATAGGGCATCTAAAGAGGGTTGCATAAACAATTCAGGAAGATTTGTGAATATCCATATTAACCAAGGTATTATGTCCTACTTGATGCAGTTGCTGTCGGAACGTTAATCACAAGCTTCTTTTAAGTAACTCATTTGTCCATTCATATCTACTAACTCTCTGTTTCTATGCAGAGAAAATCATATGCTGATTTTGAGTCTCTACAGGAAGAGTATCATCAAAGGGTGTCAGCCATCGAAAGAAAGGTAAATGGTTTGCATTTATCTAGTAGCTTAATTTTAACACCTCTGTTCTAGAAACACTGCAGGGAAGTATTTGAACAAAGTTTTATGGTCTATACTTTTGAAAATTTTCTGTCATCAAAGCATGGCGACTCTGGAAAGAATGCTAAATAGTTTGTAGCTGCTATATCTTTCGAAGGGCAGCTGTCAAACAAAAACAAACCTACAGACTTTTGCTGAATTCGTACTAAGTCACTAGACTCTATTGTTGTATGTTTATAAAGTATATGGATTTGATCTTGCAAAAAATAAAGAACTTTTATAAGTTTAAGCACTTTATGCTAAAGTAACTATGGTTTGTTGGTGGATGATTGTGATGTCTACATATTCGTTTTGTGAGTCCAATGTTCTTGACTTGGGAAGAGCAGGAGGCTGAGGAGGTTGCATCGATTTCATTTAGTGGTTAATCGAATCAATTCTTTCAGTTCTGCACATGTGGGTAAGTACTGTTAAACAAAACAGGTTCTTATTTATAAGTTTCAAGTAATATGAAGGAATTGAGCTTAAGATCAATTAGAGTATGAATTTATTTTTAGGCTTACAATTAAGCTCTAACTTTTGATATTTGTTACTCGGCTTCATCTGTAACAACTTGATTGCAATTTCACAGAAACAATGAGTCAGAATGCTGGGACACAAGTCTGCTGGTCATGAACAGGGAGATGAAAAGGAATACATAAGTCACTAGACTTTATTGTTGTATGTTTATATCTCAACTTAAGATTAAACGCATACGAAACAGAGATTACTCCAAAATCAAGGTAGGTTCAAGAGTCGTGCACAGAACATGACAAAACAGGTGATTTTATCCCTTTCTCGTTTCTGATTTCCCTTTTCATAGTTTTCATGTTCTGACTTCTACAATTTCTTTTTGTGAGTCCAATGTTCTTGACTTGGGAGATACCAGGGACATCCGTAAACTGTCCAATGTTCTTTGACCTCAACATCACTTCAAGAAAGTATCAAAATCAACTCGGGAGTAACTGTTGAAGCTATGCAACAATTTTCCCATGAAATCTTCTGGTAAGATCAATTCAACCTTGAAAACATAACAAAACAGGTGATTTTATCTCTTTCTCGCTTCTGATTTCCCTTTCCATAGTTGTTTGTTTGTGGATGAAGAGAGGTCTACAAATTCTTTTTGTGAGTCCAATGCCACTTTTGTTGCAGCTAACAAGAAACTGTTTATCATCAGAAGCTGAATCTGAATCTCTGTATCCAAACATAAAAAGTTAAAAACTGATTGTTGCATTTTGCAGAGCTGTCGTTGTCATGATTAATTAACATTTTTAAAAACAACTAGATTGAAGAGAACAAAATGGAGAGTTTAGAAAAAGACAAAGCTGCCACAGAGAAGCTGCTGCAAGAAAACAATAGATAAGAACAAAGCTGAACTTGCAGCACCAAAAGAACACTTGATGAATGCACTAAATGCAGCCAAGGATGAAAAATCACTAGCTGAGGCCCGGGCCAACAATGAAAAATCACTAGCTGGTTGGTTTTAAAACGTGTCTTTTTTATGGTACGGGTCAAAAATGGGCTAGGCTGGTTTGGGTGACCCATAAACAGTTTTCCTATCTATCTAAAATTTTTATGATTAATGAGTTCATTAATTAAGATTAGAGAGCAAATCAAAATATACAAAAAACAATTTAGAAGGTTAAACAATTATTAAGATGGGTGGGTCAGATGGGTTTTGTAATGGGCTAGGTTGGTTTGGGTGACCAACCCATAAACAGTTTTCCTGACTATTTAAAATTATTATGAAATTATGATTAATGAATTCATTAATTATGATTAGAAGACAATGTGATACAAAAGTAATCTAAATCTACGAATAAAACAAATTAGGAGGTTAAACAATATTATGATGGGTGGGTTAGATAGGTTTTGTAATGAGTTTGGGTTAATCGTGCTAATTTTTGGTATGGGTTAAAGTTTTTTTTGCTTATTTATTAAATTTTTTATAAGTAGTTGAATGTGATAGTTATGATTAAGAAGCAAGATTATTATGAAAGCAACCTAAATCTCTTAATAGAATTATTTAGGTAGTTATTCGTAAGAATCGTTTTGACCCGTTCCCCTTTTATCTGTCTGATTATTTCTACTTGACCCTCTTGAGATAAACACAACAAATCCACCCATCCACTAATGGGTCCATATTGCCATTTTTACTATTATAATTCCTTGTTGCAGATAGTATCTTGAGAAGATATGCTTAGGAAAGATATCAACGAAAATGATATCAGGGTATGCTTTAAAGTTTTGTTTTCATAATAGGGCAATTGTACACATTGTTTTATTTTCTTTTCATTGCTTCACTATTCAATAGTCCTCTGTTACTGATGTGGCGATTAGGCTGGTCTGGAGGGCTGGGTTGACAGGTCAATTTTGGCTTGGGTCAAACAGACAATTTTTTAGGACGAGTTAAAATGGGTAGAAAGGACCTGCAAACAATTCTATTTTTAGTTTATTTATCAACAACTGATGTGTTAAATATGTTTACAAAAGCCTAATATTACAATAATAATCCAAATCATTGAATAAAATAATTTAGGAGGTTGTATGTGTTAGTGTTACAAGGCACTTTGGGTTACTTTGTCATTCTGCTTCACCAGTTTCATGCTTAGCACTTTGATCATTTGACATGCTTGGGATAAAACATATCCTAAATTGATCCAATTGTACATAAACGGGTCTAAATTTCCTGATATTTCTTTAATAGGAAACAACTGGTAGAAAGGCAGAAGCTTGTGCTGCAGTGGAGGGATCGCTTAACATTCGGCTTCATGTCTGATAAATAGTATATATGTGTGTCTATTTTATTTGAAGCATAAATTCTTTATATTTATAAACTTTCCTAAACTCATTTTCAGGATGCAGAGGACAAAGCTGCAGTTGTAGAGGAAAGAGGCCTAACTGTTAGTGCACATTTATCCCAGACGTTATCCCAGATTAATGTTCTTGAAGCTCAGGTGCTTTTGTTTCTCTCTCTTTAATTGGTTTATATGGTAAAATTAGGTGGGTTGGTTAACGAGTCAAAATATGTAAATTACGTTATGGGTCGGGGTGGGTTGATCGGAGCACTTGTACAAAATCTTTAACTACTTATAAATAATAATTGTGTTAAATATGATTACAAAATTACATTTTTTTCCTATTAGAATATTAAATTTTCATCATCAAAATGATTTAAGAGATAAAATTACCAGATCAACCCATAAATCAAATCAAGTAAAATAAATGAAGAAGATAGGTAATTCTATGCTATTGGCTCTCTGTTAGGCTTGAAAAGAAACTAGAGAGAAGAAGATTACACAATCCAAGATAACCAATTCGATCAGCTTAGCTATTACCCCTTTTATTCCATTTGTAAATCCAGTTACAAAGAAATAGGGCATGTATTATTAACCCGTGAACTTTACGTCAGTCACGCATTAACTTATTATACTAAACATACTGCCTTTTTAAAAAAAAGTTTTGACCTCAAAATGTTTGTTAAGAGCGTGAGCAATAGCATCTTGAGTGAAGTTTGAACTGATTTCTACAGTCTCACACACACCTAATTGCCACCTTCAAATGTTTGTTAAGAGCGTGAGCATTAGCAAATTGCGTCATTCGATTTCGGGCACTAAGCATTTGCTTTTTAAGGGACTGAATCATCGATTCATGTGATCCCTTTTAACTCCTCAACAAAAGCAATAAAGGTGTCATCGACAATGTATGGGATATGGATATTGAGCTTGTAACCGAAGAAAGCTTCAAATAGGGACATCTGAATGGCAGAATATATGAGAATATATTAAACATCCGCGATCAAATCTCTAAATCTCTTGTGTTGTTAACTGCTTTATTGTTTTCTTGCTTGTATTTGTGTGTGTTTCGATCCTAACAGCTGATATAAGGCATTTAGGCTCTTGAGTTTTGAAGATTCTATACGAACAATATTTGCATTGACCGTCGAACTAGGATTTCTTCGTCCTTGTTGTCTAATACAATCTCCGTCACCGTAACCGTCTAGGGTTCCACTAATATTTAGGTATGTGCTAGTTTTGTTTGGATTAAGGTCAAGTTACGTTGAGTAGTTTGATTGTCTATTGCTATAAAATCTCCAGTGCGTTATCAAACTTGTTTGCTTTTGAATTTTTGAAATTGGTTTCATAAATAGCGTACAATTGAACACACTCAAGTTCAGGCACCCAACCACTGTTCTCAGTTCTGACTTGATTGTTAAACATCCGTAGTTTAGAATAACGACTGAGGAAGGAAAACCGAAAGAGAGAAATTCAATGGTTAAGTTTATTGGACGGTGGGAGATTTAAATCGAGGATTTGGTATTTTAGAAATGGTAAGGTTTATTTTTCTACGAATACGATGAAGAATGTGCGAATTGATAACTTTTGTAAGGTTTATTTTTCTAATAATCATACTCTTGTTGTCACATGAACGGGGATATAGAGCTGAAAACTCCGCCGGGTACCTCATAGACCTTAAAGGATGTTCATGTCATTTCTAGCATTGAAAAGAGACTGATATCTATATTTCGATGATCAAGGATATGATGTTATGTTTGATGGGGGACAATGTAAGGTTGTGAAAGAGAATCTTGTAATTGCTAAAGGTAAATAAAATGGCACTTTATATATGGCTAAAGTTTTAGTTGATGGGGTAACATGACTAATAGATAGGTGTGCTTAGCGGATTAACACTAATAATATAAAACGTGCTACCATCTTTTAAGTGTAAACTGATGGACTAATCGATAACACATATACTCAAACTATAGATCAAGAAATATTTAAGCTATGCAAAGCAAAATAGATATAATTCTATCAAACCTGTACCTCAAATGATTATTGAATCGGTTGTAACACATACGACCAACTTGCTTTTTTATGACCATATAAATATCAAGCATTTATATCCTGAGGTAGTAATTTTAATGCTTCAAGCAATTTTAATCCTTAAAAGGATATTCATGTAGATGTCAATTTCAAGTGTCTCGTATAAATGTTTGGTAATGGCATCTATAGATTTAATTTAACTAAAGTCTCTGTTAGATTGTGACGCTGACAATTATGAGAGTGCTATCATATCCATGGACTATATTTTCTCATAATCAACGCTTGGATTTAAAAAAAAAAAAAAACCCTTGTATTATAATCTGTGTCTTATATCACACAATCTCTTTCTTTACGTTTTTTTATCTCAAAGACACCCATCATTAACCTACTTGTTTGACGTTTATGGGTGTTCGAGCTACTGATCTGAGAATGTTTTGCTTGTCAAGCACTTTGAATTTAGCCTTTGAGGTGTCTTGTTATTTCAGCAAGTCATCTTTGAGTATATATTCTTCCAGAGTTTGATATAAGTAATCTTTCTCATCAATACATTTGTTGCTATAGTATTTCCAAATATGTATTTCATTTTGGTTCGATATTGTATTGTATCGTACATAATATATTGAGATCTTAAATTTGTTTAATAATTAAGTTTGTTATATAGCTCTATTATTCATTTTTGGGATTTCACTAATCTCTTTTGCGATTATATTAGTATCTTGTAGGATATTTACCTATTTTAGAGTATTGTTATTTTATTTTAGAAATGAATTAGTGGACATTAGCACTTCTGGGGTTTTGTGTGTAACCTTGCAGGACATTTTTTTTTTTTTTTTTGGGTTTTATATATAACCTTTTATGGGGTTAAATCAACTGTGTTATAATTATTCTGGTCTTTATTTTTGTGGATGTTTATAATTGAAACCGATTTATTTTCCACATTTTGATTGTATGATTACTTCAATTCGAGCAGGTAAATTTGATGCTGGAATATGTGACATTGTCACTTTAGTTGTGTTTGTGATTACTTCATTTCAGGTTATTTTTTATATTACAAGGCTTTTCGTATTCTTATCTCCCCCTAAGACTCGGAATACTTACATATTTAATCGTCAGTTAGTATGCAGAGCTGCTATAAATATATCTCGAGTCAATCTTATAACTAGAAACTAAAACCAATATAAGTGTCTAGTTTTGTTTATGATTTTACTTTGGTACATTATGGTGGTGATATATATAGGTCGCATAACCAAATATATTAATGTGAGACATGGTTGATTTTCTTCTTGAGATTAGTTATGGTGGAGAGTATTAATTTTCAGCTGTTGGATTTTATTTGATTAGTGCAAAAACATAAAGATAAGTTTGTCCTCATGTAGACGATGATAATTCGCATATTAGCATGAGAAGTTTTTAACATTTATCTAAATAAGCATATCTTATGTCGACTACATATGCTTCTAACTACACTTCATATTATTCCCAACAATGGTCCTTATTAAACCTATCAATGAACAAAGTTTCATATTGTCGGGCGATTGCTACATTCCGATAGGTAGAGAAACTCACGTGTGACTTTATAAAGGTGCATCTTTTAAATTAATAGTTTATTGAAATGTCAACATAGAGTTTGATATATCCTCTTATCCTTTAGAATTTTCCTAAAATAATAAGGATTATTTATCCAAGTTTGTTTTTAGACGGCTTAAATGATAATTTGACAAGAGAGCACACTATACATGATTTGTATTTTGGTAACAAAACTTTTAATTTGTTTGAGGTGGTGCTCGCTGTCATTTATTTTAGTGTGACTTATCTCGTGATGAAAGTTGTTTTTAGAATTTACTAATTCTTTTTATAAAGATTTTGATAAGTGTAGGTAAGATAATTATGCTCTACCAGAGCATTCAATAAGCTACTAGCACCTAACAGTGTCTATGTTGTCAATGACAAGGAATAATTTTTATGATAGTGTAAGTTGTTTTGTTGTATATTTTATGATAGTGTTAGTTGTTTTGCTGTATACTTTATGATAGTTTTAGTTGTTTTTTTGTATACTTAGGCATTATCTTCCATGCTTGTTGTAGCTTTATTGGAGCTTCTTAGAAAGAAATTATGATTCTAACACCTTTGTATAACAATTGTTGGTCATTCTACATTTGTCGGAGATGTTTTCTTGACCCTCGTTGGGCTTTCCTTCGGTCATCGACTCATTCTATGTCAGTTAAACCCCTTATACTGTTTTGATCATGATCATCCAAGTATATATCCTATATAAAACCACAACCTCTTTTTATCCTACTTTTGTAATTTTTTTTAGCCGCATTCGTTTTAGGAAATGTGCTAGCATCAGGTGACTTTTAGTTACGAGCTTGTTTAATTTACTCCACGACCAAAATACATACTATATTCGAGTATTTTGTGAAACTAAGTTCTAGGTACATCTACGACACGAGCAGTTTAAAAGTGTGGAATAGGAAGAATATTAACATTGGTGATGTTTTCTCCATAGAGTTTCAATGCAAAGGTAATGTGGATTAGATCAGAGTTACATGTGAAGAAGGTCCTCAATGAGAGTTATTCTCTATTTTCGTTATATGTAAATATGGTGACGGATGAAGATCATGACTATAATATTTGTTTAGTGATTTTCTCCCAGGCTGCTTCCTGTCAAGTGGATTTTAGCTTCAAGGTCCTAACTAGTTAGTTGTAGCCAGGGATGTCAAGGACGATGAACTCGAGTTTGAATAAATTTGACATTGCATCTTATAATGAATATTTCATTGTCGTTAAAATATGTCTTTATTAAGTGGAACTACATGTTTATTCATGCTCTATTTGAACATTTATAACATTTGTGGACTTCAAGTTCTTGATAAAGGTTTAAGATTATTGTGTAGCTCAATTTGCTTTACAAGAGTATCAAAAACAGTTCAAGGACAAAAAATAATGAAAGTTTTTAGTCTTAGTTTGTAGAGTGTTATATATTATCCTTGTGTGTTTAAACTTATTCAAAATAACTCCACATAGTAAAACAATGACTTTACATGGTTCACTACTATAAACCTAGCTAAGCTACCTTTGAGTGACCATAATTCAACATACTCATCTATTTGTTTTGGAGTTTATGTCACATCTAGGCGGAAGCGTGAGATGATTGGGTGTGACTTCTCGGTTCAAAACACATAGATTAGAATAATATATAATCCCGGCAGTTAAATTTAACATAAACTTTCATATAATATTTTAGGATTACAACATTTATACAAAATTTGTCTAGTTAATAGACTATTACATTGAGTAATCCTAAAACCCAAAATAGATGTCCCGATCACTTCACATAAACTCCCAGCTAGTGATGGACGTGAACGTTCACATGCACGCTAAGATCCATCAAATCCAAAGTGATCCAGACACACAGCTGCCCCACATATTCATACCATATATTGAACAGGTTGAATGTATACACTAAATTATAGTACATGTCAACTTGAAAAAACATACTCAAAACAGTCAACATAAAATTGGTGAGAACATAAGTTTATTCAATAACCAAATTTTAATTGATGCATCAATAATAAACTCACAACCAAACCTGTTCATATGTCAAGTGATTCATAACTGTCAAATACAAATCACAGAATCAAATAATATAACATTCATACCCTCATTCGGCAGATGCAGGTTGACATATTCCTAAGTAGCGCTACCTATATTATTTGAAGGTTCCTCATCCGAATTAATGATTGTGTCAAAATGGCAGTAACATATCAAAATTTTCAAACTTACATCAATTTCAATAACCGTATGCATTTCCCCCAAAAAATTTATAAATCAAAAAAGGGTCATGTTACTCACCTTATTTCCAGCAACAAGTCAAATATTTTCTATAAAATAATTACCTGTTAGAATAAATCTTATTTTTTTAAAATTTTCAGCACTTATTTTATTAATTAGTGTCAAAATTCCCAACAGTAGATACGGTTACTCAAAAATTACCAAATTTTACCAGCAGTAATGTTTCAATATCTAGATTATCTCACAAAAATTCCGATTAATATCTCCCTACACGTAATTTCTTAGAACTTTCACAAGTTTCACAATAAATGGAAGAAATAGCTACATATCTCTAAAAATTCTAAAATTTATATATTCTTCCCTTTCCAATATATTAAATTTTATGTAAAATTTTCATGATTTATCTACTGTTTTACTTTCAGTTTCGATTTTCTCTTTATTAATTATCCTAAAATATGAAACTTTATCATACTAAGGAGTTAATTCACAAAATTTATTCTGTAATTCAGTTATATTACTAGGGTCATCTTATAATTTTTCCAGAATTTTACCATGTCCATATCTTTTGTTTGGTATTTTTCTTCTATTTTCATAATTTAATTATATAAATTAATATATCCCATATAATTATTCCATATTTTCTAGTTTAATTACTTCTAATATTTCCTAACAACTTTCAAATTTTATTCCCACAATCACAGTCATTTAGATTTTCAATCTAAATCATGAAACTAACAAGCATTTCAACCCTTTTAAATTCTTTGTTTTTTTTTAAATTTTTGGTTTTTATAAAAGTTATTAAACTTTCTGTTTTGAACTACTTTATTACTGATTTTTGATTGAAAATCAAGTTTTTATAAAGTTTGTACATAACTTTGATTGTTTATAATTCACAAGGGTTGGTTATGTATGTTAAACACATACATATACTTTCTTAACTTGTTAATCATAGGATTTTGAGAATCAAAACTGGTTTGAAGTAGAGAAAGGCTTAGGAGTTTGCTTCCTGGTCTCTTGATGATCCACTCGATGTGTTGGTTCTTGAATCTTGAAGGTTTGATCACAAGTATGTTGGCTTGAAGATGATGATCATATGGAGCTTTAGATGATGATGTGTGGTTGTTATGGAGACCGAGAGTGTGAGTAGAAGGTGGCGTGTGTTGGGTGTAACTTGAGAACCGAGAGAGAGATTAAACCAAGAGAGAGTGGGTCGGGAGAGGGAGCCGAGAGGTGGTGATGGCGGTTGTGGGGGGTTGTGGTTGATGGGGTGGTGGTTTGTTTATGGGGTCATCGGCCGAAGGCCATTAGTGACTAGTAATCATCACATCTAACTAGGGTGATGAGGATGCAAATTTTTAGAGGTTTAGGTGTCAAAGTATAAGGATGATGGGTGTCATTAGTTGCTAGGTGTCAAGTTCTTATGCTAATGACATCTTAGTCATTAAGTTATTGTTAGTTGAGTTAATTAGTTGCTAATCTTGTCTTAACACCTTAAGTGAGCCGAGTTCATAAGTTAAGTTTGTATGTTAGTTTGATGTTTAAGTGTTTATGTTTAGTTTAGTTTTGTTTTTGATGTCAATTCTTCCAAAGGTTAACTTGTTTGGTAATATTATCTATATATGAAAAAACAAACTGGAGGAATAGTAACTTTTCAATTGTGAACCGTTCGTTCCAAAATCAACGGCTGTGGTTCTCAATTCCCTTGAAGTGAAGGAAGCATGACACGTACCTTTGGCTGCCGACATGTGGCAACACGTCTTCTCCCTTTCTTTTCTTTTCTTCTTCTGTTGAGCGGAGGGTGATGGTAGTGTTGTGGAGGGCAAGAATCTTCAATCCCTCGAAGCACAATTCAAACTAATGAAAATAAAGTTAAGGGTTGCGTTTCTCAACTGTGGTTAGGAGCTTATTTTGATAAAATAAATGTCATCTTTAAAGCTGATCCTGATGCTTTGATCACCAAAGGTTTAGTTGCTTTACTGGTTTAATCCTTCGTATTTCACCAAAGTTTGTGTTATTGGGGTTGCAACAGAGTTTGTCGCCTTCGAGAAACAATGTGTTCTTGAATATGTTTCAGTTGATGCAAAAGAAGATGTTGGTGTTGTATGTTCGTGCTAAGGAAGGAATTGAATCAAGAACCGTGAATGTTGAGAACCCCGTTGAGGACCCGAAAGCATATATGGATCCGGGGGCAACAACTTCTGGTGTTCAGTTAAGTAACGATTCATTATAAGTAGTGTTGAGGAAGGCGACGAAGACAAAACTCTAATGATTTCAAATCAGGTTTCTCTCATGGTTCGATTTGTATTTTGTCTCCAATTCCAACCATGATTAGGGTTT
The DNA here is from genome assembly GCA_025506415.1 of Flaveria robusta. Taxonomy (NCBI): domain Eukaryota; kingdom Viridiplantae; phylum Streptophyta; class Magnoliopsida; order Asterales; family Asteraceae; genus Flaveria; species Flaveria robusta. The sequence continues at coordinate 17,888,314 of CM046459.1, read as the reverse complement.
CTCTATTGCAACGTGTGGCAATCATTCGGTGTTATGGCTGTGATTAAGGGTGTCGGCCAACGTTAACTCCCCCTCGATTGTTATAGCCCTTTGAAAGCATCTGTTGCCTCCTCCTCTGTATGATTATTTGTTGCGAGGTGAGTATCGTCGGAAACTCTAAATATCATGCCTTCTGTATCTTTGTGTAGATGAACGTTTGATTCATTATATCCTATAAAATGGACGGAATATGGGTCATTATATCTGGATCATTTTCAGCTCTGCTATTTGGGTTGATCTATAGTCTATAGGTTTGGTTTCTATAGCTTTGGGTTGGCTTCCATGTATATCACAGTTTTAATAGTTCTGTTGTTACCTAAATTGTATTATGATCAAAGAATCACTCGATGCAGGTATTATGCAAGGGAAAAAAATAAAGACAAACTCATTTGTTTAGAATACTCAAAATAGTTTCTGCAATGTATTAAAATGGAGTTTATGATATACCTAACAAACATTTTAAACTTTTATATGAAGAGTTATTGGAGTTTATGATTTAGGATGAATTCAAAATAGTTTCTACAATGTATTGATTGTTTCTATGAACTTTAGGTATCCTCAATCAGTTGCTTTTAGTTTGCAACACATTGATGTGTATGATTTAGTTCTGTTGATTTTGGAATATTTTTAGTTTTATATGCAAATTGCATCTTCATTTCTATTAATTTTGTGTATTAATCTCTGGCATTTTGTACAATTTTAGTGTATTCTTTTCATTACTATGCAAAGTGTGTTGATATGAAGACTTTCACATCCAATTGATATGAAGACTTTCACATCCAACACATGATATGCTTGTCTTGAGTAATGACAAATACAAAGGCCACCAGTAAAAAAATGGAACTAAGGGAATCTGATAAGTGTAAACATGGTACGTGGGCTCTAGCAATCGAGGGAGCCTTTGCCTTTGGTTTAGTAGACCACTACACAGGTAACTTACAGTTCTTTGACAGTTTATGCTTTAATATTTTGACACTGTTAATTATGTTTGCTTGGGATGTTTTTCATAATTGCATTGATCGGTCTGTAACAGATTTTAGTACTTTTGTAGGTTCAGTTGTTGAGGACGTATCACACGAGCTAATTAAGAAAGAACTTTCCCGGTTATAGTTTCTTTGATCCTTTAAAAAAAATAACGTGTAAGTATACACTTGCCCCATTGTTCAAAAATACAAATATGATATTGCACCTTCAGCTTGCCATAAAGCATTTGCCTTTTAAAATGTTTCGTTTTGTTTATTACAAGCTTTGATCAATAGTATAACAACTCCATTGATTATAGTTATTACTCATTTGGACATTAGAAATAAGGTAGAGAGCGAGGGAGCTCTAAGAAATTTATCACAGTAAGCAGCACATTATTTCTTACATGTTTAAAATTTACTTATTAATAAACCGTTTAGGCTTCGTAATATGTTTCGTTTCACTCAAGTCAAACCAAGAAAAGCTTCAAAGAAAATGAGTCAAGGGGGGTCAACACTCTTTGAAGATGTATCAAAATGTATTTTTATGCATAAAACCTCCTAAAATTAAATGAAATAGGAATATTTACATTTAAATTTTTCATAAATGGTAACATGTCATGTCCGCTATTTATGTGTTTTTTAATTTCCTTTGAAGTTTTCATAACTGTTGTTTTAAGCTAACCTATGAACTTGTACCTAAAGATAATTGTAATGAAGTTCACTTCAGAAATATTATTTGCCATCAAAGATAGTCCATGAGTGATGTTTTGTTTTGATTTAGTTACAGCAACCTACAAAAGCAAAGAAAAAAAGGTGGACTCGGGCGTTCCTTTTATAGTGTTTTACGTGCTACTTTTAGGATGAAAGTATTTTTTAAAGGATATTATTTGTAAATTCGTTTTGTTGTCTATACTCTATAGTGGATGAAATAAATTCAATGTTGTTGATTACGAAATAAAACTGTATGGCAATCACATATAGTTCTTTTTGGTAAATTTATTTGACTATTGAGAACCCTAATTGTGTAGTTTGGGCTTCCGTTAGTAGTAAATACTGTGTTTCTACATATAGAAATAAATTTGAACACTATTGAAAATTGTAAGATCCAATACTCAAATATGCTTTTTGCAGTTGCTGTAGATTTATTCTTTTGAAATAAAACGTACTTTTTTATGTTAACTCTAGTTATTTAGATTTATATTCGTTTCTTGATTTTCATTTTTATTTTCCAATTTTTTTATTTCAATTTCTTTTTTCATGCAGTAAAATAAGAGGTTGATAACAAATGGGTTCTTAGTGGAGTTGGTTGTTGCATGCCCCTTTGAACCATTATGGGGTTTCGATCATTTGCTCCCCACGTATTAAAGAAAGCAAGTTTTGGTAAGAGTTCTAATTGTTTATGGTAACATTTTGAGATGATGTAATCATACAGTTTAATGGTAGGATGAAATATATTGTTGGTCACGTAGATTTGGGAGGAATCATCTCTTGGATTTTGTGGTAGTGGAGAAATTTTATAATCCCATCAGCAACAACATTTTTCAATGGATGGGTTCAAATCGCTATTAAATTTGAAGCACAAGTTATTTTGATTGCCTTCATGTTTCCTTCCCGAGTACAACTGATTTTATTTCATACATTTTTTATTAGGTGTACATAATTGGATTGTTTTGTAGTGTCTGTTTTTGTTAAATCAAATTCTAAACTCTCATGTTTTATAATTGCAGATTAATACTTAATATTGGTACTATCTGGTTGTTGTACGACATTAAAATGAGAGTCGTATGTGTCACTTCTCCTCTATTGTAACTTCAAGCTTTCTTATTTAATTCCTATTAAAAACCTAGCCAGATTTCTCGGCTCAAAATTTATACATCTAAATAGCAAAACGCGCTACGAAGCGCGCGCGGTGCAGTTCCTAGTTTGATTAAGTTTTTGTTTATTATATGATAGATGAGAACATTTATTAATCAAGTAACTAATCACATAATCTTATGATTTGGTAACTAACACACATAGTTCAATAATCACAAAGTTCACAAGTATTTATATACATGCACACGTAAATATTTTTGCATGTATGCATGCATGCTCACGAAACATATGCTTGATCAACTAAACACATAAAATTCATAAAGAGTTAGTCAAATAAGAATTACCTTAACAATTCCTCAATAAAGTATATAAGTATATACTATAAATCTATAAAAATTCTTAAAATATTAGTTTACCTAACTTTGGTTTTTAGGGTTGTCACAGTTTAATATACAAACTAAAAAAATATTAAAATTAGACATCGTAAGGCATTGTTTCGAACTACTTTGATCTTAGTGTTTGAAATTCCGTTATTCACATATTAGTGTGATAATAATGTTGTAACACCTTGAATTTTAAACCTAATGAATCACTAATGTCATATCTTAAAGTTTTGTCTATAAATCAACTGAAATATATATAACTCAATTGATGTAATATGGTTTAATAAAACTCTCCTTAATTAATTGGGGCCAAAAATGTAAAAACAACTGATATGTGGTTGCTAGACGAAGCTCTAAATTTAAGCACACATATGTTATCTTTTGGCTAATTAAAAAAAATGGGTTATCAATTCATCATCCCCACCAATCCCATGATAAGGTTATCCTTATCCTTTCATTTTTTTTCTTTAAAAAATATAATACACCAAGATACAGTTGATTAAAACTCCAAACTACACCATTAATCTTGATTTTTATATCTTTCTTTTCCTTTATACTAAATGAATTGTGGCAGTCGATTTAAGATTCAAGAGCTGGTGGGGTTATTGGAGTGTTTAATTTTTCCGGAATCTAAGTATAAATGAATTGTGGCAGTCGATTTAAGATTCAAGAGCTGGTGGGGTTATTGGAGTGTTTAATTTTTCCGGAATCTAAACATCGAATTTATGAAGCACGTTGTTTATTGTTATTATTAGAGTAAATTACACGGATGGTTCGTGTGGTTGGGTCAAAATTTTGGATTTGTTCCTTAAAATTTTAAAATTGTGAATATAGTACTCCCTAATTTTATATTTATATTTTATCAGTGGTCCTTACTCTGTTAGTTCAATTAGTAATGTTAAATTTATTAAAATGACTATTTTACGTACAATGATCGTTAATGAAATCTACGCTTTATTTTAATTTTATACTTATTATTCATCAGTAATATGCTTATAATTCTATAAATATAATTTACATTTCAACAACAACGAACTTCAACATAATATACGTAATGTATGTTTAGATTGAATGCATCTCTAGTTTGATACAAAAATAAAAAATGTTTTTAGAAATGTCTTTTTTTAAACGTTCGATTTTTAACTTTTTTTTTTAACCTTTTACTTTTAGTCATCTTTCTTAAAACTTTTTGATATTTAAAGGTATTTTTAAAAGCATTATCATCTTTATTAAAACAATTCTCTCTTTAAATATTATTTTTAAAATTTTTTTCTAAATATTAACTTTAAAACCGTTTATTTATTAAATGTTTTAAAAAAAATTTAAAAAAGGCATTTAAATTAATTTTTTTTATAAAAATGACTTTTAAAAAAGTTGTGTGTTTTTATATAAAGATATTTGAAGAAATGAATGTTTCAAAAAAGAACATTAAAAAACCATTTAAAATAAATAAAAATCAAACGCTTTTAAGAATGACTTTTAGAAAAGGAATGGTTTAAAAATGTTAAAAAATGAACATTAATTTATAAATATAAAGCTTTGAATAACAGAAATATAAAGCTTTCTTTAACAGAAATAATAGTATAATATAGAAGGTAAATTAAATGGATTGTAATTGCACGTAAAGTGTCATTTTTAAAATTTTAACATGACTAACCGTTGACTAACAAGCATAGGGACCATATACGAAAGAGAAAGAAACAATAGGGACTATATTCAATATTTTTAAATACAAAATTTTTACATAACTAGAGGGACCATACATGTAATTTACCCTTATTATTATTTTGTGTAGTAACTTCTTCCTAAGAAACAACGCAATCACTAAAAACCTGTATCATTCAGGTTTCGTTTCACTCATATATAATTTGTAGAGTTGTAATGACGTATCTGATTTAACATATAAAAGTCAATTGGCGATTCATGTATCCGTCTGATCTTTTTGATTTTACGAATCGACAGTTGCAATTCTGGCACATTTAGATTGCCCACGGGTAACTTTATCTTCAAGTCGAACCAAACGAGTTTAACTACTCATTAAAAAAAAATTTTTATGTTAGCGATCATAACCAACGACAATTGACCACTTTCGTGCTAATAAAATTTTGTAAATAAAGAATAGATGAGAGAAAACAAGAGAGGAAAATTGATTCATTCTATTAGAGTTATCACAAACAATACATATAACTTATATTTATACTGCTCAAACCCTAAAACCCATACAGAATTCGTGATTGGAGCCAATGTTCATAGATCAAACCACTATAAATAAAAAAGTCTCATTACTTGAAAAAAATAAACTATACATGCCTTTCATGCCCTTTTTTTTTTTTTACTAAATTGAGTAAACTATGAGCGTTTTTTGTAAATAGTATTTATTTTTTCAATGCACATACTTAGAAATTTATTTAACGAATCTTCAAATCTCACTTTAAAAAACTCGACTCAAGATCGATTAGGTTCTAAACGAGTTGAGCCGGATCAACTTGGTTTGTATACGAGTCGATCCCGAGCTAGGTTGTTTGCCCATATGTCCCAATGCATTGTCCGGGCACCGCACTAGCATGTGTGAACTAGAAACTCAAAAGAATAACATCAGGTAGGAGGTGGCATGTAATGTTTGGCCAACAGGATACATGGCTCGTATTTGGACAGTAACTTCTTTTTTATTGTTTTGTTTGAATTTCAAGGTCATTATAAATATTTGTTTGCAAAACTAAATTTAGAGTGAATGAGCGTCCAGGTGGTTTGGGTGAGCACTTTAAACCTCACATCCACCATGCTGTTTTTAACAATCGTGTTAGATTAGCACACATTAATATTTATTAAAATATTAAGATAGTTTATCAAAAAATGAATATTATTCACTTAAACCCACATAAAATAAATCTTATAGAATGTTATCTTGTTTTTAAAAAGCATGCTTGTTTGTATAATTTTGTTGTTGATCCTGTTAATGGAAATTTGTTCAAAAATATTCACTGTCAATATGTTTTGTTACTCATACAGTAGTTGTCTAATTATATACATTATAGTACCTTTAGTAAAGCCGTGTATTACACGGATTAAAAAAATAATAATAAAAATTTTATGAAGTATAAAGTTATATTTTAAAATAAGATATGATTAAAATTACATATGACTAATAACTATAAATAATAAAATAACGATATCAACTTTTTAAACTTAAATTTTTAAACTTTTTTCCCAAAAAAGAAATTAAACATTTTCTTCAAAACAAACCGTATAAAAATGTCGTTTTAAAAGTTCTTATTATAACTCCTAATTTTAAATATTTTTAGTTTATAAGAAAATTACTTTTTAAATACACCAATTTTTAAATATTTCATTTTATAAAAATCTATTTTCTAGATAGAACATTAATTAAAAAACATCTTTCTGAATTTATTTAAAAATTATTTGTAATCTAAAAAGAAATTAAAATTATTTAATATTTTTTAATTTAGTTAATTATTTTAGAGAAGACAGAGGCGGGAAAAACAAACATAGAGGGCATAGAAATATAATTTAGAGTGGATGAGCGTCCGGGTGGTTTGTATAAGCACTTTAAACCTCACATCCACCACTGTTTTTAACAATCGTGTTAGACTAGCACCCATTAATATTTATCAAAAAGAGAAAATTATTTCATTTGAAACCATATGAAATAAATCTTACATGCAATTATAGTGAATGTTATCTTGTTTTGAAAAAGCCTGCTTGTTGTATAATTTTGTTGTTGATCCTGTTAATGGCAATTTGTTCAAAATTATTCACCGTTAATAGGTTTTGTTACTCATAGAGTAGTTGTCTAATTATATAAATTATAGTACTTTTAGTAAAATCATGTATTACAGGAATTAAAAAATAAAAAATTAAATACAATAAAAATTTAGGACAATTGCATATTTGCCCTTGTAAAATAACTCCTTATGCTGTTTTGACCATGATCATCCAAGTATATATCCTATATAAGGCCACAACCTCTTTTTATCATACTCTTGTAATGTTTTTAGCCGCATTCGCTTTAGGAAATGTGCTAGCATCAGCTTGTTGAGCTTCCCTTCGGTCATCTACATTTGTAATTTATTTAACGAATCTTCAAAGCTCACTTGAAAAACTCGAATCAAGATCGATTAGGTTGCAAACGAGTTGAGCCGGATCAGCTTGGTTTGTAAATGAGTCGATCCCGAGCTAGGTTGTTTGCCATGTTTCCGAATGCATTGTGTAGGCACCGCACTAGCATGTGTGAACTAGAAACCCAAAAGAATAATGTCATGTAGGAGGTGGCATGTAATGGGTGGCCGACCGGACACATGGCTACGTGATTGAACAATAACTTCTTTTTTCTTGTTTTGTTTGAACTTCAAGATTGTTATAAAATATTTGTTTGCAAAACTAAATTTTGAGTGGATGAGCATCCGAGTGGTTTGCGTGAGCGCTTTAAACCTCCCATCCATCAAGCTGTTTTTGACAATCGTGCTAGATTAGCACACATTAATATTTATTAAAATATTAAGATCGTTTATCAAAAAGTGAAAATTATTCATTTGAACCCACATAGAATAATTCTTACATACAATTATAGTGAATGTCATCTTTTTTGAAAAAGCTTGCTTGTTGTATAATTTTGTTGTTAATACTGTTAATGGCAATTTGTTCAAAAATATTCACTGTTAATAGGTTTTGTTACTCATATAGTAGTTTTCTAATTATATAAATTATAGTAGCTTTAGCAAACTCGTGTAATACACGGATTAAAAAAAATAAAAATTAAATATAATAAAAATTTTGTGAAGTATAAAATTATATTCTAAAATAAGATATGAGTAAAATTGCGTATGACTAATAACTATAAATAATAAAATAATGATATCAACTTTTTAAAATTTAATTTTAAAACTTTTTTTCCCAAGAAAAAAATTAAATATTTTTTTTTCCAAAACAAACCGTATAAAAAATGTCATTTTAAAAGTTCCTATTATAACTCCTAATTTTAAATATTTTTACTTTATAAGAAAAATAATTTTTAAATACAACAATTTTAAAATATTTCGTATTTTAAAAAAGATTTAATGTTTTAGAAAAAATTCTTATTTTATAAAAATTTATTTTCTAGATATAACAATAATTAAAAAACATCTTCCTTAATTTATATATTAATTACTCTATATGTTAAAAAAGAAAGGTCATGAATAGTAATTTTTCATATCTCAACCGTTGATCTTCCAATCTATGATGTTGTTGCTTTACACGTGCCCTGAAGCATCTTTCGTGGCATCGTGAATCAGAAAGGAAGATAGAGAGAATGAGGTGTGAAGATGGTCTGTGTTTGTTACTTTACACGTGCCCTGAAGCATCTTTTATGGCATTAGAAAGGAAGATAGAGAGAATGATACAAAATCAGAGTTGGGTTCATGTCAAATCTCATCGATGGCTATGAACGGGAAGTGGAGGGAAGCGACGCTGACCGACGATTCGCCTGCACCGAAACCAGGCTCGCCATCTGAGGCCGCTTCAATGGTAGACTACGGCGATTTAGTGGGGTTCACCTTACCTATACTCATCGTCTTCGTCCCTCCGCTAGAGATGAAGCGATCATGCATCGTTTTTGTTTTGTGCGTGAGCCAGGAACCATCACCATTACCTTAGTTATTTCTTGCAATAAGACCCGTAAAAGAGGTTAGTATGGCTTACTGTTGTGAAGGTGTTAGCTAATCAACATCATCATTTTTTGTTCTGTTGTTGAGTTGTAACCCATCATACTCAATGTTTTGGTACACACCAAGGCTCGATTAGAAGGTAAATTCAAGTCTAAATTTTTCAATTTTCCTCAACTTGCTAAAATTCTCGGGTGAGTACGATAGAGATATGAAAAATGGGAGATGATAAGTGTAGTTTATAACTGTAGTTTTTTACTATTCTTTTTTGTTTTAATTAGTTAACAGCTTGATATTATTGTTCTAATTATTATTTTTTGTGATTGCAATGATTCCCATTAGTTGGAGAAGGTTGAATTTCATGTTGTTTGAACTTTTGATGTCAAGGAAGTTCTAGACGCTTTCAGAGTTGTTGCAAAGTTGAGAAGTGATTCTTTAGGAGTATATATGATTTACGTGGCCTCAAATTTATGATACATCCGAAATTCAGTAATTTTTGCAAAGATTTTCTTAAACATATGTAATGTATTATCATATCAATCTATATTCAGGCGAGTAATGTCCTTGTTGTTGAGATTCTACAAAAAGATGCCTATCTAGAGTTGCTAGGGAGCATGGCAGAGCATGTGTTGGTGGGATGTAATGCTCTGTAATTTGATATTAAACTCAGATAAGTATGTAATTAGAATTAATAAATTATATTCTTAGAAAAATTCAAACTAAATTGCAGGTCGTTCAATTTCTTTGTTTGAACTATGGCTGATCTGAGGGGAGCTAGATTGGTGATACGACGGTTATTATCGATTGATTGGTATTAGGATCATATTATGAAGAATCACAATGGACACCAAGAGGTATAATATGAAAAAAAATTACAATCTTTTAATCTTATATTTAGGGTTTGTATGATTAAGTTTTTTTATCTAAGTTGGTTAATATAATATTGTATCACTACTATAAATTATATTAGTATTAAGAAATGATAACTTTAATGTCTTGAACTTTATGTTTTGGTGATGATGATTGTGAAATTTTTGACTTTGGTTCTTTATCTGGGTTATGTGATGTCACGAGCATACATTATCATGTTTTTGTTTGTAGCGTTGTGAACCTTATTTTGCAGTTTTCGTTACTGTGGAATTGCGTTCAGCAAACCAGTGGCTACCATTTTACAGTGTTTGCAGGTTGCTTCATCTCTGCTATGATGCTGACTTTGTTTCACACCTTTTTTGTGATGTGGTGTGCTTTACTCTGATCATGCATACTCGAGGAGATAATGATATATACAGAGTTTCACTCTAAAGTTGAGGTCAATGATCCTCATTCACATGGTTGCAAGCAAATGTAAGTGTATTCCACCTCGAATTGGTGTTTGAATGCGTACATTTACTTCTTTTGTCAACTTATTAAGCATTAATTTAATGATTTTTATTTTGCAATAACTTAATGAAAGGTCTATGGTTGCTACACTGCATGAAAGAAAGTTGCAAAATTCAAGTAGATATCTCTCAAACAGGTTACCATATCTTCTATCAATACCGGGCAAAACAGTCACATGTACAGCTAACACTATATCAGCCAAGAATTGGTGTTACCATTCATTTCCGGTGTGCCTACAAACAATCTACCAAAGCAGAGAAATGGGCATGTACGTCCGATTAAAAACACACGATACATCAAAATACATGTCTGTACATTTCTTATCTAAAAACACGTATACGCTAAACAAAGCAGGTTGGGCAATATTAGAATGAGAGGCAAATGTTGCAGACAAGTGATTTTTGTTCTTATATGTGCAATATTTGCCAATTATGTCTTACTAATAAATTTTAAAGTAATTCTTGGTTTACAAACTAATTTTTGATATCTCTAACTAGGTGAGAAGGATAGCAGGAACAGTAAAATGTACCCAAGTAACAGCCTTTATACCAACTCCAAACGCAGGTAAGGATGTCATTTTTAAATGTATATCTAAACTGTAATATGAAGTGTATGTGGGTCATTTTTATCCATTTAAATTTTATTTTTTGGTTACTATAACGCCATAATTTTTTTTGCTATTGGAATTATCAATACATACTTCTTTATTACATGTTCTGGGTTGATGTGGAAATTAGTTGTAGTAGATAATATAATATAAAGGTGTTAAAAAGAAGTAATATGTTTAATTACAGTTTAATATTATATGAATGCTAACTAAAACTAACTGCGTCGTAATATTATATAAATTCAAAAGTTCTACTCATTGTGTGCAACCATGAACTTCAAACTTAGATTACTTGAGAATCATTTATTTCAGTTATGAGGGTGCACTTTTATACTTTTATGGATGAAGATAACCAAGCATTTTGTCACATGGAATTGAAGGGATTGCAGGTCGTAAATGACAATGTACGGTTGGATGGTTTTCGGTTGGAAACAAAGTGTGGTGTGTAGAAAACTAGAAAGTATTAAATCCAAAGGATTTTAGTTGTCATTTAGTAACATTATCAGGCCATGGAAGCTGCTTATAAAGTAGTTTGCTACTCATGTATCTAAGCAAACGATTACTATGCTAAGGTATAGCTAAGGTATAACTCAATCGTAAAACGAATCCCCGCCGCAACGCGCGGAGGTTATAGAACTAGTTATTTGTAATCTAAAAAGAAATTAAAATTACTTAATAATTTTTAATTTAGTTAATTATTTTAGAGCAGAGAGAAGAGAAAAAAACAAACTTAGAGGGCATTGGAATATAATTTAGAGTGGATGAGCTTCCGGGTGGTTTGAATGAGCACTTTAAACCTCATATCCACCGGGTTGTTTTTAACAATCGTGTTAGACTAGCACACATTAATATTTATTAAAATATTAAGATGGTTTATCAAAAAGGGAAAATTATTTCATTTGAAATCACATAAAACAAATCTTACATGCAATTATAGTGAATGTTATCTTGTTTTGAAAAAACCTGCTTGTTGTATAATTTTGTTGTTGATCCTGTTAATGGCAATTGTTCAAAAATATTCACTGTTAATAGGATTTGTTACTCATAGAGTAGTTGTCTAATTATATAAATTATAGTACTTTTAGTAAAATCATGTATTACAGGAATTAAAAAATAAAAATTAAATACAATAAAAATTTAGGACAATTGCATATTTGACCTTGTAAAATAACTTAATTGCATATTTGCCCAATTCAAAATTAAAATTGCATATATCCCCTCCTTTAATCTTTTTAATTGCATATTTTACCCAAATCACAACCAAAATTGCATATATCCCCTTTTTAATTAAAAAATTTCAGATTTACCTATTTTGATTTTTTTTTATTAAAAATAAATTGTAGATTGATTTATTTAAAATTTTCAAATTCATATTCACCAATTTTTAGCTTGTTTTTTTTTTCTTTTACATTTTTTAGTTTTTATTTTTGTTTTTTAATCATATTTTACTAGTGAGTTTTAGTTGTTGTTTAAACTTTTTTCTTTTTGTGTTTTTTTAATAATTTTATTTGTTTATGTTGAGTCTATTTTTTATCAAATTTTTAGAGTAACAATAATAATATACAATACAAATATCAAACTTTTAATTTGTTACAGAACTAACAAATTATGACAAAAACAATCACACACAGTCATGAGTAAAATAGTCATCCTATAATTTATTATTAATAAAATATCAAAACAAGTTAATTTAATATTATTTTTATTAAAGAAAGGTTTATGTACAATTTTGGTTTTAAGTTGGATAAATATGCAATAAAATACATTAAGGAAGGAATATACGCAATTTTGATTTTGATTTAGGTAAATATGCAATAAAGATTTGATAGTATTTTTAGTGTGACTTATTTCGTGATGATAGTTGTTTCTAGAATTTACTAATTCTTTCTATAAAGATTTGATAAGTGTAGGTAAGATAATTATGCTCTACCAGAGCATTCAATAAGCTATTAGCACCTAATAGTATCTATGTTGTCAGAGACAAGGAATATTTCTTATGATAGTGTAAGTTGTTTTGTTGTATATTTATGATAGCGTTAGTTGTTTTGCTTTAGTTGTTTTACTGTATACTTTATGATAGTGTTAGTTGTTTTGTTATATACTTAGACTTTTGTCTTCCATGTTTGTTATAGCTTTAGTAGAGCTTCCTAGATAGAAATTATGATTCTAACACCTTTGTATAACAATTGTTGGTCATTCTACATCTGTTGGAGATGTTTTCTTGACCATTGTTGGACCTCCCCTTGGGTCACCGACTCATTCTATGTTAGTTTAAACCGCTTGTTTTGATCATGATCATCCACGTATATGCCCTATATTAGGGGTGTTCAAAAATATCTGAATCCAAGAATCAGATCCGAAAATCTGAAAATTCGAATCCAAAATGCCCAAATTTTCGGATATCTGAAAATTCGGAAATTCGGATTCGGGTTCGAATAGTGATTTTCAAAAGTTTCGGATACTCGAATATCCGATTAACCAAAAACTAAAAAATATTTTTTTATTTTTTAAAATTTTAAACATATTTTTATTTTAGATTGAGATTTTTTAGTGTATATTGAGACTTTATGATATGAGTTGGTTTTTTATATTATTTTTTATAATAGCATATGTCTAATTATCGTAAAAAAATAAAAAAAATAAAAAAATAAATAATAAATTTCGCATATCCGAAATTTCAGATACGGATTCGAATAGTGATTTCTACTATCGAAAATTTTTGGATATCCGAAATTTCGGATATCCGACTTTAAACACCCCTACCCTATATAAGGCCACAACCTCTTCTTTCCTCCATTTGTCATGTATTTTTAGCCGTATTCACTTCAAGAAATGTGCTAGCATCGGTTGGTTGTGTTTAGTGACTTTTAGTTATGAGTTTGTTTAATTTACACTACAACCGGAATATATACTATATTAAAGTATTTTGTGAAACTAAGTTCTAGGTACAACTATGATAGGAGCATTTTAGAATTGTGGAATAGGAAGAATATTAACATTGGTGATGTTTTCTTCATAAAGTTTCAAATTCAGAGGTAATGTGAAAAAGATTAGAGTTACTTGTTAACCAACTTTAAATCTTACAAACGTTAGAGGATAAATTCGTAATATCCTAATGAGCTTTTTGAGATAGGGTCAACCTATAATAGTAAAAAATAATTCTTAAACTTCCTCTCCATGTGAAGAAGGCAAATTCGCTATTTACGTTATAAGTAAATATGGTAACGGATGAACATCATGACTATAATATTACGTTATAAGAAAATATGGTGATGGATGAAGGTCCTAACTAGTTAATTATATAGTTGTAGACAGGGACATAGAGGACGACAAACTCAAGTTTGAATAAGTTTGACATTGCATCAAATAATGAATATTTCATTGTGGTTAAAATATGTTTTTTATTAAGTAGAACTACATGTTTATTCATGCTCTATTTGAACATTAATAATATTTGTGGACTTCAAGTTCTCGATAAAGGTTTAAGATTATTGTGTAGCTCAATTTGTTTTACAAGAGTGTCAAAAACAGATCAATGAACAAAAATAATGAAAGTTTTTAGCCTTAGTTTGTAGAGAGTTAAATATTGTCTTTGTGTGTTTAAACTTATTTAAGATAACTCCACATAGCAAAACAATGACTTTACACTTATGGTTCACCATCTTTTCGTTTAAGTAGCATAAACCTAGCTAGGCTACCTTTGAGTGACCATAATTTAACATATTCATCTATTTGTTTTGGAGTTTAATATACAAACTAAAAAAAAAATATTAAATTAGACATCGTAAGGCATTGTTTCAAACTACTTTAATCTTAGTGTTTGAAATTCAGTTATTCACATATTAGTGTGATAATAATGTTGTAACACCTTGGATTTTAAACCTAATGAATCACTAATGTCGTATCTTAAAGTTTTGTCCCTAAATCAACTGAAATATATATAACTCTATTGATTTAATATGGTTTAATAAAAACTTTTCTTAATTATTTGGAGCAAAAATGTAAAAACAACTAATATGTGGGTGCTAGGCAAAACTCTAAAGTTAAACACACATATGTTATCTTTTGGCTAACTAAAAAAAGACAAAATATCAAATCACGCCCTTTAGGTTTATAGAAAATTACAGCTATCATTCTTTATCTTCAAAAAGTACTCTAATCATTCTTTATATATACTTTTCATAACAGATTACGTCCTTTAGACTAACGGGTGTTAATTTTCTCGGTTAAGTCAAGGGCATTTTAGTCTTTCTACTCTTTAAAGGACTATTTTTGAAATTTTAAACCTAATTTAAATAACATTTTTTTGTAACTAACGTTAATTTCAAAATTTGTTCTACATATAATTTTTTAAATTATTTTATTTTAATAAAGATATAAAAGTAACATATATTATACAAATTAATAAATTTTATCATAACTTTTAATAATATAAATTATAATTAGTTAATAATTATTTATTAACTAATTTGAATTTATATTATTAAATTTGTGTTAATATTATTATGTTAAATATAAAATTTAGACACATAACAACTTTTATTAATTTATAAAACATTATATATATTACTAATTATCAAATATATTATGCATCATAATTTGTATCTTATATTTAGTGGTTGTATCCGTTTTTGTTTTTCTTTATCTATATTTTTTTTACTTTTAACCCTAATACTTTCAAAATCGTATACAATTGTATATTATAATTTTTTAATTTCAACTTTGGTCGCTTATACTTTTCATCTTTTATAAACTTTTTGTGTTACATTCGGAGTTAACAAGTCGCAACGTACGTGTATGATTCCACGTGTTTATGCATGTTTTTTTTTAGTTTATCAGCCACGTCAAAACTCGCAGGTCCTAGATTAACTTAGTTATTGTTTTTAATTTTTATGTTTCACGTGCGTAATTCAATGTTCTTACGTCTATTTTCCGTTTAGTTTTATTTTTTCGTTTTTACTTAAAACTAGAATATATTTTTAGTTAAAAAAACATATGAGGAACGATTCATGAAATTAGTTAAAACTTAATTAAAAAAAAAATCATAGGTGACCCTCTCTCTTAATCACTATTATATCTTAGATTAAAAAACAAGTTTAACGTAGTAATCTATAATTTTATAAAAATATCTTGTAAAAAATATTAAAGGTAAAGTATATATGGTTAAGGGCGTAAATATAAAAAATAATAATACTATTTACATAATTTATATTTATATGTAAAATGTTGATGAAAATGATTAAATAATATATGTTATCTTATATATAAAAATCATATGTATATGTATGATTGTAGAAATGCATAAATTAATTAAAAAGTAAAAGAGTTGCAGAAAACGTCTTTTATGTTTAATTACATAAATAGTCCTTTAGATGTAAAAAGACCAATTTACCCTTAACTTAACAGAATAAATTAATAGCAGTTAGTGTAAATTAAGGATGAAATATGTTATAAAAGATATACATAAAGGATGATTAGAATAATTTTTAAAGATAAAGGATGATACATGTAATATTTTATAAACCTAAAAGACGTTTTCTGTAATTGTCCTAAAAAATGGGTTATAAACTCATCATCCCCACCCATCCCATGATAAGGTTATCTCTATCCTTCCATTTTTTCTTAAAATCTTTCTATTCTAATAAAAGGGTAACTAAGAGTGACACATGACACCATCACATTCACTTCTATCAAAATTTTTTCGTTTCTCTCTCTTATTAAATAATAAAATAATTACTAATAATTTTATTTAATTTTTTTAGATTAAAATAAATAAATTAAGAAAAAGATTCTTTTTATTCATGTTATTTCTAAAGCAATGAATTTTTATAAAAAGAAATTTTTCTAAAACATCAAACTTTTTTAAACATACGAAATATTCTAAAATAAGTGTTTTTAAAAATAAAAATTTATAAACCAAAAATACTTAAAATTGAGATTTTTAGTAATAAAATTTTTAAATTGATATTTTTTTAAATAGTTTGTTTTGAAAAAAAATATTTAGTTTATTTCTAATTTTAGAAGTCAAAGTTTATTTTGGTAATCATTAATAAACTTTTGGTAATCATTAATGGTCAAATGTTTATTTTTGTAATTTTCCTTTCAAAAAAGCAACATCCTTGTACACTATGCTATAGTAATAATACAATTACTGTTCTACACCATGCTACAGTAATAGTACAACTACAATTCATTTGGTTTTTTTTAACAGTATATAATAATTATATATTATATATTATATATATATTTTTCAAAGATTATATTTAAGGAAAAAGAAAAAGGTAAACGAATAAATCATATATTGACGCGTTAAAAAATATATTGTAATAATTACATTTGGAAAGTAATTTGGTTAAAGATCATCTTCAAGATTTGACAACGGTCTGAAAATCCGATACGAATAAATGACTGGATTCACCCACCATTTGAAAACTTATTACAACGTCAGTCAGTCAATCTGCTGATGAAATTCAACAAGTACGCTATCATGGATTCACAATCTCCATCTTCAAATCAATCAATCAAAAACCGTAAATCAATCAATCAAAAGCTGTTGATCCGCTTGCTTATAACAGAGTTTGTTTTCCTTTTCGTTTTCGATTTCAATCTGCAATACAATGTCGATGATTATGAAACTCGCGTTACAGATTCTAGGGTTTCGCGATGCTTTTGATTCATGTAGTTTGAGGAACATCGAGAAGATCAGTCCGGTGGTTCTGCTTCCACCGTCGATGGTAAGCATTTGATCACTATTTAATTTGTAATCTATGATCTGTCTGTTCTTTTATCAGTTCTAGACGTTTGATGCAAGGGTTTCAGGATTGTGGTACCAAAAACACAAATAATTTCAAGAGCAGTGACGACTATTCAGAAAAACGTGATGATTCTTCAGAAAAACAGGACGATTCTTCAGAAAATCATGATGATTCTTCGAGGCATTTGAAGGAGGGAGATGATGCTGATGACTCAACTAACTCCACTGAGGAGAAGGCAAGGTAGGTTCAGGAGTCGTGCACAGAACATATATAACAAAACAGGTGATTTCTCGCTTCTGATTTCCCTTTACATAGTTTTCATGTTCTTGATTCTGATTTCTACAATTTCTTTATTGTGAGTCCAATGTTCTTGACTTGGGAGATACCAGGGACATCCCTAAACTGTCCAATGTTCTTTGACCTCAACATCACTTCAAGAAAGTACCAATTTTCTCATGAAATCTTCTGGTAAGATCACTTCAACCTTGAAAACATTATACTCATCCGATTTAGGGTTACAATCAAGCTCTAACTTTTGATATTTGTTGCTCGGCTTCATCTGTAACAACTTGATTGCAATTTCACAGAAACAATGAGTCAGAATGCTGGGACACAAGTCTGCTGGTCATGAACAGGGAGATGAAAAGGAATACAACAGGAGTTCAGGAAGAAACCTACAGGTTTTGCTGTATTCATACATAAGTCACTAGACTTTATTGTTGTATGTTTATATCTCAGCTTACATTGATGACCGCATTGAAGTTGAAGCTGTTTTACAAACAAAACCAAGTGATGATGATGCTACAGAACACTGAGAAAACTCAAGAATTGGTTCCACAATATCTTTTGTGTTAATAGAAAATGAGTTGGGAGGTTTTGGAGACCAAGTTGCTACCACTTCCCCTGAGCTGCATCATATGATGGACAATATGCAATTGGGTCAGAACCACATGGGCACCAAAACAGGTGATTTCTCGCTTCTGATTTCCCTTTTCATAGTTTTCATGTTCTTGATTCTGACTTCTACAATTTCTTTTTGTGAGTCCAATGTTCTTGACTTGGGAGATACCAGGGACATCACTTCAAGAACATTCAGTGAAACAGAGATTACTCCAAAACAGGTGATTTTATCTCTTTCTCGCTTCTGATTTCCCTTTTCATACTTATTGTTTTCTTGATTCGACAGATATTGTGCTTTGTTGGTGGATGATTGTGGGTTATTCAAGGTCTACCAATTCTTTTTATGAGTCCAATGTTCTTGGCAAGGGAGATACTAGGGACATTCGTAAGCCTCCCTCATTACAGCTCTTCTTTGACCTCAACATCACTTCAAGAAAGTATGAAAATCAACTGGGGAGTAACTGTTGAAAGCTCTGTGAGGCTTAAAGGTAGGTTCAGGAGTCGTGCACAGAACATATATAACAAAACAGGTGATTTCTCGCTTCTGATTTCCCTTTTCATAGTTTTCATGTTCTTGATTCTGAGTTTAACAATTTCTTTTTGTGAGTCCAATGTTCTTGACTTGGGAGATACCAGGGACATCCGTAAGCTGTCCAATGTTCTTTGACCTCAACATCACTTCAAGAAAGTACCAATTTTCTCATGAAATCTTCTGGTAAGATCAGTTCAACCTTGAAAACATTATACTCATCCGATTTAGGATTACAATTAAGGTCTAACTTTTGATATTTGTTACTCGGCTTCAACTGTAACAACTTGATTGCAATTTCACAGAAACAATGAGTCAGAATGCTGGGACACAAGTCTGCTGGTCATGAACAGGGAGATGAAAAAGAATACAACAGGAGTTCAGGAAGAAACTTACAGGTTTTGCTGAATTCATACATAAGTCACTAGACTTTATTGTTTTATGTATATATCTCAACTTACGATTAAACACATACGATACAGAGATTACTCCAAAATCAAGGAAGGTTCAGGAGTCGTGCACAGAACATAACAAAACAGGTGATTTTATCTCTTTCTCACTTCTGATTTCCCTTTTCATAGTTTTCATGTTCTTGATTCTGCAGACACTGTGGTTTGTTGGTGGATGATTGTGAGTTTTTTACAACTTCTTTTTGTGAGTCTAATGTTCTTGACTTGGGAGATACCAGGGACATCCGTAAACTGCCCAATGTTCTTTGACCTCAACATCACTTCAACTCGGGAATAACTGTTGAAGCTATGTAACAATTTTCTCATGAAATCTTCTGGTAAGATCAATTCAACCTTGGAAACATTATACTCATCAGATTTTGGACAACTACACATAACTATTGTTTGTGAATCAGCAAAAAGTCTATAGGCTTTTTTTCCTTCTTTTATTTTATTTTCGACAACTACACATAACTAATGTTTCTAATATTTTGTTGCTATATGTTATTTCAGCCTTATTAACTCAGGTTTATGCTCTCATGAGAGAAAGAGACACACTAAGTAGAGAGCAAAATAAAAGAAGTGAATGCCACCACTCTTTTAAAGGAAAAGGATGATATAATCACTCAAGTTATGGCAGAAGTTACACAATCGTATCATTTTGTGTGACCACAAACTGAAATGAGGGTTTAAACAACAAACATAACCAGTAAATTCCACTCATAGCAGAAGCTATTGGTAGAGTATAGGGTGGGCGGGACAAGGGCAAACCTGTTGTGTATGAGTATCAAGCTTAATCTGTTTCAATTGTTTATGCTTGAGAGAAACGATTTTGACTACTAATACTTGACTAAAATAGTTTTAACATTCTCTAAAGGCCATCATTCCTTCTAATTTATAAGGTTAAGAGCTTTCAAAGAAACAAGCTGTTCAAGAATCTACAATCAGGAAACAATATGCAAAGGTATGCGATAGAATATACTGTTTTGCCTTTAAAAGCTATAACTGTTTTGTTTCACATGTTCTTTTTGTTTTTGAGTAACCTTCTAGACTAATTATATAATTGTTAAGATGTTTATCACAAAAATCCATACAATTGAAACACTTCTCTGAGTGTAAATACTTCTTTACAGGTAAATACTTCTCTAGAGTCAAAAGAGAAGATGTTTTTCGAGTACAAGTCTGGAAAATGGTTTCGGACCTTCATTTTTTATTTATTTATCAAAACTGCTATTTAAATGACCAAAAATGACATTATTTGATTAAAATGAAGATTTCATTTGACATTATTTTCATTCTATCCTCTAATAGCCACTTTTGTTGCAGCCAAACTGTTTATCCAAAACTGATTATGCCAACTAATCAGAAGCTGAATCTGAATCTGAATCTCTGTATCCAAACATAAAAAGTTAAAAACTGAGTGTTGCATTTTGCAGAGCTGTCGTTGTCATGATTAATAACATTTTTAAAAACATCTAGATTGAAGAGAACAAAATGGAGAGTTTAGAAAAAGACAAAGCTGCCACAGAGAAGCTGCTGCAAGAAAACAATAGATAAGAACAAAGCGGAACTTGCAGCACCAAAAGAACACTTGATGAATGCACTGAATCCAGCCAAGGAAGAAAAATCACTAGCTGAGGCCCCGGCCAACAATGAACTCGAGAATTGTTTAAGGGAGACTGAAGAACGAGAAGCTATGCTAGTTCAAACTTTGAAAGAGTTGAGGCAAACTCTGAGCAGGAACGAACAGCAGGTTTCTGGTTTCTGTCTGAATTTACTAAAACGAACAGCTGGTTGGTGTTAAAACGTGTCTTTTTTTTTTGGTACAGGTCAAAAATGGGCTAGGCTGGTTTGGGTGACCCATAAACAGTTTTCCTATCTAATTAAAATTTTTATGATTAAATTCATTAATTAAGATTAGAAAGCAAATTTAAATATACAACAAACAATTTAGAAGGTTAAACAATTATTAAGATGGGTGGGTCAGATGGGTTTTGTAATGAGCTTGGGTTAATCAAGCCCATTTTTGGTAGGGGTTGATTTTTTTTTTTTATTTTGAAAATTCTTTTATAAATAATTGAATGTGGTAGTTATGATCAAGAAACAATATTATTACGAAAGTAATCTAAATCTTTGAATAAAATTATTTAGGTGGTTATATGCATTGAAAATAGATTTTTAAGGCGACTTTCAACACGAGTTGCCCGTCGTAAGAACCATTTTGACCCGTTTTTCTTTTAGCTAATTTTTATTATCTATTCTAGTTGACCCTTTTGAGTTAAACACAAACAAATCAACCCATTCATAAATAGTATATATATGTGTCTATTTTATTTTAAGTATAAATTTTTTATATCTATAAACTTTCCTGAACTCATTTTCAGGATGCAGAGGACAAAGCTGCATCTATAGAGGAAAGAGACCGTTCTGTTAGTGCACATTTATCCTGGACGTTATCCCGGATTAATGTTCTTGAAGCTCAGGTGCTTTTGTTTCCCTCTCCTTAATAGGGTGGGTTGGTTAGCGAGTCAAATTAGGTAAATTTTGTTATTGGTCGGGGTGGGTTGATCGGAGCACTTGTACAAAATATTTTAATTATTTATAAATAATAATTGTGTTAAATATGATTACAAAATTACATTTTTTCCTATTATAATATTATTATAATATTATATTTTCATCATCAAAATGATTTAAGAGATAAAATTACCCGATCAACCCATAAATCAAATCAAGTAAAATAAATGAAGAAGATAGGTAATTCTACGTTATTGGCTCTCCGTTAGGCTTGAAAAGAAACTGGAGAGAAGATTACACAATCGAAGATAATCAATTCGATCAGCTTAGCTATGACCCTTTTTAAATGTTTTTTGAACCTTTTACTTTTAGTCATCTTTCTTAAAACTTTTTGATATCTAAAGGTATTTTTAAAAGCATTATCATCTCTATTAAAACAATTCGCTCTTTAAATATAATTTTAAATTTTTTTCTAATTATTATTTTTAAACCGTTTATTTATTAAATGTTTAAAAAAATTTTAAAAAAGGCATTTAAATTGATTTTATTCTATAAAAATGACCTTTAAAAAAGTTCTGTGTTTTTATAAAAAGATATTTGAAGAAATGAATGGTTTCAAAAAGAACATTAAAAAACCATTTTAAAAAATGAACGCTTTTAAGAAAGACTTTTAGAAAAGGAATAGTTTAAAAATGTTAAAAAATGAATATTTTAATAATAAAATAATTTAATAATATAAAGCTTTGAATAACAAAAATATAAAGCTTTCTTTAATAGAAATAATAGTATAATGTATAAGGTAAATTAAATGGATTGTAAATGCAGGTAAAGTGTCATTTTTACAATTTTTAACATGACTAACTGTTGACTAACAAGCATAGGGACCATAGACGAAAGAGAAAAAAACATTAGAGACTATATTCAAGATTTTTAAACTTTAGGGACTAAATACAAAATTTTAACATAACTACAGGGACCATACATGTAATTTACTCTTATTATTTTGTTTACTAACTTCTTCCTAAGAAACAACGCAATCATTAAAAACCCGTATCATTCATGTTTCGTTACACTCATATATAATTTGTAGAGTTGTAATGACGTATATGATTAAACATATACAAGTCGCTTGGCGATTCATGTATCCGTATGATCGTTTTGATTTTACGAATCGATAGTTGCAATTCTGGCACATTTAGATTGCCCACCGGTAACTTTTTCTTCAAGTCGAGCCAAACGAGTTTAACTACTCATTAAAACAAATTTCTATGTTAGCGATCATAACCAACAACAATTGACCACTTTCGTGCTAATAACGTTTTGTAAATAAAGAATGGGTGAGAGAAAACAAGAGAGGAAAATTAATTCATTCTATTACACTTATCACAAACAATACATACAACATATATTTATACATAATGCTCAAACCCTAAAACCGATAAAGAATTGGTGATTGGAGCCAACGTTATCTTGTTTTGAAAAATCATGTTTGTTGTATAATTTTGTAGTTGATCCTGTTAATTACAATTTGTTCAAAAATATTCACTGTTAATAGGTTTGTTACTCATAGAGTAGTTGTCTAATTATATAAATTATAATACTTTTAGTAAACCCGTATATTACACGGATTAAAAAAATAAAAATTAAATACAATAAAAATTTTAGTAAACCCGTAAAAAATTATATTCTAAATAAGATATAATTAAAATTACGTATGACTAATAACTATAAATAATAAAATAATGATATCAACTTTTTAAACTTTAATTTTTAAACTTTTTTCCCAAAAAAAAATTAAAAAATTTTTTTCAAAACAAACCGTGTAAAAATGTCTTTTTAAAAGTTCTTATTATAACTCCTAATTTTAAATATTTTTAGTTTATAAAAATATTTACTTTTTAATTTATAAAAATATTTACTTTTTAAATACATCAATTTTAAAATATTTCATATTTTAAAAAAGATTTAATGTTTTAGAAAAAATTCTTATTTTATAAAAATTTGTTTTCTAGATATAACATTAATTAAAAAAAAATCTTTCTTAGTTTATTTAAAAATTATTTGTAATCTAAAAAGAAATTAAAATTATTTAATATTTTTAAATTTAGTTAATTATTTTAGAGCAGAGAGAGACGGGAAAACAAACTTAGAGGTTATAGGAATATTATTTAGAGTGGATGAGCATCCGGGTGGTTTGCATGAGCACTTTAAACCTCTCATCCACGAGTTGTTTTTAACAATCATGTTAAATTAGCACACATTAATATTTATTAAAATATTAAGATGGTTTATCAAAAAGAGAAAATTATTTCATTTGAAACCACATAAAATAAATCTTACATGAAAGTATAGTGAATGTTATCTTGTTTTGAAAAAGCCTGCTTCTTGTATAATTTTGTTGTTAATCCTGTTCATGGCAATTTGTTCAAAAATATTCACTAACGAGTGAGGTTACCCTCGCGTTGCGTCGGGTAAACTAACAGGGGAAGATAAATGAAGGTCAGCACGTCATCTTCAGCCACCGCTCAAGATGGCTCCAATTTACCAAGAAGGTCGGCATCGGGGAAAAGGGACTGAATAAGAGTAGGAGACATATAACAATAATAATAAGGCCACTTTACAAACACGTAATGCATTAGAAAATTACATCTACAATACCTCACAAAAATAACACATGGTAGAATCAAACCAAGGTTTCACATATAATTAAATGTTTGTAATTTTGTATACATACTTTGATGTTATCCCTGCTTCAAGATGGGTCAAAGTGCAGATTTTACCAATATGTGTTAAGGCTTGACATAGTAATCCATAAAGATCAATTGAACAATTTTCAACCTACAACTGACACTAAAATACATAAATGAATTGATACCAATGAAACCACACAATGATCAGCATTATCAAAAGGGATCCAAATCAAACACACAATAACCTAAAAAAAACTTACGATGACCCACCTGCAACATGTCAAAAAACACATGAGCACCCAAAGAACATCATCTGGTTGATTTCAAACACTTTGAGCTTCTTAGCTTTGTAATGTGAATTAGTAAGGAAGCAAAATGAAGCAACTCCGTGCAAAAGATATGTTTGTTTTTGTACTTGTGGCTGTTGCACAAAGAATTTAGCAAGTTAGCAACCTATATATTAAAGTGTAAATATAGAAAATTAAAGTCAATACAATATAAATTCTTTGTGATACAAATCAAATTAAGAAAGGATTAAGGATTAAGGTTTTTATATGGCTAACTAATTTAGTGGCAACTAATATACTTTTACCTTTTCATTGTAACATAGACATTAGCAAAGTTCAAAGCATCACGCATTAATATCATGTGGGTTTCAACTTTCAAGTTGTCCCGCGTTTCTTGATGCACTGGTCCTAGCTTTTCGTTTCAGTTGTCCTAGCTTTGTAAGTGCATGTTACTAATCAGTATATTTTTAAACCCATACCAGACTGTATACGAAGAGGTGATGCGACGGAGCGCCCAATGACATCGTGTTTGCCCATGATATGATACACTGACATGAAGCCTTCACACCATCACAACCACCGCAGTATAGGCGGTTGTTTAAGACCCTCACCATCGCCGCTATGCCGGTGGTTTTCTCCTCCGCCACACACTTCTCGACCGAATACGACTCATATTCATCTTCTTCGCTTCATCTCTCTTTCTGATTCTGCATCTTCATCCGTTTCTCTGCTTCACTCTCTCTGGTTATGGTTGAACCCTAGATTAAGAACCCCAAAATCCAAGAATGAGTATCGGTCTAATGTTGATGAAGAAAGCGATGAAAAAGATACCAAAGTTACCTCAGATTTTGATTTAGTAGGCTGCATGCCCGTGTTGCCCTGAATTTGCACCGTTAACCACCATTTGTATGATTTTCTTGCACAATTTGGAGGTTAGCAAGATGGGAACATGATTTGCAATCTGATCTAGACTCATGAGGAGAGATCGAGAAAACGTAAAGAGCGATGAGATCGAGCGGGTGATGCAGAGACGTTAAAGGAGAGAAGGACTGTGTAACCAGTAATGCATGCCCGGCTGGGTGGGTGGTTGAAGCTACAGTCATCAAATCTAAAAAAGTCTCACATGCATTGAGCAATTGTACCTTCTGCATAAGACCTTGTATTTTACTGCTAACGTCACTTTCAAATATAAAAGTATATAATAGGTTTTATTACTCATAAAGTAGTTGTCTGATTAAATAAATTATAGTAACTTTAGTAAACTCGTGTATTATATGGATTTAAAAAAATAAAAATTAAATATAATAAAAATTTTATGAAGTATATAAAATTATATTCTAAAATAAGATATGATTAAAATTGCGTATAACTAATAAATATAAATAATAAAATAATGATATCAACTTTTTAAACTTTAATTTTTAAACTTTTTTACCCAAGAAAAAAATTAAACATTTTTTTTTTAAAATAAACCGTATAAAAAATATCGTTTTAAAAGTTCTTATTATAACTCCTAATTTTAAATATTTTTAGTTTATAAGAAAAATTACTTTTTAAATACACCAATTTTAAAATATTTCATATTTTAAAAAGCATTTAATGTTTTAGAAAAATTTCTTATTTTATAAAAATTTATTTTCTAGATATAACACTAATTAAAAAACATCTTTCTTAATTTATTTAAAAATTGTATGTAATTTAAAAAGAAATTAAATTATTTAATATATTTTAATTTAGTTAAATATTTTAGAGCAGAGAGAGGTGGAAAAAACAAACTTAGAGGGCATAGGAATATAATTTAGAGTGGATGAGCGTCCGGGTGGTTTGCATGAGCACTTTAAATGTCACATCCACGAGGCTGTTTTTAACAATCGCGTTAGACTGGCACACATTAATATTTATTAAAATATTAAGATGGCTAATCAAAAAGGGAAAATTATTTCATTTGAAACCACATAAAATAAATCTTACATGCAATTATAGTGAATGTTATCTTGTTTTGAAAAAGCCTGCTTGTTGTATAATTTTGTTGTTGATCCTGTTAATGGCAATTTGTTCAAAATAGCACTCATTGTGCACGCTGTCCAGGAAAACAACTAAAATAATGAAAAATCTGTCTACTTGTTAAGGCCTATCCTTTGATTTATTTCTGTTTCGAAGATTCTGAATTTAGCCTAATGCTTTTAAAGCTCTAGTAAAGGCATATGTGGTTCTTCACTGTTAATATGTTTTGTTACTCATAGAGTAGGTGTATAATTATATAAATTATAGTACCTTTAGTTAACTCGTGTATTACACGGATTAAAAAAATAAAAATTAAATATAATAAAAATTTTATGAAGTATAAAATTATATTCTAAAATAAGATATGATTAAAATTGCGTATGACTAATAACTATAAATAATAAAATAATGATATCAACTTTTTAAACTTTAATTTTTAAACTTTTTTTCGCAAGAAAAAAATTAAACATTTTTTTCAAAACAAACCTTATAAAAAAATGTTGTTTTAAAAGTTCTTATTATAACTCCTAATTTTAAATATTTTTAGTTTATAAGAAAAATTACTTTTTAAATATACCCCAATTTTAAAATAATTTATATTTTTAAAAAAATTAATATTTTAGAAAAAAATTCTTATTTTATAAAAATTTATTTTCTAGATATAACATTAATTAAAAAACAGCTTTCTTAATTTTTTTAAAAATTATTTGTAATCTAAAAAGAAAATAAAATTATTCAATAACTTTTTAATTTAGTAAATAATTTGAGAGTAGAAACATGCGGGAAAAACAAACTTAGAGGGCATAGGAATATAATTTAGAGTGGATGAAAGTACGGGTGGTTTGCATGAGCACATTAAACCTCACATCCACTAGGCTGTTTTTAACAATCGTGTTAGACTAGCACGCAATGATATTTATTAAAATATTAAGATGGTTTATCAAAAAGGAAAAATTATTTCATTTGAAACAACATAAAATAAATCTTACAAGCAATTATAGTGAATGTTATCTTGTTTTGAAAAAGCCTGCTTGTTGTATGATTTTGTTGTTGATCCTGTTAATGATAATTTGTTCATAAATATTCACTGTCAATAGGTATTTTTACTCATAAAGTAGTTGTCTAATTATATAAATTATAGTATCTTTAGTAAACCAGTGTATTACACAAATTTAAAAAAATAAAATATAATAAAAAATTTATGAAGTATAAAATTATATTCTAAAATAAGATATGATTAAAATTGCGTATGACTAATAACTATAAATAATAAAATAATGATATCAACTTTTTAAAGTTTAATTTTTAAACTTTTTTTCGCAAGAAAAAAATTAAACATTTTTTTCAAAACAAACCTTATAAAAAATGTTGTTTTAAAAGTTCTTATTATAACTCCTAATTTTAAATATTTTTAGTTTATAAGAAAAATTACTTTTTAAATACACCAATTTTAAAGTATTTCATATTTTAAAAAACATTTAATGTTTTAGAAAAATTTCTTATTTTATAAAAAAATTTTTTCTAGATATAACACTAATTAAAAAAATCTTTCTTAATTTATTTAAAAATTATTTGTAATCTAAAAAGAAATTAAAATTATTTAATATTTTATAATTTAGTTAATTATTTTAGAGCAGCGAGAGGCGGAAAAAATAAACTTAGAGGGCATAGGAATATACTTTAGAGTGGATGAGCATCGGGGAGTTTGCTTGAGCACTTTAAACATCACATCCACGAGGCTGTTTTTAACAATCGTGTTAGACTAGCACACATTAATATTTATTAAAATATTAAGATGGTTAATCAAAAAGGGAAAATTATTTCATTTGAAACCTCATAAAATAAATCTTACATACATTTATAGTGAATGTTATCTTGTTTTGAAAAAGCTTAATTGTTGTACAATTTTGTTGTTGATCCTGTTAATGGTAATTTGTTCAAAAATATTCACTGTTAATATGTTTTGTTACTCATAGAGTAGTTGTCTAATTATATAAATTATAGTACTTTTAGTAAACCCGTGTATTACACGGATTAAAAAAATAAAAATTAAATATAATAAAAATTTTATGAAGTATAAAATTATATTCTAAAATAAGATATAATTAAAATTGCGTATGACTAATAACTATAAATAATAAAATAATGATATCAACTTTTTAAACTTTAATTTTTAAACTTTTTTTCCCAAAAAAAAAATTTTAACATTTTTTTTCAAAACAAATCGTATAAAAATGTTGTTTTAAAAAGTTCTTATTATAACTCCTGATTTTAATAGTTTTAGTTTATAAAAAATTTACTTTTTAAATACACCAATTTTAAAATATTTTATATTTTAAAAAAGATTTAATGTTTTAGAAAAAATTCTTATTTTATAAAAATTTATTTTCTAGATATAACATTAATTAAACAACATCTTTTTTAATTTATTTAAAAATTATTTGTAATTTAAAAAGAAAATAAAATTATTTAATACTTTTTAATTTAGTAAATAATTTTAGAGTAGAGAGAGGCGGAAAAAATAAACTTTGAGGGCATACGAATATAATTTATTCTGGATGAGCGTCCGGGTGGTTTGCATGAACACTTTAAACCTCACATCCACTAGGCTGTTTTTAAAAATCGTGTTACACTAGCACACAATAATATTTATTAAAATATTAAGATGGTTTATGAAAAAGAGAAACTTATTTCATTTGAAACAACATAAAATAAATCTTATATGCAACTATAGTGAATGTTATCTTGTTTTGAAAAAAGCCTGGTTGTTGTAAAATTTTGTTGTTGATCCTGTTAATGGCAATTTGTTCAAAAATTTTCACTGTCAATAGGTATTTTTACTCATAAAGTAGTTGTCTAATTATATAAATTATAGTATCTTTAGTAAACCAGTGTATTACATAAATTTAAAAAAATAAAAATTTAAATATAATAAAAAATTTTAAGTATAAAATTCTATAATAATAAAATAATGATATCAACTTTTTAAAGTTTAATTTTTAAACTTTTTTTCGCAAGTATTTTTTTCAAAACAAACTTATAATAAAAGTTCTTATTATAACTCCTAATTTTAAATATTTTTAGTTGATAAGAAAAATTACTTTTTAAATACACCAATTTTAAAATATTTCATATTTTAAAAAACATTTAATGTTTTAGAAAAATTTCTTATTTTATAAAAAAAAATTTTCTAGATATAACACTAATTAAAAAACATCTTTCTTAATTTATTTAAAAATTATTTGTAATCTAAAAAGAAATTAAAATTATTTAATATTTTTTAATTTAGTTAATTATTTTAGAACAGAGAGAGGCAGAAAAAATAAACTTAGAGGGCATAGGAATATATAATTTAGAGTGGATGAGCATCCGGGGGGTTTGCATGAGCACTTTAAACATCACATCCACGAGGCTGTTTTTAAAAATCGTGTTAGACTAGCACACATTAATATTTATTATAATATTAAGATGGTTAATCAAAAAGAGAAAATTATTTCATTTGAAACCACATAAAATAAATCTTACATGCATTTATAGTGAATGTTATCGTGTTTTTAAAAAGCCTAATTGTTGTACAATTTTGTTGTTGATCCTGTTAATGGCAATTTGTTCAAAAATATTCATTGTTAATATGTTTTGTTACTCATAGAGTAGTTTTCTAATTATATAAATTATAGTACTTTTAGTAAAATCGTATATTACACGAATTAAAAAAAATAAAAATTAAATGTAATAAAAATTTATGAAGTATAAAATTATATTCTAAAATAAGATATGATTAAAATTGCGTATGACTAATAACTATAAATAATATAATAATGATATCTACTTCTTAAACTTTAATGTTTAAACTTTTTTTCCCAAGAAAAAAATTAAACATTTTTTTGAAAACAAACCGTATAAAAATTTCGTTTTAAAAAGATCTTATTTTAACTTCTGAAAAAACAAACTTAAAGGGAATAGGGATATAATTTAGAGTGGATGAGCGTCCGGGTGGCTTGCATGAGCACTTTAAACCTCACATCCACCAAGTTAAAATGTAGATAAACTTGAATTTATATCGGGTTACGTTTTTACTTAAACTCACTCGTTGAGGTACAATTAACGGTGAACAACCAACATTTTTGATATTTTGTATTTAAGAAACAAAACTTATACATAAGAAACAAAATAACGTCAAAACATTAAAATATAAATTTTTTTAATCGATTGACATGCGTATACGTTATGTGCGTTGTGATGATAACATTAGCGTGATTAAGTACGTAGAATAAATATATGAATTTACAAACATATATATAAACCAGTATTATGTATCGCACGTTACGATTTAGTAATTTAAAAAAGGTAATTTAAAGTGAGAAAATATAAGAAAAATGATAAGTAAAAACTCTAAAGAACCCAAAAAGAAAAAGAAAAAAATGTTCTCTGCAGGGATCGAACCTGCATACCACGACTAAAAGGTCAAAGCTCTAACCAACAAGCCATCTCCACATAACGTATGGGTTTTGAAAAGAAGATATATATTTAGTATAATTCTATATATATACATTTTTCAAAGATTATATTTAAGGAAAAAGAAAAAGGTAAACGAATAAATCATATATTGACGCGTTAAAAAATATATTGTAATAATTACATTTGGAAAGTAATTTGGTTAAAGATCATCTTCAAGATTTGACAACGGTCTGAAAATCCGATACGAATAAATGACTGGATTCACCCACCATTTGAAAACTTATTACAACGTCAGTCAGTCAATCTGCTGATGAAATTCAACAAGTACGCTATCATGGATTCACAATCTCCATCTTCAAATCAATCAATCAAAAACCGTAAATCAATCAATCAAAAGCTGTTGATCCGCTTGCTTATAACAGAGTTTGTTTTCCTTTTCGTTTTCGATTTCAATCTGCAATACAATGTCGATGATTATGAAACTCGCGTTACAGATTCTAGGGTTTCGCGATGCTTTTGATTCATGTAGTTTGAGGAACATCGAGAAGATCAGTCCGGTGGTTCTGCTTCCACCGTCGATGGTAAGCATTTGATCACTATTTAATTTGTAATCTATGATCTGTCTGTTCTTTTATCAGTTCTAGACGTTTGATGCAAGGGTTTCAGGATTGTGGTACCAAAAACACAAATAATTTCAAGAGCAGTGACGACTATTCAGAAAAACGTGATGATTCTTCAGAAAAACAGGACGATTCTTCAGAAAATCATGATGATTCTTCGAGGCATTTGAAGGAGGGAGATGATGCTGATGACTCAACTAACTCCACTGAGGAGAAGGCAAGGTAGGTTCAGGAGTCGTGCACAGAACATATATAACAAAACAGGTGATTTCTCGCTTCTGATTTCCCTTTACATAGTTTTCATGTTCTTGATTCTGATTTCTACAATTTCTTTATTGTGAGTCCAATGTTCTTGACTTGGGAGATACCAGGGACATCCCTAAACTGTCCAATGTTCTTTGACCTCAACATCACTTCAAGAAAGTACCAATTTTCTCATGAAATCTTCTGGTAAGATCACTTCAACCTTGAAAACATTATACTCATCCGATTTAGGGTTACAATCAAGCTCTAACTTTTGATATTTGTTGCTCGGCTTCATCTGTAACAACTTGATTGCAATTTCACAGAAACAATGAGTCAGAATGCTGGGACACAAGTCTGCTGGTCATGAACAGGGAGATGAAAAGGAATACAACAGGAGTTCAGGAAGAAACCTACAGGTTTTGCTGTATTCATACATAAGTCACTAGACTTTATTGTTGTATGTTTATATCTCAGCTTACATTGATGACCGCATTGAAGTTGAAGCTGTTTTACAAACAAAACCAAGTGATGATGATGCTACAGAACACTGAGAAAACTCAAGAATTGGTTCCACAATATCTTTTGTGTTAATAGAAAATGAGTTGGGAGGTTTTGGAGACCAAGTTGCTACCACTTCCCCTGAGCTGCATCATATGATGGACAATATGCACTTGGGTCAGAACCACATGGGCACCAAAACAGGTGATTTCTCGCTTCTGATTTCCCTTTTCATAGTTTTCATGTTCTTGATTCTGACTTCTACAATTTCTTTTTGTGAGTCCAATGTTCTTGACTTGGGAGATACCAGGGACATCACTTCAAGAACATTCAGTGAAACAGAGATTACTCCAAAACAGGTGATTTTATCTCTTTCTCGCTTCTGATTTCCCTTTTCATACTTATTGTTTTCTTGATTCGACAGATATTGTGCTTTGTTGGTGGATGATTGTGGGTTATTCAAGGTCTACCAATTCTTTTTATGAGTCCAATGTTCTTGGCAAGGGAGATACTAGGGACATTCGTAAGCCTCCCTCATTACAGCTCTTCTTTGACCTCAACATCACTTCAAGAAAGTATGAAAATCAACTGGGGAGTAACTGTTGAAAGCTCTGTGAGGCTTAAAGGTAGGTTCAGGAGTCGTGCACAGAACATATATAACAAAACAGGTGATTTCTTGCTTCTGATTTCCCTTTACATAGTTTTCATGTTCTTGATTCTGATTTCTACAATTTCTTTATTGTGAGTCCAATGTTCTTGACTTGGGAGATACCAGGGACATCCCTAAACTGTCCAATGTTCTTTGACCTCAACATCACTTCAAGAAAGTACCAATTTTCTCATGAAATCTTCTGGTAAGATCACTTCAACCTTGAAAACATTATACTCATCCGATTTAGGGTTACAATCAAGCTCTAACACTCGGCTTCATCTGTAACAACTGCTAACTTTTGCTGTTACTCGGCTTCATCTGTAACAACTTGATTGCAATTTCACAGAAACAATGAGTCAGAATGCTGGGACACAAGTCTGCGGGTCATGAACAGGGAGATGAAAAAGAGTACAACAGGAGTTCTGGAAGAAACTTACAGGTTTTGCTGAATTCATACATAAGTCACTAGACTTCATTGTTGTATGTTTATATCTCAACTTAAGATTAAACGCAAACGAAACAGAGATTACTCCAAAATCAAGGTAGGTTCGGGAGTCGTGCACAAGAACATAACAAAACAGGTGATTTTATCTCTTCCTCGTTTCTGATTTCCCTTTTCATAGTTTTCATGTTCTTGACTCTGCAGATACTATGGTTTGTTGGTGGATGATCGTGAGTTCTACAATTTCTTTTTGTGAGTCCAATGTTCTTGACTAATTGGGAGATACCAGGGACATCCGTAAACTGTCCAATGTTCTTTGACCTCAACATCACTTCAAGAAAGCATAATTTAAAGTGGATGAGCGTCCGGGTGGTTTGAATGAGTACTTTAAACCTCACATCCACCGGGCTGTTTTTAACGATCGTGTTAGATTAGCACACATTAATATTTATTAAAATATTAAGATAGTTTATCAAAAAGTGAAAATTATTCATTTGAACCCACATAAAATAAATCTTATATGCAATTATAGTGAATGTTATCTTGCTTTGAAAAAAGTTGCTTGTTGTATAATTTTGTTGTTGATCCTTTTAATGGCAATTTGTTCAAAAAATATTCACCGTTAATATGTTTTGTTGCTCATAGAGTAGTTTTCTAATTATATAAATTATACTAGCTTTAGTAAACCAGTTTATTACATGGATTACAAAAATAAAAATTAAATATAATAAAAATTTTATTAAGTATAAAATTATATTCTAAAAATAAAATATGATTAAAATTGCTTATGACTAATAACGATAAATAATAAAATAATGATATCAACTTTTTAAACTTTAATTTTTAAACTTTTTTTCCCAAAAAAAGATTAAACATTTTTTTCAAAACAAATCGTATAAAAATGTCGTTTTAAAAAGTTCTTATAATAACTCCTGATTTTAATATTTTTAGTTTATAAAAAATTTACTTTTTAAATACACCAGATTTAAAATATTTTATATTTTAAAAAATATTTAAGGTTTTAAAAAAATTCTTATTTTATAAAATTTATTTTCTAGATATAACATTTTTTAAAAAACATCTTTCTTAATTTATTTAAAAATTATTTGTAATCTAAAAAGAAAATAAAATTATTTAATACTTTTTAATTTAGTAAATAATTTTAGAGTAGAGAGAGGCGGGAAAAACAAATTTAGAGGGCATCGGAATATAATTTATAGTGGATGAGCGTCCGGGTAGTTTGCATGAGCACTATAAACCTCACATCCACCAAGTTGTTTTAAACAATCGTGTTAGACTAGCACACGTTAATATTAATTCAAATATTAAGATGGTTTATCAAAAAGGGAAAATTAATCGTCAATCTTATAACTAGAAACTAAAACCAATTTAAGTGTCTAGTTTTGTTTATGATTTTACTTTGGTATATTATGATGGTGATATGTATAGGTCGCATAACCAAATATATTAATGTGAGACATGATTGATTTTCTTCCTGAGATAAGTTATGGTGTAGAGTATAAATTTTCAACAGTTGGATTTTGTTTGATTAGTGCAACAGCGTAAAGAAAAGTTTGTCCTCATTTAGAAGATGATAATTCACATATTAGCATGAGAAGTTTTTAACATTTATCTAAATAAGCATATCTTATGTCGACTACATATATTTCTAACTACACTTCATATTATTCCCAGCAATGGTCCTTACTAAACCTATCAATGAACAACGTTCCATATTGTCAGGTGATTGCTACATTCTGATAGGTAGAGAAACTCACGTGTGACTTTATAAAGATGCATCTTTTAAATTAATAAACTATTGAATGTCAACATAGAGTTTGATATGTCCTCTTATCCTTTAGAATTTTCCTAAAATAATAAGGATTATTAATCCAAGTTTGTTTTTAGACGGCTTAAATGATAATTTGACAAGAGAGCACACTACAGATATGCATTTTGGTAACAAAACTTTTA
Source organism: Flaveria robusta (assembly GCA_025506415.1). NCBI lineage: Eukaryota > Viridiplantae > Streptophyta > Magnoliopsida > Asterales > Asteraceae > Flaveria > Flaveria robusta. Next base: position 17,852,444 of record CM046459.1, on the reverse strand, counting down.
ATTTGTTTGAGGTGGTGCTCACTATCATTTTTCTTAGTGTGACTTATCTTGTGATGAAAGTTGTTTTTAGAATTTACTAATATAAAGATTTTGATAAGTGTAGGTAAGAAAATTATGCTCTACGAGAGCATTCAATAAGCTATTAGCACCTAATAGTGTCTGTGTTGTCAGAGACAAGAAATATTTCTTATGATAGTGTAAGTTGTTTTGTTGTATATTTTATGATAGTGTTAATTGTTTTGTTGTATACTTTATAATAGTGTTAGTTGTTTTGTTGTATACTTAGGCATTTATGTTCCATGCTTGTTGTAGCTTTATTGGAGCTTCTTGGACCGAAATTATGATTCTAACATCTTTGTATAACAATTGTTGGTCATTTTACATTTGTCGGAGATGTTTTCTTGATCCTTGTTGGGCTTCCCTTCGGTCATCGACTCATTCTAGGTCAGTTTAAGCCCCTTATACTGTTTTGACCATGATCATCCAAGTATATATCGTATATAAGGCCACAACCTCTTTTTATCCTACTTTTGTAATGTTTTTAGCCGCATTCGCTTTAGGAAATGTGCTAGCATCGGCTTGTTGGGCTTCCCTTCCGTCATCTACTTTTGTAATTTATTTAACGAATCTTCAAAGCTCACTCGAAAAACTCGACTCAAGATCGATTAGGTTGTAAACGAGTTGAGCCAGATAAGCTTGGTTTGTAAACGAGTCGATCCCAAGCTAGGTTGTTTGCCCATGTTTCCCAATGCATCGTGTAGTCACCGCACTAGCATGTGTGAACTAGAAACCCAAAAGAATAATGTCAAGGTAGGAGGTGGCATGTAATGGTCGGCCGACCGGACACATGGCTACGTGATTGAACAATAACTTCTTTTTTATTGTTTTGTTTGAACTTCAAGATCGTTATAAAATATTTTTTTTGCAAAACTAAATTTAGAGTGGATGAGCATCCGGGTGGTTTGCGTGAGTGCTTTAAACCTCCCATCCAAGGCTGTTTTTGACAATCATGCTAGATTAGCACACATTAATATTTATTAAAATATTAAGATCATTTATCAAAAAGTGAAAATTATTTATTTGAACCCACATAAAATAAATCTTACATGCAATTATAGTGAACGTTATCTTGTTTTGAAAAAACCTGCTTGTTGTATAATTTTGTTGTTGATCCCGTTAATGGCAATTTGTTCAAAAATATTCATTGTTAATAGGTTTTGTTACTCATAGAGTAGTTTTCTAATTATATAAATTATAGTACCTTTAGTAAACTCGTGTAATACACGGATTAAAAAAAATAAATATTAAATATAATAAAATTTTTATGAAGTATAAATTATATTCTAAAATAAGAAATGATCAAAATTACGTATGACTAATAACTATAAATGATAAAATAATGATATCAACTTTTTAAATTTTAATTTTAAAACTTTTTTTCCCAGGAAAAAAATTAAACATTTTTTTTCAAAACAAACCGTATAAAAAATAGTGTTTTAAAAGTTCCTATTATAACTCCTAATTTTAAATATTTTTAGTTTATAAGAAAAATTACTTTTTAAATACATCAATTTTAAAATATTTCATATTTTAAAAAAGATTAATTTTTTAGAAAAAATTCTTATTTTACAAAAAATTATTTTCTAGATATAATATTAATTAAAAAACATCTTTCTTATTTTATTTATAAATTATTTGTAATCTAAAAAGAAATTAAAATTATTTAATAATTTTTAATTTAGTTAATTATTTTATAGGAGAGAGAGGCGGGAAAAACAAACTTAAAGGGCATGATAGGAATATAATTTAAAGTGGATGAGCGTTCGGGTGGTTTGCTGGAGCGCTCTAAACCTCACATCCACGAGGTTGTTTTTAACAATCATGTTAGATTAGCACACATTAATAATTATTAAAATATTAAGATGGTTTATCAAAAAGGGAAAATTATTTTATTTGAAACCACATAAAATAAATCTTACATGCAATTATAATGAATGTTATCTTGTTTTGAAAAAGACTGTTTGTTGTATAATTTTGTTGTTGATCCTGTTAATAGCAATTTGTTCAAAAATATTTGACTGTTAATGGGTTTTGTTACTCATAAAGTAGTTGTCTAATTATATAAACTAGGGGTTTTCGGAGTCGCGCGTTGCGCGATTTTTAAACAGATGATGAGACTGATGCCACGCCAAACAACGGACCTCATTTTTCATTTGATCATGGCCTTTTGTGACATCTACAACCGACATACTTAACAAACCAACATAACCAAACCAAAAAACAACTCAATTACATGTCAATTAACCCACTACATAATAACAATAACATAACAGTTTGGTCATGGCTCGGAATGGATTCTCGGTTGTGGCTACATGCTTAAATTAGCTGCCAAGCCATGGCAATCGAGACAATTTTCCAAATATCATCACAGCTGTAAGAACCAAAAGAACAACATTCAGAGCGCCATTATTATCATCAATATCAGAAATAAGCAAGCAATGGTTTCGCAGAACACCTAGGTAAGCAAAGACTTGTCAGCAACAACATGATTAATAAAGTCTCACGTAAGTCCCGGCTCAACATCATTGAAATGAGAAAAATAAATCGAAACAGACCGCACGATTGAGGTCACCAACCAAAGACCATATTAGGGTTTACACCCATTATATGATAAGCAAAGACTTGTCATCATCGAGATAACAGTAACAACAAACCAAAGAACTCATAAAAATTTAACCAAAAATAATATTTCCAGTGAGTCAAACGGCAACGTCATCAACACCACCAGATTTAGAAAACCCAAAAATAAAGAAGATAACATGTTCGACATTGGAAACCCACGGTCGCGACGACAATCGCAACCTTTGGGTGACCATCGGACCTCACCGCGACACGGACGCCACCAAAGACGGTTACCAGGGATCACTGGCGTGGTCCAAAGCGATTGAGGGCTCCGCCTCCGCCGCCAAGGCTAACTACCATCACCGCCCACTCAGATCCCGACATGCATCATAGTGGAACCAAGAGGCTCTCGAAGAGGGCATTGTCTTTGCCCCCACACCATGATCTACCGGTAGCCAGGTACTCAGATCTGGTTTAGTGGAAGATACAATATGATATTTAAAGAGGGAAGGAAGCATTGGGTTGAAGGCACCATGTTCTCCAGCTCCATCGCACAAGCCCACCGCCATCGCCACCCATTCAAAGCGACAACACCGACATAGTGGCGGTGGCGGACCAACAACCACCATTCACACCACCACCGGCCATCTTCCTCTAACCCACAACTTATCTGGACAGTCAATAGTTGGAGCGTTGGTCACCGGTATGCAAAGACGAAAAGACAGGCGAAAACCACAAATCCCTCACTCTCTCTCTAAAATCACAAGGAAAGCAAATGGAGCAGGTGATAAAGAAATAGACGGTCATAGATTGAAAAAAGGGAAAATTACCAAAATACGCATTTAACCAACTTAAATTACCAAAATAACCATTGAAAAGTCAAATTTACAAAAAAGAAAACCAACTAAAACGCGCCACGTGTCCATTTCTCGTCATGTGGGCGAGAAAAGCCCATTATTCCTCTCTGAAAAGCTGACTGGGCGAGGAAATTGTGACATCTGCTAATTTTCCGTTACCAAACTCCGTTAGTTCCGTTAGGTCTTGCATACACGTGTCGTGAGCACACACTAGTTGTCGTTGAACGTTGGTGACTTAATAACAATTATCTATGGTAAACAAATGATAACCTAATGAATAATGTTGATTATTAGTTGTGGTTATGTGATTCATGCATTTTAAGTTATTGTTTGTGAATTTTACTTGATAACGTGACAACGTGTAACTATGATCTCATATGTTTTGCCGTTAGTTGTAAATGTATATGATTATTATTGTTGATTAGTAATGTTTATATTTTGTAGTTAAAACCTTTTAAAAAGTGTTAAAGAGATTAGTTTTTATAAAATATAAACAATGGGGTTTATTTTGTAATTGGATTGAAATTAAAAGTTACCATATTTAAACAAATTTAACCCAACCCTAGCCCCCATTCCCCATTTGTGGCCGTAACCCCTCCCAACACCCTCATTCTTTGCGATTTTGATCAAGAACAAGCAAGAACAATTCGATTTTGATTAGTTCCAAGTATTAGCAAGTGTTAATCATCATCCCTACACGTTTAAAGGTGAGTTTTATCAAGTTTTTCATGGTTTTTGATTTTTGAAGAACCCTAATTCAAAATTGATGATGAAAAAGTGAAATTGATGATTGTTAGATGTTAATTTGATGTTGGTTAGATTGTAGGAATGTTAGATTATGTTGATTATGCAAGAATTCCATGGTTTGATCACACTGTTCACACATTGCCTTAAGAGGAAACTTTTTGTTCGTGGAATTCATGATTTGATGATTGTATGATGTTAGATACATTGCTTGGATGTTGGTTTATATGAATTGTGCAAGAAAAGTCATGAAATCTAGGGTTTGTTCATACCTTACTATAAGCGGAAACTTTTATGCATGATGATTGGGAATTTTGATGAATTAGTGATGATTATCATGTTAGGATGAATGTTATGGACTTGATTAGGTATAAAATTGATGAAACTATGAAGGAACTGGATGTTAGATTGCTTTTGGGTGTTACCTTCTAAAAAGGGAAACTTTATTTTTGAAGATTATTGGATATGATGATGTGAGTATGTTTATGTTGTAAGGGTCATGTTAGAATGCTTATGGATGATGTCTAATGTGGTGGAATGTGTTACTTGGGTTGTATGGTTGCTTGATTGATCATTTAAAGAATGTAGGTTCTTGGTGATTATACATGATGATGAATTATGGCTAGTGATTAGGAAATCATGTTTGGGATTGGAATTAATCATTATTGTGTTTGTTAGTTGGAATGAATCTTGTTGATTTATATGATTATGATTGTCATACACGCGTGCGAATCTGAGGCCCCTACTTAGTAGGATTGGCAGGGTTTAGGGTGTGAAGTCGTGAGTGGCTTCACATGACATGTTGTGCATGATTAGACTTCATGAATGAATTATTAGTTGTGATATATTTATGATTGTGTTGAGCATGTTGATTGTTTGAGATTCGCATAAGTTGTATGATGATCTAGGTTGAACTTGGGTTGATGATGTGATATGCGTGAATACTTTGTTTGATAATCATGTATGATAAGTTGATACGTTTGATTAAATGAGATTTAAATTAATATGTCACCAACGGGTCAAACGGGTCAACTAGGTTAGATGAGTCTTGTTTTCCAAAGCCTTGGGTCAATGTGTTTATTGAACACTTAGGGTTGTTAAGTTTTTTGTGCACACGTACTTATGTACTTGCGTGTTCTAGGTAACCTTTGAAGGGTTGTCTTTCCATCCATCATCAGTTCTCTCTTGTCATTATCCTTGCACATCAGGTGAGTTCATGCCCCACTATTTTATAAACTCTTTTATGGGGGAGGTAGCATACTTGTTCACAAATGCTATATTATTATTATAAGTTGTGTATGTTTTAACATGGTGTATAATACCTTGAAAGTCCTCACACTTTCGGATCATTAATAATGGTAACTAGCGGGAAATCTTGGGTAGTACTACTGGGTTTGACAAGCCCCACCTGTGCGACTCGAGGTCAAACGGGTGCAATATTGTCCTAAACACAAACATCGTTACGACCTGGTAAGTCGTGACGGGAGGCAACAAACGCAACACAGTCAGCTTCGATCGCGAAATCACTATTGTTATTACTTATGAATATAGACTAGCTATCTATTTCAATACAATTCTTATGTTATGCAAATTATTATTGTTTATGTTAAATGCAAACTCTTGAACTCACCGACCATTGTGTTGATATTTTTTAGTATGCTATTCTCAGGTCGTTAATTCAGGTTGCCATAGGAGCACAACACGGGTCCAGCATGCATTCTAAGACTTCATCTTAAGTCATGACATTTGAATTTTATTTATGAGATTTAAATAATGGGTTGTCGCGTGTTTTGCCAAATTTTACATTTACATACTTTGGGTTTGTCTTATTTACAAAACGCTTCCGCATGGTTTTAAAACTTGAACTTTGATTGGTTTATTTTTAAATGTGGCATATAGTGTCGTTCTGAGCAACTAGTGACTGTGATCCTGGTTTGTCCACACGCCTCGCGGTAAAACTCCGCACGTGGATTTTGAGGGTGTGACAGAAATTCCTCGCCGACGTGGCACATTTTTGTCCACTCCTCGCTGAAAAGGTGTCTCCTCGCTGAACGGGTGAGGAAAAGTCATAATTCCTAGCTGACGTGGCACATTTCTGTCCACTCCTCGCTGACTCGGTGAGGAATCATGGGTTTCCCTCGCCCATAATTACGAAAATACCACTCCTCGATAAGATTTTTTCATTTTATTTAAAATACAAAATTTAAAAAAAAAGTATTTATCAAAAATGTAAAAATCCTTAAGTTTTTTTTTTTTTTTTTTTTCATTTAATGGTTTTCCCCTATATAATAGAAGCTTTCCGGTAACAAACTTATCCAATCTTAATTTTCTTAACACACTTACTTCTCTTCTTACAACCATCCTCTACAAATTCTCTCAAATCAAAAAAATAGTTATTAATATGAAAAACTCGGTAAATTTTTAAAAAATAAATAAAAACTGAAACATTTTTTCCTTTTCTAGAAAAAAAATCTAGTTAGTTTAAAATATATTCCTCGAATCTTGTTTATATTTGCTTAGTGATTTTCTCTCAGGCTGCTTCCTGAAAAATAACAAGTAATTATTTTGTTATCAAGCATTTTTTTTTTTGTATAATTTAAGCACTCTATGGATGGAATGTATACACAATTAGTTAATTGATTGATAAACCTTACAAATAGAAAATAAGTAGTAACTATAAACATTTGAAAATAATTAGTAAATATGAAATAATAGAACTATTTTCAAATTTTAAACATTTCAAACTAATAAGCGGTAAATAAAAAAGAACAATATGCAATTTATTGTATTACTTTTACATAAACCATATATGGGTGGACTATGACCAGATTTAAAAAAATTATGAATTTTCGTACTTTATTTTTTAAATAATGAAGTATTTATCGGTTTTTATAAAATATATTAAAAATGGCAAGATTTATAAAAATACATAAAATTATTTGAAGTATAAAATTATAAATAGTTTGAAAGCATTTATAAAATAAATTTAATAAAAAAACATTTTTTAATATTTTTTAGGTGGGCGAGATTTTCTCCCAAAATCTCGCTGAGGTGGCGAGATTCAATTGGTTCATGATATTTTCATAATTTTAGAAGCCAAAGTTTATTTTGGTAGTCATTAATGGTCAAATGTTTATTTTTGTAATTTTCTTTTGAAAAAAACAACATCCTTGTACACTATGCTACAGTAATAGTACAACTACTGTTCTACACCATGCTATAGTAATAGTATAACTACTGTTCATTTGGTTTTTTTTAACAGTATATAATAATTATATATATTATATATATATTTTTCAAAGATTATATTTAAGGATGCATTTATAGTGAATGTTATCATGTTTTGAAAAAGCCTAATTGTTGTATAATTTTGTTGTTGATCCTGTTAATGGCAATTTATTTAAAAATATTCATTTATAGTGAATGTTATCATGTTTTGAAAAAGCCTAATTGTTGTATAATTTTGTTGTTGATCCTGTTAATGGCAGTTTATTCAAAAATATTCACAGTTAATATGTTTTGTTACTCATAGAGTAGTTGTCTAATTATATAAATTATAGTACTTTTAGTAAACTCGTGTATTACACGGATTAAAAAAATAAAAATTAAATATAATAAAAATTTTATGAAGTATAAAATTATATTATAAAATAAGATATGATTAAAATTACGTATGACTAATAACTATAAATAATAAAATAATGATATCAACTTCTTAAACTTTAATTTTTAAACTTTTTTCCCAAGAAAAAACTTAAACATTTTTTTTTCGAAACAAACCGTATAAAAATTTTGTTTTAAAAAGATCTTATCATAACTCCTGATTTTAATATTTTTAGTTTATAAAAATTTTACTTTTTAAATACACCATATTTAAAATATTTCATATTTTAAAAAAGATATAATGTTTTAAAAAAAATTCTTATTTTATAAAATTTATTTTCTAGATATAACATTAATTAAAAAACATCTTTCTTAATTTATTTAAAAATTATTTGTAATCTAAAAAGAAAATAAAATTATTTAATACTTTTTAATTTAGTAAATAATTTTAGAGCAGAGAGAGGCGGAAAAAACAAACTTAAAGGGCATAGGGATATAATTTAGAGAGGATGAGCGTCCGGGTGGCTTGCATGAGCACTTTAAACCGCACTAGCATGTGTGAACTAGAAACCCAAAAGAATAATGTCAGGCAGGAGGTGGCATGTAATGGTCGGCCGACCGGACACATGGCTACGTGATTGAACAATAACTTCTTTTTTATTGTTTTGTTTGAACTTCAAGATCGTTATAAAATATTTTTTTGCAAAACTAAATTTAGAGTGGATGAGCATCCGGGTGGTTTGCGTGAGTACTTTAAATCTCCCATCCACTAGGCTGTTTTTGACAATCATGCTAGATTAGCACACATTAATATTTATTAAAATATTAAGATCATTTATCAAAAAGTGAAAATTATTTATTTGAACCCACATAAAATAAATCTTACATGCAATTATAGTGAACGTTATCTTGTTTTGAAAAAACCTGCTTGTTGTATAATTTTGTTGTTGATCCCGTTAATGGCAATTTGTTCAAAAATATTCATTGTTAATAGGTTTTGTTACTCATAGAGTAGTTTTCTAATTATATAAATTATAGTACATTTAGTAAATTCGTGTAATACACGGATTAAAAAAAAATTAAATATAATAAAATTTTTATGAAGTATAAATTATATTCTAAAATAAGAAATAATCAAAATTGCGTATGACTAATAACTATAAATGTTAAAATAATGATATCAACTTTTTAAATTTTAATTTTAAAACTTTTTTTCCCAAGAAAAAAATTAAACATTTTTTTTTCAAAACAAACCGTATAAAAAAGTGTTTTAAAAGTTCCTATTATAACTCATAATTTTAAATATTTTTAGTTTATAAGAAAAATTACTTTTTAAATACATCAATTTTAAAATATTTCTTATTTTAAAAAAGATTTAATGTTTTAAAAAAAATTCTTATTTTACAAAAATTTATTTTCTAGATATAACATTAATTAAAAAACATCTTTCTTATTTTATATATAAATTATTTGTAATCTAAAAAGAAATTAAAATTATTTAATAACTTTTAATTTAGTTAATTATTTTATAGCAGAGAGAGGCGGGAAAAACAAACTTAAAGGGCATAGGAATATAATTTAGAGTGGATGAGCGTCCGGGTGGTTTGCATAAGCACTTTAAACCTCACATCCACGAGGCTGTTTTTAAAGATCGTGTTAGATTAGCACACATTAATATTTATTAAAATATTAAGATGGTTTATCAAAAAGTGAAAATTATTCATTTGAACCCACATAAAATAAATCTTACATGCAATTATAGTGAATGTTATCTTGCTTTGAAAAAGTCTGCTTGTTGTATAATTTTGTTGTTGATCCTTTTAATGGCAATTTGTTCAAAAATATTCACCGTTAATATGTTTTGTTACTCACAGAGTAGTTTTCTAATTATATAAAAATATAGTACCTTTAGTAAACCCGTGTATTACACGGATTTAAAAAAATAAAAATTAAATACAATAAATATTTGGGACAATTGCATATTTGCCCTTGTAAAATAACTTAATTGCATATTTACCCAATTCAAAATTAAAATTGCATATATCCCCTCCTTTAATCTTTTTAATTGCATATTTTACCCAAATCACAACCAAAATTGCATACATCCTCTTTGCAATTATAGTGAATGTTATCTTGTTTTGAAAAACCTGCTTGTTGTATAATTTTGTTGTTGATCCCGTTAATGGCAATTTGTTCAAAAATATTCATTTTTAATAGGTTTTGTTACTCATAGAGTAGTTTTCTAATTATATAAATTATAGTACCTTTAGTAAACTCGTGTAATACACGGATTAAAAAAAATAAATATTAAATATAATAAAAATTTTATGAAGTATACAATTATATTCTAAAATAAGAAATGATTTGACTAATAACTATAAATAATAAAATAATAATATCAACTTCTTAAACTTTAATTTTTAAACTTTTTTCCCAAGAAAAAACTTAAACATTTTTTTTTCAAAACAAACCGTATAAAAATTTTGTTTTAAAAAGATCTTATTATAACTCCTGATTTTAATATTTTTAGTTTATAAAAATTTTACTTTTTAAATACACCAGATTTAAAATATTTTATATTTTAAAAAAGATATAATGTTTTAAAAAAATTCTTATTTTATAAAATTTATTTTCTAGATATAACATTAATTAAAAAACATATTTCTTAATTTATTTAAAAATTATTTGTAATCTAAAAAGAAAATAAAATTATTTAATACTTTTTAATTTAGTAAATAATTTTAGAGCAAAGAGGCTGAAAAAACAAACTTAAAGGGAATAAGGATATAATTTAGAGTGGATGAGCGTCCGGGTGGCTTGCATGAGCACTTTAAACCTCACATCCACCAAGTTAAAATGTAGATAAACTTGAATTTATATCGGGTTACGTTTTTACTTAAACTCACTCGTTGAGGTACAATTAACGGTGAACAACCAACATTTTTGATATTTTGTATTTAAGAAACAAAACTTATACATAAGAAACAAAATAACGTCAAAACATTAAAATATAAATTTTTTTAATCGATTGACATGCGTATACGTTATGTGCGTTGTGATGATAACATTAGCGTGATTAAGTACGTAGAATAAATATATGAATTTACAAACATATATATAAACCAGTATTATGTATCGCACGTTACGATTTAGTAATTTAAAAAAGGTAATTTAAAGTGAGAAAATATAAGAAAAATGATAAGTAAAAACTCTAAAGAACCCAAAAAGAAAAAGAAAAAAATGTTCTCTGCAGGGATCGAACCTGCATACCACGACTAAAAGGTCAAAGCTCTAACCAACAAGCCATCTCCACATAACGTATGGGTTTTGAAAAGAAGATATATATTTAGTATAATTCTATATATATACATTTTTCAAAGATTATATTTAAGGAAAAAGAAAAAGGTAAACGAATAAATCATATATTGACGCGTTAAAAAATATATTGTAATAATTACATTTGGAAAGTAATTTGGTTAAAGATCATCTTCAAGATTTGACAACGGTCTGAAAATCCGATACGAATAAATGACTGGATTCACCCACCATTTGAAAACTTATTACAACGTCAGTCAGTCAATCTGCTGATGAAATTCAACAAGTACGCTATCATGGATTCACAATCTCCATCTTCAAATCAATCAATCAAAAACCGTAAATCAATCAATCAAAAGCTGTTGATCCGCTTGCTTATAACAGAGTTTGTTTTCCTTTTCGTTTTCGATTTCAATCTGCAATACAATGTCGATGATTATGAAACTCGCGTTACAGATTCTAGGGTTTCGCGATGCTTTTGATTCATGTAGTTTGAGGAACATCGAGAAGATCAGTCCGGTGGTTCTGCTTCCACCGTCGATGGTAAGCATTTGATCACTATTTAATTTGTAATCTATGATCTGTCTGTTCTTTTATCAGTTCTAGACGTTTGATGCAAGGGTTTCAGGATTGTGGTACCAAAAACACAAATAATTTCAAGAGCAGTGACGACTATTCAGAAAAACGTGATGATTCTTCAGAAAAACAGGACGATTCTTCAGAAAATCATGATGATTCTTCGAGGCATTTGAAGGAGGGAGATGATGCTGATGACTCAACTAACTCCACTGAGGAGAAGGCAAGGTAGGTTCAGGAGTCGTGCACAGAACATATATAACAAAACAGGTGATTTCTCGCTTCTGATTTCCCTTTACATAGTTTTCATGTTCTTGATTCTGATTTCTACAATTTCTTTATTGTGAGTCCAATGTTCTTGACTTGGGAGATACCAGGGACATCCCTAAACTGTCCAATGTTCTTTGACCTCAACATCACTTCAAGAAAGTACCAATTTTCTCATGAAATCTTCTGGTAAGATCACTTCAACCTTGAAAACATTATACTCATCCGATTTAGGGTTACAATCAAGCTCTAACTTTTGATATTTGTTGCTCGGCTTCATCTGTAACAACTTGATTGCAATTTCACAGAAACAATGAGTCAGAATGCTGGGACACAAGTCTGCTGGTCATGAACAGGGAGATGAAAAGGAATACAACAGGAGTTCAGGAAGAAACCTACAGGTTTTGCTGTATTCATACATAAGTCACTAGACTTTATTGTTGTATGTTTATATCTCAGCTTACATTGATGACCGCATTGAAGTTGAAGCTGTTTTACAAACAAAACCAAGTGATGATGATGCTACAGAACACTGAGAAAACTCAAGAATTGGTTCCACAATATCTTTTGTGTTAATAGAAAATGAGTTGGGAGGTTTTGGAGACCAAGTTGCTACCACTTCCCCTGAGCTGCATCATATGATGGACAATATGCACTTGGGTCAGAACCACATGGGCACCAAAACAGGTGATTTCTCGCTTCTGATTTCCCTTTTCATAGTTTTCATGTTCTTGATTCTGACTTCTACAATTTCTTTTTGTGAGTCCAATGTTCTTGACTTGGGAGATACCAGGGACATCACTTCAAGAACATTCAGTGAAACAGAGATTACTCCAAAACAGGTGATTTTATCTCTTTCTCGCTTCTGATTTCCCTTTTCATACTTATTGTTTTCTTGATTCGACAGATATTGTGCTTTGTTGGTGGATGATTGTGGGTTATTCAAGGTCTACCAATTCTTTTTATGAGTCCAATGTTCTTGGCAAGGGAGATACTAGGGACATTCGTAAGCCTCCCTCATTACAGCTCTTCTTTGACCTCAACATCACTTCAAGAAAGTATGAAAATCAACTGGGGAGTAACTGTTGAAAGCTCTGTGAGGCTTAAAGGTAGGTTCAGGAGTCGTGCACAGAACATATATAACAAAACAGGTGATTTCTTGCTTCTGATTTCCCTTTACATAGTTTTCATGTTCTTGATTCTGATTTCTACAATTTCTTTATTGTGAGTCCAATGTTCTTGACTTGGGAGATACCAGGGACATCCCTAAACTGTCCAATGTTCTTTGACCTCAACATCACTTCAAGAAAGTACCAATTTTCTCATGAAATCTTCTGGTAAGATCACTTCAACCTTGAAAACATTATACTCATCCGATTTAGGGTTACAATCAAGCTCTAACTTTTGATATTTGTTACTCGGCTTCATCTGTAACAACTTGATTGCAATTTCACAGAAACAATGAGTCAGAATGCTGGGACACAAGTCTGCTGGTCATGAACAGGGAGATGAAAAAGAATACAACAGGAGTTCTGGAAGAAACTTACAGGTTTTGCTGAATTCATACATAAGTCACTAGACTTTATTGTTGTATGTTTATATCTAAATTTGATCGATGTTAGGGTTCTGATTCCACCGTCAATGGTACGTTTTTGATCTCTACTTAATTCCTAATCTATAAGTGTTTCTATTCACTATTTGAAATCCGCAGATGAAATTCAGCAATTAACTATCCTAGTCAATGATTCACAATCTCCATTCATCAAAAACTGTTGATTCGCTTATAGCAGAGTTTGTTTTCCTTTTCCTTTAAGTTTTTGTTTTTCAATCTGCAATACAATGTCGATGATTTTGAAACTATCGTTTACAGATTCTAGGGTTTCGTGATGCTTTTGATTCATGTGGTTTGAGGAATTCAGAAGATCAGCGAGAGCGTGAAGAACATCAGGAAGATCAGACCGGTGGTTCTGCTTCCACCGTCGATATATGGTAAGCATTTGATCACTATTTAATTCGTAATCTATGATCTATCTCTTTACAAAACCTATCAACTAACTCTGATATCCAAAACATTCAGGTTCAGGAGTCGTGCACAGAACATAACAAAACAGGTGATTTCTCGCTTCTGATTTCCCTTTTCATAGTTTTCATGTTCTTGATTCTGCAGATACTATGGTTTGTTGGTGGATACCAGGGACATCCGTAAACTGTTCAATGTTCTTTAAGAAAGTATCAAAATCAACTCGGGAGTAACTGTTGAAGCTATGTAACATTTTCCTCATGAAATCCTCTTGTAAGATCAATTCAACCTTGAAAACATTATAATCATCAGCTTTTGGGTGTCAGTGAGTTATTTTTTAGTGTAAAAACTAATAAATTGTTGATCTTTTAAGTTGAATTTGGGAAGAACAGGAGGCTAAGGAGGGTGCATTGACTTCATTTAGTGGCTAATCGAATCAATTCTTTCAGTTCCGCACGTGAGGGTAAGTACTGTTAAACCAAACAGGTCCTTATTTATAAGTTACAAGTAATATGAAGGATTTGAGCTTAAGATCAATTAGAGTATGAATTTATTTTTAGGGTTACAATTAAGCTCTAACTTTTGATATTTGTTACTCGGCTTCATCTGTAAAAACTTTGATTGCAATTTCCCAGAAATAATGAGTCAGAATGCTGGGACACAAGTCTGCTGGTCATGTGAAAAAGAATACAACAGCAGTTCAGGAAGAAACCTACAGGTTTTGCTGAATTCATACATAAGTCACTAGAGTTTATTGTTGTATGTTTATATCTCAACTTACGATTAAACGCATACGTAACAGAGACTACTACAAAATCAAGGAAGGTTCAGGAGTCGTGCACAGAACATAACAAAACAGGTGATTTTATCTCTTTCTCGCTTCTGATTTCCCTTTTCATAGTTTTTGTGTTCTTGATTCTGAGTTATACAATTTCTTTTAATTTTGTGAGTCCAACGTTCTTGACTTGGGAGATACCAGGGACATCCGTAAACTGTCCAATGTTCTTTGACCTCAACATCACTTCAAGAGAGTAACAATTCTCTCATGAAATCTTCTGGTAAGATCAGTTCATCCTTGAAAACATTATACTCATCCGATTTAGGGTTAAAATTAAGCTCTAACTTTTGATATTTGTTACTCGGCTTCATCTGTGTTAGACTAAGTTAGATGTGAATTTCATATGTTCTATATTAGAGGGTATCTAATTGTAATATTTATCTCTTTATATAGAGATCATTGTAATCATAAATTAATCAATAACAATTACCATTCTCTCTTACGGTTGTATATGGTATCAAGAGCCAGAATTTCCCAAACCCTAGCTGCCGCCATCTAACTGCGGACAGCTTCTTCTTCTTATTTTTTTTTCCGGCCAATAACAGTTCCTCTACCTCCAGCCATCTACAAACTACCATGGCCACTATTGCTCTTTTTACTACCCAGGAGAAAACATCTCACAACTCTCACAAATTCGCCTTCACCCTATCTCCTACTAACTACGGGTATTGGAAGGCGATGATCCAACCCTTTCTCGTCTCCAACCTTCTGTTCGGCTATGTGAATGGCACCATTCCATGCCCAGCCGCCACTATTCAAATCGAAGGGGCATCCACTGAGAACCCTAACTATGCACGATGGATAGCCAATGATGCTCATGTCCGCATGCTTATTGTCTCTACTGTTTCGGAAGCCTCTTTTCAGCACATTCAAGGCCATACCTCCAAGGATGTCTGGCTGTCCTTAGAGCGTGCTTATGCACCACAAACAGCTTCTCATGAGTACATGCTGAAAACTCAACTCCTCAAGATAACAATGAAGGGTGATGAAAAACCGGTTGACTATCTAAGCAGAGCCCAAGAATATGCAACTGCTCTTGCAAATATCAGTGAACCAATGAAGGATAAGGACCTCGTTATGCTCGCTATTTCTGGACTTCGGGCAGAATACGATGGACTCAAAGCCAATCTATTGGCTCGCTCCCCACCAATTACCTTCCATGAGTTACATGGCATTCTAACTGATCATGATTTTATGCTCCACAAAACCAATCTCACCCCCACCGATGCATTACCGCAGGCTTTTGTTGCCACTGCTGGAAACCCGACCTCCAACCCGGCTGCCATTCAATCTCAACTTGCCAATTTGCATCTGTTGGCAGCGCAATTAGGATATCAATTAAGTCCTATTGCTGCTGCTAATCCTCAACCTCAAGCATTCTTTGCCCCCCGTTCCTTCAATACTAACCGGGGTGGTCGTCGTGGTAGCTCGCGAGGTAATTCTCGTGCTAATCCTATCAACCGTGGACGTGATCAGAATGGGAGTTCTAGGGACTATGCTGGTTCTACAAGACAATTTTCATGGGCATCTACTCAGAACACGGTATATGGCCATTGCAATCGGTGTGGTATAGGTCATCTTCCGTCTCAATGCCCTAATCAACCTAGTTCTTCTACGCGACTGCCTCCTCAAGCAAATTTTGCAGGATTTTCGGATGTTGGTTCAACATCAGGGAGTACTTGGTTTCCTGACACAGGTGCTAACAGCCATGCTAGTCCGGACTTATCTAGCCTTGACACCTCCGAAGTCTATTCAGGTAATGACTCCCTCCACGTTGGTGACGGTAAGCCCCTTCCCATTTTTCATATCGGCTCCTCTACCATTATTTCACCAAATAAAACTTTTAATCTCTCCAACATACTTCATGTTCCTGAACTTCAAAAGAACTTGTTATCTGTTCAAAAATTCTGCTATGATAATAATGTTTTCTTTGAATTTCACTCCTCGTTTTTTGTTGTGAAGGACGAGTCTACACACACTATCCTCCTCACGGGTCCAAGTGAACAAGGTCTTTACTCAATCCAGCTTCCTCACCTCAAGTCTATTCCTAAAGTTACTTTCACTGCTACTAAAGCATCTTCAACTACCTGGCATCAACGTCTTGGACATCCGCATCAACGAGTTTTTCACTCTATTGTTTCAAATTATTCTTTACCTGTTTCTACAAAATTGTCTTCTTCTTTATGTACTTCCTGTCAATCAGGA
The DNA here is from genome assembly GCA_025506415.1 of Flaveria robusta. NCBI lineage: Eukaryota > Viridiplantae > Streptophyta > Magnoliopsida > Asterales > Asteraceae > Flaveria > Flaveria robusta. The sequence continues at coordinate 17,835,397 of CM046459.1, read as the reverse complement.
AAATCATCTAAACTTTCTTTATCATATTCTAATTTTAAGAGTAATAATGTTTTGGATTTAATATATTGTGATGTTTGGGGGCCCTCACCTACTGTTTCTCTTGATGGCTATCGGTTTTTTATGTTGTGTGTTGATCACCATTCTCGTTATATGTGGTTCTACCCATTAGCACAAAAATCTGATGTTTACTCCACTTTTAAAAACTTTGTTACTATGGTTGAGAGACAATTCAACAGAAAATTAAAAACTGTCCAAACTGATTGGGGAGGCGAGTTTCGAAACCTAGCACCTTTCTTCACATCCCTTGGCATAATCCATCGCCGATCTTGTCCTCACACAAGTGAGCAAAACGGCATTGTTGAGCGTCGTCACCGCCACGTTGTGGAAACCGGGCTTACACTTCTTGCTCACTCAAATCTTCCACAACGTTTTTGGCACTTTGCATTTGAAACAGCCGTCTATCTCATAAACCGTTTACCTTCTCGAATCTCCTCAAATAAATCACCTTTTCAACATATCTTCCATCGTAAACCAGATTATTCCTTTCTTCGAGTTTTTGGTTGTCAGTGTTTTCCATATCTTCGTCCATACAATCGTCACAAAATGGATTTCAGGTCTACCCCGTGCATCTTTCTTGGGTACAGCACGGTTCATCATGGTTATCGTTGCTTCGACCCAACCACTGAGCGCATCTACATAGCACGCCATGTTCGTTTCAATGAGAATGTCTTTCCTTCTCGCTCACCTCCTCCACCACCTCCAACATCATCATCCTATGTTTCTGTCTTTCCTAATCCACCTCCCGATCTTTTCCCTGAAACCCCTCCTGTTAACCCTCCAGCAGAACCCACCACCCCTATTCCTACTTCAACTACCGAACACCCACCATCATCTACTGAGACTTCACCACCCCCTCCAACACCACTGCCTTCACCACCACCACCTCCCCCTCCACCGCAGCCTCGCCCCCCAATCTCCGTCCTAATCCCAAACGCACTGTCCCATACGATCCATCAGCCTACACAGCCACCACATCTTCTAACTTACCTACCGAACCCACCTCCTTTACTGTTGCCAACAAATCTCCGGAGTGGCGTCGTGCCATGACTGAGGAGTTTGACGCGCTTCATAAGAATGGCACATGGTCGTTAGTTCCTTATGTCAAGAACACTAATCTAGTTGACTGTAAGTGGGTGTACAGGTTAAAGCAGGATTCCCAAGGCAAGGTTAACAGACACAAAGCTCGCCTTGTTGCCAAAGGGTTTCATCAACAACCTGGCGTTGATTATCATGAGACTTTTAGCCCGGTTGTTAAATCCACCACTATAAGAGTGCTATTGTCTCTTGCTGTAACCAATAAGTGGTCCCTTCGCCAGTTGGATGTTCAGAACGCTTTTCTACACGGGGATCTAACGGAAACTGTTTACATGAAACAACCTCCCGGTTTTGTGGACCCAGACAAACCGAATCATGTATGTCTTTTACACAAATCCTTGTACGGACTTAAGCAGGCTCCTCGGGCATGGTTCCACCGTTTTTCTACTGCACTTCAACAACTAGGTTTTTGCGGATCAAAAACTGATCCGTCCCTATTTATTCTCAATTCCGGTGGTACTCTTGTTTACGTTCTAGTATATGTTGATGATATCATTGTTACGGGCAATGACGACCAGGCCATTAACAACCTTGTAAACAGTTTGAGCTCCATTTTTCCGGTAAAAGACATGGGTCAACTTCACTATTTTCTGGGTATCGAGGTTCTTCATCATGGTCTCAATATTGTTTTGTCCCAACGAAAATACATACTGGACATTCTCAAACGCTCAGGTCTGTCTGATTGCAACCCCGTTTGTTCACCAATGAGCACTTCTCAGATTTTAACCATCGACGATAGCCCTTTGCTTTCTGATCCGACAAGGTATCGTCAAGTTGTTGGGTCACTTCAATATGCTACTTTATCTCGTCCGGATATTGCCTTTGCTGTGAACAGGGTGTGTCAGTTTATGCATGCTCCCACAGAAAATCATTGGGCTGCTGTCAAACGCATCTTGCGTTATTTGAAGGGTACTACTAACCTGGGCCTTCTACTACGTCACAACTCCAGCTGCTCTCTACAAGCCTTTACCGATGTCAACTGGCTGCCTAATTCTGCCCCTTCAGTTGTGGCCTACTCGGACTCCGATTGGGCTGGTTGTCCGGTGGATCGTCGATCCACGGGGGGGTTTGCAATTTACCTGGGATCTAATCTAGTCTCATGGACAGCTCGCAAACAACGAACAGTTTCAAGATCTTCAACTGAATCGGAATACAAAGCACTTGCTGATATCGTAGCAGAATTAATTTGGTTGAAAGCGCTCCTTCATGAACTGGGTATTGTCACAAAATCACCACCAACTCTTTGGTGTGACAATTTAGGAGCCACCTATCTTTCGGCAAATCCAGTATTTCACGCTCGTACAAAACATGTTGAAGTGGACTTCCATTTTGTCCGTGAACAGGTCATTCAACGTCAACTAAATGTCCAGTTCATTGCCACAAGTGATCAGATTGCTGATATCTTCACCAAGCCGCTGCCCTCACAGAGATTTCTATCGCTACGGTCCAAGTTGCAGGTCGTTCCCCGCCCTCAACTTGCGGGGGAATGTTAGACTAAGTTAGATATGAATTTCATATGTTCTATATTAGAGGGTATCTAATTGTAATATTTATCTCTTTATATAGAGATCATTGTAATCATAAATTAATCAATAACAATTACCATTCTCTCTTACGGTTGTATAATCTGTAACAACTTGATTGCAATTTCACAGAAACAATGAGTCAGAATGCTGGGACACAAGGCTGCTGGTCATGAACAGGGAGATGAAAAAGAGTACAACAGGAGTTCAGGAAGAAACTTACAGGTTTTGCTGAATTCATACACAAGTCACTAGACTATTGTTGTATGTTTATATCTCAACTTACGATTAAACGCATACGAAACAGAGATTACTCCAAAATCAAGGAAGGTTCAGGAGTCGTGCGCAGAACATAACAAAACAGGTGATTTCTCGCTTCTGATTTCCCTTTTCATAGTTTTCATGTTCTTGATTCTGAGTTCTACAATTTCTTTTTGTGAGTCCAATGTTCTTGACTTGGGAGATACCAGGGACATCCATAAGCGGTCCAATGTTCTTTGACCTCAACAACACTTCAAGAAAGTACCAATTTTCTCATGAAATCTTCTGGTAAGATCAGTTCATCCTTGAAAACATTATACTCATCCGATTTAGGGTTACAATTAAGCTCTAACTTTTGATATTTGTTACTCGGCTTCATCTGTAACAACTTGATTGCAATTTCACAGAAACAATGAGTCAGAATGCTGGGACACAAGTCGGCTGGTCATGAACAGGGAGATGAAAAAGAGTACAACAGGAGTTCAGGAAGAAACTTACAGGTTTTGCTGAATTCATACATAAGTCACTAGACTTTATTGTTGTATGTTTATATCTCAACTTACGATTAAACGCATACGAAACAGAGATTACTCCAAAATCAAGGAAGGTTCAGGAGTCGTGCACAGAACATAACAAAACAGGTGATTTCTCGCTTCTGATTTCCCTTTAACATAGTTTTCATGTTCTTGATTCTGACTTCTACAATTTCTTTTTGTGAGTCCATTGTTCTTGACTTGGGAGATACCATGGACATCCGTAAATGTTCTTTGACCTCAACATCACTTCAAGAGATTACTCCAAAACAGGTGATTTTATCTCTTTCTCGCTTCTGATTTCCATTTTTATACTTTTTGTTTTCTTGATTCGACAGATATTGTGGTTTGTTGGTGGATGATTGTGGGTTATTCAAGGTCTGCCAATCCTTTTTATGAGTCCAATGTTCTTGGCAAGGGAGATACTAGGGACATTCGTAAGCCTCTCTCATTACTCTTCTTTGACCTCAACATCACTTCAAGAAAGTATAAAAATCAACTGGGGAGTAACTGTTGAAAGTTCTGTGAGGCTTAAAATGGCTGGTTGTGAGGCTTCTATGGACCCAAACTGAAGTGATAGACAAAGAGCAACAACAATCTTCTCATGAATTCTTCTGGTAAGATTAACTCAACCTCAAAAACAGTATAGTCATCGGTTTTTAGGTGTAAGTCATGATATACTTTTTAGTGTAAAAACAAATAAATTTGGTGGTCTTTTAGGTTGAATTTGGGAAGGACAGGAGGCGGAGGAGGGTACATCGATTTCATCTAGTTGCTAATCGAACCAATTCTTTCAGTTCCATACGTGTGGGTAAGTACTGTTAAACCAAACAGGTTCTTATTTGTAAGTTTCAAGTAACATGAAGAATTTGAGCTTAAGATCAAATTAGATTATGAATTTATTTTTAGGGTTACAGTTAAGCTCTAAATACCCGGCTACATCTGTAATAACTTGATTGCAATTTTACAGAAACAATGAGTCAAATTGTTGATTTGAAAGAACCACAAGTCCCAGTAGCACCTTACAAATTTTGATATTTGTTACTCGGTTTCATTGGATGCATGATGTTTTGTTATGGCATATTATTTGGTTATTAGTATTTGCAATATTAATGTACAACAAATTAATAGGTAGATTACTACATTCTGTGAGAAATTGCACTTCCCATGTTTGATTACACTTAAAGGTAATGTTGATCTAATATGACCCTACAAGTTATATTTTGTAAGGAATTTTTGTAGTCTTCACTATCAAGCTGTCTAAATATTTTGATGGGGATTAGTCGAAAGATAAAACAACGGAGTCTTCGCATATTGGTAAGTTAACCCATCTTTAACTTAAGAAGTTCGTATTGCAGGCTATAATGGTTTCCTCAAAGTCTTTGCAGGTGTTCTTGGAGACTGAACTTTTAGGTGCTGCTAGACAAGCTCAGGTATTGAAATAATCGTGCTATTTAATTAAAAAACTGATATTCTTGATCCATGGGTGTTGGGTGGAATTTGGATGATATGTTCTATACAGTGTGGAAAATGTTAAGGCCCCTTCGGATCATCGATCAGGATCAATATTGTGAATGAACATCGATTAAGAGTATGCACAGATTTGTGTAGTGACTACATGGAAAACAGGGTCAAACGGGACACACAAAACACACACACTACAATCTGATTTCCAAACATAATTCGACATACTTATGGGGTATTTATACCCTTACATTGGCTGTTATAAACTACTAAAACTAACACTACTAACCCTTTAATTACCGCCTAATTTACGTGTTTGACTTTTTCTATTTTGACTTTGCTGATCTGACTTTTTCTATATTTACTTTCATATTTTTGTGCTTATTATTTTCAAATAGGGCATCTAAAGAGGGTTGCATAAACAATTTAGGAAGATTTGTGAATATCCATATTAAGTTATTAACCAAAGTATTATGTCCTACTCGATGCAGTTTCTGCCAGAAAGTTAATCACAAGCTTCTTTTATGTAACTAATTTGTCCATTCTTATCTACTTACTCTCTGTTTCTATGCAAAGAAAATCAAATGCTGATTTTGAGTCTCTACAGGAAGAGTATCATCAACGGGTGTCGGCCCTCGAAAGAAGGTAAATGGTTTGCATATTTCTAGAATCTTAGTTTTAATGCCTCTGTTCTAGAAAAACTGCAGGGAAGCACTTGAAGAATGTTTTATGGTCTATACTTTTGAAAATTTTCTGTCATCAAAGCATGGCGACTCTGGAACGAACCTGCATGGATACCTACTCTCGGATTCAAATGTTCCAACGAACCAAAACATTCAGTGCAGTGTTCACGGTGGTGGTGATCGTTCTCTTATAGGCCCATTTCATCGATTAGCCTGCTTTCTCTTGCGATTAAACGCATATGATACGGACAGGACTCGTGCACATAACAGAACAGGTGATTTGATCACTTTCTCGCTTCTGATTTCCCTTTTTCTTGTTTTCGTGTTCTTGATTAGGCAGATACTGTGGGTTGTTGAAGCTATGTGAGGCTTTGAAGGCTTAAAATGGGTGGTTGTGAGGCTTCTATGGACCCAAACTGAAGTGACAGACAAAGAGCAACTGCAATCTTCTCATGAAATATTCCGGTAAGATCAATTCAACTTCAAAAACATTATACTCATCAGAATTTAGGTGTCAGTGATATATTTTAGTGTAAAAACAAATGAATTGTTGATCTTTCAGGTTGAATTTGGGAAGAACAGGAGGCTGAGGACGGTGCCTCGATTTCATTTAGTGGCTAATCTAACCAATTCTTTCAGTTCCATACGTGTGGGTAAGTACTGTTAAACCAAACAGGTTCTTATTTATAAGTTTCAAGTAATATGAAGGATTTTAGCTTAAGATCAATTAGATTGTGAATTTATATCTGTAATAACTTGGTTGTGATGAAAGAACCACAAGTCCCAGTAGCACCTGTGTAAATTTCGATATTTGTTACTCGGTTTCATTGCATGAATGATGTCTTCCAATGGCGGATTATTTGGTTCTAAGTATTTGCCATATTAATGTACAACCAATTAGTAGGTAGATTATTACATTTTTTGAGAAATTGCACTTCCCATATTTGATTACTTCTAAAGGTAATGTTGATCTAATATGACCCTACAAGTTATATTTTGTAAGGAAATTCTGTAGTTATCGCTATCAAGCTGTCTAAATATCTAAAGGAATCATATGATGAGCAAGATGCAACGGGGTTAAAGCCACATGGGCTTCAATCTCATGCCCCTGAAGATGATGCTTCTGAGATGGTTCATATCATGAACCAGTTTGCTGGTGATGAACAGAGAGATGAGAAGAACCCAACAGGAGTTCAGGAAGAAATTTGCCTGATAAGTTGAAGATGGAATTGAAGATGGAATTGAAGAACATGGAGACTGCACTTCTAGGTTCTAGACAAGCTCAGGTATTCGAAAATCATGTTTTTTAATTAAATATTTGTTCTAAACACTGTGGATAATATATATTCTCCCCAAGATAGTTAAATATTTGTTATGATACAAGCTAAATCAAAATAGTTTCATCTTCACACAATCAATAAATTGTTGACATGTTATTTATACCGCAAATTTGATTCTTGTATTCTTTATGATCATAGTTTTTATGCCATATCTACTGATGAATGTCGGTGTTCATATTTAATTCTTCTTAATTGGCTAAACTGTGCATTTTTGTCATCTCCTGGGGTTCCACGCTGTTTTTTGAATGCTTGTATTTATTTGTATGTTCAGCTGTCCTTAATCATTTTAGTCACCTATCACAGCCAAAAACTGATGAAATTGTAAAATCAATGATAGAGAATGAGCGGCTGAACTCTATAACCCTTGATCAGACGGTATATACCAGGGCTTGTCATCGAGAAACCTGGGCTTATTGTTCTGTACTTATCCAGGGCTTCTATCTTTCTGCTTTATGATCGATCAGTTTATGCTTAGAATCTCTCTCTCCCTCTGCCTGCCCCCCCTCTATTAACTATAGTCATGCAAAAATGAAGTCCAGGTTTGTGAATCAGCACAAAGTCTATAGGCTTTTTTTTCCTTATTTTATTTCTGATTTCCCTTTTCATAGTTTTCATGTTCTTGATTTGGCAGATACTGTGGTATGTTGGTGGATGATTGTGAGGTCACAAATTCGTTTTGTGAGTCCAATGTTCTGGTAGAGAATGGGCAGCTGAAATCTATAACCATGGTATATACCAGGGCTTGTCATCGAGTTACCTGGGCTTATTGTTCCGTACTTAACTAAATGTAACTAATGTTTCTAATATCTTGTTGCTATATGTTAACTCAGCCTTAATAACTCAAGTTTATGCTCTCAAGTTTATGTTTCTAATGTCTTGTTCTACTTGATGCAGTTGCTGCCGGAAAGTTAATCACAAGCTTCTTTTATATAACTCATTTGTCCATTCATCTCTACTAACTCTCTATTTCTATGCAGAGAAAATCAAATGCTGATTTTGAGTCTCTACAGGAAGAGTATCATGAAAGGGTGTCAGCCATCGAAAGAAAGGTAAATGGTTTGCATTTATCTAGAAGCTTAATTTTAACACCTCTGTTCTAGAAACACTGCAGGGAAGTATTTGAAGAAAGTTTTATGGTCTATAGTTTTGAAAATTTTCTGTCATCAAAGCATGGCGACTCTGGAAAGAATGCTAAATAGTTTGTAGCTGCTATATCTTTCTAAGGGCAGCTATCAAACAAAAACAAACCTACAGACTTTTGCTGCATTCTTATTAAGTCACTAGCTCTATTGTTGTGTGTTTATATCTCAATTTATAAAAACTGGACAAAAAGGTCCTTATAAAGTTTATGGATTTGATCTTGCAAAAAATAAAGAACTTTTATCAGTTTAAGCACTTTATGCTAAAGTAGTTCACGGTTTGTTGGTGGATGATTGTAGATAAACCGTGTATTATTCTTGTCTTATGAATTACAAAGAAAGCTCTATATATAGAGCAGGATATTACACTAAGATACCTTCTAATATTATAAATGTTAAATACCATCTAAACATAATATAACCATATTGTCTAACATTCCCCCGCAAGTTGAGGGCGGGGAACGACCTGCAACTTGGATCGTAAGAATAGGAACCTCTGTGAGGATAGCGGCTTTGTAAAGACATCAGCAATCTGATCACTTGTAGAGATGAAGTTGACATTCAACTGTCCTTGTGCCACTTGTTCTCGCACGAAATGAAAATCCACTTCGACATGTTTTGTGCGGCCATGAAACACGGGATTGGCTGACAGGTATGTGGCACCTAGATTATCACACCAAAGTGTAGGTGGAGACTTTGTTGAGATGCCGAGTTCATGCAAAAGAGCCTTTAACCAGATCAGTTCTGCCACAGTATCTGCAATGGCTTTATACTCTGATTCAGTGGAGGATCTTGAAACCGTTCGTTGTTTCCGGGCAGCCCAAGAGATAAGGTTCGATCCCAAGTATATAGCAAAGCCTCCCGTGGATCGGCGATCAACAGGGCAGCCTGCCCAGTCAGAATCAGAGTACGCCTGAATGGGGTGAGTGGTACTGGGCTGCCAATGTGCATCAGTGAACGCCTGCAGTACAGATCCTGAGTCACGACGGATAAGAAGGCCTTGTTTGGTGGTACCCTTAAGGTAACGTAGGATACGTTTAACCGCTGTCCAATGGTTTTCGGTTGGAGCATGCATAAATTGACAAACCTTATTGACTGCATAGGCAATGTCGGGACGAGACAAGGTTGCATATTGTAGGGCACCAACTGTTTGACGATATTGAGTCGGGTCCGAAAGAAGGGGACTATCATCATTGGTTAGGATTTGAGAAGTGCTCATCGGAGTTGAAACAGGTTTGCAATCCGACAAGCCTGAGCGATGGAGAGTATCCAGGATGTATTTTTGCTGAGACAATATGAGATTGCATCCTTCGTGTATGACCTCAATACCCAAGAAATAATGAAGTTTGCCAAGGTCCTTCATAGCAAAAGTTGAGCCCAAGTGGTTAATGACTTTAGCAATTGCTGGATCGTTGTTGCCGGTGATGATGATATCATCAACATAGACAAGGGCATAGACTAGTGTGCCACCGGACTTGAGGATGAACAAAGATGGATCAGTTTTGGACCCGACAAAACCAAGTTGCTGAAGTGCCGTTGACAATCTGTTGAACCATGCACGGGGGGCTTGTTTCAGCCCATATAGCGACTTATGAAGTAGACAAACGTGATCCGGTTTGGTTGGGTCTATAAATCCAGGAGGTTGTTTCATGTAAATGACTTCCTCCAAGTCGCCATGTAGAAAAGCATTTTGGACATCTAATTGTCGAAGGGACCATTTGTTTGTAACAGCAAGAGATAAGACAGTCCTGATAGTGGTAGCTTTAATGACAGGACTGAACGTCTCATGATAATCCACCCCATGTTGTTGAGTGAACCCCTTGGCGACGAGGCGAGCTTTGTATCGAAGAAGCTTGCCTTGAGGATCCTTCTTCAATTTGTATAGCCACTTGCAATCAACAATGTTAGTGTTTTGAACAGGAGGGACTAAAGACCATGTTCCATTCTTATGAAGTGCTTCAAACTCCTCGGTCATGGCTTGGCGCCACTCCGGAGACTTGTTGGCAACGGTGAAGGAAGTTGGTTCAAGGAGGGGTTCAGAAGTGATGGATGTGTGATAGGCAGCTGGATTGTAGGGATTAGTTGGCTTTGGGTTAGGACGAAGGTTTGGTGGTCGAGGTCGGGGTGGAGGAGTGGTCTGGTGGTTAGAGGGCTGTTCAGGAGAGGAGGTGGGGATGGGTGTACTGGATGGGGAAGAGGGTGACCGGTTAGGGGTGGGTTGAGTAGGGGAGTCTGGTGGGGTAAAAGGTTGTGATGTGTCATGTGGGATATAAGAGTCAGATTGTGCAGAAAAGGAAGATGAAGGTTGCGGTTGGGGAGGAGGGGAGGAGGGGGTGGTGAGAGGAGGAGGTGAAGAGGGAAAGGTAGAAATGTAGGAAGGGGATGGGTGAGATTGTGGTGGTGAGGGGGAGATTTGAAATGGGAAGACATGCTCGTTGAAACGTACATGTCTGGCTACATAGACTCGTTCGGTTTGTGTGTCAAAGCATCGGTAACCATGATGAAGAGGACTATAGCCAAGAAAGACACAGGGTGTAGTACGAAAGTCCATTTTATGTCGATTGTATGGGCGGAGGTGTGGAAAACACTCACAACCAAATACACGAAGAAAAGTGTAGTCGGGTGTACGGTTAAAGACATGTTGAAATGGGGATTTGTTGGAAGAGATGCGTGAGGGTAGACGATTAATAAGATAAACGGCGGTGTCAAATGCAAAGTTCCAAAACCGGCGTGGAAGATTAGATTGTGCAAGAAGAGTGAGGCCGGTTTCCACCACGTGTCTATGACGACGCTCCACAAAACCATTTTGTTCGCTAGTGTGCGGACAAGAGCGCCGATGAATGATGCCGAGGGAGGTGAAGAAAGGAGACAAATTTCGAAACTCACCTCCCCAATCGGTTTGCACACTTTTTATTTTGGAATTAAATTGCCTTTCTACCATTGTAACAAAATTTTTAAAATTGGAATAAACATCAGATTTGTTTGCCAATGGATAGAACCACATGTAACGAGTGTGATGATCAACACACAACATGAAAAACCGAGAGCCATTAATAGAGAGAGTGGGTGAGGGTCCCCAAACATCACAATATATTAAGTCTAAAATTTTATTACTTCGAAAATTAGAAGAAGACAATGACAATTTTGAAGACTTTCCCAACTGACAAGCAGTACATAAAGTTGAACATAATTTGGTAGATAATGGTAAAGAACAACTAGAGATAATAGTTTTAAAGACACGGTCATGTGGATGGCCCAAACGTTGATGCCAGATGATGGATGATGCTTTGGTGGCTGAAAATGCAAGCTTCGGGTGTGACTTGAAGTGAGGAAGGCGGATGGAGTAGAGGCCATTTTCACTTGGACCCATGAGGAGGGTAGTGAGTGTAGACTCGTCCTTCACAACAAAAAAGGAAGAATGAAACTCAAAGAAAACATTATTATCTAGACAAAACTGTTGAACAGATAGTAGATTCTTTTGAATTTCGGGGACATGGAGAACACTAGAAAGATTAAAGGTTTTGTGAGGCGAGAATATTTTGGATGAGCCAATGTGAAAGATGGGGAGAGGCATACCATTACCAACATGGAGTGAGTCATGACCTTGATAGACCTCGGAGTTATCCAAGCTTGATAAGTCTGGAGTTGTATGATTTGTAGCCCCTGTATCAGGGAACCAGGTTGTTCCTGATGTCGAACCAACATCTGAGAAAGCTGTAAAATTGGCTTGAGGGGGCTGCCTAGTTGAGGAGGCAGCTTGGTTTGGACATTGTGATGGGAGATGGCCTATGCCACACCTATTGCAATGACCATACACCATATTTTGTGTGGAGGCCCAAGCAAACTGCCGAGAATTTCCAGCATGTTCTCTGTTTCGGTTGCTGGTTGTGCCTCGATAAGTACCGCGAAAGTTGCCTCTACGACCACGATTCTGATTGGAACTGCGAGAAACAAAGGCTGCTTGTGGTGGTGTAGGAGGAGGGGCAATGGGGTTCAATTGGTAACCCATTTGTGCTGCCAATAATTGAAGGTTGTTGAGTTGAGATTGAATGCTGGTAAGAGTTGGGGCAGAGTTTGAAGAGAAGGCAGCAAAGGCTTGCGGGTTGGAGGCAGTGGGTGTTGTTGTTTTGCTGAGAAGGTAATCATGATCACTAAGCAACCCATGTAGTTCATGAAAAGTGATCGGTGGATGTCGAGCCAACAGATTTGCTTTCAGGCCATTGTATTCGTCCCTAAGACCGGAGATGGCAAGCATCACAAGATCCTTGTCCTTCATGGGCTCGCCAATGTTGGCAAGAGCAGTGGCATATTCTTGTGCACGGCTTAAGTAATTAACTGGGGTTTCATCACCCTTCATTTCGATTTTAAGAAGCTGTGTTTTCAGTGTATACTCACGAGATGCAGTGTTTGGAGAATATGCACGTTCCAGTGCGAGCCATAGGTCTCGAGAGGTTGATCCTTGAACGTGTTGAAAAGACGACTCGGAAATAGTAGAGATGATAAGCATCCTGACATGCGCATCATTAGAAATCCAATGCTGGTATCCAGGATTCTCAACTGCAGGAGTTTCTGCAGTTGCAACAGTGTATTGGTTTGGACATTTGATGGTGCCATCGACATAACCAACCAGATGATTGGAGATTAAGAATGGTTCAAGCATCGCCTTCCAGTACCCATAGTTTGTAGGAGAAAGGGTGAAGGCGAATTTGTGGGAGTTGTGTGCAGTTTTCTCTGCAGTAGTAAGAGCAGTAATGGTTGCCATGGTAGATGATAGAGATCGGAATTAGGGTTGCTGGAAAAAAAATTTGTCGATGGCTGCAGATTGGTTGATGGCGGCAATTAGGGTTAATTAGGGTTGAGGTTTTCTTGGCTCTGATACCAAGATAAACCGTGTATTATTCTTGTCTTATGAATTACAAAGAAAGCTCTATATATAGAGCAGGATATTACACTAAGATACCTTCTAATATTATAAATGTTAAATACCATCTAAACATAATATAACCATATTGTCTAACAATTGTGATGTCTACAAATTCGTTTTGTGAGTCCAATGTTCTTGACTTGGGAAGAACAGGAGGCTGAGGAGGGTGCATCGATTTCATTTAGTGGCTAATCGAATCAATTCTTTCAGTTCTGCACGTGTGGGTAAGTACTGTTAAACCAAACAGGTTCTTATTTGTAAGTTTCAAGTAATATGAAGGATTTGAGCTTAAGATCAATTAGAGTATGAATTTATTTTTGGGGTTACAATTAAGCTCTTACTTTTGATATTTGTTACTCGGCTTCATCTGTAACAACTTGATTGCAATTTCACAGAAACAACGAGTCAGAATGCTGGGACACAAGTCTGCTGGTCATGAACAGGGAAATGAAAAAGAATACAACAGGAGTTCAGGAAGAAACCTACAGGTTTTGCTGAATTCATACATAAGTCACTAGACTTCATTGTTGTATGTTTATATCTCAACTTAAGATTAAACGCAAACGAAACAGAGATTACTCCAAAATCAAGGTAGGTTCAGGAGTCGTGCACAAGAACATAACAAAACAAGTGATTTTATCTCTTTCTCGTTTCTGATTTCCCTTTTCATAGTTTTCATGTTCTTGACTCTGCAGATACTATGGTTTGTTGATGGATGATCATGAGTTCTACAATTTCTTTTTGTGAGTCCAATGTTCTTGACTAATTGGGAGATACCAGGGACATCCGTAAACTGTCCAATGTTCTTTGACCTCAACATCACTTCAAGAAAGCATAAAAATCAACTCGGGAGTAACTGTTGAAGGTATGTAACAATTTTCTCATGAAATCTTCTGGTAAGATCAATTCAACCTTGAAAACATTATAATCATCAGATTTTGGGTGTCGGTGAGTTATTTTTTATTTTAAAAAGAAATAAATTCTTGATCTTTTAGGTTGAATTTGGGAAGAACGGGAGGCTGAGGAGGGTGCATCGATTTCATTTAGTGGCTAATCGAATCAATTCTTTCAGTTCCGCACGTGTGGGCAGGTACCGTTAAACCAAACAGGTTCTTATTTATAAGTTTCAAGTAATATGAAGGATTTGGGCTTAAGATCAATTAGAGTTTGAATGTATTTTTAGGGTTAAAATTAAGCTCTAACTTTTTGATATTTGTTACTCGGCTTCATCTGTAACAACTTGATTGCGATTTCTCAGAAACAATGAGTCAGAATGTTGGGACACAAGTCTGCTGGTCATGAACAGGGAGATGAAAATTAATACAACATGAGTTCAGGAAGAAACCTACAGACTTTTGCTGAATTCGTACTAAGTCACTAGACTCTATTGTATGAATTCAGCAAAACCTGTTTGGTTTAACATGATGGGGTCGGATGTTAGAAGAAATGGTTTATAAGCATGCCACAGGTAAATACTTCTGTAGGGTAAATACTTCTCTAGACTAATAATATAATTGTTAAGATGTTTATCACAAACATCCATACAATTGAAACACTTCTCTGAGAGTAAATACTTCTTTACAGGTAAATACTTCTCTAGAGTCAAAATAGAAGATGTTTTTCAGAGTACAAGTCTGGAAAATGGTTTTGAACCTTCATTTCTTTTTATCAAAACTGCTATTTAAAAGACCAAAGATGACATTATTTGATTAATAAGAAGATTTCATCTGACATTATTTTCATTCTGTCCTCTAATAGCCACTTTTGTTGCAGCTAGCGAGAAACTGTTTATCCAAAACTGATTATGCGAACTAATCAGAAGCTGAATCTGAATCTCTGTATCCAAACATAAATAGTTAAAAACTGATGTTGCATTTTGCAGAGCTGTCGTTGTCATGATTAATAACATTTATATCAACATCTAGATTGAAGAGAACAAAATGGAGAGTTTAGAAAAATACAAAGCTGCCACAGAGAAGCTGCTGCAAGAAAACAATAGATAAGAACAAAGCTGAACTTGCAGCTCCAAAAGAACACTTGATGAATGCACTGAATGCAGCCAAGGAAGAAAAATCACTAGCTGAGGCCCGGGCCAACAATGAAGCGAGAACTGAAGTCGAGAGTTGTTTAAGGGAGATTGAAGAACGAGAAGCTATGCTAGTTCAAACTTTGAAAGAGTTGAGGCAAACTCTGAGCAGGAACGAGCAGCAGGTTTCTGTCTGAGCAAAAACGAACAGCTGGTTGGTGTTAAAGCGTGTCTTTTTTTTTGGTACGGGTCAAAAATGGGCTAGGCTGGTTTGGGTGACCCATAAACAATTTTCCTATTTTTAAAATTTTTATGCTTGATGAATTCATTAATTAAGATTAGAAAACAAATCTAAATATACAAAAAACAATTTAGAAGGTTAAAGAATTATTAAGATGGGTGGGTCAGATGGGTTTTGCAATGAGCTTGGGTTAATCATGCCAATTTTTGGTAGGGGTTGATTTATTTTTTTTTTTTAATTTTTTTTTTTGTTTATTTTGAAAATTCTTTTATAAATTATTGAATGTGGTAGTTATGATCAAGAAACAATATTATTACGAAGGTAATCTAAATCTTTGAATAAAACTATTTAGGTAGTTACCTTGGTTATATGCATTGAAAAATAGATTTTTAAGGCGACTTTCAACACCTGTTGCCCGTCGTAAGAACCATTTTGACCCGTTCCTCTTTTAGCTAATTTTTTTTTATCTATTCTAGTTGACCCTTTTTTGTTAAACACAAACAAATCAACCCATTCATAAATGGGTCCATATGCCATTTTTACTATTATATTTCCTTGTTGCAGGTAGTTTCTAGAGAAGATATGCTTAGGAACGACATCGACGACCTACAGAAGCGATATCAAGTATGTTTTTAAGATTTGATTTCATAAATAGGACAAGCTACAGGTAAATACTTCTCTAGATTTATAATACATTAATATGTTTGTCACGATGTTTTTCACAAAGGTCGGTACATAGAGTCACCACTGATGACATATTACATCTGGAAAATGGTTTCTTCACCTTTCTCTTATCAAAACTGCGACGTAAATGACCAAAACTGGCATTATTCTGAGAGTGCAAGTCTCTCAAAACAAATTAAAATAACAAGTAATTCCATTCTATCCTCTGGTATCCAAAACATTCAGTGCAGTGAAGCAGAGATTACTCCAAAATCAAGGTAGGTTCAGGAGTCGTGCACAGAACATAACAAAACAGGTGATTTTATCTCTTTCTCGCTTCTGATTTCCCTTTTCATAGTTTTCATGTTCTTGATTCGGCAGATACTGTGGTTTGTTGGTGGATGAAGAGAGGTCTACAAATTCTTTTTGTGAGTCCAATGCCACTTTTGTTGCAGCTAACGAGAAACTGTTTATCATCAGAAGCTGAATCTGAATCTCTGTATCCAAACATAAAAAGTTAAAAACTGATTGTTGCATTTTGCAGAGCTGTCGTTGTCATGATTAATTAACATTTTTATAAACAACTAGATTCAAGAGAACAAAATGGAGAGTTTAGAAAAAGACAAAGCTGCCACAGAGAAGCTGCTGCAAGAAAACAATAGATAAGAACAAAGCTGAACTTGCAGCACCGAAAGAACACTTGATGAATGCACTAAATGCAGCCAGGGATGAAAAATCACTAGCTGAAAATGAAGCTAGTTCAAACTTTGAAAGAGTTGAGGTTGAGCTGGTTGGTTTTAAAACGTGTCTTTTTTTTGGTACGGGTCAAAAATGGGCTAGGCTGGTTTGGGTGACCCATAAACAGTTTCCCTATCTATTTAAAATTTTTATGATTAATGAATTCATTAATTAAGATTAGAAAGCAAATCTAAATATACAAAAAACAATTTTTTAGGACGAGTTAAAATGGGTAGAAAGGACCTGCAAACAATTCTATTTTTAGTTTATTTATCAACAACTTATGTGTTAAATATGTTTACAAAAGCCTAATATTACAATAATAATCCAAATCATTGAATAAAATAATTTAGGAGGTTGTATGTGTTAGTGTTACAAGGCACTTTGGGTTACTTTGTCCTTCTGCTTCACCAGTTTCTTGCTTAGCACTTTGATCATTTGACATGCTTGGGATAAAACATATCCTAATTTGATCCAATTGTACATAAACGGGTTTAAATTTCCTGATATTTCTTTAATAGGAAACAACTGGTAGAAAGGCAGAAGCTTGGGCTGCAGTGGAGGGATCGCTTAACATTCGGCTTCATGTCTGATAAATAGTATATATGTGTGTCTATTTTATTTGAAGTATAAATTCTTTATGTTTATAAACTTTCCTAAACTCATTTTCAGGATGCAGAGGACAAAGCTGCAGGTGTAGAGGAAAGAGGCCTAACTGTTAGTGCACATTTATCCCAGACGTTATCCCAGATTAATGTTCTTGAAGCTCAGGTGCTTTTGTTTCCCTTTCTTTAATTGGTTTATATGGTAAAATTAGGTGGGTTGGTTAACCGGTCAAAATATGTAAATTATGTTATGGGTCGGGGTGGGTTGATCGGAGCACTTGTACAAAATCTTTAACTGCTTATAAATAATAATTATGTTAAATATGATTACAAAATTACACTTTTTTCTATTACAATATTATATTTTCATCATCAAAATGATTTAAGAGATAAAATTACCCGATCAACCCATAAATCAAATCAAGTAAAATAAATGAAGAAGATAGGTAATTATATGCTATTGGCTCTCTGTTAGGCTTGAAAAGAAACTAGAGAGAAGAAGATTACACAATCCAAGATAACCAATTCGATCAGCTTAGCTATTGCCCCTTTTATTCCATTTGTAAATCCAGTTACAAAGAAATAGGGCATGTATTATTATCCCGTGAACTTTACATCAGGCACGCATTAACTTATTATACTAAAAATACCGCCTTTTTAAAAAAAAGTTTTGACCTCAGAATGTTTGTTAAGAGCGTGAGCATTAGCAACTTGGGTGAAGTTTGAACTGATTTCTACAGTCTCACACACACCTAATTACCACCTTCAAATGTTTGTTAAGAGCGTGAACATTAGCAAATTGCTATATTCGATTTCGGGCACTAAGCATTTGCTTTTTGAGGGACTGAATCATCGATTCATGTGAATAATTTTAATTTAGTAAATAATTTTAGAGTAAAGGGAGGCGGGAAAAACAAATTTAGAGGGCATAGGAATATAATTTATAGTGGATGAGCGTCCGGATGGTTTACATGAGCACTATAAACCTCACATCCACCAAGTTGTTTTAAACAATCATGTTAGACTAGCACACATTAATATTAATTAAAATATTAAGATGGTTTATCAAAAAGGGAAAATTAATCGTCAATCTTATAACTAGAAACTAAAACCAATTTAAGTGTCTAGTTTTGTTTATGATTTTACTTTGGTATATTATGGTGGTGATATATATAGGTCGCATAACCAAATATATTAATGTGAGACATGATTGATTTTCTTCTTGAGATTAGTTATGGTGTATAGTATAAATTTTCAGCAGTTGGATTTTGTTTGATTAGTGCAACAGCGTAAAGATAAGTTTGTCCTCATGTAGAAGATGATAATTCACATATTAGCATGAGAAGTTTTTAACATTTACCTAATAAGCATATCTTATTTCGACTACATATATTTCTAACTACACTTCATATTATTCCCAACAATGGTCCTTACTAAACCTGTCAATGAACAACGTTCCATATTGTCCGGTGATTGCTACATTCTGATAGGTAGAGAAACTCACGTGTGACTTTATAAAGATACATATTTTAAATTAATAAACTATTGAATGTCAACATAGAGTTTGATATGTCCTTTTATCCTTTGGAATTTTCCTAAAATAATAAGGATTATTAATCCAAGTTTGTTTTTAGACGGCTTAAATGATAATTTGACAAGAGAGCACACCTACACATGATATGTATTTTGGTAACAAAACTTTTAATTTGTTTGAGGTGGTGCTCACTGTCATTTTTTTTAGTGTGACTTATCTTGTGATGAAAGTTGTTTTTAGAATTTACTAATATAAAGATTTTGATAAGTGTAGGTAAGAAAATTATGCTCTACGAGAGCATTCAATAAGCTATTAGCACCTAATAGATAGTGTCTGTGTTGTCAGAGACAAGAAATATTTCTTATGATAGTGTAAGTTGTTTTGTTGTATATTTTATGATAGTGTTAGTTGTTTTGTTGTATACTTTATAATAGTGTTAGTTGTTTTGTTGTATACTTAGGCATTTATGTTCCATGCTTGTTGTAGCTTTATTGGAGCTTCTTGGACCGAAATTATGATTCTAACATCTTTGTATAACAATTGTTGGTCATTTTACATTTGTCGGAGATGTTTTCTTGACCCTTGTTGGGCTTCCCTTCGGTCATCGACCCATTCTAGGTCAGTTTAAACCCCTTATACTGTTTTGACCATGATCATCCAAGTATATATCGTATATAAGGCCACAACCTCTTTTTATCCTACTTTTGTAATGTTTTTAGCCGCATTCGCTTTAGGAAATGTGCTAGCATCAGCTTGTTGGGCTTCCCTTCCGTCATCTACTTTTGTAATTTATTTAACGAATTTTCAAAGCTCACTCGAAAAACTCGACTCAAGATCGATTAGGTTGTAAACGAGTTGAGCCGGATCAGCTTGGTTTGTAAACGAGTCGATCCCAAGCTAGGTTGTTTGCCCATGTTTCCCAATGCATCATGTAGTCACCGCACTAGCATGTGTGAACTAGAAACCCAAAAGAATAATGTCAGGCAGGAGGTGGCATGTAATGGTCGGCCGACCGGACACATGGCTACGTGATTGAACAATAACTTCTTTTTTATTGTTTTGTTTGAACTTCAAGATCGTTATAAAATATTTTTTTGCAAAACTAAATTTAGAGTGGATGAGCATCCGGGTGGTTTGCGTGAGTACTTTAAATCTCCCATCCACTAGGCTGTTTTTGACAATCATGCTAGATTAGCACACATTAATATTTATTAAAATATTAAGATCATTTATCAAAAAGTGAAAATTATTTATTTGAACCCACATAAAATAAATCTTACATGCAATTATAGTGAACGTTATCTTGTTTTGAAAAAACCTGCTTGTTGTATAATTTTGTTGTTGATCCCGTTAATGGCAATTTGTTCAAAAATATTCATTGTTAATAGGTTTTGTTACTCATAGAGTAGTTTTCTAATTATATAAATTATAGTACATTTAGTAAATTCGTGTAATACACGGATTAAAAAAAATTAAATATAATAAAATTTTTATGAAGTATAAATTATATTCTAAAATAAGAAATGATCAAAATTGCATATGACTAATAACTATAAATGTTAAAATAATGATATCAACTTTTTAAATTTTAATTTTAAAACTTTTTTTCCCAAGAAAAAAATTAAACATTTTTTTTTCAAAACAAACCGTATAAAAAAGTGTTTTAAAAGTTCCTATTATAACTCCTAATTTTAAATATTTTTAGTTTATAAGAAAAATTACTTTTTAAATACATCAATTTTAAAATATTTCATATTTTAAAAAAGATTTAATGTTTTAAAAAAAATTCTTATTTTACAAAAATTTATTTTCTAGATATAACATTAATTAAAAAACATCTTTCTTATTTTATATATAAATTATTTGTAATCTAAAAAGAAATTAAAATTATTTAATAATTTTTAATTTAGTTAATTATTTTATAGCAGAGAGAGGCGGGAAAAACAAACTTAAAGGGCATAGGAATATAATTTAGAGTGGATGAGCGTCCGGGTGGTTTGCATAAGCACTTTAAACCTCACATCCACGAGACTGTTTTTAAAGATCGTGTTAGATTAGCACACATTAATATTTATTAAAATATTAAGATGGTTTATCAAAAAGTGAAAATTATTCATTTGAACCAACATAAAATAAATCTTACATGCAATTATAGTGAATGTTATCTTGCTTTGAAAAAGTCTGCTTGTTGTATAATTTTGTTGTTGATCCTTTTAATGGCAATTTGTTCAAAAATATTCACCGTTAATATGTTTTGACTCACAGAGTAGTTTTCTAATTATATAAAAATATAGTACCTTTAGTAAACCCGTGTATTACACGGATTTAAAAAAATAAAAATTAAATACAATAAATATTTGGGACAATTGCATATTTGCCCTTGTAAAATAACTTAATTGCATATTTACCCAATTCAAAATTAAAATTGCATATATCCCCTCCTTTAATCTTTTTAATTGCATATTTTACCCAAATCACAACCAAAATTGCATACATCCTCTTTGCAATTATAGTGAACGTTATCTTGTTTTGAAAAACCTGCTTGTTGTATAATTTTGTTGTTGATCCCGTTAATGGCAATTTGTTCAAAAATATTCATTTTTAATAGATTTTGTTACTCATAGAGTAGTTTTCTAATTATATAAATTATAGTACCTTTAGTAAACTCGTGTAATACACGGATTAAAAAAAATAAATATTAAATATAATAAAAATTTTATGAAGTATACAATTATATTCTAAAATAAGAAATGATTTGACTAATAACTATAAATAATAAAATAATGATATCAACTTCTTAAACTTTAATTTTTAAACTTTTTTCCCAAGAAAAAACTTAAACATTTTTTTTTCAAAACAAACCGTATAAAAATTTTGTTTTAAAAAGATCTTATTATAACTCCTGATTTTAATATTTTTAGTTTATAAAAATTTTACTTTTTAAATACACCAGATTTAAAATATTTTATATTTTAAAAAAGATATAATGTTTTAAAAAAATTCTTATTTTATAAAATTTATTTTCTAGATATAACATTAATTAAAAAACATCTTTCTTAATTTATTTAAAAATTATTTGTAATCTAAAAAGAAAATAAAATTATTTAATACTTTTTAATTTAGTAAATAATTTTAGAGCAGAGAGAGGCGGAAAAAACAAACTTAAAGGGCATAGGGATATAATTTAGAGTGGATGAGCGTCCGGGTGGCTTGCATGAGCACTTTAAACCTCACATCCACCAAGTTAAAATGTAGATAAACTTGAATTTATATCGGGTTACGTTTTTACTTAAACTCACTCGTTGAGGTACAATTAACGGTGAACAACCAACATTTTTGATATTTTGTATTTAAGAAACAAAACTTATACATAAGAAACAAAATAACGTCAAAACATTAAAATATAAATTTTTTTAATCAATTGACATGCGTATACGTTATGTGCGTTGTGATGATAACATTAGCGTGATTAAGTACGTAGAATAAAAGGTCAAAGCTCTAACCACGAAGCCATCTCCACATAACGTATGGGTTTTGAAAAGAAGATATTTATTTAGTATAATTCTATATATATATATTTTTCAAAGATTATATTTAAGGAAAAAGAAAAAGGTAAACGAATAAATCATATATTGACGCGTTAAAAAATATATTGTAATAATTACATTTGGAAAGTAATTTGGTTAAAGATCATCTTCAAGATTTGACAACGGTCTGAAAATCCGATACGAATAAATGACTGGATTCACCCACCATTTGAAAACTTATTACAACGTCAGTCAGTCAATCTGCTGATGAAATTCAACAAGTACGCTATCATGGATTCACAATCTCCATTCGTCAATCAATCAATCAAAAGCTGTTGATCCGCTTGCTTATAACAGAGTTTGTTTTCCTTTTCGTTTTCGATTTCAATCTGCAATACAATGTCGATGATTATGAAACTCGCGTTACAGATTCTAGGGTTTCGCGATGCTTTTGATTCATGTAGTTTGAGGAACATCGAGAAGATCAGTCCGGTGGTTCTGCTTCCACCGTCGATGGTAAGCATTTGATCACTATTTAATTTGTAATCTATGATCTGTCTGTTCTTTTATCAGTTCTAGACGTTTGATGCAAGGGTTTCAGGATTGTGGTACCAAAAACACAAATAATTTCAAGAGCAGTGACGACTATTCAGAAAAACGTGATGATTCTTCAGAAAAACAGGACGATTCTTCAGAAAATCATGATGATTCTTCGAGGCATTTGAAGGAGGGAGATGATGCTGATGACTCAACTAACTCCACTGAGGAGAAGGCAAGGTAGGTTCAGGAGTCGTGCACAGAACATATATAACAAAACAGGTGATTTCTCGCTTCTGATTTCCCTTTACATAGTTTTCATGTTCTTGATTCTGATTTCTACAATTTCTTTATTGTGAGTCCAATGTTCTTGACTTGGGAGATACCAGGGACATCCCTAAACTGTCCAATGTTCTTTGACCTCAACATCACTTCAAGAAGGTTCAGGAGTCGTGCACAGAACATAACAAAACAGGTGATTTTATCTCTTTCTCGCTTCTGATTTCCCTTTTCATAGTTTTTGTGTTCTTGATTCTGAGTTATACAATTTCTTTTAATTTTGTGAGTCCAACGTTCTTGACTTGGGAGATACCAGGGACATCCGTAAACTGTCCAATGTTCTTTGACCTCAACATCACTTCAAGAGAGTAACAATTCTCTCATGAAATCTTCTGGTAAGATCAGTTCATCCTTGAGAACATTATACTCATCCGATTTAGGGTTAAAATTAAGCTCTAACTTTTGATATTTGTTACTCGGCTTCATCTGTAAGAACTTGATTGCAATTTCACAGAAACAATGAGTCAGAATGCTGGGACACAAGTCTGCTAGGTCATGAACAGGGAGATGAAAAAGAGTACAACAGGAGTTCAGGAAGAAACTTACAGGTTTTGTTGAATTCATACATAAGTCACTAGACTTTATTGTTGTATGTTTATATCTCAACTTACGATTAAACACATACGAAACAGAGATTACTCCAAAATCAAGGAAGGTTCAGGAGTCGTGCGCAGAACATACAAAACAGGTGATTTCTCGCTTCTGATTTCCCTTTTCATAGTTTTCATGTTCTTGATTCTGAGTTCTACAATTTCTTTTTGTGAGTCCAATGTTCTTGACTAGGGAGATACCAGGGACATCCGTAAGCTGTCCAATGTTCTTTGACCTCAACATCACTTCAAGAAAGTACCAATTTTCTCATGAAATCTTCTGGTAAGATCACTTCAACCTTGAAAACATTATACTCATCCGATTTAGGGTTACAATTAAGCTCTAACTTCTGATATTTGTTACTCGGCTTCATCTGTAACAACTTGATTGCAATTTCACAGAAACAATGAGTCAGAATGCTGGGGTCCCAGTCTGCTGGTCATGAACAGGGAGATGAAAAAGAGTACAACAGGAGTTCTGGAAGAAACTTACAGGTTTTGCTGAATTCATACATAAGTCACTAGACTTCATTGTTGTATGTTTATATCTCAACTTAAGATTAAACGCAAACGAAACAGAGATTACTCCAAAATCAAGGTAGGTTCGGGAGTCGTGCACAAGAACATAACAAAACAGGTGATTTTATCTCTTTCTCGTTTCTGATTTCCCTTTTCATAGTATTCATGTTCTTGACTCTGCAGATACTATGGTTTGTTGGTGGATGATCGTGAGTTCTACAATTTCTTTTTGTGAGTCCAATGTTCTTGACTAATTGGGAGATACCAGGGACATCCGTAAACTGTCCAATGTTCTTTGACCTCAACATCACTTCAAGAAAGCATCAAAATCAACTTGGGAGTAACTGTTGAAGGTATGTAACAATTTTCTCATGAAATCTTCTTGTAAGATCAATTCAACCTTGAAAACATTATAATCATCAGATTTTGGGTGTCGGTGAGTTATTTTTTATTTTAAAAACAAATAAATTCTTGATCTTTTAGGTTTGAATTTGGGAAGAATGGGAGGCTGAGGAGGGTGCATCGATTTCATTTAGTGGCTAATCGAATCAATTCTTTCAGTTCCGCACGTGTGGGCAAGTACTGTTAAACCAAACAGGTTCTTATTTATAAGTTTCAAGTAATATGAAGGATTTGGGCTTAAGATCAATTAGAGTTTGACTTTATTTTTAGGGTTAAAATTAAGCTCTAACTTTTTGATATTTGTTACTCAGCTTCATCTGTAACAACTTGATTGCGATTTCCCAGAATCAATGAGTCAGAATGTTGGGACACAAGTCTGCTGGTCATGTGAAAAAGAATACAACAGCAGTTCAGGAAGAAACCTACAGGTTTTGCTGAATTCATACATAAGTCACTAGAGTTTATTGTTGTATGTTTATATCTCAACTTACGATTAAACGCATACGAAACGGAGATTACTACAAAATCAAGGAAGGTTCAGGAGTCGTGCACAGAACATAACAAAACAGGTGATTTTATCTCTTTCTCGCTTCTGATTTCCCTTATTATAGTTTTCATGTTCTTGATTCTGACTTCTACAATTTCTTTTTGTGAGTCCATTGTTCTTGAGTGGGGAGATACCAGGGACATCCGTAAGCTGTCCAATGTTCTTTGACCTCAACATCACTTCAAGAAAGTACCAATTTTCTCATGAAATCTTCTGGTAAGATCAGTTCATCCTTGAAAACATTATACTCATCCGATTTAGGGTTACAATTAAGCTCTAACTTTTGATATTTGTTACTCGGCTTCATCTGTAACAACTTGATTGCAATTTCACAGAAACAATGAGTCAGAATGCTGGGACACAAGTCTGCTGGTCATGAACAGGGAGATGAAAAAGAGTACAACAGGAGTTCAGGAAGAAACTTACTGGTTTTGCTGAATTCATACATAAGTCACTAGACTTTATTGTTGTATGTTTACATCTCAACTTACGATTAAACGCGTACGAAACAGAGATTACTCCAAAATCAAGGAAGGTTCAAGAGTCGTGCACAGAACATAACAAAACAGGTGATTTCTCGCTTCTGATTTCCCTTTTCATAGTTTTCATGTTCTTGATTCTGAGTTCAACAATTTCTTTTTGTGAGTCCAATGTTCTTGACTTGGGAGATACCAGGGACATCCGTAAACTGTCCAATGTTCTATGACCTCAACATCACTTCAAGAAAGTATCAAAATCAACTCGGAAGTAACTGTTGAAGCTATGTAACAATTTTCCCATGAAATCTTCTGGTAAGATCAGTTCAACCTTGAAGGTATCAAGATTACCCTGTGGAAATAAACTCTGATATCCAAAACATTCAGTGCAGTGAAACAGAGATTACTCCAAAACAGGTGATTTTATCTCTTTCTCGCTTCTGATTTCCCTTTTCATACTTTTTGTTTTCTTGATTCGACAGATATTGTGGTTTGTTGGTGGATGATTGTGGGTTATTCAAGGTCTGCCAATCCTTTTTATGAGTCCAATGTTCTTGGCAAGGGAGATACTAGGGACATTCGTAAGCCTCCCTCATTACTCTTCTTTGACCTCAACATCACTTCAAGAAAGTATAAAAATCAACTGGGGAGTAACTGTTGAAAGCTCTGTGAGGCTTAAAATGGCTGGTTGTGAGGCTTCTATGGACCCAAACTGAAGTAATAGACAAAGAGCAACAACAATCTTCTCATGAATTCTTCTGGTAAGATTAACTCAACCTCAAAAAGAGTATACTCATCGGTTTTTAGGTGTCAGTCATGATATACGTTTTAGTGTAAAAACAAATAAATTGTTAGTCTTTTAGGTTGAATTTGGGAAGGACAGGAGGCGGAGGAGGGTACATCGATTTCATCTAGTTGCTAATCGAACCAATTCTTTCAGTTCCATACGTGTGGGTAAGTACGGTTAAACCAAACAGGTTCTTATTTGTAAGTTTCAAGTAACATGAAGAATTTGAGCTTAAGATCAAATTAGATTATGAATTTATTTTTAGGGTTACAGTTAAGCTCTAAATACCCGGCTACATCTGTAATAACTTGATTGCAATTTTACAGAAACAATGAGTCAAATTGTTGATTTGAAAGAACCACAAGTCCCAGTAGCACCTTACGAATTTTGATATTTGTTACTCGGTTTCATTGGATGCATGATGTTTTGTTATGGCATATTATTTGGTTATTAGTATTTGCAATATTAATGTACAACAAATTAATAGGTAGATTACTACATTCTGTGAGAAATTGCACTTCCCATGTTTGATTACACTTAAAGGTAATGTTGATCTAATATGACCCTACAAGTTATATTTTGTAAGGAATTTTTGTAAATATCCATATTAAGTTATTAACCAAAGTAGTATGTCCTACTCGATGCAGTTTCTGCCGGAAAGTTAATCACAAGCTTTTTTTATGTAACTAATTTGTCCGTTCTTCTCTACTAACTCTCTGTTTGTATGCAAAGAAAATCAAATGCTGATTTTGAGTCTCTACAGGAAGAGTATCATCAACGGGTGTCGGCCCTCGAAAGAAGGTAAATGGTTTGCATATTTGTAGAAACTTAGTTTTAATGTCTCTGTTCTGCAGGGAAGCATTTGAAGAATGTTTTATGGTCTATACCTTTGAAAATTTTCTGTCATCAAAGCATGGCGACTCTGGAACGAACGTGCATGGATACCTACTCTCGGATTCAACTGTTCCAACGAAGCAAAACATTCAGTGCAGTGTTCACGGTGGTGGTGATCGTTCTCTTATTGGCCCATTTCATCGATTAGCCTGCTTTCTCTTGCGATTTAACGCATATGATACGGACAGGACTCGTGCACATAACAGAACAGGTGATTTGATCACTTTCTCGCTTCTGATTTCCCTTTTTATTGTTTTCATGTTCTTGATTAGGCAGATATATACTGTGGTTTGTTGAAGCTATGTGAGGCTTTGAAGGCTTAAAATGGGTGGTTGTGAGGCTTCTATGGACCCATACTGAAGTGACAGACAAAGAGCAACTGCAATCTTCTCATGAAATATTCCGGTAAGATCAATTCAACTTCAAAAACATTATACTCATCAGAATTTAGGTGTCAGTGATATATTTTAGTGTAAAAACAAATGAATTGTTGATCTTTCAGGTTGAATTTGGGAAGAACTGGAGGCTGAGGACGGTGCCTCGATTTCATTTAGTGGCTAATCTAACCAATTCTTTCAGTTCCATACGTGTGGGTAAGTACTGTTAAACCAAACAGGTTCTTATTTATAAGTTTCAAGTAATATGAAGGATTTTAGCTTAAGATCAGTTAGATTGTGAATTTATTTTTAGGGTTACAATTAAGCTCTAAATTTTGATATTTGTCACTTGGCTTCATCTGTAATAACTTGGTTGTGATGAAAGAACCACAAGTCCCAGTAGCACCTGTGTAAATTTCGATATTTGTTACTCGGTTTCATTGCATGAATGATGTCTTGCTATGGCGGATTATTTGGTTCTAAGTATTTGCCATATTAATGTACAACCAATTAGTAGGTAGATTACTACATTTTGTGAGAAATTGCACTTCCCATATTTGATTACTTCTAAAGGTAATGTTGATCTAATATGACCCTACAAGGTATATTTTGTAAGGAAATTCTGTAGTTATCGCTATCAAGCTGTCTAAATATCTAAAGGAATCATATGATGAGCAAGATGCAACGGGTTAAAGCCACATGGGCTTCAATCTCATGCCCCTGAAGATGATGCTTCTGAGATGGTTCATATCATGAACCAGTTTGCTGGTGATGAACAGAGAGATGAGAAGAACCCAACAGGAGTTCAGGAAGAAATTTGCCTGATAATGCAGACTCTGCAGTTGAATCGGAGAGGTTGAAGATGGAATTGAAGAACATGGAGACTGCACTTCTAGGTGCTAGACAAGCTCAGGTATTCGAAAATCATGTTTTTTAATTAAATATTTGTTCTAAACAGTGTGGATAATATATATTCTCCCCAAGATAGTTAAATATTTGTTATGATACAAGCTAAATCAAAATAGTTTCATCTTCACACAATCAATAAATTGTTGACATGTTATTTATACCTCAAATTTGATTCTTGTATTCTTTATGATCATAGTTTTTATGCCATATCTACTGATGAATGTCGGTGTTCATATTTAATTCTTCTTAATTGGCTAAACTGTGCATTTTTGTCATCTCCTGGAGTTCCACGCTGTGTTTTAAATGCTTGTATTTATTTGTATGTTCAGCTGTCCTTAATCATTTTAGTCACCTATCACAGCCAAAAACTGATGAAATTGTAAAATCAATGATAGAGAATGAGCGGCTGAACTCTATAACCCTTGATCAGACGGTATATACCAGGGTTGTCATCGAGAAACCTGGGCTTATTGTTCTGTACTTATCCAGGGCTTCTATCTTTCTGCTTTATGATCGATCAGTTTATGCTTAGAATCTCTCTCTCCCTCTGCCCCCCTCTCCTATTAACTATAGTTATGCAAAATTGAAGTCCAGGTTTGTGAATCAGCACAAAGTCTATAGGCTTTTTTTTCCTTATTTTATATCTGATTTCCCTTTTCATAGTTTTCATGTTCTTGATTTGCCAGATACTGTGGTATGTTGGTGGATGATTGTGAGGTCACAAATTCGTTTTGTGAGTCCAATGTTCTGGTAGAGAATGGGCAGCTGAAATCTATAACCATGGTATATACCAGGGCTTGTCATCGAGTTACCTGGGCTTATTGTTCCGTACTTAACTAAATGTAACTAATGTTTCTAATGTCTTGTTGCTATATGTTAACTTAGCCTTAATAACTCAAGTTTATGCTCTCAAGCTTATGTTTCTAATGTCTTGTCCTACTTGATGCAGTTGCTGCCGGAAAGTTAAGCTTCTTTTATATAACTCATTTGTCCATTCATCTCTACTAACTCTCTATTTCTATGCAGAGAAAATCAAATGCTGATTTTGAGTCTCTACAGGAAGAGTATCATCAAAGGGTGTCAGCCATTGAAAGAAAGGTAAATGGTTTGCATTTATCTAGAAGCTTAATTTTAACACCTCTGTTCTAGAAACACTGCAGGGAAGTATTTGAAGAAAGTTTTATGGTCTATAGTTTTGAAAATTTTCTGTCATCAAAGCATGGCGACTCTGGAAAGAATTCTAAATAGTTTGTAGCTGCTATATCTTTCTAAGGGCAGCTATCAAACAAAAACAAACCTACAGACTTTTGCTGAATTCGTATTAAGTCACTAGCTCTATTGTTGTGTGTTTATATCTCAATTTATAAAAACTGGACAAAAAGGTCCTTATAAAGTTTATGGATTTGATCTTGCAAAAAATAAAGAACTTTTATCAGTTTAAGCACTTTATGCTAAAGTAGTTCACGGTTTGTTGGTGGATGATTGTGATGTCTACAAATTCGTTTTGTGAGTCCAATGTTCTTGACTTGGGAAGAACAGGAGGCTGAGGAGGGTGCATCGATTTCATTTAGTGGCTAATCGAATCAATTCTTTCAGTTCTGCACGTGTGGGTAAGTACTGTTAAACCAAACAGGTTCTTATTTGTAAGTTTCAAGTAATATGAAGGATTTGAGCTTAAGATCAATTAGAGTATGAATTTATTTTTAGGGTTACAATTAAGCTCTAACTTTTGATATTTGTTACTCGGCTTCATCTGTAACAACTTGATTGCAATTTCACAGAAACAACGAGTGAGAATGCTGGGACACAAGTCTGCTGGTCATGAACAGGGAGATGAAAAAGAATACAACAGGAGTTCAGGAAGAAACCTACAGGTTTTGCTGAATTCATACGTAAGTCACTAGACTTCATTGTTGTATGTTTATATCTCAACTTAAGATTAAACGCAAACTAAACAGAGACTACTCCAAAATCAAGGTAGGTTCAGGAGTCGTGCACAAGAACATAACAAAACAGGTGATTTTATCTCTTTCTCGTTTCTGATTTCCCTTTTCATAGTTTTCATGTTCTTGACTCTGCAGATACTATGGTTTGTTGGTGGATGATCGTGAGTTCTACAATTTCTTTTTGTGAGTCCAATGTTCTTGACTAATTGGGAGATACCAGGGATATCCGTAAACTGTCCAATGTTCTTTGACCTCAAAATCACTTCAAGAAAGCATCAAAATCAACTCGGGAGTAACTGTTGAAGCTATGTAACAATTTTCTCTTGAAATATTCTGGTAAGATCAATTCAACCTTGAAAACATTATAATCATCGGATTTTGGGTGACGGTGAGTTTTTTTTTATTTTAAAAACAAATAAATTGTTGATCTTTTAGGTTGAATTTGGGAAGAACGGGAGGCTGAGGAGGGTGCATCGATTTCATTTAGTGGCTAATCGAACCAATTCTTTCAGTTCCGCACGTGTGGGCAAGTACTGTTGAACCAAACAGGTTCTTATTTATAAGTTTCAAGTAATATGAAGGATTTGGGCTTAAGATCAATTAGAGTTTGAATTTATTTTTAGGGTTAAAATTAAGCTCTAACTTTTTGATATTTGTTACTCGGCTTCATCTGTAACAACTTGTTTGCGATTTCCCAGAAACAATGAGTCAGAATGTTGGGACACAAGTCTGCTGGTCATGAACAGGGAGATGAAAAATAATACAACATGAGTTCAGGAAGAAACCTACAGACTTTTGCTGAATTCGTACTAAGTCACTAGACTCTATTGTATGAATTCAGCAAAACCTGTTTGGTTTAACATGATGGGGTCGGATGTTAGAAGAAATGGTTTATAAGCATGCTACAGGTAAATACTTCTGTAGGGTAAATACTTCTCTAGACTAATAATATAATTGTTAAGATGTTTATCACAAACATCCATACAATTGAAACACTTCTCTGAGAGTAAATACTTCTTTACAGGTAAATACTTCTCTAGAGTCAAAAGAGAAGATGTTTTTCAGAGTACAAGTCTGGAAAATGGTTTCGAACCTTTATTTCTTTTTATCAAAACTGCTATTTAAAAGACCAAAGATGACATTATTTGATTAATAAGAAGATTTCATGTGACATTATTTTCATTCTGTCCTCTAATAGCCACTTTTGTTGCAGCTAGCGAGAAACTGTTTATCCAAAACTGATTATGCGAACTAATCAGAAGCTGAATCTGAATCTCTGTATCCAAACATAAAAAGTTAAAAACTGATGTTGCATTTTGCAGAGCTGTCGTTGTCATGATCAATAACATTTTTATCAACATCTAGATTGAAGAGAACAAAATGGAGAGTTTAGAAAAATACAAAGCTGCCACAGAGAAGCTGCTGCAAGAAAACAGTAGATAAGAACAAAGCTGAACTTGCAGCGCCAAAAGAACACTTGATGAATGCACTGAATGCAGCCAAGGAAGAAAAATCACTAGCTGAGGCCCGGGCCAACAATGAAGCGAGAACTGAAGTCGAGAGTTGTTTAAGGGAGATTGAAGAACGAGAAGCTATGCTAGTTCAAACTTTGAAAGAGTTGAGGCAAACTCTGAGCAGGAACGAACAGCAGGTTTCTGTCCGAGCAAAAACGAACAGCTGGTTGGTGTTAAAGCGTGTCTTTTTTTTGTTGGTACGGGTCAAAAATGGGCTAGGCTGGTTTGGGTGACCCATAAACAATTTTCCTATCTATTTAAAATTTTTATGCTTGATGAATTCATTAATTAAGATTAGAAAACAAATCTAAATATACAAAAAACAATTTAGAAGGTTAAAGAATTATTAAGATGGGTGGGTCAGATGGGTTTTGTAATGAGCTTGGGTTAATCATGCCAATTTTTGGTAGGGGTTGATTTATTTTTTTTTTATTTTTTATTTTTTTTATTTTTTGTTTATTTTGAAAATTCTTTTATAAATTATTGAATGTGGTAGTTATGATCAAGAAACAATATTATTACGAAGGTAATCTAAATCTTTGAATAAAACTATTTAGGTAGTTACCTTGGTTATATGCATTGAAAAATAGATTTTTAAGGCGACTTTCAACACCTGTTGCCCGTCGTAAGAACCATTTTGACCCGTTCCTCTTTTAGCTAATTTTTTTTATCTATTATAGTTGACCCTTTTGAGTTAAAAACAAACAAATCAACCCATTCATAAATGGGTCAATGTGCCATTTTTACTATTATATTTCCTTGTTGCAGGTAGTTTCGAGAGAAGATATGCTTAGGAACGATATCGACGACCTACAGAAGCGATATCAAGTATTTTTTTAAGATTTGATATCATAAATAGGACAAGCTACAGGTAAATACTTCTCTAGATTTATAATACATTAATATGTTTGTCAAGATGTTTTTCACAAAAGTCGGTACATAGAGTCACCACTGATGACATATTACATCTGGAAAATGGTTTCTTCACCTCTCTTTTATCAAAACTGCGACGTAAATGACCAAAACTGGCATTATTCTGAGAGTCGTGCACAGAACATAACAAAACAGGTGATTTTATCTCTTTCTCGCTTCTGATTTCCCTTTTCATAGTTTTCATGTTCTTGATTCGGCAGATGCTGTGGTTTGTTGGTGGATGAAGAGAGTTCTACAAATTCTTTTTGTGAGTCCAATGCCACTTTTGTTGCAGCTAACGAGAAACTGTTTTATCATCAGAAGCTGAATCTGAATCTCTGTATCCAAACATAAAAAGATAAAAACTGATTGTTGCATTTTGCAGAGCTGTCGTTGTCATGATTAATTAACATTTTTTATAAACAACTAGATTGAAGAGAACAAAATGGAGAGTTTAGAAAAAGACAAAGCTGCCACAGAGAAGCTGCTGCAAGAAAACAATAGATAAGAACAAAGCTGAACTTGCAGCACCAAAAGAACACTTGATGAATGCACTAAATGCAGCCAAGGATGAAAAATCACTAGCTGAGGCCCGGGCCAACAATGAAGCTAATTCAAACTTTGAAAGAGTTGAGGTTGAGCTGGTTGGTTTTAAAACGTGTCTTTTTTTTGGTACGGGTCAAAAATGGGCTAGGCTGGTTTGGGTGACCCATAAACAGTTTCCCTATCTATTTAAATTTGTATGATTAATGAATTCATTAATTAAGATTAGAAAGCAAATCTAAATATACAAAAAACAATTTAGAAGGTTAAACAATTGTTAAGACGGGTGGGTCAGATGGGTTTTGTAATGGGCTAGGTTGGTTTGGGTGACCAACCCATAAACAGTTTTCCTGACTATTTAAAATTATTATGAAATTATGATTAATGAATTCATTAATTATGATTAGAAGACAATGTGATACAAAAGTAATCTAAATCTACGAATAAAACAAATTAGGAGGTTAAACAATATTATGATGGGTGGGTTAGATAGGTTTTGTAATGAGTTTGGGTTAATCGTGTTAATTTTTGGTATGGGTTAAAGGTTTTTTTGCTTATTTATTAAATTTTTTATAAGTAGTTGAATGTGATAGTTATGATTAAGAAGCAAGATTATTATTAAAGTAACCTAAATCTCTTAATAGAATTATTTAGGTAGTTATTCGTAAGAATCGTTTTGACCCGTTCCCCTTTTATCCGTCTGATTTTTTCTAGTTGACTCTCTTGAGATAAACACAACAAATCCACCCATCCACTAATGGGTCCATATTGCCATTTTTACTATTATAACTCCTTGTTGCAGATAGCATCTTGAGAAGATATGCTTAGGAAAGATATCAACGAAAATGATATCAGGTATGCTTTAAAGTTTTGATTTCATAATAGGGCAATTGTACACATTGTTTTATTTTCTTTTCATTGCTTCACTGTTTAGTAGTCCTCTGTTACTGATGTGGCGATTAGGCTGGTCTGGAGGGCTGGGTTGACAGGTCAATTTTGGCTTGGGTCATACAGACAATTTTTTAGGACGAGTTAAAATGGGTTGAAAGGACCTGCAAACAATTCTGTTTTTAGTTTATTTATCAACAACTTATGTGTTAAATATGTTTACAAAAGCCTAATATTACAATAATAATCCAAATCATTGAATAAAATAATTTAGGAGGTTGTATGTGTTGGTGTTACAAGGCACTTTGGGTTACTTTGTCATTCTGCTTCACCGGTTTCTTGCTTAGCACTTTGATCATTTGACATGCTTGGGATAAAACATATCCTAAATTGATCCAATTGTACATAAACGGGTCTAAATTTCCTGATATTTCTTTAATAGGAAACAACTGGTAGAAAGGCAGACGCTTGTGCTGCAGTGGAGGGATCGCTTAACATTCGGCTTCATGTCTGATAAATAGTTTATATGTGTGTCTATTTTATTTGAAGTATAAATTCTTTATATTTATAAACTTTCCTAAACTCATTTTCAGGATGCGGAGGACAAAGCTGCAGTTGTAGAGGAAAGAGGCCTATCAGTTAGTGCACATTTATCCCAGACGTTATCCCAGATTAATGTTCTTGAAGCTCAGGTGCTTTTGTTTCTCTCTCTTTAATTGGTTTATATGGTAAAATTAGGTGGGTTGGTTAACCAGTCAAAATATGTAAATTATGTTATGGGTCGGGGTGGGTTGATCGGAGCACTTGTACAAAATCTTTAACTACTTATAAATAATAATTGTGTTAAATATGATTACAAAATTACATTTTTTCCTATTACAATATTATATTTTCATCATCAAAATGATTTAAGAGATAAAATTACCCGATCAACCCATAAATCAAATCAAGTAAAATAAATGAAGTAAGATAGGTAATTCTATGCTATTGGCTCTCTGTTAGGCTTGAAAAGAAACTAGAGAGAAGAAGATTACACAATCCAAGATAACCAATTCGATCAGCTTAGCTATTGCCCCTTTTATTCCATTTGTAAATCCAGTTACAAAGAAATAGGGCATGTATTATTATCCCGTGAACTTTACGTCAGGCACGCATTAACTTATCATACTAAAAATACCGCCTTTTTTAAAAAAAAGTTTTGACCTCAAAATGTTTGTTAAGAGCGTGAGCATTAGCAACTTGGGTGAGGTTTGAACTGATTTCTACAGTCTCACACACACCTAATTACCACCTTCAAATGTTTGTTAAGAGCGTGAACATTAACAAATTGCTTCATTCGATTTCGGGCACTAAGCATTTGCTTTTTGAGGGACTGAATCATCGATTCATGTGATCCCTTTGTAACTCCTCAACAAATTAAAGCAATAAAGGTGTCATCGACAATGTATGGGATATGGATATTGAGCTTGTAACCGAACAAAGCTTCAAATAGGGACATCTGAATGGCAGAATATATGACAATATATTAAACATCCACTATCAATCTCTAAATCTCTTGTGTTGTTAACTGCTTTATTGTTTTCTTGCTTGTGTTTGTGTGTGCTTCGGTCCTAACAGTTGATATAAGGGATTTAGGCTCTTGAGTTTTGAAGATTCTATACGAACAATATTTGTCGTCACCGTCGAACTAGGATTTCTTCGTCCTTGATGTCTAGGGAAATAATTATTCATAAAATTAAAAACTTTTAGAACATCAAACTTTTTAAAAAGGGTTGATGGATTTAAATACTACCAACTATTGGGAATTGGTCACTGCCACCCCCACGTATCATTTTGACGAATATAACTCCCAAGTAAACACTTCGGTGTCTGTATCACCCATCGTTTGTCAAAACTCTAACAAATGAGCTGATTTATTTTGGTCATTGTGTCAAATAAATCAGCTCATTGTGTCATATACGTTTATTGTGTCATATATTTTATATCATTTGTTAGGGTTTTGACAAACGGCGGGTGATACAGATACTGAAGTGTTTACTTGGGAGTTATATTCGTCAAAATGATACTTGTGGGTGGCAGCGGTCAATTTCCAATAGTTGGAAGTATTTAAATCTATTAACCCTTTTAAAAAATATAAAATATTTTATATTTGGTGTTTTAAAAAGTAAAATTTTTATAAACATAAAATAATTATTGAAGGTTATAAGAAAAAGAGTTTTATGTATGATATTTTTTTAAAACGTTTGTTTTGAAATAAAAATTTTATTTTATTTATGAAACTAAGTTCTAGGTACATCTACGACATGAGCAGTTTAGAAGTGTGGAATAGGTAGAATATTAACATTGGTGATGTTTTCTTCATAAAGTTTCAATTCAGATGTAATGTGGATAAGATCAGAGTTACTTGTTAACCACCTTAAAATATCACGAAGGTTAGAGGATAAATTCGTAATATCCAAGTGAGCTTTTTGAGAATAGGATTAACCTATGATAGTAAAAAAAAAATTCTTAAAACTTCCTCGACATGTGAAGGTTCTCGATAAGAGGTATTCTCTATTTACGTTATAAGTAAATATGGTGACGGATAAAGATCATGACTATAATATTTGCTTAGTGATTTTCCCTGTCAAGTGGATTTTAGCTTCAAGGTCCTAACTAGTTAGTTGTAGGGACGTCGAGGACGACGAACTCGAGTTTGAATAAATTTGACATTGCATCTTATAATGAATATTTCATTGTGGTTAAAATATGTCTTTATTAAGTGGAACTACATGTTTATTCATGCTCTATTTGAACATTAATAATATTTGTGGACTTCAAGTTTTCGATAAAAGGTTAAGATTAGTGTGTAGCGCAATTTGCTTTACAAAAGTATCAAAAACAGTTAAAGGACAGAAAATAATGGAAGTTCCTAGTCTTAGTTTGTAGAGAGTTAAATATTATCTTTGTGTGTTTAAACTTATTCAAAATAACTCCTAATTTTAAAAGTTCTTATTATAACTCCTAATTTTGAATATTTTTAGTTTATAAAAATATTTACTTTTTAAATACATCAATTTTAAAATATTTCATATTTTAAAAAAGATTTAATGTTTTAGAAAAAATTCTTATTTTATAAAAATTTGTTTTCTAGATATAATATTAATTAAAAAAAAATCTTTCTTAGTTTATTTAAAATTATTTGTAATCTAAAAAGAAATTAAAATTATTTAATATTTTTAAATTTAGTTAATTATTTTAGAGCAGAGAGAGACGGGAAAACAAACTTAAAGGGCATATGAATATTATTTAGAGTGGATGAGCATCCGGGTGGTTTGCATGAGCACTTTAAACCTCTCATCCACGAGGTTGTTTTTAACAATCATGTTAAATTAGCACACATTAATATTTATTAAAATATTAAGATGGTTTATCAAAAAGGAAAAATTATTTCATTTGAAACCACATAAAATAAATCTTACATGCAAGTATAGTGAATGTTATCTTGTTTTGAAAAAGCCTGCTTGTTGTATAATTTTGTTCTTAATCCTGTTCATGGCAATTTGTTCAAAAATATTCACTAACGAGTGAGATTACCCTCGCGTTGCGTCGGGTAAACTAACAGGGGAAGACAAATGAAGGTCAACACGTCATCTTCAGCCACCGCTCAAGATGGCTCCAATTTACCAAGAAGGTTGGCATCGGGGAAAAGGGACTGAATAAGAGTAGGAGACATATAACAATAATAATAATAATAAGGACACTTTACAAACACGTAATGCATTAGAAAATTACATCTACAATACCTCACAAAAATAACACACGGTAGAATCAAACCAAGGTTTCACATATAATTAAATGTTTGTAATTTTGTATACATACTTTGATGTTATCCCTGTTCAAGATGGGGCAAAGTGCAGATTTTACCAATTTGTGTTAAGGCTTGACATAGTAATCCATAAAGATGAAATGAATAATTTTCAACCTACAACTGACACTAAAATACATAAATGAATTGATACCAATGAAACCACACAATGATCAGCATTATCAAAAGGGATCCAAAGTTGTAACCATAAATGTTTTCAAACACACAATAACCTAAAAAAAACTTACAATAACCAGTAATGTATGGACGGCTGGGTGGGTTGTTGAAGCTACAGTCATCAAATGTAAAAAAGTCTCACATGCATTGAGCAATTGTACCTTCTGCATAAGACCTTGTATTTTACTGCTAACGTTACTTTCAAATATAAAAGTAAATAATAGGTTTTATTACTCATAAAGTAGTTGTCTAATTAAATAAATTATAGTAACTTTATTAAACCCGTGTATTACATGGATTTAAAAAAATAAAAATTAAATATAACAAAAATTTTATGAAGTATAAAATTATATTCTAAAATAAGATATGATTAAAATTACGTATAACTAATAAATATAAATAATAAAATAATGATATCAACTTTTTAAACTTTAATTTATAAACTTTTTTTCACAAGAAAAAAATTAAACATTTTTTTTCAAAACAAACCGTATAAAAAATATCGTTTTAAAAGTTCTTATTATAACTCCTAATTTTAAATATTTTTAGTTTATAAGAAAAATTACTTTTTAAATACACCAATATTAAAATATCTCATATTTTAAAAAACATTTAATGCCTTAGAAAAATTTCTTATTTTATAAAAATTTAATTTTCTAGATATAACACTAATTAAAAAACATCTTTCTTAATTTATTTAAAAATTATTTGTAATCTAAAAAGAAATTAAAAGTATTTAATATTTTTTAATTTAGTTAATTATTATAGAATAGAAAGAGGCGTAAAAAACAAACTTAGAGTACATAGGAATATAATTTAGAGTGGATGAGCGTCCGGGTGGTTTGCATGAGCACTTTAAACGTCACATCCACGAGGCTGTTTTTAACAATCGTGTTTGACTAGCACACATTAATATTTATTAAAATATTAAGATGGTTAATCAAAAGGGAAAATTATTTCATTTGAAGCCAAAAAAAAAACAAATCTTAC
The DNA here is from genome assembly GCA_025506415.1 of Flaveria robusta. Classification (NCBI taxonomy): domain Eukaryota; kingdom Viridiplantae; phylum Streptophyta; class Magnoliopsida; order Asterales; family Asteraceae; genus Flaveria; species Flaveria robusta. Next base: position 17,795,847 of record CM046459.1, on the reverse strand, counting down.
ATGCAATTATAGTGAATGTTATCTTGTTTTGAAAAAGTCTGCTTGTTGTATAATTTTGTTGTTGATCCTGTTAATGGCAATTTGTTCAAAAATATTTGACTGTTAATAGGTATTATTACTCATATAGTAGTTGTCTAATTATATAAATTATAATACCTTTAGTAAACCCGTGTATTTCACGGATTTAAAAAAAATTAAATATAATAAAAAATTTATGAAGTATAAAATTATATTCTAAAATAAGATATGATTAAAATTACGTATGACTAATAACTATAAATAATAAAATAATGATATCAACTTTTTAAACTTTAATTTTTAAACTTTTTTACCTAAGAAAAAAATTAAACATTTTTTTTTTCAAAATAAACCGTATAAAAAATGTCGTTTTAAAAGTTCTTATTATAACTCCTAATTTTAAATATTTTTAGTTTATAAGAAAAATTACTTTTTAAATACACCAATTTTAAAATATTTCATATTTTAAAAAGCATTTAATGTTTTAGAAAAGTTTCTTATTTTATAAAAATTTATTTTCTAGATATAACACTAATTAAAAAACATCTTTCTTAATTTATTTAAAAATTATATGTAATTTAAAAAGAAATTAAAATTATTTAATATTTTTTAATTTAGTTAAATATTTTAGAGCAGAGAGAGGCGGAAAAAACAAACTTAGAGGGCATAGGAATATAATTTAGAGTGGATGAGCGTCCGGGTGGTTTGCATGAGCACTTTAAATGTCACATCCACGAGGCTGTTTTTAACAATCGCGTTAGACTAGCACACATTAATATTTATTAAAATATTAAGATGGTTAATCAAAAAGGGAAAATTATTTCATTTGAAACCACATAAAATAAATCTTACATGCAATTATAGTGAATATTATCTTGTTTTGAAAAAACCTGCATGTTATATAATTTTGTTGTTGATCCTGTTAATGGCAATTTGTTCAAAGTAGCACTCATTGTGCACGCTGTCCAGGAAAACAACTAGAATAATGAATAATCTATCTACTTGTTAAGGCCTGTCCTTTGATTTATTTCTGTTTCAAAAATTCTGAATTTAGCCTAATGCTTTTAAAGCTCTAGTAAAGGCATATGTGGTTCTTCACTGTTAATATGTTTTGTTACTCATAGAGTAGTTGTCTAATTATATAAATTATGGTAACTTTAGTAAACTCGTGTATTACACGGATTAAAAAAATAAAATTAAATATAATAAAAATTTTATGAAGTATAAAATTATATTCTAAAATAAGATATGATTAAAATTGCGTATGACTAATAACTATAAATAATAAAATTATGATATCAACTTCTTAAACTTTAATTTTTAAACTTTTTTTACCAAAAAAAAAAATTAAACATTTTTTTCAAAACAAACCATATAAAAATGTCGTTTTAAAAGTTATTTTTATAACTCCTAATTTTAAATATTTTTTGTTTATTAAAAAAATTTACTTTTTAAATATACACCAATTTTAAAATATTTTATATTTTTAAAAGAATTTAATTTTTTAGAAAAAAATTCTTATTTTATAAAAATTTATTTTCTAGATATAACGTTAATTAAAAAACAGCTTTCTTAATTTTTTTAAAAATTATTTGTAATCTAAAAAGAAAATAAAATTATTTAATACTTTTAAATTTAGTAAATAATTTGAGAGTAGAAACAGGCGGGAAAAACAAACTTAGAGGGCATAGGAATATAATTTAGAGTGGATGAAAGTACGGGTGGTTTGCATGAGCACATTAAACCTCACATCCACTAGGCTGTTTTTAATAATCGTGTTAGACTAGCACGCAATAATATTTATTAAAATATTAAGATGGTTTATCAAAAAGGAAAAATTATTTCATTTGAAACAACATAAAATAAATCTTACAAGCAACTATAGTGAATGTTATCTTGTTTTGAAAAAGCCTGCTTGTTGTATGATTTTGTTGTTGATCCTATTAATAACAATTTGTTCATAAATATTCACTGTCAATAGGTATTTTTACTCATAAAGTAGTTGTCTAATTATATAAATTATAATATCTTTAGTAAATAATTTTAGAGTAGAGAGAGGCGGAAAAAATAAACTTTGAGGGCATACGAATATAATTTATTCTGGATGAGCGTCCGGGTGGTTTGCATGAACACTTTAAACCTCACATCCACTAGGCTGTTTTTAAAAATCGTGTTACACTAGCACACAATAATATTTATTAAAATATTAAGATGGTTTATGAAAAAGAGAAACTTATTTCATTTGAAACAACATAAAATAAATCTTATATGCAACTATAGTGAATGTTATCTTGTTTTGAAAAAAGCCTGGTTGTTGTAAAATTTTGTTGTTGATCCTGTTAATGGCAATTTGTTCAAAAATTTTCACTGTCAATAGGTATTTTTACTCATAAAGTAGTTGTCTAATTATATAAATTATAGTATCTTTAGTAAACCAGTGTATTACATAAATTTAAAAAAATAAAAATTTAAATATAATAAAAAATTTATGAAGTATAAAATTATATTTTAAAATAAGATATGATTAAAATTGCGTATGACTAATAAATATAAATAATAAAATAATGATATCAACTTTTTAAACTTTAATTTTTAAACTTTTTTTCACAAGAAAAAAATTAAACATTTTTTTCAAAACAAACCTTATAAAAAATGTTGTTTTAAAAGTTCTTATTATAGCTCCTAATTTTAAATATTTTTAGTTTATAAGAAAAATTACTTTTTACACCAATTTTAAAATATTTCATATTTCAAAAAACATTTAATGTTTTAGAAAAATTTCTTATTTTATAAAAAAAAAATTTCTAGATATAACACTAATTAAAAAAAATCTTTCTTAATTTATTTAAAAATTATTTGTAATCTAAAAAGAAATTAAAATTATTTAATATTTTATAATTTAGTTAATTATTTTAGAGCAGCGAGAGGCGGAAAAATAACATAATATTTTATAACATTCACTATAAATGCATGTAATATTTAATATTTTTTTCAAAACAAACCATATAAAAATTTCGTTTTAAAAAGATCTTATTATAACTTCTGATTTTAAATATTTTTTGTTTATAAAAAAATTTACTTTTTAAATACACCAATTTTAAAATATTTTATATTTTAAAAAAGATTTAATGTTTTAGAAAAAATTCTTATTTTATAAAAAATTATTTTCTAGATATAACATTAATTAAAAAACATCTTTTTTAATTTATTTAAAAATTTATTTGTAATCTAAAAATAAAATGTAATTATTTAATCCTTTTTAATTTAGTAAATAATTTTAGAGTAGAGAGAGACGGAAAAAACAAACTTTGAGGGCATACGAATATAATTTAGACTGGATGAGCGTCCGGGTGGTTTGCATGAGCACTTTAAACCTCACATCCACTAGGCTGTTTTTAAAAATCGTGTCAGATTAGCACACATTAATATTTATTAAAATATTAAGATGGTTTATCTAAAAGGGAAAATTATTTCATTTGAAACCACATAAAATAAATATTACATGCAATTATAGTAAATGTTATCTTGTTTTGAAAAAGCATGTTTGTTGTATAATTTTGTTGTTGATCCTGTTAATGGCAAATTTGTTCAAAAATATTTGACTATTAACTAGTTTTGTTACTCATAAAGTAGTTGTATAATTATATAAACTAGTTTTTTAAACTGTCGCACATCGCGGCGGCGGCATACACAACGTGATAAAGTATTATCAACCTGCTTCGATCCGAACTAAATCTATATCAGAATGTAAAGTAATTCGAATATACACCCTCCAAATGAAAACGTATTACATTTGGCGCGACTCCAAATGAAATTTACGTTGAATCAAAGATCAACTCAAAGTGCATATAGGCGTGATAAAATATAGCTACAATCGCCCGGTCTCATTTCATAACTAAATTTATGTCAAAACGTAAAGCAACTCGAATTTATAACGTTAAATGAAAACGTATTATATTTTACCTGACTCGTTTCCCCACTGAATTTACTTCAAAACGTAAACAAACTCAATACATACTTCCAAACAAGCACATAAACGTTTTATTTTGACCTAGCTCTTTTCCGAATAAAATTTACGTTAAAATGTAGACAAACTCGAATTTATAACGGGTTACGTCTTTACTTAAACTCACTCGTTGAGGTACAATTAACGGTGAACAACCAACATTTTTGATATTTTGTATTTAAGAAACAAAACTTATACATAAGAAACAAAACAACGTCAAAACACTTAAATATAAATTTTTTTAATCGATTGACATGCGTATACGTTATGTGTGTTGTGATGATAACATTAGCGTGATTAAGTACGTAGAATAAATATATGAATTTACAAACATATATATAAACCAGTATTATGTATCGCACGTTACGATTTAGTAATTTAAAAAAGGTAATTTAAAGTGAGAAAATATAAGAAAAATGTTAAGTAAAAATTCTAAAGAACCCAAAAAGTAAAAGAAAAAATGTTCTCCGCAGGGATCGAACCTGCATACCACGACTAAAAGGTTAAAGCCCTAACCACCAGGCCATCCCATATAACGTATGGGTTTTGAAAAGAAGATATTTATTTAGTATAATTATATATATATATATATATATATTTTTTTTTTCAAAGATTATATTTAAGGAAAAAGAAAAAGGTAAACGAATAAATCATATATTGACGCGTTAAAAAATATATTGTAATAATTACATTTGGAAAGTAATTTGGTTAAAGATCATCTTCAAGATTTGACAACGGTCTGAAAATCCGATATCAATAAATGACTGGATTCACCCACCTTTTGAAAACTTATTACAAACTTCAGTCAGTCAATCTGCTAATGAAATTCAACAAGTACGCTATCATGGATTCACAATCTCCATCTTCAAATCAATCAATCAAAAACAGTGTTTGTATTCCTCTTCGTTTAACCTTTTTAATCTGCAATACCATTTCGATATGATGATTGTGAAACTATCGTTACGTGTTTTCTAGGGTTTCGCGATGTGTGGTTGCTACGGAGCTCTTGGTTCTGATTCCACCGTCGATGGTACGTTTTTGATGATTTTGTAATCTATAATTGCTTCGATTCACCATCCGAAACTAACAAAGTCGATCAATCCGCAGATGAAATTCAACAATTACCTGTCGTGATCAATGATTCACAATCTCCATTCGTCAATCAATCAATCAAAAGCTGTTGATCCGCTTGCTTATAACAGAGTTTGTTTTCCTTTTCGTTTTCGATTTCAATCTGCAATACAATGTCGATGATTATGAAACTCGCGTTACAGATTCTAGGGTTTCGCGATGCTTTTGATTCATGTAGTTTGAGGAACATCGAGAAGATCAGTCCGGTGGTTCTGCTTCCACCGTCGATGGTAAGCATTTGATCACTATTTAATTTGTAATCTATGATCTATCTCTTCTTTTATCAGTTCTAGAAGTTTGATGCAAGGGTTTCAGGATTGTGGTACCAAAAACACTAATAATTTCAAGAGCAGTGATGACTATTCAGAAAAACGTGATGATTCTTCAGAAAAACATGACGATTCTTCAGAAAATCATGATGATTCTTCGAGGCATTTGAAGGAGGGAGATGATGCTGATGACTCAACTAACTCCACTGAGGAGAAGGCAAGGTAGGTTCAGGAGTCGTGCACAGAACATATATAACAAAACAGGTGATTTCTCGCTTCTGATTTCCCTTTTCATAGTTTTCATGTTCTTGATTCTGACTTCTACAATTTCTTTTTGTGAGTCCATTGTTCTTGAGTTGGGAGATACCAGGGACATCCGTAAGCTGTCCAATGTTCTTTGACCTCAACATCACTTCAAGAAAGTACCAATTTTCTCATGAAATCTTCTGGTAAGATCAGTTCATCCTTGAAAACATTATACTCATCCGATTTAGGGTTACAATTAAGCTCTAACTTTTGATATTTGTTACTCGGCTTCATCTGTAACAACTTGATTGCAATTTCACAGAAACAATGAGTCAGAATGCTGGGACACAAGTCTGCTGGTCATGAACAGGGAGATGAAAAAGAGTACAACAGGAGTTCAGGAAGAAACTTACTGGTTTTGCTGAATTCATACATAAGTCACTAGACTTTATTGTTGTATGTTTATATCTCAACTTACGATTAAACGCGTACGAAACAGAGATTACTCCAAAATCAAGGAAGGTTCAAGAGTCGTGCACAGAACATAACAAAACAGGTGATTTCTCGCTTCTGATTTCCCTTTTCATAGTTTTCATGTTCTTGATTCTGAGTTCAACAATTTCTTTTTGTGAGTCCAATGTTCTTGACTTGGGAGATACCAGGGACATCCGTAAACTGTCCAATGTTCTATGACCTCAACATCACTTCAAGAAAGTATCAAAATCAACTCGGAAGTAACTGTTGAAGCTATGTAACAATTTTCCCATGAAATCTTCTGGTAAGATCAGTTCAACCTTGAAGGTATCAAGATTACCCTGTGGAAATAAACTCTGATATCCAAAACATTCAGTGCAGTGAAACAGAGATTACTCCAAAACAGGTGATTTTATCTCTTTCTCGCTTCTGATTTCCCTTTTCATACTTTTTGTTTTCTTGATTCGACAGATATTGTGGTTTGTTGGTGGATGATTGTGGGTTATTCAAGGTCTGCCAATCCTTTTTATGAGTCCAATGTTCTTGGCAAGGGAGATACTAGGGACATTCGTAAGCCTCCCTCATTACTCTTCTTTGACCTCAACATCACTTCAAGAAAGTATAAAAATCAACTGGGGAGTAACTGTTGAAAGCTCTGTGAGGCTTAAAATGGCTGGTTGTGAGGCTTCTATGGACCCAAACTGAAGTGATAGACAAAGAGCAACAACAATCTTCTCATGAATTCTTCTGGTATGATTAACTCAACCTCAAAAATAGTATACTCATTGGTTTTTAGGTGTCAGTCATGATATACGTTTTAGTGTAAAAACAAATAAATTGTTAGTCTTTTAGGTTGAATTTGGGAAGGACAGGAGGCGGAGGAGGGTACATCGATTTCATCTAGTTGCTAATCGAACCAATTCTTTCAGTTCCATACGTGTGGGTAAGTACGGTTAAACCAAACAGGTTCTTATTTGTAAGTTTCAAGTAACATGAAGAATTTGAGCTTAAGATCAAATTAGATTATGAATTTATTTTTAGGGTTACAGTTAAGCTCTAAATACCCGGCTACATCTGTAATAACTTGATTGCAATTTTACAGAAACAATGAGTCAAATTGTTGATTTGAAAGAACCACAAGTCCCAGTAGCACCTTACAAATTTTGATATTTGTTACTCGGTTTCATTGGATGCATGATGTTTTGTTATGGCATATTATTTGGTTATTAGTATTTGCAATATTAATGTACAACAAATTAATAGGTAGATTACTACATTCTGTGAGAAATTGCACTTCCCATGTTTGATTACACTTAAAGGTAATGTTGATCTAATATGACCCTACAAGTTATATTTTGTAAGGAATTTTTGTAGTCTTCACTATCAAGCTGTCTAAATATTTTGATGGGGATTAGTCGAAAGATAAAACAACGGAGTCTTCGCGTATTGGTAAGTTAACCCATCTTTAACTTAAGAAGTTCGTATTGCAGGCTATAATGGTTTCTTCAAAGTCTTTGCAGGTGTTCTTGGGATTTTGTGAGCAATTGGTGGTGTTAGGGTGTTATTCCCTCAGGAAGCAGAAAACATTGATGATGATGCTACAGAACACTGAGAAAACTCAATAATTGGTTCCACAATATCTTTTGTGTTGATAGAAAATGAGTCGGGAGTTTTTGTAGACCAAGTTGCTACCGCTTCCCCTGAGCTTGCATCATATGATGAGCAAGATGTAATTGAGTCAGAGCCACATAGACTTCAATCTTATGCACCTGAAGTGTGAAAGTGTTTAGGAAGGTCAACTTCTTTTATTGGCAAGGTCAGATGACGCTTCTTAGATGGCTCCTGATGTAGTGTCTCATGATGAGAATGAAATTGATGAAGTTCATATTGAGAACCAGTTTGCTGGTAATGAACAGAGAGACGAAAAAGAAGACAACACGAGTTCAGGAAGAAATTTGTCCGACATTGCAGACTTTTAGGTGCTGCTAGACAAGCTCAGGTATTGAAATAATCGTGCTATTTAATTAAAAACTGCTATTCTTGATCCATGGGTGTTGGGTGGAATTTGGATGATATGTTCTATACAGTGGAAAATGTTGAGGCCCCTTCGGATCATAGATCAGGATCAATATTGTGGATGAATATGGATTAAGAGTATGCACAGATTTGTGCAGTGACTACATGGAAAACAGGGTCAAACGGGACACACAAAACACACACAATACAATCTGATTTCCACACATAATTCGACATACTTATGGGGCATTTATACCCTTACATTGGCTGTTACACACTACTAAAACTAACACTACTAACCCTTTAATTCCCACCTAATTTACGTTTTGACTTTTTCTATTTTGACTTTGCTAATCTGACTTTTTCTATATCTACTTTCATATTTTTGTGCTTATTATTTTTAAATAGGGCATCTAAAGAGGGTTGCATAAACAATTTAGGAAGATTTGTAAATATCCATATTAAGTTATTAACCAAAGTAGTATGTCCTACTCGATGCAGTTTCTGCCGGAAAGTTAATCACAAGCTTTTTTTATGTAACTAATTTGTCCATTCTTCTCTACTAACTCTCTGTTTGTATGCAAAGAAAATCAAATGCTGATTTTGAGTCTCTACAGGAAGAGTATCATCAACGGGTGTCGGCCCTCGAAAGAAGGTAAATGATTTGCATATTTGTAGAAACTTAGTTTTAATGTCTCTGTTCTGCAGGGAAGCATTTGAAGAATGTTTTATGGTCTATACCTTTGAAAATTTTCTGTCATCAAAGCATGGCGACTCTGGAACGAACGTGCATGGATACCTACTCTCGGATTCAACTGTTCCAACGAAGCAAAACATTCAGTGCAGTGTTCACGGTGGTGGTGATCGTTCTCTTATCGGCCCATTTCATCGATTAGCCTGCTTTCTCTTGCAATTTAACGCATATGATACGGACAGGACTCGTGCACATAACAGAACAGGTGATTTGATCACTTTCTCGCTTCTGATTTCCCTTTTTATTGTTTTCATGTTCTTGATTAGGCAGATATATACTGTGGTTTGTTGAAGCTATGTGAGGCTTTGAAGGCTTAAAATGGGTGGTTGTGAGGCTTCTATGGACCCATACTGAAGTGACAGACAAAGAGCAACTGCAATCTTCTCATGAAATATTCCGGTAAGATCAATTCAACTTCAAAAACATTATACTCATCAGAATTTAGGTGTCAGTGATATATTTTAGTGTAAAAACAAATGAATTGTTGATCTTTCAGGTTGAATTTGGGAAGAACTGGAGGCTGAGGACGGTGCCTCGATTTCATTTAGTGGCTAATCTAACCAATTCTTTCAGTTCCATACGTGTGGGTAAGTACTGTTAAACCAAACAGGTTCTTATTTATAAGTTTCAAGTAATATGAAGGATTTTAGCTTAAGATCAGTTAGATTGTGAATTTATTTTTAGGGTTACAATTAAGCTCTATATTTTGATATTTGTCACTTGGCTTCATCTGTAATAACTTGGTTGTGATGAAAGAACCACAAGTCCCAGTAGCACCTGTGTAAATTTCGATATTTGTTACTCTGTTTCATTGCATGAATGATGTCTTGCTATGGCGGATTATTTGGTTCTAAGTATTTGCCATATTAATGTACAACCAATTAGTAGGTAGATTACTACATTTTGTGAGAAATTGCACTTCCCATATTTGATTACTTCTAAAGGTAATGTTGATCTAATATGACCCTACAAGGTATATTTTGTAAGGAAATTCTGTAGTTATCGCTATCAAGCTGTCTAAATATCTAAAGGAATCATATGATGAGCAAGATGCAACGGGTTAAAGCCACATGGGCTTCAATCTCATGCCCCTGAAGATGATGCTTCTGAGATGGTTCATATCATGAACCAGTTTGCTGGTGATGAACAGAGAGATGAGAAGAACCCAACAGGAGTTCAGGAAGAAATTTGCCTGATAATGCAGACTCTGCAGTTGAATCGGAGAGGTTGAAGATGGAATTGAAGAACATGGAGACTGCACTTCTAGGTGCTAGACAAGCTCAGGTATTCGAAAATCATGTTTTTTAATTAAATATTTGTTCTAAACAGTGTGGATAATATATGTTCTCCCCAAGATAGTTAAATATTTGTTATGATACAAGCTAAATCAAAATAGTTTCATCTTCACACAATCAATAAATTGTTGACATGTTATTTATACCTCAAATTTGATTCTTGTATTCTTTATGATCATAGTTTTTATGCCATATCTACTGATGAATGTCGGTGTTCATATTTAATTCTTCTTAATTGGCTAAACTGTGCATTTTTGTCATCTCCTGGAGTTCCACGCTGTGTTTTAAATGCTTGTATTTGTTTGTATGTTCAGCTGTTCTTAATCATTTTAGTCACCTATCACAGCCAAAAACTGATGAAATTGTAAAATCAATGATAGAGAATGAGCGGCTGAACTCTATAACCCTTGATCAGACGGTATATACCAGGGTTGTCATCGAGAAACCTGGGCTTATTGTTCTGTACTTATCCAGGGCTTCTATCTTTCTGCTTTATGATCGATCAGTTTATGCTTAGAATCTCTCTCTCCCTCTGCCCCCCTATCCTATTAACTATAGTTATGCAAAAATGAAGTCCAGGTTTGTGAATTAGCACAAAGTCTATAGGCTTTTTTTTCCTTATTTTATTTCTGATTTCCCGTTTCATAGTTTTCATGTTCTTGATTTGGCAGATACTGTGGTATGTTGGTGGATGATTGTGAGGTCCCAAATTCGTTTTGTGAGTCCAATGTTCTGGTAGAGAATGGGCAGCTGAAATCTATAACCATGGTATATACCAGGGCTTGTTATCGAGTTACCTGGGCTTATTGTTCCGTACTTAACTAAATGTAACTAATGTTTCTAATGTCTTGTTGCTATATGTTAACTCAGCCTTAATAACTCAAGTTTATGCTCTCAAGCTTATGTTTCTAATGTCTTGTCCTACTTGATGCAGTTGCTGCCGGAAAGTTAAGCTTCTTTTATATAACTCATTTGTCCATTCATCTCTACTAACTCTCTATTTCTATGCAGAGAAAATCAAATGCTGATTTTGAGTCTCTACAGGAAGAGTATCATCAAAGGGTGTCAGCCATCGAAAGAAAGGTAAATGGTTTGCATTTATCTAGAAGCTTAATTTTAACACCTCTGTTCTAGAAACACTGCAGGGAAGTATTTGAAGAAAGTTTTATGGTCTATAGTTTTGAAAATTCTGTCATCAAAGCATGGCGACTCTGGAAAGAATGCTAAATAGTTTGTAGCTGCTATATCTTTCTAAGGGCAGCTATCAAACAAAAACAAACCTACAGACTTTTGCTGAATTCGTATTAAGTCACTAGCTCTATTGTTGTGTGTTTATATCTCAATTTATAAAAACTGTTGGGTTAATCGAGTTTTATCACACGGGTCAAGCAATGGTAAATGAGTCAATATGGAATTTAATGTTTAAGGTAATATTTTATTAGTTAAGAAATAGTCCAATTGTTGACCGAGTTTGTTGGACGTGGATTTGAGAAGTGAATGCTGAATTGTTGCTGATTAAATGGATACGTGGACTTAGTGGTTTACTTAGCATGTGTTTATTGTTTACTCATTATAAATAGGATAGTATGCAGCTGTATTTTCTACCTTTGTAATCCTTACTTACAAATCAATAGAGAGATAACACAGTTTGTGTGTTTTGAGTGAGTGTTTGTGAGGGGCCTGAACCAACAATAACTGGACAAAAAGGTCCTTATAAAGTTTATGGATTTGATCTTGCAAAAAATAAAGAACTTTTATCAGTTTAAGCACTTTATGCAAAAGTAGTTCACGGTTTGTTGGTGGATGATTGTGATGTCTACAAATTCGTTTTGTGAGTCCAATGTTCTTGACTTGGGAAGAACAGGAGGCTGAGGAGGGTGCATCGATTTCATTTAGTGGCTAATCGAATCAATTCTTTCAGTTCTGCACGTGTGGGTAAGTACTGTTAAACCAAACAGGTTCTTATTTGTAAGTTTCAAGTAATATGAAGGATTTGAGCTTAAGATCAATTAGAGTATGAATTTTTTTATAGGGTTACAATTAAGCTCTAACTTTTGATATTTGTTACTCGGCTTCATCTGTAACAACTTGATTGCAATTTCACAGAAACAAGGAGTCAGAATGCTGGGACACAAGTCTGCTGGTCATGAACAGGGAGATGAAAAGGAATACAACAGGAGTTCAGGAAGAAACCTACAGGTTCTGCTGTATTCATACATAAGTCACTAGACTTTATTGTCGTATGTTTATATCTCAGCTTACATTGATGACCGCATTGAAGTTGAAGCTGTTTTACAAATAAAACCAAGTGATGATGATGCTACAGAACACTGAGAAAACTCAATAATTGGTTCCACAATATCTTTTGTGTTAATAGAAAATGAGTTGGGAGGTTTTGGAGACCAAGTTGCTACCACTTCCCCTGAGCTGCATCATATGATGGACAATATGCAATTGGGTCAGAACCACATGGGCACCAAAACAGGTGATTTCTCGCTTCTGATTTCCCTTTTCATAGTTTTCATGTTCTTGATTCTGACTTCTACAATTTCTTTTTGTGAGTCCAATGTTCTTGACTTGGGAGATACCAGGGACATCCGTAAACTGTCCAATGTTCTTTGACCTCAACATCACTTCAAGAAAGTACCAATTTTCTCATGAAATCTTCTGGTAAGATCACTTCCACCTTGAAAACATTATACTCATCCGATTTAGGGTTACAATTAAGCTCTAACTTTTGATATTTGTTACTCGGCTTCATCTGTAACAACTTGATTGCAATTTCACAGAAACAATGAGTCAGAATGCTGGGACACAAGTCTGCTGGTCATGAACAGGGAGATGAAAAGGAATACAACAGGAGTTCAGGAAGAAACCTACAGGTTTTGCTGTATTCATACATAAGTCACTAGACTTTATTGTCGTATGTTTATATCTCAGCTTACATTGATGACTGCATTGAAGTTGAAGCTGTTTTACAAACAAAACCAAGTGATGATGATGCTACAGAACACTGAGAAAACTCAATAATTGGTTCCACAATATCTTTTGTGTTAATAGAAAATGAGTTGGGTGGTTTTGGAGACCAAGTTGCTACCACTTCCCCTGAGCTGCATCATATGATGGACAATATGCAATTGGGTCAGAACCACATGGGCACCAAAACAGGTGATTTCTCGCTTCTGATTTCCCTTTTCATAGTTTTCATGTTCTTGATTCTGACTTCTACAATTTCTTTTTTTGAGTCCAATGTTCTTGACTTGGGAGATACCAGGGACATCACTTCAAGAACATTCAGTGCAGTGAAACAGAGATTACTCCAAAACAGGTGATTTTATCTCTTTCTCGCTTCTGATTTCCCTTTTCATACTTTTTGTTTTCTTGATTCGACAGATATTGTGCTTTGTTGGTGGATGATTGTGGGTTATTCAAGGTCTACCAATTCTTTTTACGAGTCCAATGTTCTTGGCAAGGGAGATACTAGGGGCATTCGTAAGCCTCCCTCATTACTCTTCTTTGACCTAAACATCACTTCAAGAAAGTATACAAATCAACTAGGGAGTAACTGTTGAAAGCTCTGTGAGGCTTAAAATGGCTGGTTGTGAGGCTTCTATGGACCCAAACTGAAGTGATAGACAAAGAGCAACAACAATCTTCTCATGAATTCTTCTGGTAAGATTAACTCAACCTCAAAAACAGTATACTCATCGGATTTTAGGTGTCAGTGATATACTTTTTATTGTAAAAACGAATACATTGTTAGTCTTTTAGGTTGAATTTGGGAAGGACATGAGGCCGAGGAGGGTACATCGATTTCATTTAGTGGCTAATCGAACCAATTCTTTCAGTTCTATACGTGTGGGTAAGTACTGTTAAACCAAACAGGTTCTTATTTGTAAGTTTCAAGTAATATGAAGAATTTGAGCTTAAGATCAAATTAGATTATGAATTTATTTTTAGGGTTACAGTTAAGCTCTAAATACCCTGCTACATCTGTAATAACTTGATTGCAATTTTACAGAAACAATGACTCAAATTGTTGATTTGAAAGAACCACAAGTCCCAGTAGCACCTTACAAATTTTGATATTTGTTACTCGGTTTCATTGGATGCATGATGTTTTGTTATGGCATATTATTTGGTTATTAGTATTTGCAATATTAATGTACAACAAATTAATAGGTAGATTACTACATTCTGTGAGAAATTGCACTTCCCATGTTTGATTACACTTAAAGGTAATGTTGATCTAATATGACCCTACAAGTTATATTTTGTAAGGAATTTTTGTAGTCTTCACTATCAAGCCGTCTAAATATTTTGATGGGGATTAGTCGAAAGATAAAACAACGGAGTCTTCGCATATTGGTAAGTTAACCCATCTTTAACTTAAGAAGTTCGTATTGCAGGCTATAATGGTTTCTTCAAAGTCTTTGCAGGTGTTCTTGGAGACTGAACTTTTAGGTGCTGCTGCTCAGGATCGTGCTATTTAATTTAAAAACTGTTATTCTCCATTTGGATGATATGTCTTGTGGAAAATGTTGAGGCCCCTTCGGATCATAGATGAGGATCAATATTGTGGATGAACTGCGATTAAGAGTATGCACAGATTTGTGCAGTGACTCCATGGAAAACAGGGTCAAACGGGACAAACAAAACACACACAATAGAATCTGATTTCCACACATAATTCGACATACTTATGGGGTATTTATACCCTTACATTGGCGGTTACAAACTACTAAAACTAACACTACTAACCCTTTAATTCCCGCCTAATTTACATGTTTGACTTTTTCTATTTTGACTTTGCTAATCTGACTTTTAATTGTCTAATTTCTTGATTACAAATATCCAACAGAAAAGATATTCTCCCCAGGATAGTTAAATATTTGTTAAGCCACAAGCTAGTTAAATATTTGACGCGTTATTTATGCCGCACATTTGACTTATGTGTATTCTTTATGATCATAGTTTTTATGCCATATCTCTTGATGAATGTTGGTGTCATATTTCATTGTTCTTAATTGGCAAAACTGTGCATCCCATCTCCTGTGGTACTGCACTTTTTTTTTTTGGGAAAATGTTTGTATTTATTCTGTACGTTCACCTTTCCTTAATCATTATAGTCATCTGTCACAGGAAAAGCTCAGCTTTCCTTAATCATTATAGTCATCTGTCACAGGAAAAGCTAATGAAATTGAAAAGCTAATGATAGAGAATGAGCAGCTGATATCTATAACAGTTGATCAGAAAGTATATACAAGTTTACGCCTGTCATTGAGAATCCTGTGCTTATAGTTCCATACTTATCCGGGGCTTCTCTCTCTCTGACACCTACTTTCATATTTTTGTGCTTATTATTTTTCAATAGGGCATCTAAAGAGGGTTGCATAAACAATTTAGGAAGATTTGTGAATATACATATTAAGTTATTAACCAAAGTATAATGTCTTACTCGATGCAGTTGCTGCCGGAAAGTTAATCACAAGCTTCTTTTATGTAACTAATTTGTCCATTCTTCTCTACTAACTCTCTGTTTCTATGCAGAGAAAATCAAATGCTGATTTTGAGTCTCTACAGGAAGAGTATCATCAAAGGGTGTCGGCCCTCGAAAGAAGGTAAATGGTTTGCATATTTCTAGAATCTTAGTTTTAATGCCTCTGTTCTAGAAACACTGCAGGGAAGTATTTGAAGAAAGTTTTATGGTCTATACTTTTGAAAATTTTCTTTCATCAAAGCATGGCGACTCTGGAAAGAACATGCATGGATACCTAGCTTTTCTCCGATTCAAATGTTCCGACGAACCAAAACATTCAGTGCAGTGTGTTAGGTATCACAATCAGAGTAGGTTCCAGCGGAAGCAATCAAACACACACAATCACACAATATATATATAAAGTAGACACGAGAGAATTATTGTGGTTCGGTCTAGGTGACCTACGTCCACTCTGCAACTAGCGTTTATATTATCATTGTGCTCAAGAATACAATTACATCATGGGTCTATTTATAATGCTAGATCAGGGTTGTAATTAAGGTAATAACTTAGCCTCCAAGAATTAACTAATTAACCCTAATTAGGGCCGGCTAGCCCATTCTTTTGTTTATCATTAGCCTAGCAAAACAGGCCCGAGCCCCGTCCGGCTCGGCCCAAAGCCTTCACAACCCAACAATCTCCCACTTGAAGGCTTTGAACAAGTCTGCAAACGCAGTCCAAGTAACCCAGATCCAGTAACTCCAGTATTCTTCATATCCAAAAGTCTTCCAAGCTTCAATTCCCATCAGCTAAGACTTCATTGTAACCCCTAGTTGCACCCCCTCTCATCAAGTACATGAGGGGACAGTTGAGGCTCCCCCGAGCTCCAATCCATTCTCTATCTCAACTGGTATGCACGATCCACCAGCTCCAGAGATAACCCGAGAATCATCAACACTCTCATTCAGCAAGACATCCATAGGAGAGAATTTAACAATCGGAGTAGTGGTCTTCACAACCCAACATTGTTTTGTGACTGTACCCGAAACACGCCCCGTGCTCCCACTGTCACCAAACCCCTGACCTGGTTTAGACCTCCGATCCCGCTCAGCTTGAATCACCTTGGCACCAAGCTTCAGTCTTGCAAATTGAACCCTCTTTTGCCCCTTTGACTCAGCGAACCCAATTTTGTTTTGAGGAACGGTCATACTTTCCTCAATAGGTACTTCCACCATGTATAACGATCCCCGCTTGTTTCCACGAGCAATAACCATATTTCCTTTTGTCACTTTCCATTTACCTCTACCAAATTTTACTTCTTGTCCCTGTTCATCCAGTTGACTAACGGAGATAAGATTTCTCTTCAAAGCTGGAATTACCCTAACATTCTTCAAGTTCCAGTAGGTTTTCAATGGAGTTAACAGATTAACATCACCTATGCCCGTAACATCAAGGATATTACCATTTGTTGTTTGTACCTTCCCAAAGTTGCCAACTTTTAGATTCACCAACGTCTCCCCGCTGTGCATGGCGTGAAACGAAGAACCGGAATCCATAACCCAAGAGTCCACACTGTTTTCAGCCTCGAGTAGTAACGTGTCATCATTACATTCATCCTCAGCAGCAGTGTTTACCTCACCAGATTTTCCTTGTTTACGCTTTGGACATTGACTCTTAACATGCCCAATCTCATCACAACTCCAGCACTTCACAGTTTTCCGAGCTCTAGACGAACTTCTCCCTCGACTCCCACTGCTCCTGTTATTTTTCCTTCCCCTGCCAACATATAACAAACCAGAAGATGATCCACCACCAGTGCTTTTCCGGCGAGTTTCCTCACCTAGCACAATGTTTCGGACCCCGTCAAATGTTAATCCATTAGTCCTCACAGAACTAGTAATAGCCGTTACAGTTCCAGACCAACTATCTGGCAAAGAAGATAGCAATACTACAGCTTGAGTCTCATCATCAAACTTCATGCCCACAGAAGCTAACCTGGACATGATCGAGTTAAGATCATTAATATGCTCCAAAACTGAAGTTCTCTCATTCATTCGAGTCATGAATAACTCCCTCATCAAGAACACCTTATTAGCAGCAGACGGCTTTTCATACATATTTGACAGAGCCATCATTATACCACGAGCCGTGGTTTCGTGCATAACGTTAAATGCAACGCTCCTCGTCAAAGCCAATGTAATAGCCCCTCTAGCCTTCTTGTCCTTTGAGTTCCAAACTGCTTCTTTAGCTTTGTTCATTGTAGCCGGCTTTTCTTCCAATACTACTTCCAAATCTTTTTCACCGAGCAATGCTTCTATTTGCATCTTCCACCAAGCAAAGTCTGTCCCGTTAAACTTTTCAATTTGAACCCTCCCGTCTTCAGCCATTGAAAACGAGAAACGAATACAATCAAGAAATAGAAACTGAAGTTGATGAACACCGTGAGAAAAGATTAACCTTTGAAGAAAAAACCAAAGAATCCAAGCTAACCAAAGCCAAGCACACCTCCAATAAAACCCTAAAACCCGAAGATACCTAAACCGGTAACTTCACTTGTAGAACCGAGAGCAATACCAGCGACCCCAAGGGTTCAAGACAGAAACCCTAATCGCGAATTGCCAAAAAAAATAAAACCCGGACAGCCCTAGATCTCGAACCAGCAACAATCGATAATACCACAGCCCTCTCGAACAACCTTCTACAATTTCAGTGTGTAAACCCGGTGTGTTTCCGAACCTTAGCTCTGATACCACTTGTTAGGTATCACAATCAGAGTAGGTTCCAGCGGAAGCAATCAAACACACACAATCACACAATATATATATAAAGTAGACACGAGAGAATTATAGTGGTTCGGTCTAGGTGACCTACGTCCACTCTGCAACTAGCGTTTATATTATCATTGTGCTCAAGAATACAATTACATCATGGGTCTATTTATAATGCTAGATCAGGGTTGTAATTAAGGTAATAACTTAGGCTCCAAGAATTAACTAATTAACCTAATTAGGGCCGGCTAGCCCATTCTTTTGTTTATCATTAGCCTAGCAAAACAGGCCCGAGCCCCGTCCGGCTCGGCCCAAAGCCTTCACAACCCAACACAGTGTTCACGGTGGTGGTGATCGTTCTCTTATTGGCCCATTTCTTCCATTAGCCTGCTTTCCCTTGCGATTAAACGCATATGATACGGACAGGACTCGTGCACATAACAGAACAGGTGATTTGATCACTTTCTCGCTTCTGATTTCCCTTTTTATTGTTTTCATGTTCTTGATTAGGCAGATACTGTGGGTTGTTGAAGCTATGTGAGGCTTTGAAGGCTTAAAATGGGTGGTTATGAGGATTCTATTGACCCAAACTGAAGTGACAGACAAAGAGCAACTGCAATCTTCTCATGAAATATTCCGGTAAGATCAATTCAACCTCAAAAACATTGTACTCATCAGAATTTAGGTGTCAGTGATATATTTTAGTGTAAAAACAAATGAATTGTTGATCTTTTAGGTTGAATTGGGGAAGAACAGGAAGCTGAGGAGGGTGCCTCGATTTCATTTAGTGGCTAATCTAACCAATTCTTTCAGTTCCATACGTGTGGGTAAGTACTGTTAAACCAAACAGGTTCCTATTTATAAGTTTCAAGTAATATGAAGGATATGAGCTTAAGATCAATTAGATTGTGAATTTATTTTTAGGGTTACAATTAAGCTCTAAATTTTGATATTTGTCACTTGGCTTCATCTGTAATAACTTGGTTGTGATGAAAGAACCACAAGTCCCAGTAGCACCTATGTAAATTTCGATATTTGTTACTCGGTTTCATTGCATGAATGATGTCTTGCTATGGCGGATTATTTGGTTCTAAGTATTTGCCATATTAATGTACAACCAATTAATAGGTAGATTACTACATTTTGTGAGAAATTGCACTTCCCATATTTGATTACTTCTAAAGGTAATGTTGATCTAATATGACCCTACAAGTTATATTTTGTAAGGAAATTCTGTAGTTATCGCTATCAAGCTGTCTAAATATCTAAAGGAATCATATGATCGGCAAGATGCAACGGGGTTAAAGCCACATGGGCTTCAATCTCATGCTCCTTCAAGTTATACTTCGTGATGCGATTGATCGATGTTAGGGAGCTCTTGGTTCCGATTCCACCGTCGATGGTAAGCATTTGATCACTATTTAATTTGTAATCTATGATCTATCTGTTCTTTTATCAGTGCTAGACGTTTGATGCAAGGTTTCAGGATTGTGGTACCAAAAACACAAATAATTTCAAGAGCAGTGATGATTATTCAGAAAAACATGATGATTCTTCAGAAAAACATGACGATTCTTCAGAAAGTCATGATGATTCTTCGTGGCATTTGAAGGAGGGAGATGATGCTGATGACTCAACTAACTCCACTGAGGAGAAGGCAAGGTAGGTTCAGGAGTCATGCACAGAACATATATAACAAAACAGGTGATTTCTCGCTTCTGATTTCCCTTTTCATAGTTTTCATGTTCTTGATTCTGACTTCTACAATTTCTTTTTGTGAGTCCAATGTTCTTGACTTGGGAGATACCAGGGACATCCGTAAACTGTCCAATGTTCTTTGACCTCGACATCACTTCAAGAAAGTACCAATTTTCTCATGAAATCTTCTGGTAAGATCACTTCAACCTTGAAAACATTATACTCATCCGATTTAGGGTTACAATTAAGCTCTAACTTTTGATATTTGTTACTCGGCTTCATCTGTAACAACTTGATAGCAATATTACAGAAACAATGAGTCAGAATGCTGGGACACAAGTCTGCTGGTCATGAACAGGGAGATGAAAAGGAATACAGCAGGAGTTCAGGAAGAAACCTACAGGTTTTACTGTATTCATACATAAGTCACTAGACTTTATTGTCGTATGTTTATATCTCAGCTTACATTGATGACCGCATTGAAGTTGAAGTTGAAGCTGTTTTACAAATAAAACCAAGTGATGATGATGCTACAGAACACTGAGAAAACTCAATAATTGGTTCCACAATATCTTTTGTGTTAATAGAAAATGAGTTGGGAGGTTTTGGAGACCAAGTTGCTACCACTTCCCCTGAGCTGCATCATATGATGGACAATATGCAATTGGGTCAGAACCACATGGGCACCAAAACAGGTGATTTCTTGCTTCTGATTTCCCTTTTCATAGTTTTCATGTTCTTGATTCTGACTTTTACGATTTCTTTTTGTGAGTCCAATGTTCTTGACTCGGGAGATACCAGGGAAACATTATACTCATCAGATTTTGGACAACTACACATAACTAATGTTTGTGAATTAGCAAAATGTCTATAGGCTTTTTTTCCTTCTTTTATTTTATTTTCGACAACTACACATAACTAATGTTTCTAATATTTTGTTGCTATATGTTATTTCTGCCTTATTAACTCGGGTTTATGCTCTCATGAGAGAAAGAGACACACTAAGTAGAGAGCAAAATAAAAGAAGTGATGCCACCACTCTTTTAAAGGAAAAGGATGATATAATCACTCAAGTTATGGCAGAAGTCCGGGAAAAACAAATTTACAGAGCATAGGAATATAATTTAGAGTGGATGAGCGTCCGGGTGGTTTTAATGAGCACTTTAAATCTCACATCCACCAGGATGTTTTTAACGATCGTGTTAGATTAGCACACATTAATATTTATTAAAATATTAAGATAGTTTATCAAAAAGTGAAAATTATTCATTTGAACCCACATAAAATAAATCTTATATGCAATTATAGTGAATGTTATCTTGCTTTGAAAAAGTCTGCTTGTTGTATAATTTTGTTGTTGATCCTTTTTAATGGTAATTTGTTCAAAAATATTCACCGTTAATATGTTCTGTCATCAAAGCATGGCGACTCTGGAACGAACATGCATGGATACCTACTCTCGGATTCAAATGTTCCAACGAACCAAAACATTCAGTGCAGTGTTCACGGTGGTGGTGATCGTTCTCTTATCGGCCCATTTCATAGATTAGCCTGCTTTCTCTTGCGATTAAACGCATATGATACGGACAGGACTCGTGCACATAACAGAACAGGTGATTTGATCACTTTCTCGCTTCTGATTTCCCTTTTTATTGTTTTCATGTTGTTGATTAGGCAGATACTGTGGGTTGTTGAAGCTATGTGAGGCTTTGAAGGCTTAAAATGGGTGGTTGTGAGGCTTCTATGGACCCACACTGAAGTGACAGACAAAGAGCAACTGCAATCTTCTCATGAAATATTCCGGTAAGATCAATTCAACCTCAAAAACATTATACTCATCAGAATTTAGGTGTCAGTGATATATTTTAGTGTAAAAACAAATGAATTGTTGATCTTTCAGGTTGAATTTGGGAAGAACAGGAGGCTGAGGACGGTGCCTCGATTTCATTTAGTGGCTAATCTAACCAATTCTTTCAGTTCCATACGTGCGGGTAAGTACTGTTAAATCAAACAGGTTCTTATTTGTAAGTTTCAAGTAATATGAAGAATTTGAGCTTAAGATCAAATTAGATTATGAATTTATTTTTAGGGTTACAGTTAAGCTCTAAATTTTGATATTTGTTACTTGGCTTCATTTGTAATACCTTGGTTGAGATGAAAGAACCACAAGTCCCGGTAGCACCTGAGTAAAAATGAAATCCACGTTTGTGAATTAGCAAAAAGTCTACAGGCTTTTTTTTCCTTTATTTATTTTATTTTCGACAACTACACATAACTAATGTTTCTAATATTTTGTTGCTATATGTTATTTCAGCCTTATTAACACAGGTTTATGCTCTCATGAGAGAAAGAGACACACTAAGTAGAGAGCAAAATAAAAGAAGTGATGCCACCACTCTTTTAAAGGAAAAGGATGATATAATCACTCAAGTTATGGCAGAAGTTACACAATCGTATCATTTGTGTGACCACAAACTGAAATGAGGGTTTAAACAACAACATAACCAGTAAATTCCACTCACAGCAGAAGCTATTGGTAGAGTATAGGGTGGGCGGGACAAGGGCAAACCTGTTGTTTATGAGTATCAAACTTAATCTGTTTCATTTGTTTATGCTTGAGAGAAACGATTTTGACTACTACTACTTGACTAAAATGGTTTTAACATTCTCTAAAGGCCATCATTCCTTCTAATTTATAAGGTTAAGAGTTTTCAAAGAAACAAGCTGTTCAAGAATCTACAATCAGGAAACAATACGCACAGGTATGCGATAGAATATACTGTTTTGCCTTTAAAAGCTATAACTGTTTTGTCTCACATGTTCTTTTTGTTTTTGAGTAACCCATATTAGGGAGTTTGAAGATTAGAAGAAATGGTTTATAAGCAAGCTACAGGTAAATACTTCTCTAGACTAATAATATAATTGTTAAGATGTTTATCACAAAAATCCATACAATTGAAACACTTCTCTGAGTGTAAATACTTCTTTGCAGGTAATTACTTCTCTAGAGTCAAAAGAGAAGATGTTTTTCGAGTACAAGTCTGGAAAATGGTTTCGCACCTTCATTTTTTTTTTTATCAAAACTGCTATTTAAATGACCAAAAATGACATTATTTGATTAAAATGAAGATTTCATTTGACATTATTTTCATTCTATCCTCTAATAGCCACTTTTGTTGCAGCTAGCGAGAAACTGTTTATCATCAGAAGCTGAATCTGAATCTCTGTATCCAAACATAAAAAGTTAAAAACTGATTGTTGCATTTTGCAGAGCTGTCGTTATCATGATTAAATATATTTATAAATATTTCTAGATTGAAGAGAACAAAATGGAGAGTTTAGAAAAAGACAAAGCTGCCACAGAGAAGCTGCTGCAAGAAAACAATAGATAAGAACAAAGCTAAACTTGCAGCACCAAAAGAACACTTGATGAATGCACTAAATGCAGCCAAGGATGAAAAATCACTAGCTGGGGCCCGGGCCAACAATGAAGCTAGTTCAAACTTTGAAAGAGTTGAGGTTGAGCTGGTTGGTTTTAAAACGTGTCTTTTTTTTGGTACGGGTCAAAAATGGGCTAGGCTGGTTTGGGTGACCCATAAACAGTTTCCCTATCTATTTAAAATTTTTATGATTAATGAATTCATTAATTAAGATTAGAAAGCAAATCTAAATATACAAAAAAAACAATTTAGAAGGTTAAACAATTATTAAGATGGGTGGGTGGGTCAGATGGGTTTTGTAATGGGCTAGGTTGGTTTGGGTGACCAACCCGGTCACCCATAAACAGTTTTCCAGACTATTTAAAATTATTATGAAATTATGATTAATGAATTCATTAATTATGATTAAAAGACAATTTGATACAGAAGTAATCTAAATCTACGAATAAAACAAATTAGGAGGTTAAACAATATTATGATGGGTGGGTTAGATGGGTTTTGTAATGAGTATGGGTTAATCGTGTCAATTTTTGGTATGGGTTAATGTTTTTTTTTGCTTATTTATTAAATTTTTTTATAAGTAGTTGAATGTGATAGTTATGATTAAGAAGCAAGATTATTATGAAAGTACCCTAAATCTCTTAATAGAATTATTTAGGTAGTTATTCGTAAGAATCGTTTTGACCCGTTCCTCTTTTAATAGTCTGATTTTTTTAGTTGACCCTCTTGAGATAAACACAAAAAATCCACCCATCCACTAATGGGTCCATATTGCCATTTTTACTATTATAATTCCTTGTTGCAGATAGTATCTTGAGAAGATATGCTTAGGAAAGATATCAACGAAAATGATATCAGGTATGCTTTAAAGTTTTGATTTCATAATAGGGCAATTGTACACATTGTTTTTTTTTCTTTTCATTGCTTCACTATTCAGTAGTCCTCTGTTACTGATGTGGCGATTAGGCTGGTCTGGAGGGCTGGGTTGACAGGTCAATTTTGGCTTGGGTCAAACAGACAATTTTTTAGGACAAATTGAAATGGGTAGAAAGGACCTGCAAACAATTCTATTTTTAGTTTATTTATCAACAACTGATGTGTTAAATATGTTTACAAAAGCCTAATATTACAATAATAATCAAAATCATTGAATAAAATAATTTAGGAGGTTGTATGTGTTAGTGTTACAAGGCACTTTGGGTTACTTTGTCATTCTGCTTCACCAGTTTCTTGCTTAGCACTTTGATCATTTGACATGCTTGGGATAAAACATATCCTAAATTGATCCAATTGTACATAAACGGGTCTAAATTTCTTGATATTTCTTTAATAGGAAACAACTGGTAGAAAGGCAGAAGCTTGGGCTGCAGTGGAGGGATCGCTTAACATTCGGCTTCATGTCTGATAAATAGTATATATATGTGTGTATTCATTTGAAGTATAAATTTTTTATATCTATAAACTTTCCTGAACTCATTTTCTGGATGCAGAGGACAAAGCTACAGCTATAGAGGAAAGAGACCGTTTTGTTAGTGCATATTTATCCCGGATGTTATCCCGGATTACTGTTCTTGAAGCTCAGGTGCTTTTGTTTCCCTCTCCTTAATTGGTTATATGGAAAATTTTGGTGGGTTGGTTAACGAGTCAAACTAGGTAAATTTTGTTAGGGGTCGGGGTGGGTTGATCGGAGCACTTGTACAAAATATTTTAATTATTTATAAATAATACTTGTGTTAAAAGTGATTACAAAATTACATTTTTTCCTATTATAATATTATATTTTCATCATCAAAATGATTTAAGAGATAAAATTACCCGATCGACCCATAAATCAAATCAAGTAAAGTAAATGAAGAAGATAGGTAATTCTACGTTATTGGCTCTCTGTTAGGCGTGAAAAGAAACAAGAGAGAAGAAGTTTACACAATCCAAGATAACCAATTCGATCAGCTTAGCTATTACCCCTTTTATTCCATTTGTAATTCCAGTTACAAAGAAATAGGGCATGTATAATATTAACCCGTGAACTTTACGTCAGTCACGCATTAACTTATTATACTAAAAATACCGGCTTTTAAAAAAAAAGTGTTTTGACCTCAAAAATGAATCGAGGGAAAATTCAGTCGAAGTTCATCAACGCTTGAGTTGTAATACGATGGTTGCACTTAACTAAGTGGTGGTCTAAATTTGCACGTGGTTAAAGTTAAAATCATGGAGCCATTGGCATGGGGGTCACCAAAGATTAATGTCATGAGCTTGTTTCAAGGAGAAACACGGAAAGTGGGATGAACCATTGAATGAACAATAAGATCTAATCGATAAGCAGAACTTTCAAATTTCTCTAGAATTAAGAAAGACCCATAGAAACAAGTTGCAATTTTGGGGTGCTGATACAACTTGAGTGAAGTTTGAACCGATTTCTATAGCCTCACACGCACCTAATTGCCACCTTCAAATGTTTGTCAAGAGCGTGAACATTAGCAAATTGCTTCATTCGATTTCAGGCACTAAGCATCTGCTTTTTGAGGGACTGAATCATCGGTTCATGAGATCCCTTTGTAACTCCTCAACAAAAGCAGTAAAGGTGTCACTGACAATATATGGGATATGGATATTGAGCTTGTAACCGAACAAAGCTTCAAATAGGGACATCTGAATGGCATGATATATGACAATATATTAAACATTCGTGATCAAATCTCTAAATCTCTGGTGTTGTTAACTGCTTTATTGTTTTCTTGCTTGTGTTTGTGTGTGCTTCGATCCTAACAACTGATATAAGGGATTTAGACTCTTGAGTTTTGAAGATTCCGTACGAACAAGTTTTGCCGTCACCGTCGAACTAGGATTTCTTCGTCCTTGTTGTCTAATACAATCTCCGTCATCTTAACAGTCGGTTCCGCTACTATTCAGGTATGTGGTACTTTTGTTTGGATTAAGGTCAAGTTATGTTGAGTAGTTTGATTGTCTATTGCTATAAAAACTCTAGTGCGTTATCAAACTTGTTTGCTTTTGATTTTTTTGAAATTTGTTTCATAAAATAGTGTACAATTGAACACACTCAAGTTCAGGCACCCAACCACTGCCCTCATTTTGACTTGATTGTTAAACATCCGTAGTTTAGAATAACGACTGAGGATGGCAAACTGAAAGAGAGAAATTCGATGGTTAAGTTTATTGGATGGCGGAAGATGCAAATCGAGGATTTGGTAGTTTAGAAAGATTTGGATGCAACTATAATGGGTAACAAACCAGAAAAGACATCAAAGGGCTACTAGGCTACACTCGACAAGAGAGTTGTTTCTGTCATGAGACTCTTGTTATCCAAGAATGTTGTTTCTAACACACAGAATTAGTAAGCACAAGGTTGAAAGGAGGATCCATTACCACTTATATCAACTTTAACACTATCCGGTCTTGATTAGTGTCAATTGATATTAAATTTGATGATGAAGTTCAAGCCTTGTTACTCTTAACTTTATTACGTGAAAGTTGGTCAAGACTGTCACCATAGTTAGTAGTTCATCTCGAACTAGTATGCTTACTTTTGAAGGAGTTTGGGATTTGAGTGCTTTGCTAATGGGAAGGATATTAGAAGAACTTCAAGAAATCATTGAGTGCTTTGCTAAGCATCAAAATGAGAGGCAGAAGAAAAGAAAGGGATGCTAGAAGAGGCATGTTAAAGTCCAGAAAAAAAAAGGATAGTTAAAGTCCAGAAAAAAAAAAGGATAGTCAAAGTCAAAGAAAGATAAATAATGCTGGAACTGAAAAGAAAATGAGTATTTCAGAAATCAATACCTAAACCCATTATTTTCGAAAGAAAAGAAAGAAATTAATGTAGCCACTAATGATTTTAATTCTAATGATACTCTTATTTGAAGTGTAGAAATTTCAATGGAGCTACGGATTATGGTTTTCGGGCCATCTTTTCATGCTACATCTAGCACGAAGACGATGAAGAATCTGCGAATTGATAATATTGGTAAGGTTTATTTTTCTAATAATCATACTCTCGTTGTCACATGAAAGGGGAATTAGAGCTGAAAACTCCACCGGGTACCTCATGGACCTTAAAGGATGTTGAGGTCATTTCTAGCATTGAAAAAGAGACTGATATCTATTGAACAGTTGTATGAACAGGGATATGATGTTATGTTTGATGGGGGACAGTGTAAGGTTGTGAAAGGGAATCTTGTATTGAACAGTTGTATGGCTTAAGTTTTAGTTGATGGGGTGAATAACATGACTACTCGATAGGTGTGCTTAGCGGATTAACACTAATAATATAAAACGTGCTACCATCTTCTAAGTGTAAATTGATGGACTAATTGATAACACATATACCACATATAAAATATGCTACCATCTCGAACTATAGATCGAGAAATAATTAAGCTATGCAAAGCAAATTAAATATAATTCTATCAAATCAAGTAAAATAAATAAAGAATATAGGTTATTTTATGTTATTAGCTCTCTGTTAGGCTTGAAAAGAAACTACAGAAAAGAAGATTACACAATCCAAGATAACCAATTCAATCAGCTTAGCTATTACCCCTCTTATTCCATCTGTAAATCCAGTTACAAAGGAATAGGACATGTATAATATTAACCCCTGAACTTTACGTCAGTTGCGCATTAACATATGATCCTAACAGTACCACATGTTTTTTTTCTTTAAATTGACCTAAAAATGGAACGAGGGAAAATGCAATCGAAGTTCAGCAACAAATTCCCATGAAGCTCTAGTGATTGGTAGATCATGCCAATGAACCAACACCTGAGCAACAAATTCCCATGAGGCTTTAGTGATTGGTAGATCATGCCAATAAACCAACACCTCAGCAACTAATTCTCATGAGGCTTTAGTGATTGGTAGATCATGCCAATGAACCAACACCTGAGCTGTAATGCGATGGCCACACTTAACTAAGTGATGGTCTAAATTTGCATGTTGTTAAAGTTAAAATCATGGAGCCATTAGCATGGGGGTCACCAATAGATTAATGTCATGAGCTCGTTTCAAAGAGAAACATGGAAAGTGGGGTGAATGGGATATGGATATTGATATTGATCTTGTAACCAAACAAAGCTTCAAATAGGACATCTGAATTGCAGAATATATGAGATATTGATATTTTAAACATTTGCGATCAAATCTCTATAAATCTCTAGTATTGTTAACCGCTTTATTGTTTGTGTGTGCTTCGTTCCTAATGGTAAAACCAAAACTAAATCAAAAACCAAAATTCAAAAGGGAACAGTTTTAAAAACATAGAGACTAGAATATAGGATTTTTTTGTAGGCTAAAACTGAACCAAACCAACGCATGCACACCCCTAAGCTTAATTGTTAATAGCTGAAGAAGATTTTCCCTAAACCACATTTAGGTGTTGTTTGTTTTTTCTTCAGCATAATGTCTGTAGTTGTGGACCACATCTACAGACATCTGTAGGAGAAAAAATAGACCAAACGTCTGCAGTCTGCAAGAAAAAGACTGTTTGTTTTTTAACATCTGAAGACTGTAGAGGGGGCGGCGACGGTGCTGTAGGGGGCGGCGACAGGGCTGGCGTGGTCTGCGGGCGGTGGCGGGTGGGCCGGCGGTGGAGGGTGGGTCGACGGTAAGGGGAAGGAGGAGGGTAGAATGAGAAGAGGTTAGAAGACCTGTGAAGTCAATGGTTCATGTCTCCCTCATGCAGACCTCAGGAAGACTTTCCGGAAATCAAACAGTTTGCGCACTCAAAACTTCTTCTCGCGTCTGCGTGCGCGTAGATGAAGAGGTGGGGAAGAGCTTTTTGTAAAAAAAACAAACACCCCCTTAGAACACGCTATGACCATTAAGAGTTTTTGGTTTGCCATTTGGTCTGACAAATGCGCCAACTGTGTTTATGGATCTTATGAATAGAGTATACAGATCTTATTTGGACAAGTTTGTGATAGTATTCATCGATGATATTATGGTTTATTCAAAAACCAAGGAAGATCATGAACAACATCTAGAATTGTTCTTAAAGGTGTTGAGAAATGAGAAACTATATGCAAAGTTCACTAAGTGTGAATTTTGGATTCGAGAGGATCATTTTCTCTAACATGTCATCAATAAGAAAGGCATACATGTGGATTCGACAAAGATTGAAGCTATCAAGAATTGGGATGCACCTAAGTCTCCGACTAAGGTGCGTTATTTTGGGATCGGTCGGTTATTATCGAAGATTAATTAAAAACTTCTCTAAGATAGAACCACCATTGGCGCGATTGAGTCATATAAAGAAGAAGTATGACTGGAGTGATAAGTGTTGGAATTTTGGACACAAAATAATTATATTTATGTATTTATCATATAAATAATTATTTATTTATTGGTTTAAGTTCTCGTTTTATAACGAACTGTATCATGTCCAAACTGAAGCAAAGATGAATTAGATATCGATGCTCGAAGTTGAGTGGTAGGAATGAACAAAGTGAAACTTGGGTGATTATAGTAGGAAATTGTTAAAATTTCTTATATAATGCTAATAAAGCCATGTATTGATAAAGATGAATGTTTTATGTTTTGACCAAGTCTTTTAATAAATATTATGAATGTTTATTATGTTTTTAAAAATTGGCATTAAACATGTCATGAATGAAATAAGAGTTTTAATTTGGTCTCATAAAACATTTCATAAATCAAATGGAAGTTTTGGTTGTGAATCATAAAACTCATATTAATGTGAAGTTTTTAGAATGAGTATATAACTAAACTCATGATGAAAAGAAAAGAAAAGAAGAAGAAATTTATTCTCTTTAGATTCAAAAAGTTTCATAGAAATTTAGAGATGAGCATTCTCTAAATTATTCTTCCTACACCATCATCTTTGATATTTTTTCATATAACATCATAACACATATTTTACCACGTGATCTCTCGGGTCGAGGCACTCTCCGGCAGTACATACTGCTTTGGCTGTTGTACCCTGGGAAACAGAAGCGTTGTCTTGAGTAGAGACGCGAAATCTGTTTTAAGGGACCCGTGTCTAACACGATCCCCAACCACGACCGTCAATATTTTGTTTGTTAATTGTTGCAGTCAAGCGGTATAGTTGAAGATTCGAACGAGATGAAGACTCAAATCAAAAATACTATATGAAGACTCGTTGGAGTATATACTAAAGATAGATGTTCGAATCAAGTTTGGTACATAAATATTGTTATATTTATTTTTTTAGTTGTATTTGTAAACGATGTTGTACTAAAATATTTCCCATGGCTAACGAGAGTATCGTTAGAATTACTATTTTTAATATAAAAGTGAACCTACTTCTTACAATAAGTAGGAGACGACTTTCCAGTTACTGAAACAGAAGCAATGGAGTGCCCCTATTTTGTCTTTTATTGAAGGAACAAATGGTTTTGTAGTGTATTGTTATATGCATCATTTGAACCTTGGGGTATGTCTTAATGCGAAAAAAAATAAAGTAATAGCTTATGCATCAAGCAGGGCCGGCTCAACTATTTTAGTGGCCTAAGACGGGGTTAATGTTGGAGGCTTTTTTCTTAAGTTTTTAATAAAAACCCTTTTTTTGTATCCGGGCTTGGTACCGTCAAAAATAAACTAAATAGCTTATATTTGGCGGAGTTAAAAAAAAATTTAATCTACTTTTTATATATTTAGAAAACATGCGAAACATCTCTATAAAGCTTATTTTTTTAGCTTTTTTTGAAGCAAACTTTTTAATCAAATCTTCATACTCAATCTCATGAGATAAATCTTTATCAATTGACAAAATAGCTAACACATTTAATCTTTTTCTAGCAGGCCCAAGTTTTAAAACTAAAATTAATACCAAGCCTAGTCTGACACAAAACAGAACATTTAGCCCAAAATGTAGTAGGTAACCCAAAACTGTAATTAGCCTAGCCCAAACATTGAAAAAACTTGAGGCCCTCAATATGTGAAGGCCTTAGGCCACCGCCTGGCCCAATAATCTTATTGGGCCGGCCGTGGCATCAAGACAACTCAACGTCATGAGAAAAACTACACTACTCATGACTAGAATTAGGAGTAGTGATTTTTACACTCAATATTTGAAGACACTATCTTTAAGGCATTTAGTGTATTATTTATACAAATCACAAAAGTTTTTAACATATTTTAATCAACTATTAGAGCATTCACATCTCACCCTCCATCTTCATCTCTATAATTACACTAAAAAACACTACTTTTTCTCTCTCTTTTTCAATAAAATAATATTTTTTATACTTTTATCATTATATTTTCTCTCTCCTCTACTCACAACCACTTTCAACAAATATTAAAAAATTAATAGAGATGAACAGTGTTTTATCAAATATAGAGATGAACAGTAACATGTTCTCTATCCTCCACTCACAACCACTAATAACCATTCTTTATAATATAGAGAACACACTCACAGATTTATGGAGAGCCTACTGTGAATGCTCTTAGCCTTGAAAAGAATATAGAGTTGAAGATAACAATCTTAACCCCTGATTTTCACATCTATTACACATTAACCCCTTAGAATATTAACTAGTTGTTATTATTCTAATACTCTCCCAGTTCACCAAATCAATTATCAAATTAAACATAATGACCTTCAAACCCTATTCCTAATTTATAGATTTTGGCGACTAAGGTTTGTGTCCTAGTTTAACTACATTTCCTAAATTTTATCTAAATTTATATTCTCTAATAAATACTAAAATAACGTGAAGGTCAATCACTTAAACTTTGTATTGTGAATTGTATTATGTATGACTAATGATGATTACAAGGGATATAAATAGAATACATAGTTACACTTCAGAACAGCTTGATATATAATACTAATCACTAAGTGCATTGACTGTAATATTCCCCTCGTAAGCTAGCCGGGAAATGTAGAAAAGCATGGCTCGTAGTATTGTAAAGCCCTATGAGGATAATTTCAATAAGAACTTGTTTTTTAATCTTTCAAATCCCTAATTTTATAACAAAGAACACAATAAGATTACAAATTGCACTTAGAAATAACACAATTCAAATACCTAATTTCAATATAAATTCTCTAATTCATTTTTAAAATCCCTACTTTATATATCTAATTGCATAAATCCTAAATATTAGAAATTGAACAAAGTAATTATTAAATTTTTATAACAAATAAAACTTAAATATTAGAAATTGAACAATATAAACCTTAAATTCCTAATTTCATAGTGTAATAGAGAAAGAAAAACTAGAAATGTCACCTTGAATTGGGCGGTGAATTGATGTTACTCTAAATCTTAAGTTTAGTTATTTTTTGTTTATAAAAATATTACTTTTTAAAAACATTAATTATAAAATATTTTGTATTTAAAAAAATTGAATGTTTTAGAAAATTTTCTTATTTTATAAAAAAAGTTATTTAGAAATAACATTAATAAAAAGATATTTTTTTTAATTTAATAGTTGTCTTAATATAAAAAAGAATTAAATAATATTATTAGTTATTAGTGTGATTATTTAATTGGAGATACAAGCGAGAGATATTTGGTATAAACATTAATAAAAAAAATATCTTTCATAATTTATCAAAAATTATTTTAATATAAAAAGAATTAAATAATATTATTAGTTATTAATGTGGTTATTTAATATGAGAGAGAAGCGGAAAAATTTTGGTGAAAATGAATGTGGTGTTGCCACATGTCCCTTCTAATTACCATTTTATTAAAGTAAGGAGATAAGATTATTTTTTATAAAATTTAAAACTTTTTATGAAGTGTTGAGTTTAAAAAATTTTTAGGGGTAACATAATATTTTCTCAAAGGTAACATAATATTGAATTAAACCTTGTAATTGTAAATATATTGAGTAATTGTGTGTTTAGGGTTACAAAGAAGGTCTTTTATATAGAGGACAATATTACATAAATAACCCTAAACTATTTATTAATAATAATCTAGTCTAATATTCCCCCGTAAGCTAAGCTCGGGAGAGATTTAGCTTTAAATCTAAAACCAAAAAATAGAACAATAAAAAAAAGAAAATAAGTAAATTATTAGTCTTGTTCAATATTTGATTCAGACTAATTGATTACACCATCACTTCTTATTTGACCCCATCATATCTATTAAAATATAAGTTAGCGTTTGGTACGCAGGAATGAAGGGTGGAATTGAATGAACCATTGAGGGTGAATGAAAAAAAAACATGTCTGGTTGCTAAAGATAATGGAATGAATCATTACATAGTTGATTCCATTCCTCAAATTCATTATATCCACCCCCCTCCCCCTTCTTTTTTTTCATTCCTTTCCTTCTTCCATCATTAGTCACCAACATCACCCACTCACTTACCACAGCAACCACCACCGGCCACCAAGATCGATCGCCATCGGCCACCGCCGTCGCCGCCACCCACCGGCCCCACCGTCGCCAACCACCGGCTGCCCGCGCAGCTGCCGACTACCGGCCACCCTCAGTGCGCCAACCACCAGCCACCCATAGTGTTGTTTACCACCAACCACTCGCGGCACCGCGCGCCAACTACTAGCCACCACGGCCAGCCATGATGCCTCCAACCACCGACCACCCGCGGCGCCGCCTACCGCCAACCACTTGCGGCACCGCACGCCAACCACCAGCCTCTGCCGCCACCGCAGCCGAGAACCATCACTACCATAACCACTTTTACATTTCAATTTTTTGTTTTTTCCTACCTAACAAACAACACAAACTAATTATTAATTTCATTTATAAATGGTAACCAAACACAACAATAGAATATAATAATTCATTTCATTCTCTCATCCATTCCATTCATTCATTCATTTCATTCCTTTGCTATTCCATTACCCCATACCAAACAGACCCTAAGGGTTTTTGTCTCCCCTATTTAATTCGACAACCAGTTTGGAGCCGTAAACTTCGAATGTGGTGTGAGCCATCGGTTGTTTTTCTCCTATTATAGAGTTGTATACGATTTGAAACTGAAACTCCAGTTGTTCTTCCCCGGTATCTCCTCAACAAGCACACTTGAAACTTTTGCACAAAGGTGTGCCGTCGTTGTATGGTGGAGCCACTTTTGTATAACAGCGGCAATGAGGGTGAAGCATTGCGTTGTATGCGATGACAGGTTGAGATGGAAGAGAAGGAACAATGGTGATTGTATGTGGTGTGCAGTGGCTAGGATTAGGGTTAGGGTTTAGCGGGGGTTGAGGTTGTGTGAAAGGACATACACAACGGCAATTTGTATTCGCTTGTTAAAGGTGAAGATGTTAGTGGTGGTTATTGTAACAAAAGTAGCGGTGGTGTTGCTATGGTGGTGTGAGAGGCTTGTTGTGATGTTGTAAAGATGAGGGGCTGGAGGCCGGATTTAAACCTAGTTGGTTAACAAGAAAGAAAAAAATGGAGGAGAAGTGATGGATGGTTGGACAGGGCGGCGCCGCCCTGATTAGGGTTCCGGTGATTATCGAGCCCTCCTAGCTTTGATACCAAATTAAACCTTGTAATTGTAATTATAATTGAGTAATTGTGTGTTTAGGGTTACAGTAGAAGGTCCTTTATATATAGGGCAATATTACATAAATAACCCTAAACTATTAATTAATAATAATCTAGTCTAATATACCGTAAATTTTTTATTTTTTCTACATAAAACCATAATTGTTTTCCTTTTTACACTACCCATAAAAAGTTGAGGGGTAGCGTAGGCTACCCCTCGGCTCAATGTAAGTCCGCCACTGATTAGGAGGACGGTACGAGGTGGAGGGGGAGGTGGTGGAGGTTGTGAAGAGAAATGCCTTGTTGAATGGGTAGTGGAAGAGGAATGGTTGGGTTGGTTACTGGTTAGGGGTGGCTGGAATGGTTAATGCAGCAGGCGGAGAGAGTGTTTGCAACCGTGCAAGTTGTTTGTGAAGTAGTTTACGCGCACGTTAGAGTTGGCTGAGAGTTTGACTAGAATGTTTGTGCAGCCGTGCAAAATAGTTTGTCTACTATTCAGCGCGACCGCGCAAAGCTGCTAAGTTTGATTAGAAATATTGTGTTTAAAATTTTTTTAATATAAAAAACTAAAAACTTTAAAGCATTTCATTAATTGACCATACAAAGAATGGATAATAATCCACCATACCAACCAATCTTTAAAAAAAAAAAACTTATGGTTAATCCGATATCTGTGTATCACATCTCTGGCCGATAACCTCCGTCGCCGGTGCATGCGATGGACCAAATAGGCGTATGGTTAACCAGCCCAATGTCCCAATACCTCCAACACGAACTCACTAAACGATTCACCCTCTTCAAATCATGGGAGATCGAATCAAAGCGCCACTTCTTCAACCACCACTCCCACTCAATCAAAGCGATCGTAACCAACGGCTTCTACGGGGCCGACTCCGCTTTGATCGACTCCTTTCCGTATTTAGAGATCGTATCCAGCCACAGTTCAGGGTTGGATCAGATCGATTTCGTCAAATGTAGGGAGAAGGGGATTAGGGTTACGTCAACCCCCGATACGTTGACTGATGAAGTCGCTGATCTAGCCATTTTACTGATTTTAGCGACTCTTAGAAGGATTTGCGTTGGTGATCGGTATGTTAGAAGTGGTTTGTGGAAGATAGGAGACTTCAATTTGACAACAAAGGTACCGATTCTCCTGTATTTTCAAGATATCTGAATGATCATCGAATCGTTGATTGTTGATTGTTGATTTTAGGTTAGTGGTAAATCGGTGGGGATTCTAGGGTTAGGGCGAATCGGGTCAGCAATTGCTAAGAGATTACAGGCATTTGGATCCCCAATTTGCTATTACTCAAGATCTGAGAAGTTGAATTCAGGTTACAAGTATTATTCAACCGTGATTGAATTGGCTTCAAACTGTGAGATTTTGGTGATTGCTTGTGCATTGACGGAGGAGACTCGTTACATGATCAACCGTGAGGTGATTGATGCATTGGGGCCAAAGGGGTTTGTGATCAATGTGGCTCGAGGGGCGGTTATAGACGAACGGGAGCTCGTGTCGGCTCTTGTTGAAGGTAGGCTTGGTGGTGCGGGTCTTGATGTGTTTGAGCACGAGCCCCGTGTGCCTGTGGAACTCATGGAGCTTGATAATGTGGTTCTGTCACCACATATAGGGACCTGCACGGTTGAAACACGCGAGGCTATGGCTGATCTTGTTGTGGCGAATCTCATGGCTCATTTCTCTAATGAGCCACTGTTAACGCCTGTGGTGTAGAGGGTTGGTGCATGTTATGATAATTTGCATAAAGATTTGATCTTTTAGTCTTTTGGTGCAGATTCTTGACTCCCATTCAGTTGAAATAGGTGTTTCTTGATTTAGTGACTATCTATGTCATGTGATCACTAAAACTGATTGACGCTACATGTTTATGACTTATTTATTAAATGAAAGTGATGTAGCTTTATAACTTATATTACACAACATGTAATTTTTCTTAACCTATATTTACCATGTGTTGTTATCAAAAGGCTTATAGTTTAATGCTATATGGTGTCTACATAATGATGCATCTTCTTATGAGGTGAGGGATTGAGTCTTATTATGGACTAGTTAGGAGTAGAATTAGATGTGTGTGTTTGTTGTTTTGAAAAACTACGGCTTGTTATCTTTTACGAGTGTTTTGTGAACCATCTTTTATGTATAATGTCATTGTGTTGTTTAATTGGTTATCTTTAATTTTTTTTTAAATATTGTGTCGTGTAATTTGGATATTAAACATTGTTCAAGAAAATGACATGATTAGTTTGGCGTGTGGTGTTCATGGTTACTGATCACAAATCTACCCCATTTATATCTCATCTCTAAGGTTTAAGGAAAAATTTAAGAAAATCACTCAAGTTGTCGCTTCATCCTATTACTTAAAATATGGATTAAGTTTAGCGACAAACTTCTCATTTTATGTATTTAGTAACTCACTATTTATTCCATGTCTCTATTGTCTATAATTTTTATGAGTGTTTGTGAATATAAGAACAAAAATATAACAAAAATAAATAAAATTATAATTTAATTAAATAATGACTTAAAATAGGATGTGGGAGTTTTTAATAATAAACAAATATCAGGAATAAATGTGAGTTTTGGTTAAATTATATGGATGAAGATAAATAACCTAATGTGAATGTTATGGGGTTATCACCATAACATGTGGTTTAGATTTTAGGAAATATCCTTCAATGAGACTTATGTTTATGGTCTAAGTTACATAAATACGGATTTAAATGCATCACAAGAGCAATCTAACATATAATTGTGTTGAAAATGTTTACTTAATGATACGTTAATACGGACTTTATAAGAAGTCGAATATAGACGCATCAATTTCAATGCGAGTATATGTATAGATGAAGAGAGGTGTACGAACATACACAAAAATAAATAATGACCTATAAAAGATGAACATGAACATTATACAGACTATAACCAACGTATACATGATGAATACAACATCTAGACCTTCACAAGAGCTCACACATGTCCGGTTTTTTTTTTTTTTTTTTTTTTTTTTTTTTTTACTGCGGATTATCATACAAAATGTTTACTCAAAAAAATTTGAATCCGAATTGCTTAAGAGACATTTTAGACGCTTTATTGCTTGACTATCTACAAACGTCAGTGGAGGTTCTCTTAAGAGGCTGGCTGTGGTCATTGTAAAATAATTTCCCGAAAATTCTGAAATAAGACAGCATGATGTAAGTGTCATCAATTTCAACACTTGTAACAAAACCAAGGCAAATGTTAGAATATGGATGACTATGAAACTAGTCATTTTATTATTCTAAGAAAAGACAGCATGGAATAACGTCACCATCTATAAAATCACTTTTCCCAAATTTTATCTTCTTCTTCCTCATCACACACACAGACATATATATATATATATAAACACCCTTGAGTACAAAAGGGTTGTTTTTATGTAAAATTTTCTTTTATAATCTCAAAAAACCAGTGAATTTGTGGACTAAAAAATGTTGGAAGGGAAAGCACTGGTGGAAGACACAGATATGCCAATCAAGATGCAGGTTCAAGCCATGGCTTATGCTTCTCAAGCTCTAGATCTCTATGATGTTCTTGACTGCAAATCCATTGCTGCACATATCAAAAAGGTTGAATTTTTACCTCAAGATTATATCTTTTTATATCTATATCTCTCTATTTGGGTATGTATGTATGTATGTATATGTGTATTTATGCATCTGGGTATGGTGAATCTTGGACAAAGATTTAAAGTTATTCAGGGTTTATCAGTTTTGGTTAAATTGATTTAATGATATGGGTATGAATGATGTTCTTCACAACAAAAGGGTACAATTTTTACCCCCAAGATCCCATCTTTCTGTCTCTATGTATCTATATGTGTGTGTATATATATGCATATGTGTGTATATGCATCTGGGTATGGTGAATCTTGAAGAAAGATTTGAATTTTTCTTTTAGGGTTTTTGATGAATTTTATGATATGAAATTGAATGATGTTCTTGACATCAAAAAGGTACAACTTCTACACCCAATATCCCATCTTTCTGTCTCTAAATATGTGTATGTGTGTATATGCATATGGGCATGTTGAATCTTGAAGTAAGGTTGGGAAATTTTCAGTGTTTTTTTATGAAATGGAAATGAATGAATGGTGACAGGAGTTTGACAAGAAGTATGGAAATGGATGGCAATGTGTGGTGGGATCAAATTTTGGATGCTTCTTCACTCACACCAAAGGAACTTTTATCTACTTCACATTGGAGACACTCAATTTCCTCATTTTTAAAGGG
Source organism: Flaveria robusta (assembly GCA_025506415.1). Classification (NCBI taxonomy): domain Eukaryota; kingdom Viridiplantae; phylum Streptophyta; class Magnoliopsida; order Asterales; family Asteraceae; genus Flaveria; species Flaveria robusta. Next base: position 17,756,491 of record CM046459.1, on the reverse strand, counting down.
GCTTCTTCTCTTTCTTAGCCATCCAACTCCCCCCCCCCCCCCCCCCCCCCCAAAACCCAAAACCAACAAAAAAATAAAAAATAAAATCTTCTTGATCTCTTAAATTGTTGAAAACCCAAAAAAATTAGGTAGAGTGTGTCCATGTGTTATCTTTTTTTATCTTATCTGATAGCTGATGTTAGAGATATGTAAAGAAATTAGTGGTTTGGCAGCTTGTAATCTTATTAGTTGTTTTTTATTGGTTATCCATACCTTATTTTTCCCATCTTTCATCTTATTTAATACTTTTTGATGTATTGTTTTATGCAATTAACCAAGGTTGATCAAAGTTAACTAAATTTAATCATAATAAATAATGTAATCAAGAAGTACAATCATATAAAACTTCTAGTTATTACTAATTTTCTAAGATAAATGCATTATAGTTTGTATCATGCGGGATTTAAACATTCAATCTTTTGTTTTTGGGACAGAGGCATACCACTAGGACGTGATAAGTCTAATAAGGACAAAAAATGTCCTATTTGATTCATGCTAGCGGACTTAACGTGATTCAATATGGACAATAGACCTTCCCCAAAGCTGTCAATGTATTGGCAATTTGTTAAAACATAAAGGATTGTGAGGTTGGCCCATTACAATCTTTGAGAATCCCATAAAATCTTATCTGCTTGGAACATTCACCATCACGTTGATGACTTAGGGGTGTTTGTTTTTCTGAAAAATGTCTGCGCAGGCTCTTTTGTCTGCGCCGCGCAGACCACGCGCAGACATTGCCATCTGCAGACTGTTTGTTTTTTCGAAGACATTTCATTAAAAAACGTCTGCGCGACCTCTTTTTGGTGCAGACTTGGTCTAGCCACTTCTAAGGTCTGCAGACCTCTTCTTAAACACCAACACCAACTAACACCCACCACCACCACCACCGGCCGTCGCCACCACCGTCCACCTCCGCCACCAGCCATCGTTCGCCACCACCCTCGTCCGCCACCAGCCACCGTCCGCCACCAGCCACCGTCCGCCTCGGCCACCAGCCACCACCTCCTCCACCAGCCACCTTCCGCCACCACCACCGTCCGCCGCCACCCCCTTCCACCTCCGCCACCAGCCACCGTCCGCCACCACCACCACCACCGTCCACCTCCGCCACCAGACGGTACGCCACCAGCCACCGTCCGCCACCACCATCCAGCGCTGCCGTCCATCACCACCATCCGTACACCACAACTAGTTTATTTTAATAATCTGCAGACGTTAAAAAACAAACAGTATTCTTCTTGCACACTGCAGAGGTTTGGTCCACCTCTTCTGCCACAGATGTTTGCAGATTTGGTTCGCAGACTGCAGACATTTTACCTCTTCAAAAACAAACACCATCTTAGCAACCTTGAATATTACCAACAGAACTAGTAACACAGATTAGTCTCTTCAAGTCTCTGTTAGAGTTTGTTTTAAGTTGGTTATATTGTTATATGTGGTCCCCATCCTTTGAAAAAGTATCGGTATGTCTCAAGTAGATCAATGGGACAACCCTAATTCGATCTGATTATGTATATGCCACAGGCCCACAACGTAGGCATTTATGCCAGACCATGGCATTTGGCCACTTTGATCCGAACAATTTGGGGTGTCGCTCCCCTTTAATGAACATCAATCTTAATATTCCCTTTTGTTGATCTTGTATTAGAATAGTTAAAATATATACAACTCGACATGTCATAGTCGCCAACGGTGACATGAAGTAAAGGATATCAAGCTCATAAGATCCTGACCATGAAAAGATAATCGTGTTACTATCATCATAAAAATGATAAATGAAATATGATTTCTTTAAGATTAAAGATAAAAGTTTTACGATTGATGGTCCCAACAATAATTAGAGGGTGCAAATAATGCATTGACTTTAGAAGTTGACGTGTTAGCTAAATACGCCAATATCAAAATTGATTGATCTCTCTTTTGATGTCTTCATACATCATATGTATGATATATTTGATGTCATGTCCTTTTACGTAAAATAACTCAGTACTTGTTCACATATCTACTTCTATATAAATTTAAAGTGAATTCTTTTTTTGTAATATTAGATAACTTTGAATAAGTTGAATTACAAAAACCTTGTGGATTTATGTCCTAGAAGGCTAGAAGTGTCAGTTCACTTATTATACCAGATTTCCCATATTTCTAAGTTATAGTTTTGTTCAAGTTTTAATAACAACAAAACTGAATCGATCCATTTTTCCCCTAAAATTTGAAAAAGAAAGAAAAATAAATAATTAAATAAAACTAACAAGTCAGTCAGGGCTTAGTAGTTGGTAATAATCAAAGGCACGTAGGGTAAGCCCAAATGAGCCTTTACTGATATCAAACACTATGGCCCATAAAAGTTATTGGATTTGGGCCTTACCGCCTTGGGCATATTTCGGATTATAATATAATGATTGGACGGTTGTTTGTGAGTTGTGACTTGATCGATTTAATTAGAGGAGAAAAGAAAGTCTGGTTTCGATTTCGAACACAACCAAAAACCAATATTGAATCCGGTGAGACCGTTACGGATTTACCTGAATTGCCGGTTCAAGACCGGTCTCTAACCTTCCCTATTGAAAACAGTAAAAACTGAACTAATTTTTGGTTTCAAACCAGACCAATCATTTTCCATTTTCAATCATTTGAACCTAAACTGTTTCACTAATAGTCACTTTTAACCATTGTGACCCGGCGGAGCCAGTTTGAACCCGAATTGGTTTTGGGAAAAAAAAAATAAAATGTGCTCCTCGAGATTGATCAAAGTTATCATTAGCCTAGTCACATGAATGATTGTTTCTTTATAACTGATAAATGGCGTTACTGCTCTTTTTTAATCAACTATTTATTATAATTATTTTTAGCTAAACCTTTGATAGGATTTGATTGATGGTTATTCACAGGAGGAGACGGTGAACTGGTGGTGCGGTGGTGATGCATTGATGGTTTGGTGGTGCAGTGAGGCGGCGGTGGTCGTTTGGTGGAAGTGGTACGGTGGTTTGATTGTGCATCAGAAGATGAAATCGTTGGAATAGGGGCTGAGGGTTGGGTTCTTTAATATAATAATAATAGTAATGGTAATGGTAATGGTATATTATTAATAGTATATTATTATTATTATTATTATTATTATTATTATTATTTATTGTCAGGGGTATTTTAGTTATTTTACATCAACTTAACAAAAAAACTTAACCAGCATTCAGGGTAGGGACCAATTATGTTATAGTTTGGCAAACAATTGACATCATTGATACAATTTTTTAAAAGTTGGGCACCCGCAAAGGCAATGTAGGCATTGAGTTCAGCAATAATGATATCCCCCAACATACCAAAACTAGCTGTCACCCCACCGGTAGTAGGAGATGTAGAGTTCCCATGAAAACCACCCGATTGCAGGTAATGCCAAAATTTTATATTTTGTAAGGATCCATCAAATAAGGTTCACCTTACGGCACGAGCTGACGACAGCCATGCACCACCTGTGTCCGCGTTCCCGAAGGCACCCCTCTCTTTCAAGAGGATTCACGGCATGTCAAGCCCTGGTAAGGTTCTTCGCTTTGCATCTAATTAAACCACATGCTACACCGCTTGTGCGCTAATGCTGTAATAGATATACCACATGGACCAATCGTGTTATTAACTCTATTAGTGACTCAAGACTTAAAATATAATTTTATAATTTTTAAATATGTTATTTTCAACCTATATAATACGTGAGTTTCTTACCTAGTTATATGTGTGTGTAAATAAAAGTGTGTGATTAACAAATGTTTTTTCTTTTAATATGCAAATAAGAAACAAATAAACTATAATAACTTTTTTTTTCGTTTTCAATATCTTATAATAAATAGTTCTTCACTGTACTAGCTAGTAGCATTTAGATATACATCTAATTCATGTCGCTATTTTTGTCTTGAGATGGTTGAACCATTTTCTAAAATATATTCAATAAAGAGAAAAAGATACTAAAATAACTAATGGAAACACGTATGATGAAAGAAACTCAACCGGTCCAAAGGTAATCCTCAATTATTGGAGGAAGATTAGGTAGAATTACCAAATATTCCAAAATTGTAACTTCTATTTTATCACTTATTGCAAAAAAAAAAAAAAAAAAAAAAAAAACGAAATCTTACATTATGCTCACATATATGTTCTCAAATTTCATTTACATTTTAAAGGGCTTAAATACCTAAACAGGTAAGTACATCAAATCTAAACTATCTAATAAAAAAAGTTTTTGAATGGACATGTGATAATTTCTCATAAAATTTAAACTTTTGTTTTCCGTCTTTCTTTGTTATTAAATAAAATTTATTATAAATAAATAAATATCCAAATTATAAATATTTTTATTTTAATAAATTAATAAAACATAATAAATTATAACATTTCTATTGTATCTTATCTTAAAATATATAATGTTATAATTTTTTATTTTTATTATTTATAAATTTTTAAAATTTTATCATTTTATTAATTGTTAATAACATGTATCATACAAAATATTGATAAAACTTAATGATTTTCATATATTGAAGTTTTCTACCCATATCATTTTATTAATTGTTAATAACCCATCTGAAATTAATCTGACGTTCAAGATCGATGAATGCATGAGCAACAGAAAACGATTTTAGTGTTGATGTCACACCAACCATTTGCACAAATGGCGTTTTGTAAACGTTCGTTTTATACCTTGTGCCTATCATCAACACATGCGGGTAGGCCTGCCATAAAGTGTGAGACGTTGGATATATAAAAAAACATTGTCTACGGTATTTGTGGGTTTATCTATGTGAGGGGTGTATATATATTTATTTTGTTGTAGTATAGTAAAAAACACCTGCATTAGAGTTTCGCCGATTATGCTTGAATTCTTTATTTTCATCCGGGCATTATATACCGTTATTAAGGTTGACACGTTTTTGGGATTCTGGTCCCTCAGTGTGCCTAAAATGTTTCGAGACTTAATATTTTGCTCTGTAAGTTGCTTTACCATACAAATCTCTTTTTCAGTGAGTCTAATTACGTATGAATGCCCTTCGAGGTGTTCATCGGCTTCATGATTATGAGAATTATTTACAACAAATAGGATCCACCCATCTTTTTTTAATTTAGTACTTTCCCTGTAATTCAAACTGACAATTTATTTTTTTGGTGTCAGTGTTTCTAAGAGTGTGCTTCTTTATATACTCCACTGCGATCACATTTTAACTACCAACCCACTTATGTTTTTTTTCGAACGTTTCGTGACAATAACATATCCATTTTCATGACTTATATTACTTACCCAATCAACCAATTCTTCACGAGATAAAAAAATCTAATAATTTTAAATAATATAATTAGTTATTATCAAATAACAAAACCTAATAATTATTTATTATCAAATAATTTAAAAAACCAAATAATTACGTAATAACCTGATGCGTGTCTTATAACCCTTTTTTTTTCAGAACCATCACCATACTCATCTCCGCTGCTATCACCTCCGTTGCCGCCGTCATCACCTCCGTTGCCGCCGTCATCGCCGCCTTTGCCGCCGTCATCACCATCGTAATTACCGCCGAAACTTCCAAAATTATCGCCGTACTGTTCAACATAGTTACCACCCTTGTCACCATAATAACTATAACCCTCGACGGGGTAATAGTTAGAATCAGAACCAAATAAATAAATGTTATCCCAGATTGACATCGTTAATAAACTATTTCGCTTAAAATGTATACAAATATTGAATTTATCGATATGAAATGAATTAAGAAAGTAACGATTTATATAGTATTTTACTAAGAATATTACGTCAAGTCAAATAATTATCGAGAAATATTACATCGTATCAAATAATGTAATACATATCAAATAATGTAATAAATACAAAATTACACCGTAATCGAGGAATATTATATCGCGTCAAAATAATACAAAAATATTCAAAACAGGTAACGGCCCGTGAGGGACTTAACGGCCCGTATACATAAAGGTTAACGGCCCGTAATGACTTTCATGGTCCGTGAAAACTATGCCAGTGAAGGTCGTCACGGCCCGTTAAATGGTTGAATGACTGATTCGATGGACTGCAGACCTATACGGCCCGTAAAGGCTCTTACGGGTCATAAGAAAGGCGTCCAGATATCCTATGGGGCGTACCTATATCATACCCTTTTGAAAAATAATTATAAGGTTATACCATATAAATGTCTGGACACGAAGGACGACACGACTATCACTATGCAATTTATTTTCTTCTCCTAAAATGCAAATACAACCGAGTGGTGTCATCTCTAAATTCGTATCAAGTTTATTATGTACTAACATTATACCATTTAATAATACATAAGTCAAGAAAATATTATTATGATAACACTTCATAATCATTAATGGTTAAAAAATACATTATTAGGTACATATATTCTCCCAAAATATCAATAAAAAGGTTGGTTGCCGACACTATAGATTGGTTTTTTTTGTTATCAAAATTCAATAGTCTTTGTAGGTATGGAAGCAGCCTTGGGTTTTGGTTGGGTAATCATTGTCTGGTGATGGTGAGTTCTGCCTCCTTTAAACCTGCCCACAGCTCATTGGTTGGTCCTACACATGCACTATCACCATTTTTACTCTCACCACCATCACTCCATTACAAAGATAGATAAACACACATAAACTGTGTGTTTTATCTGCAAAATAAACCCTATCTAACTTCTTCTTCTTTATTTGATGATGATGATGAGCAATCACTTATTTTAATTTGTGGGATTTATAGTGTTTGCAAATCCCAGATGCCCTGCAAAATCTCTCCAAGTTTCATTGAGTAAAGCTTAAGCTTTATCTAGTACAACATTTTCTTGAAATCCCACTGTTTTTTCAAGAAACATGATGCACACAAAATCAGAGTCTGATATCACCAGTTTAACCCCATCTGGCCCATCATCACCATCAAGATCACCAAAACGACCTGTTTACTTCGTGCAGAGTCCTTCAAGGGACTCACAAGATGGTGATAAATCATCATCAATACAAGCTACTCCTAACTTTAGGAGTCCAATGGAGTCACCTTCGCACCCTTCTATGGGTCGTCACTCCAGGAACTCATCTTCTAGTAGGTTTTCGGGGATTTTCCGGTCACATTCCGGCCGGAAAGTTCACCGGAAAAGGAATGATAAGGGGTGGCCTGAGTGTAATGTGATAGTGGAAGAAGGAAAGTATGATGAGTATGATGATGAGAAGAGGTTCACTAGAAGATTACAAGCTTTAATGGCTCTTTTGAGTTTTATTGTCTTGTTTACTATCTTATGCTTGATCATTTGGGGTGCTGCTAGACCTTATAAAGCTGAGGTCACTGTTAAGGTTTGTCAATTTTATTTGAATTGTTATTTAAGGATATAAATTTATTCAAGGATTAAGATATGAATAATTAAATCATGCTAAATGTACCCCTCTTCACTTAGCACTCATTTTAATTTGTCACACTAGTAACATTTAATATTTTCCTCTTATACCTGCCGGTAGCATTCTCTCATTTTCATTTTAAAAGAACAAATCATCTTGATTTGTTGTTTTAAAGGATTATATGGAAATTTAAAACGTACATTTAATCAACCCCTTGATTATTCTTATTTAATTATCATAAAGCACGTGCAAACGTTATCTCATATCGATGTATCGTTGTTTTGGTACAATTGATTATAATTTTGATCAATGTATATCATAAAGCACATTAGTCTATAAAAATCTTGGAACATTGAATTGGGTTACAATTTGATACTTAACAAGTGACGAATAACATGCATTTGTTGTAGAGCTTGGCTGTGAATAGCATCTTCATTGGGGAGGGTTCAGACTCATCAGGGGTCATAACCAAGATGTTGACCATCAATGGTTCACTGCGGCTTGGTGTTCACAACCCGGCTACGTTTTTTGGCATCCATGTTAGCTCCACACCGGTGAACCTAGTGTATTCAGAGATTGTTATTGCAACTGGTCAGGTTAGAACTGATATTCATCTATTCTTGTGACTAACTGACTACTTGGGTCGGGTTGAATTGCATGAATATATAAATATTTAACTAAAGCGATATAAGAGGTTGAATGTGTTAAAGATAAACTTTGGACAACTTTCATTTAAGTAGACTTGTTTTCCTTCTAGCAAATTTTTTATGAGTCATTTGATTGGTATGAGATGAGCACAATCCAAGTTGACATATTCAAGTCTAGACTCTCACATATACTAATTTAGTAATTTTCATCTCAGTTAAAGAAGTATTATCAAGAAAGAAATAGTCGAAGGACCGCAATTGTGAACTTGGTAGCAACAAAAGTACCTTTATATGGTGCGGGTTCGAATCTAGAGGTTTCTAATACTGGAGTTTTTGAAATCCCGTTGAAGTTAGAGTTTGAGATTCGATCAAAAGGGGAGGTTGTTGGTAAACTCGTGACCACAAAGCACCGGAGGCAAATTTCTTGCAATGTAACATTGCCATCGAATGTGGTCAAACCAATCAAATTTAGAAAGAGTTCTTGCACGTACAAATAAATGATAAGTTCAAAAGAGTTGTTTGTAAAAATGGAGTGAGTTTTCATTTTCTGTTCCCTTTTATGGATAAAATGTGGTTGGATTCCTATGGTCAAGACATTCCATTTTTGGTATATTGAAAAATGTATAAATGATGGTTGGTGTGGTAATAAAATGGCCTATGAGTTGATCTATCATAAATGTTAAACTTAGAATTTTTTTTTTTAACGGTCAACGAATAATTTTTAAGCCCGGTCACCCGGGTAAACCCATTGGCGAAAGGCCACCCACGCCCGCTAACACAGATAGCGCTGGTGACCCGGCTCGCCCATCATTCCAAGGGAAACCCACCACCCAAAGACCCACTGTGGTAAAACCCTTGGCCCACTTGGAGCATATTGCACCTAGTGAGACTCCAACCCATAACCTCTATTTTGAAAAGTCATAGGGTGCCTCCTCCTAAACCAGTTGATCTAGGACTCATTGGCTGTAAAACTTAGAACTAATATCATTTATTCATTTTTGTTGATGTGTCTTCTAGAATTAAAGAAGTGTGTTATGTAAATGATGCAGGGAAAATAATTAATCGAGTATTTACACACGCAAGTACAAAGGAAATAGAAGTAATAGGTATTGATTTTGCTACCAACTTTTAATACTACAAGGAGTTTTGGTATTAGTAGTAATTTTGATACTATAAAGTTAGTTTTAGGGAACAATACAACAATAACTTGATTGCTTTATCAATGACCCATAACCATGTTTATATAGCATTACAAAATAAACAAATTAAACAATAAACCCGAAAACTAATCCTTAAACACTATGACTTACCTTATTGACTTAGCAGCATACCAGTAAAAGTTCATTCGAAAAATAAAGAGAGAATGCTATTTGTTTTTTGTGATATAAACATAGGTGGGAAGAAAGAAATCACAACCCAAGAGAATGTAGGAGAGAATGGGGAGTTAGAAAACACTACTACTTAGAAATAAGAGGGAATGATTATCAGTGGAGGACGTGAGGCCGTAAGGACAACCTATTCAATTCGAGAGAGGAGATAAAACGTTAAATCTTAGGAATGGTAATTGTTGGTGACTACTTTTGGAATAGAAATAACCATCGGATTAATACAACCAAGATTGCACACCAGAAAAATCCAATAGTCATTAATAATTACACTATTTGTTCTCAATTGAACATATAATATTAGCTAATACTATAGTAAGACTATCAAAAATAATAATATCTTTGTACCTTAAGGCCTAATATACGTATTAGGTCTTAGGTACGAGGAAATTTATGTATTGACATGATCAGACGTTTATGTACTTAACACACCGTGATGTTTTGAGTCCTTGGATGATTAAAAAGATAAATGCGAGTGTTCGTGCTCAAACTAAATTTTTTATTACGTGGTATTTAAGATAATATGATATGTTTGTAAATTCTTACAAGTATAAATTTAACAAAACTAAATTTAAATGTTTTATAAGCCCATCCCCTAACCCACTAGATAACTTCTAAAAATGACACTTATTTCAAATACTTTTTTAAGATCATCTATATTTAAATATAGAATAGATTAAGTTGCTATTAAATAACGTATCGCTGCTAAAAAGGAAAATAACTTCTAAAATCCTTTCTAGAAACACACATGAATCCCGTCAGTCACTGCATAAATCACTCTTAAATCTCACAGAGATCTTGATTCTTGAAGAACCCTTACTAAATCTTGATCGTTCTTGATCGATCCATTTGCATAAATCAACACAGATCTCACTCACACTTCACATTTCCCCCAAACCCACAATCTTCATAATGTTTACTCCAAATCCCACTTCAAGAATCATCTTCCTCACAATAATTCTTCTGATTTCACTATCTTTCTTGATCAATTCAACAGCTACTGAAGATTCTGACGACATTGATGATCTTATAGCATTAGACGAAGAAGACGACGCACAATCTTCACCCAAACCATCATCTGAAGCAGAGGTGTTGACCAAAGCTCAAAGAATCGTTCTTGAACTTGATGGTGATAATACCCAGAAAGCGATTGATGGAAATGAGTATGTTTTTGTTGTGGGTTATGCACCTTGGGATGTTAGGAGTGCTGAATTGATGCCTAGGTTTGCAGAGGCTGCAAGTTCTTTGAAGGAGTTGAATAGTCATGTTTTGATGGCGAAAATTGATGCTGAGAGGCACCCGAAAGTGGCTTCGAATCTTGGGGTTAAAGGGTATCCGACTTTGCTGCTGTTTGTTAATGGGAGTTCTCAACCTTATACCGGTGGATTTTCATCGTAAGATTTGGTTTTGATCATGTTTTTTCTTGTGATTTTAGGGGGTGTTTGGATGTTGGGATGCTGTCTTTTGAAAATGTTTATGTGAAATTCACTATAATTAGTCATATGGGTGTTTGGGATTGCTTATTAATCACTTCTTGAGTGTTTAGATGATGAAAAGTGCTAATGCTTATCTTTTGTTTTAGGGTGAAATAAGTTAATTTCAATAAGTTGTTCGAGATTACTCACCATTCATGATTTCATGGTGGATTTAAAAGTACAATTTTGGTCTTAAAGTGAAATAAGCTGTTTTCAATAAGCTGATTTTCTCCTACTTACGAGCATAAGTGTACAACTTGTTACAGTAAGTGATTTCAAACATGTTTGGGGTCGCGGGTCGCCTACTTTTCTCATGGTTATTTGATTATTTAGGTGACAAATGATTAGTAAGGTAGTAAACCAGCCTAAAATTTTGTTAATTTTGTTGGTGTTTGGGGTGTGAATTAGGGAAGAAATTGTGATTTGGGTGAGGAAGAAGACGGGTACTCCCATCATTAGAATCAACTCTATCGATGAAGCAAATGATTTCCTTAAGAAACATTCTATGTTTGCGGTTGGTTTATTCGATAAATTTGAGGTATGTGCTTTTGTGCACTTTGTTTCTTAACTATAATACTGCATTTGCAAATACATTGGTACACACAAGTAATCACTCATATCTAACTTTTGTACTCTTATACATACCTAAAATTTGGCAGGGGCCTGATTATGGCGAATTTGTAAAGGCAGCAACTAGTGACAACGAGATTCAATTTGTTGAGACGTGCACTTCCCAGATTGCCAAAATTCTATTTAAGGATGTTAAGTCTATTAGCCCGTTTCTTGGCATTGTGAAAAGTGAGCCCGAAAGATACACTTCATATGGTAAGCTGAAGTTTATTCCATTCATTTGGTGTGCATGAATTATAAAGGTGAGAATATGGACAGGTTGGAAGGGTCAAAACGGGTTTGGGCTGAAACGGGCCATTTACGACTTTGGGTTGAAAGGGCCATGCTATGGGTTGACCTACTAACACTTTAGATCACTTTCATTAATTTTGATATAGAAACAATATTATGGCAGTTTTAGTCTTAATATTTGCATAAAACAATTTTAGGAGATTGTACGCATAAAAAATATACTTTGGACCACTTTCCACTCTTTTGACTCGCTCCCCTTTTATCTACAAACTATATTTAAATGATGGGAACTTCTAGAATATATTAAATCTCCATCTGTTTAAGAATGCTATTCTCTTTGGCTTTTGCAGAAGGTGCTTTTGAGAAGGACAAGATTCTGCAATTTTTGAATGATAACAAGTTTCCATTGGTCACTTTTCTAACTGAAGTGAATTCTGTTAAAGTTTACGCTAGCGATAAACTTCAGGTTTTCATCTCCTTAAGTAGCAATTATATATTCAGTTTGTGCTCTCTTTTATGTTGTTGAATCTTAAAAAATTCAGATATTTAACTACAATAAAATAAAATGCAGGATGTTGGATGTGTGCTTTTGCTGCTTAATATTTTAATTAGCAGTTGATGATGTTGCTTGTTTGCAATTAGTATCAAACCAATTATATGAAGTATAGGATGAATATTACCCAACCACTACTATCTAATTAAATCAGATAATCACTTTCAAAACACAAGTCATCTTTTTCTGGTATTATCACTTGACCTTGATTAATCATACGCCAAAATTAAGGTTATCCGCACACTAGAAACTGATTATTGTGACTTGAAGTTTCAAGAATCAGGTAATCACTTTTGAAATTCACATCCAAACACTCCCACAATCCCAATCTTAAAACATGATTTAATGTTTGATTGACCATTTATCTATGTGGTGTTCATTATACTGACTACAAGTACCCAATAAATTTTTGTGTGTTCTAGGTTTATGTCTTTGCAGAAGCTTATAAGTTCCAGAGTTTACTCGAGCCATTTCAAAATGCTGCCAGGAAATTCAAATCAAAGGTGAGTAAGTTTGAATTATTAATTTGGACCTATCTTAAACATCATATTATAATCAAATTTCTCAATTACATTTTGTCAATGCAGATAATGTTTGTGTTTGTAGACATCAAAGACGACAATCTTGCAAAACCTTTCCTAACCTTATTTGGGCTTGAAGATTCAGAAGACACCCTTGTTAGTATCTTTGTCAATCAACATCTCCAAAGCTAGATTAGTGGCAAAATGGCAGGCTGATTGGGTTGGATAACGGGTCAAAATGGATAGTTATGGGGTGAACCGGGTTGCGTTAACCCAAAAAAAAAAAATTTTAATTTTGAAATTTACAAACAAGTAGTGTGTCAAATATGATTTCAAATATTATATTATTTCAATAATAATATGATTTTTTACCAAATGATTTAGGAGGTGATATACTAAATATTTTAACCCATTCAACCCATTTACTTGTTTCCTTATTAACTAATTTTCTATCTTTTATTTTGCTTTTTTAATTTGTTAAAGATAAAACATAACCCAGATATACCCATTCATAAGTAAACGAGGTCACAACTGCCACCTCTATCCAAAACCACTTAAGCATTTTCCTCTTTAATTCTATGCATTACTAATGATGTTTATGATTTTTATTTGTTTGATAGGTAACTGCTTTTGATTACAAAACTGGTGCCAAGTATTTGTTAGAGTCGGATCCAACACCCGCGAATATAGAGGTATTCTGTGAATCACTTTGATCTTTCAATGTTACTTTATGCATATGAATCTGACTTTGTTTTTTATTTCTTTCTCTAGGAGTTCGGTAGGGGGCTTATGAAGGGTGTTTTACCTCCATTTTACAAGTCCCAAGCAATACCAGATAATGTGAGATTCATATATCTTCTTGTTTAAGAAGAAAGTTTATCGGGTCGAATGTGTTGGGTAATGGGTCAAAATGGATTCTGAACAAAACGAGGGTAATGCTGAAGTTGATCAAGATGGGGTGGGACAGATTGGGTTAACATGCCTGTGTATATTTTCAAACTTCATATATGACTAATATAGTATGCTTGCAAAAATGTTTTTTTTTTTTTTTTGAAATGAATCATTTCTTCTGGTTAAACATTTATGGGATACTTTTAAATTGTCTGGCTATCTCAATTTTAGTTGCATTTTTTTAAATTTTTTCTATTTGACCTGTTAAAATGGATTAAATTGCAGATAAATGTGTTGGATTTGCTGTTAATTTGGGGGTTTACAATCATACTTACTTTTAGTTGTCTTACTAATAACCGTTACCTTGATTGTGAAATCACAGAAAGGCGCTGACATTTTAACCGTTGTTGGAAAAACTTTTGATGACTTGGTCCTAAGCAGCTCCAAGAACGTACTTCTAGAGGTTTGTTGGCTATTTTACATAGTTTAAATCTATCATTCTTCATTTATTCAAATCTTCAAGACAAAATCCACTCCTTTTTCTACTTTTTCCCCATTAAAAAGATACTATTTTTATGTTTTAATGTTGATCATATTCAAGGTACACACACCATGGTGTTTGAACGGTGAAACTACAAGGAAACAAGTGGAGAAGTTGGCAAAACACTTTAGAGGGTTGGAAAATCTGGTTTTTGCAAAAATAGACGCTTCTGTAAACGAGCACCCGAAATTGGAGGTCAGTGTTCTATAAAGTAGTAGATTTGAGAATTTTGACCCATTTACATATGAACAGGTCAAATGGGGTTGTGTTCTATCTTTAATCTGTCGGATGGGTCAAATAGAAAAAAAGCTATTAGAATTGAGGGAGCAATTTCGACCCATTTATGCATGAGTGGGTCAAATGGCCTGATGTTTTATCTTTAGCGGGTCAGATGGGTCAAAGATCACTCAAATGGTATTTTTCGTGCAACCAACCTTCTTAATCTCATATTCAAAGAAACAGAGTAACTTTGTAATTATATTTAGTTAATATACTAATTCGCAAGAAGTTTTGGAAAAATGATGTTTTCGGGTCAACCTAAACCGACCCATTTTCATTGTTACCCCCACCCATCTGACCCACCCGTTAATTCAGCTCCAAACATATTTGTGATTCGGCACATATTATTTATCTTCAGGTGGAAGACTATCCGACGCTTTTGTTCTACCCGGTCAACAACAAGTCTAATCCAGTGAGTCATCTATTACATGGTATTATTTCGGGTCAAGATTTGTCTTTAGGCTAATCTTGTGCTGTGTTGCTAATTATTGCAGATTAAGCTGCCTACGAAGTCTAGCTCAAAAGATTTGGCAATACTTATTAACAAATATTTAAAAGAGTCGACACATGACGAGCAACATGTAACAAAAGACGAGCTTTAGAATGATTACAATGAGATTATAGAGCGTTTTGAGGTTAAAAAGTGTAATTTATAGAAAATCCGATACCACGAGGGACGATTACCATTTTAGATGATGGATTAGCACGAATATTGGCTATTGACCCATCCTCATGTATAACTAAACTATAAGTTTGTTTTGAACATGAAACCCATTGGTGGGTGGGTGTTCTCTTTATTGACCCATCAAGAAGAAGGTGGAAGGTTTTGCCTCTCTTGAAGTTTTAAGGTTTAAACCTTGATATTGACGAATTATTACTACCTCGATGTTACCAACTTATACCAACTAACCTATTGTTAAAAAAATACATTTCAGGATTGATATTAATCCCTCGCTAGCCGGTGAACTTGACTAGTATAAAGCACCAAATTTTTCACTACACGATCGGACTAGGAGTCGGGTTTTTAGTCGGTTTGGTGATGTCTTTGTGAATAATTTTCATTTGAGCGTCATTTAACGGTTGGACCAGTGAAATGGATTTTAATTTTTTTCAAATAATATAATTTATTGTCTAGTTTAGTAATAATTTATGTTTCTTATTTTATTTAGTTAAGTCCTTAGAATCGCAAATTCATACAAAAACATAAAATAAGTTTATATAATTATTTTCATATGTGTATGATAGTTTAAAATTCTATAATATCTATGACATCATGTACTTCTAATATTCCGCCCAATCAAGCAGTGGACCAGTTTTACCAGTAGGAGTGTAGGACTATTTTTCCACTTTGCTGTTAGGTCCATTGAACTAGAGGGGGGTTTTTGGGGGTTCATTGACTAAATACGTTAAATATATAATGCCATTCTTTTCTTCTTTTTCTTTTTTCTTTTTTATTTTTCTGTTTTTGTTTTGTTTGTGTTCTGAACGGCTCATTATTTTCTTGTAATTTCTTGAAATAAATTTATGATTCATAGAATGAGATATTTGATCAATTATTTGTTGATATTATCATCTTTTATTAGGAGCAGTATTAATGTTTTTTATAGATAAAAGTTTTAATTGATTTAAACATGGCTGTGATTGATTTTAATTCTAATAACGAATGGCTCTTTTTTGTTTATGAAGTCACTAGCTTTAGTAAACCAGTGTATTACACGGGGTTGAATAAATAAAATATTAAATGAAATAAAAATTTATTAATTATAAAATAATATTTTAAGATAAGATACAATTGAAATAACATATGAGTAATAACTATAAGTGATAAACAATTATATTAACTTTTTAAACTTTTATTTTTAAGATTCTTTTTTGCTTTTCCAAAAAATAAATTAAGCATTTTTTTCAAAACAAATCGTTTTAAAAAATATATAATTTTCAAAAATTTCCTAACTATAACTCTCAATTTTAATTATTTTTTTATAAAATTTTTTATTTTTAAAAGCACCAATTTTAAAATATTCCATCTTTAAAAAGGTTGATGTTTTATAAAAAAAATTTAAAATTTTTGTTTCTCTCAAATAACATTAATAAAAAAAATATTTCTTGCTTAATTTTTTAAAAATTATTTTTAATCTAAAAAAATTTAAATAAAATTATTAATAATTAATTTAATAATTAATAGGAGAGAGAAGGGAGAAAGTTTTGATGAAAATAAATGTGATGGTGATATGTATCACCTTAGTTACCCTTTTATTAAATTAGAAAGATAAAATTTTAATTCTTATAATGAATGGCTCTTTTTGGTTTATGAAGTCATAATATGTATGAGCTCATCTTCCACACTTTTAGTAACGCTTGTTTTTTTTAATGTCAATAATCAACATAGTACATTAGTACGTAACTTAATCGAAACTATGAATTTATCGTTTGTTGAACTTGAATCTATTTTCCAATTTGCATGTCTTATAAATATATTCTTAAGTTTACTCTTAAAATTCTTCTATTGTTTATTTTGTATACTTATACCCGCACCAATTTGATAAAGATAACATCAAGTGTTAATAGATCAAAAAGTCATTAAATTGTATTATATTGTAAAATTGTAGTATATAACATTATAGGGTGTCATGTTATGAACATTAGGACATGCAAAATGAGATAAAACTTAAAAGAAATCAATTCCAACTCACTGATTGAGATCATTAGGAATATAAAAATCAATTAGCAACCGGCCATGGAAAAGAAGATTTCTACAATAAATAATTCTATATAACAAACCAACCACTCAAAGTCTCAAAAGAAATAGACAATAGAAACCCACCAAATGGATCTTTTTATTACCGCTACAAATTCCTAAATTTTTAATTATGCTTTTATTTTTAGTATTAAATTTTTTAACGACTATCTCAATATTGTTAGGCTACAAGCCCTTGTTATATTAGATTTGTCATAAACAATATTTTAGGTCAATTTGACAAACATGTTTATGGGTGTGAGAGTTCTAGTTTCAAGAGGTATTTAGCTTATTTGTATGTGTTACCCTTCCTAAAGAAAATGACATCTTAAAGATGGAGAATTGAACTCGAGTAAATGCTAGAATTGATGCTTGCAAGTTTTGTTTGGAAGGTGTATCACCATTTCAAGTTTATGACATTTTAGAGAAAATATCCATTACAAATTAACCATCTAAGTGAACGTACTTTGTGTTTTTGCAAATGAGTTAACAAATCCAGATAGATAAAATGTAAAAAGATATTGGTAGTGATATAATTGAAAGTAAGTAAATTAAACTAAGAGATTCGTCTTGTCAAGTGATAAAATCCTCACTAAATAAAGTTCCGTATTTGTTTAATTTGTTTTCATTGCTTATCATTACATGCCAAATCAAGCATTGGGGTTTGATATTGGAAAGTGTATGGACTACTTCGATTTTGTGGCTTGTTAACGTTTACTACGTATTTAGATTCATAAATATATTATTACAAGATATTTAAATAAAACATATCTTAAAAGTGCTTATATCAGTTGCATCACAAAGAACCATAATGCTCTAATGACGCAACTTATGCTCATCAATTAACGTTATAGCAATTACATTGTTTTAACACCGCTATGGATACACTGATTCAAAAGTCATACGATCATTTAACAAAATAGAACTTTAAATTTATCATTTATATAATTTGTTAATGTTTGAATGTTTTTGCAATTTGTTTTAATTGAAAAAAAATTATTGAATTTATAAACATGTAATTAGGCATTTCTAAAAATAATAAAACTAAGACGAAGAATGTTCATTCCATTTGAAGTGAAGTTGATATCTTGCAATAAAATTTACTCCAACCTAAACAAAAACATATACTTCAAAACTTACAAGTAAAACCTACTACTTCAATTGGACTCACCTTGTGTACCAAAAACCTAAATAATTCTCTGATATTCAACCATTTTCGAAGCAAAATTGAGAAGACGAGTGACGGCACACTCTCATAACCTACAACAAATCAATCGTCTTCAACATTCAGTTCTTCAATTGTTCAGATTTCGTACAATCTCAATCTATTTCAACTGTTTCCCCCTTTTTCCAATGTGTAATTGATCCACTGTTGTTCACCTTGATCGATGATCGTTTCTGTTGTTGAATTGATCGGAGAAAGCTACAGGAACGAGAGATTAGAGTCGCGATTCTGTTGAATTCATGTGATGCACTTGTTGTAGATTGATTGATTGATCGGAGTCCTGAAAATGAGCACTGGCAGGCAACAGGTGACGGCTCGGGACCTTGTTGATGAGGCCAAGAGGCGGATTGTTTTCCTGTCCATGTGCGTTGTTGGACTCTCGTATCTCATGTCTTGTAAGTTTTCGCTTCTGGATTTCTATGTAGAAATAGTGCTTTCTGTTCATCGGATGTGTTGCTTAGTATGTTTGTTTTGTTCGTACGTTTTGAGCTAGTGTTATGTTTGTGGATTGATAATTGAGATCATTATTCTGGTGTTTTTCTTCCATTAGTTCGATTGCAGTTGGATATTGGTGTGGTTGAACTTTTTCTCATGATGATAGGCTAACTGGTAGGCATGTTTAACCTTTGTTTTTATCCTTTGGGGACAATAGACCTAGAATACGTCCAATGCCTGTTACATTGAAGAGGATCTTGATTCTCTTCAGCCTGCATAAGGAGATGCATAGTTGTAAAAATTTACAATGTAGTTAGAGTTATTTCCTTATTTAATTCAGTTAAGTTTACAAGCTGTATGAGTTTACTAATTCTTAACATTCTTTTTTTAAATTCCATTTTTTCATGCCTAATCGGCATTTTCAAGCTGAGGCAGTTCATCTCATACTGGTTCATATGTGGTAACTTAGTTTGAAGCTCTGCATGTAGCACTAAGTGGAGTTTGTGGAAAACCTAGTTAGACTTTCTTTATTTAAACCCATAAACGGATAATAACAGATTGATTTTAACCTTCATTGTGTTGTTATTAGTCATCATTGGCAAACACCTAATCCAGTTATCTAGAAACATATATTTTTCACATCATATTACAATTTTCTTGATAATAGACTTAATGGAAATTCAGACATTGAATTTTGATTGCAACTCTGAGCTCCTATTATAGTATTATATATCAGGTTTTCGGCTCTCCATCCTGCCAAATAGGGAGGAAACTGGAACTTGGTAACAAGTAGCTATATTATAATTCTTAGTTAGTTAGTTAGGCTCTCATGTCATGTATTTGCAGCCTTTGACATTTACCGATAAATTTGCAGATTATGATTATTCTTGAAGTGTCATGTTAATGTAAACAGAATGTTAATTTTCTGGAATCACAAGTTTCAACACCAAGATTTAATCAACCTACTATATCTGAGGTTTCAGATAACTCTACGATACAGCAGAAGAATACGTAACAGTGCCTTTAGATGTTCTTTTACGTCAGTGAATTAGGCCGTTTCTAAAACTGGAATTAATGTGATGCATGATGGTTCATGTGAGGTGACAGGTAATTTAGGTAAATGATGGTTGTGGGCCATGGTGAGAAAAGGAGAAATGAAAGAATGATTAGAACCCTTGAGTTTTAGAAGTCATCCCTTTTTAAATGGAATAATGCTTGAAACTTTAAGTTAAGACGAATAAGAAATTAGATCAGAATCAATCAAAGCATAAGTAGTATTTCTTTAAAGATTTAAATACATGTACTAATGAAGGCAGATGGAAAGAATATTGTATTGGAACAATTTGCACCTATTGACTTATGTTTTTGATTTCAATTACTCCACCATATTTACTTGAAAGTTAAAACACATTTCAACAAAAGAATAGATTTATTATTCAAATAACTCTTTTCAGGAAGCAACTTTATACATACATATCTACAAGAAAAATGCTCTCCTTATACATTCTTTGATATTTGAAAATTTGAGGCCAGATTTCATGAATGTAAGGAAGATTAAGGGAGATTTCACAAGTATATTTTCTTGCATTTCAACTGAATCATATTCTGGATGCTGATGTTAAAGTTATGAAACAAAGCTGATATTTGAGTTAGCCCCTGCGTTTTCTATATTGCATGTTTGTGGTAATTAAGATATTCTCTCCAGGATATATTCACTACTATTACTCTATCTACACACGCATACACAGTATCTTGGCATAAAATAGCCTTGTATTGATACTGATTACTGGAGTTCAAAAGGATCTCACTGTTACTAGACATCGTCCTGCAAGTATATTAGTAGTTCAAACACTTGAATATAGACGCATATGCCCAAATGTGTGGTCAATTGAGTTTTTCCTTCTTGTATCTATGATAAATTAAGTGCCAGAAACAAATTGGGTTCTGTTTCTTTATCTAGTAGAAAAAGTTTTACTAAAATCTTTTTAGTTTCTTTAGAGTTTAGGTATCTCCTACATTTATTTATGGAAAGTAAGAAAATGAGCACTAGCATTGACCTGAGCATTAACTCTGCCGGAAAAATTGTAGTTAACTAATTGTGATTATCTTAAATATCTCTTTCTGTATCCTGTGGATTTATGACATGATTTCTTACACATATTGAATTATTGACATTATAATTTATTTCAGTGACGAGCACCTCGGTGTTGATAAACTTGCCTGCTGCCCTCCTCTTGATTATTGCACTTCGTTATTTTACTTTGGATTATGAAAATCGGAGGAAAGCTGCATCATATAGCAAAAATCAATCCTCCGACAATGTCTTCTCTCAAAAGAAACCGTTTTTGGAGCCCAAGCATCTCTCAGGAAAGTCTGACTGGAGAAGAAAAGTCAACTCTCCTGTTGTTGAGGATGCTATAGATCAGTTCACCAAACATATAGTTTCTGAATGGGTAACTGATCTTTGGTATTCCAAAATTACTCCTGACAAACAGGGCCCAGATGAGCTGGTGCTGATAATTAATGGTGTGCTGGGGGAGTTCTCTAGCCGCATGAGAAATGTTAACCTTATCGATCTTCTGACGAGGTTGAATTAATTCTTGTGATTGCTACTGATATAAAATAAAAAAATATCAACTACTGATATAAAATTAAAAAAATATCAATCTCATCCACCGTACAGCAAATGCAACTTTTTTTACACTATCTAAGACAGCAAAAAAGCTCTCCCATTTTTAGACTAAACCTTGACACCAAACTAGTTGATGAAAAGTAATCGGCTTAGTATCCAAATTACACTAAATTTGCGTAACGCTATTCTAGTATTTATTATACTTGAAACCAATGGTTTCCCCTTTACCCCTTTGAATTAATTTGCTTTTACTCTATACCCTTATCAACATATATACAATAAATATACTAACTAAAAAATTTAAAATATGTTTTCATAAATTTCTTAGTAATACCTTTTGAAATGAACCTTATACTGATATATGATATCTTGTAAGTGTTTGATAATCGTTTGTGATTTGCTACTAAATGAATTTTTATTCAATCAATATTGTTAAACAACTAATAGTAAACATAAAAGAAGAAGTTAAATTAAAATGTATATTTGTGTATGTTTTCTAAACTAATCTAGAAAGTTTAGTGTACACATTGGAGGGAATTTTTTGTGCAAGCATATTCTAAAAAGATTTACGTCTTACACTAATTTGTTTGTTATGAAATTTGTAGGGACATTATTAAACTTTTTTGCACCCATTTGGAACTCTTTCGTGCATGTCAAATGAAGATTATGAAGCAGCAATCTCTGACTATTGCACAACGAGACGTAGAACTTAAAGCTGTGCTTTATGCTGAAAATAAGTTGCACCCTGCTCTATTTTCTGCTGGAGCTGAGTACAAGGTATATATTAAAATTTTAATTTCATATTGTATGGTTATGGAGTTATGTAAAGTATTTAATTGTTTATGATATTTTGATTATTTTTTTTGGTAGGTTCTACAGCATCTTATGGATGGTTTCATCTCTTTCACATTTAGGCCTGAGGATCTGCAGTGCTCTTTATTTCGCTATATAGTTAGAGAAATTCTTGCGTGTGCAGTCATACGACCAGTTGTGAATTTAGCTAATCCAAGGTTCATTTCAGTTAGTTTTAGCATTTTTGTTTGGCTAATCCTAGAGGTGGCAGTTTCAGCCTATTATTGCTCAATGGGTCCATATTGATTATATTTAACCTCTAATGGTAAAAAAAAATAGCTCAAAAGGAAACACGTTTTGTCCTGAGTGCATTTTCAATGCTTAAAACCTCCCAACAGATTTTATTAAAAATCAGACTGTTATTGAAATAATGCAAATTTTGTTATCATATATGACACTAGTTATAAAAATTTCGTACAAAAGTGCTTCAAGCCTACCGAACCCGTGTGGCTTGCTACTTATTATGATTGAAAGTTCAACCAAAAGTGTTTCAGGACAACCCAGCCCCATACATTACTAAAGCCACCTATTCACCTGTTTTGTCATCTCCAGTTATTCCTATCATGTTCTTTTTTCCCTCTCATTTTTGGCTATAGGTTTATTAATGAGAGGATTGAGAATGTGGTCATTTCAGCAAGCAAAAATAATAAAGGAGCTAACACTGGACACGTGAAGTCGCAGTCGAAGTCGAATGGATCTCCAAAAATGTCTCCTCAACTATCCATGTCAATAGATCCTTCTATTAAGGGTGTTGAGCTTGCACAATTGAAAAAAGAAAATTCCGATTCTGCTCTTGACAATGTCACTACCACCACTCTTCATTCAAAAGAGCCGTTGCTTTCGATCGATACCCGTAAACAGCTCTCGGGCGGTGAATGGGGTGATAGATTAGACATAATTTCTCGTAGAAAAACTGAAGCATTAGCTCCCGAGAATATTGAAAATATGTGGGCTAAAGGTAGAAACTACAAAACAAAAGAAAACATGAACCATTTTATCGAGCGCCCAGTCCTACAGAATTCTTCCACCACATCAGCAAATCTAGTCCACCAGTCAAAACCATTGACTTCACATAAACAGACATATGGCCTCACAAAAGTCGATCATGACAAATCACACCCTCCTTTGACTGACGAGGAAGATGAGGATGAAGAAGAATCTAGAAACGTCTTTTCTAGTGAAGATGAAGACAATAGTGACATCACGGGTTTAGATTCACCAGGAACTAAAGTATGGGATGGAAAAAGTAATAGAAATCAATCTGTTACTCACATTCATCATCCACTTGAAAGTTACGAAGGTCAAAAAATGAAAAAAAGCAGAAAACATGTTTCCACAGGGAGAAAAAGGTCAAGGGTTAGCAGTCAAACTGATGTTTGGCAGGAGATTGAAAGAAAAAGTTTTTTATTGGAAGATGGGCCTGATATTTTGGGTTCTATTAAAGGGAATTCCAAATCTGGGGATTCTAGTGGTGACTCTGAGGGTGGTGAGTCATTGGGAAGAACCAATAGTGGGACAAGTACATCATCTACTTTCCCTTCAAATTCATCCATAAATGCCCAAAAATCTTCACCGCTCGATGACTCATTTTTAAGACTAAGATGTGAGGTACATGATGTGCATTGTTGTAGTTTTTCTTTTTTCTGCTATATCTTGGTAGAGAAACTTGCTCTAATGAATAGTACTAATTTTATTTTATTAAACAAGCTAAAACAGTTATCAAACCGATACATTTTTTGAGGTTCCATGTTCAATTCCCATCCTTGACCTTTTACCCCTTTTTTTGCAATTCATATTTCCTTTTACTATTATTATTATTATTATCATCAATTTTCTTGTCGTTGCTATTTTTTTATTATTATTATCATTTTGTTATTGTGGTTATCATTGTTATTATTTACTACTATTACTATTATTATTTTATTTTAATTCACGTTATCTCGAAATATGGTTAACCTTGCTGTAAAGGGCGAGAGACATATTTGAAATCATAGACTAAAATTCTAAAGAGATTCTGATTTGGGTTTCGGGTAGGGTTTAGAAAAACGCTTTAACGCGAAATCAAATTTAAGATTTGAATATAATATATTGTTCAAGGGATTACCCATATTAGCTGACCCTATTTATTATTGGATTAATTACGTTTTTGAGCTGACCCAAATTTCTCTAAAGGATAAGCTCACAACCCTTCTCAAAATGAAAACTGATTGAAGAAATAAATTTAACCTAAATGAGAAAAGTGTCTTTTTTTATTTAATTGGTTAGATATTTTTCTAAATATGAACCTTGGTTGTGTTGTTTCTTAACACACAAAGAACATGTGAAAGATAGAATACATTTGCTATTGTAGGTGTTGGGTGCGCACATCGTGAAAAGTGGCTCCAAGACATTTGCTGTTTATCCCATTTCTGTTACAGATGTCAACAATGTTAGCTGGTCTATTAAAAGAAGGTGTTGAATATGGCTCTTTATGTTAAACTACTTAATTTGGTGCTTTTAACTATTTAAGTCACCATTCATTTTTTTTTAACTCATGGCAAATATACAGGTTTCGACATTTTGAGGAGTTACACCGGCGTCTTAAGGAATATCCAGAGTATACTCTTCATCTCCCCCCGAAGCATTTTCTGTCGACGGGGCTCGATGTGGATGTAATTCAAGAGCGTTGTAAACTTCTTGATATATATTTGAAGGTGACACATTTTCGCCCAGGGTTATTAAATATTAATTTACCATAATATAAAGCATCTTGGAATAACGGGATACCTAAGTATTCAATTGTTTCATTAACATACATTTAAACTGCTTGGTAGGCCCGTATTGAGTTTCGTTTATGCCACATCCAGCTAATTACATGCCAGAATGTTATAAATGCTAAAACACATTAGTCTGTTTTTTTCATTGGATCGCTGGTTATTGATAGATCTATACAATGGTATAGTTGTCTTTTCACAAAAAATTAAAGGCATTTTTGTCCTTAAGAGTATGTTTGGCCGGATTTGATATACATGAAACTAGATATATACTTATGTGGTTGATAGAGTAGTTTTAATATACTGCCATACCGGTGACTTTAATGAAATCAGTTTAGTACATGGGTGGCGGGTGGCCTTCACATTGTTATCCATGAAACAATTTTGACAGAATTTTCTACAATGTATTTGGATTTGTATATGATTTTCTTTCCTCACTTAAATGCAGTCCCCTTCTGGTGAAAGAAGCATTTACATTTTACATAGGTAGTTTTTAGTTTAACAAAATACACGTTTCATTGTGGATAATTTACCAGGCCTCTTATTATATATGCTTGAAAATTGTAGTTGAATCAGGAGGGGTTGTATCCTTTGATATGAAGATTCTAAATACATAAATGAATAGATAAATAAGCAAAAGCAATGATGAAAAAAGAAGGCAACTGAGAATACCAACTATAAATTTTAACATTTTTCATCTAATTCTTCATACTAACGCTAATTCTTAAATGTATTAGTTGTTCTTTAGATGCAATCTAAATAAGATCATGTATTTTGGTACATATTTTAATTTTCCTGGTATTTTTCAGTAATCTTTTTCCTGCAATTACACAGAGACTTATGCAGTTTCCAACTATATCTGGTTGCATTGAAGTTTGGGACTTTCTTAGTGTTGACTCTCAGGTTTGACTTGTAATTGATTTGCTGCTATATGTTCTTTTAAAACTATTACTTACTTGCACGTGTTACCTGTTGCAGACATACAGTTTCTCAAACTCTATATCCATCATTGAAACACTACCAGGTGAACTTTATTTTTAACATTTTTTTATATATATACAATTCCGTGTCTGTTTCCTTGTATTAAACATATTATAAATGTTTATGTTTCAGTTAATTCAGCTACAACTGTTCATGAAAAGGGTACAGCTGTCGGTACTGGTGTTAGAATTGTAGGTGATCCCTTAAGTTCTAAAAGAGAACTTTCAAATGCTGTGATAAAGAATTCCTTACAAGATACTAAAAATAATCATGTGACTGGTGGATCAAAAGTATCTGCAAAGAATGTCACCTTTTCTCTTGGGAAGCATGTAAAGCCATCTGAAGATTCTGATAGCGATTCTGAAATTGTTGTTCCAAATAATTTATCTTCAACATTAAAATTGGGGTTGTCTTCAAGGAAATTGGAAGGCGATAAATTACATGAACCATCTGAGATGCTTACAGATGAAGATGATTCAGTACTCCCTAGTGAGGTAATCACCGTAAATATTGGTTGGTAGAAACTGGTCAGGTTGGGTTAATACTGACCTGTTTGACCATTTTCCTTTTAAGTTAGTCTTTTTTATTATTGTTTTTGCTAACCATAGCCCTTTGGTGAAGAGGGTAATTTCCATCCAAATTAAAAGGAAACTCTAAAATTTTAATAATCACTAACTCTTTCTTAACCACCAGATGAATATGATTGGATGATCCAAAAGGCAATCCTATGATCACCATATTAAAAAAAAAAAAAAAAGACATACTAATATCTGTTTTTTTACCACCAACCATTTCATGGTGGTTATGAGAATTTGAGGGGGTGGCTATGAGAAGTTATCCCCTCAACCATATCCATCACGGTATTTGCATCCGTTAAGAGATAAAAGATAACTCACATCAATCTGTTCATAAGTAAGATGGGTCGAAATTGTAACCTCTGCTTTGTTTTATGTTTATATGGTGGTTTAAAATTCCTTACGTTTTCTGTTGTGCTGCAGTGGGTGCCACCAAATTTGAGTATACCAATCTTGGATCTTGTTGATGTTGTTTTCCAGCTTCAGGATGGCGGTTGGGTCAGGTATTAATCATGTCAATTACTTACAATTGTAAAAGTTGGATACATTTGCCACTTCTTCTTTGACGTTTTGCTTTGTCTTCAATACTTTATTCTATTTTTTCTCCTGATCTACCAGGAGGAAGGCATTCTGGGTAGCCAAGCAGGTTCTACAGCTGGGCATGTCAGATGCATTTGATGATTGGCTAATTGCTAAAATCCAACTCC
Source organism: Flaveria robusta (assembly GCA_025506415.1). Classification (NCBI taxonomy): domain Eukaryota; kingdom Viridiplantae; phylum Streptophyta; class Magnoliopsida; order Asterales; family Asteraceae; genus Flaveria; species Flaveria robusta. The sequence goes on along the minus strand of CM046459.1, from coordinate 17,729,019 downwards.
TACGTAGGGGCACTATTGTTGCTTCAGGAATCAAGCGGCTTGAGCAGGTTATCAATGATGAACCTTTGACTCTGGTCTTTTTTTGGTACGCAGGCTAGTCTGAGTTTAAATATTAATTAGTCAATTTAGGTTATGTGTTGTTTTTCCAGGATGAATATTTTAATCTGGAAATCTAATGTCAGTTCCTTCCCTTTTGGATATGCCTCCTATACTCCTTACTTATGGTTCTCTATAGGTGGAACGATGGGTCATGGGTGGGTTGAGTTGGTTGAGTAATTGAAACTGGTCACTTTTTAATAGGGGCCATAACAGGTTGAGGTTGGTTGACCAGAATCACATTTGGCCCTTTTTTAAGACACCTTATGAACAATTAATGTGGTCTAGTTATGAATAGATCATTTAGGTTTGTTTTTTACAGGTCAATAAATGATATAAAAAATATTTAGCCAGATAAAAATGGAACAAAAGTCCCCTAAAATGTATTTAATGCATACATCCTAATTCAACATGTTCAAGAAATTGGATTATTATGTGCTTGGCCCACCAATTTTACAACCTCTACTTAGAACCATCAAAAGAAGTTAAGCTTAGATTTATACCTATAAAAGTTGAAAGAGTAAATGCTCCTGCTCTTTCTTACCGTTGTAATATAATTAAGTTTGTATAGCTTTATGAATCTGTAGTGTTGATTTTTGTTACCAACTCACTGATGGTTTCTTCTAGCATGTATAAATACTTATTTTATGTGTTCCGCACTTCTGCTTAGATACTTTGGCCCGATGGGATATTCATAACAAAGCATCCAAAGAGAAAACAACCGACCCCATCTCCAAGGGTGGCCCACGGTTCACGTAATGGTCAGCCTTCATCACCAGAATATCCACCAAGTGATGAGGAAACATTGACCCCAGAAGAGCTTCAAGAACAGGAAGCTCAGAGACGTTCTAAACTAGTTTATGAACTAATGATTGGTAATTGGCTTTTTCATGAAATTAGTAGGTGTGACAGTTTCGACGCAATAACTTGTCAGTGGGTCATTTGGGTGGTGGTTTTTTTTTTTTTTTTTTTAATAATCTCAAATGGGACAGATAGAAAAAATGGCTTCAACTAGAATGGGTCAAACAAGTTGAAGTCATCGTGAGTCTATTCTTAATGCTTGCAGCCACCTATATTATTTTATTTGGATTATTATTGTAGCATATTGTTTTTGCAATCATAATTCAGGCATTAGATTTTGTTTGAAAATGAACAAAAAGTTGTCGCTCAACACATATGTCCTCAGCCATTTCAACCTGTACTAGAAAGTGATTGTTTTCAACATGACCCCGTTCTAAGCCGATACCCAACTGGCCCGGCTGCCATTTCCCCATCACTACTTATCTCCATTTGGGAGCACATCTTTAAAATGATTTGCATAAAATGAAATTGGATTAAACTACTGGACCCCACTCCTTCCACCATATTCTTCATCAATGGATTTGTTGCATAAAGGGTCAATGGCTAATCAGAATTTTTTACTGCACAGATAAAGCACCAGCAGCTGTTGTAAGTCTTTTTGGCCGAAAGCAGTATGATCAGTGTGCAAAGGATGTCTATTACTTTATACAGGTAAGATCCACGTCAAACGGGACAGAACTTTTATATGTTTAATTGTAATCTATATCATTGCTGAATATAAGTTTGATGAATCACATTAATATTACATTTGTTGGCAATTTCAACCCCACTTACATACAAATGGATCGATTTGGCTTATGTTTTATCTTGAATGGGTACAATAATGTGATGATTTTTCAAAAAGAAAACATGCCAAAGGTCATCCAAAAGGTTTTATGATTATTATTGTGATATATTTTTCTGCTATGATATTTAAACATATTATTTATGGTGATAACTTGTGTGCACCCAAGCCAGTGTGCTTGGTAGTAGGCATCATTTCCCGTTAGTAATTAAATAAAAAAATGGCTTGATCTAATGCCCGTCAATAAAAAGTACCCATTTGACCCATTACCCAACTTGACCATCCCACCCGCTTTGCAATACACACTTATCACATTTCTGCAATTATATAAATCTCATCTGTTTGTCCCTTTGTTTTGTCAGTCGTCCGTTTGCCTAAAGCAATTTTGTCTTGACCTTCTCGAGCTGCTGCTGCTGTCTGCGTTTCCGGAAATGGATTTTGTTTTCCAACAATTACATGATGAAAAGCAAAGGTTTGGAGTTCTTGAATAGTAGCATCATCCTCTTTTCATGGTTAAAAAATTTAATACATGATTCTCAGGGCGCTGCATATTTTGCTTCTTGTTCCGCCCATCCGAAAATCAAGTGTTTTTTTCACTTTCGATAAAATCAATTTGATAGGTAATTAGTGTTTACATGTGCATCAGAACTGTAAATATTTTGGGTTGGGCTTTCTGGTGAGGGTTTGAAGAGTTTGTTACATTTACAAATATGCTGGAATACATATTAGACACTGTTTTGATTACTATTTTTAGTTTTCGACAGTTAGGTGTTCTTTTTTGTTTTAAAATTTTGGTTTTCTTATAAATTACCGTTTTAGCTGTTGGTCAATGTTACAAAAAGAAAAGTAAAAGAATTAATAGGAGTGGCACAATGATAACCACTTAAATCACTCCCTCACTCTAGTGGGGGTCCACAGTTTTTGCCTTTAACATTTTGAAGGCATCCACCTAGTGTAAATATCTGCCAATAATCTCTTGGCCGGGTGGCGGGAGGCGGGACGCTTTGTCTTATTTGGAGGTTCAGGGTTCAAACCTTAACGTTAGCGTATCATTACTAATTTAGTGTTACTAACTTCTAACCTCTAACCTGCTGTTCAAAAAAATAAATAAATAAATAAAATAAAACCTAGCGTAAATGTCTCATTGGTTAGAAGGGTAATGATAAGACCCATTCGGTGACAAGTTGTCTGGGTTATAAAAAAATACAAGTTGTCTGGGTAAATGTCACATGTAAACACTAATTACCTATCAAATCGTTTCTTAACCTAGCGTAAATGTCTCATTGCTACACTCACACTCTGCCATGACATAAAAAAAAAAAAAAAAAAAAAAAAAAAAAAAAAAAAAACCAAGTGTGTTGGTATTAAAGGGTTACTTAGTTGAAATAATAAAACACTAAAGCATGTTGGATATAAAAAGTTATTTTTTTACATAAGTAATACATAAATAAAAGTGTATTTTACATGGTACTTTTATATTGAGGAGTTTAGATTGGGGAAAATTAATCTTGCATAAATAATAATAATAATAATATAAAATTAAACTATATTACATAGCATGAAAAATATATATTTTCACTCGTACATTTAACAAAATATGCAATACGTCATATGCAATGCTTTCAATGCATTTTGTTGGTTTATCCCTCCTTTCGCCAAAACACTTAGGTAGTGTTTGGTACGCAGGAATGAGAGACGGAATGAAATGAACCATTAAGGATGAATGAATAAAAACATGTTTGGTTGGTGAAGGTAATGGAATGAATCATTACATAGTTAATTTCATTCCCTCAAATTCATTTCATCCATCCCCCCTTCTTTTTTTTCATTCCATCCCTTTTTTCATCATTAGTCACCAACGCCACCAACTCACCCACCTCCATCGACCACCACCGCCGCCAACGCCAACCACCGGCCACCACCGCCGCCGGCCACCACCATCGCCCGCCACCACCGTCGCCGGAAACCACCACCGGCCAACACCGTCGTCAGAAACCACCACCATCGGCCGGCCACCGCCACCGCCGGAAACCACCACCGGCCACCATCGCCGCCTGAAACCACCATCGGCCACCACCATCGCCGCCGGAAACCACCACCGTCGCCTGCCACCGCCGCTGCCGGAAACCACCATCTGCCACCACCATCGCCGGAAACCACCACCGGCCACCACCGCCGCCGGAAACCACCATCGCCGGAAACCACCGCTGGCCACCACCATTACCGGCCACCACCGCCGCCTGAAACCACCATCGGCCACCACCATCTCCGGCCACCACCGCCGCCGAAAACCACCATCGCAGGAAACCACAGCCAGAAACTACTACCGGCCACCACCATTGCTGGCCACCACCGCCGCCGGAAACCACCACCGGCCACCACTATCGCCGGAAACCACCGCCGGAAACTACTACCGGCCACCACTATCGCTTGCCACCGCCGGCCGCCGCCGCCACCCGCCATCAACACCATTCCTACTTTTATATTTCATTCGTTCGTTTTTTCATACCTAACAAACAATACAAAGTAATGATTCATTAATTAGGGTAACCAAACAGGACAATGGAATGTAATGATTCATTTCATTTCCTCATTCATTCCATTCCTTCGTCCATTCCATTACCTCATACCAAACATACCCTTACCGGAACCACTTCAAATGGTATGGGGCCCAAGCTCCTAAAAAAAGAGCACAGAGTACATTTAATGTACGTGTTGAGATTAGTTTTCGGCATCAAGAACATCATTGTATGTCGTTTATATAATCAATTTATCTACAATCAACACATCTTTATCATCTGCAATCAAATGTCAAATATATACTACCTTTTTTTGGGTAAAATCTTTATCTTTTTGCAATCAAATGTCAAATATATACTCTCTTTTTTGGGAAAGCCGAAAAGGCAAGTATGTAGAAGTGGTAAAATATGTGGTTTGAGTGATGGGTCGAAGTAACTTACCAGTTACCGTATGTTTTCTTTCTAGAATTACCCGTAATATAAACAGTTAACCCTTAACTATTTTTTTATGAAATATATCAAAGTTGTCACATGAATGATAATGCGATGAAAAATAAAATCATATAATTTAACTCTAAAATGAAGCATTATATTCAATAACTCAAAAAGAAAAAGAGAAGGATGTTTAGCCAATTAGCCCTATCTCCAACTCAAAGCCTTGAGTTTTAGGCCTTGACTTCATGGGCCTTGGGGGTTTATAGAACTTGAGTTGTAGACTTCGGGCATAGTGAGCCTTGGCTAGAGGGTTTTGTGAATTTTAAATGTATGCCTTGGGTTTTTGGGCCTTAAAATGTAGGCCTTAGAGATTAGGCTTTGTGGCCATTCAGTTTTAGGTTTTAGGCTTTGGGCTTTAAGCCTTTGATTATGTGCCCTTGGGCTTTAGGGCTTAAGCTTTGTACGCCTTGGGCTTTGTAGGCGTTGCACATTCTGTGTATCAGGCTTTAGGCCTTGAGCTTTATAGGATTAGGTTGTATAGGTCTTTGAATATGTGGGCCTTAGGTTTTAGGCCATGGGCTTTCTGGAGTTTGGTTCGTAAATCTTTGGGTATATGAGCGTTAAGATGTAGGCCTTGGGCTTTAAGCCTTCGGATTCATGGGTCTTGAGGGGCTTTATGGGCCTTCGGCTTTTGCCTTGAGCATTACGGGCTTTTTATGAGCCTTTAAATGTAGGTCTAAGGTAATGTTTTAAGCTTTTGGTTATGTGGGTTTGGGCTTGGGCATTGCCAGCTTTAAGCTTCTGGCTTGTGGAATTTGCGCATTGTGTCGGCCTTTAAATTTATCGGCCTTAAGCCATAGGCTTTAGGCCGTGTGCTTTAAACCATATTGTGTAGGGGCTCGGGCATCATAACACGTAGGGGGCGTTTGGTTGGAAGGAATAAAATGGAATGGAATTAAGAAACTAGTATAATTTTCAAGTAAAATTGTGTTTGAGTGAGCAATTAAAAGTAAACCCAAGGGAATGTTTCACCTCAAATTCCCTTGGTTGTGGGATTTCAAAATCCTTCCACTTAGAGAGAGAATTTGAAATCCCACAACCAAGGAAATTTGAGGTGAAACATTGCCTTGGGTTTTACATTTCATTACCCACTTAAACATAATTTTGCTTGAAAATTATACTAGTTTCTCAATTCCATTCCATTCCATTCATTCCAACCAAACGCCCCCTTAGGCTTTTGGCCATGGGGTTTAGCGGCTTTACGCCTTAGGCTTGTTAGGTATTATGTGTACGTGGCTGACCCGAGAATTCTGTTAAGGCAACAAAATCAATACGATACAACGGCTAGAGCTTTAAAACTTGTTGATATTTTTAATTGGTTTCTAACACGGGTGACGGGATTATGATAGTAATAACAATAGCAATAATTGTAACTACATAGCAAAATGATAATTAAACAATTAAGAAACTAAAGTAACACAAAAGCAAACTGTTTTGGGCACCTCCTTCTCGGTCAAACAACAACACAAACGTAAACAGGACAACCACCCCTGTTTCTTGATAAAAGCACAACCCCTTTGCATCGGGTGTAAGTTGCGGCTATTGGTGGTTATCGACTGCAATCAACGGCCCTGCCGATTGCTACTTGCGGCGACAATGAAAATGGAACAACTGCAAGAATAACGACAATGATATTGCAGTCACACAACAAGAACACATGAGCACAATATATTAAAAAAACAATAAAGAACACAAAGATTTAACGTGATTCGGTCAAGTATTGACTTACGTCCACGGGCTATGAACCAAGGTTTCTTTTTATTTCTCTTGAAAAACAAAGATTAAAAGTACAAATTGATAAACAAACCAATTAGGGTTAACACTTTTTTTTTTTTTTTTTTTAGAACGACAAATCTACTCTACTCCTACATTACATCAAATTACACCATTGCTTGGGTTTGAACCCAAGACCTCCCCTCTAAAAGCAAAGCCTCTACCAAATGGGCTAGCCCCAACCCCTTCTTGCCATCTTGTTTTCGGTTGAACTGGGGCTTGACCCAAGATGGATCGGAGACCACATATAATAATTTGGATCAGATCCCATAATAAAACAATCTTCCACTTGGGCTTCGAAACATCTTTACTAACCTTCCACTTGAATGCGTCAAGCATTTCAACCCGCTTCCACTTAGATGCGTAAAACAATTACAACTGAATGTCTCAAACATTTCAACCTGCTTCCACCTGTTCTATAGTCGTCTTCATCCGCAATTACACGCTCAGGATTTGCCATATAGATGTTCTCATCATGATCGCTATGCATAAAAGCAGTCTTCATTTCTAGTTGCTCTTGCAGCCACATTACTAAATACCAACCTAATTATAATCATTTTAACTACATGCAATAAAATCTTACTGTAGTCTAGTCCGTGTTTCTGCTGAAACCCTTTAACTACTAACTGAGCTTTGTATCGCTTTGGGTTTAGTTGTATCTTGGTTAAGCTTATTTTATCAAAATAATATTTGATAATCTTTTAATAATGTTAATAATTAAATAACACAACGGATTAAAAATAAAATACCAGAGTGAGCACGACAAGATCCGATTACTAACGATGTAAATACAGAATAATAACTATCTAGTGATGAGATATAATATATATTTGTGGTTGATAATTAACTGTTTGAGACACTGAGGGTTAATGAATTAATTGCTAGAATTGCAAACGATCACAAACTTGCAAACTAGATTGCGGCTAGAAGAGGCGCAATTAAAATTCGACCTTGTTCGTGTGACACAACACCGTAGAGGCGCAATTAAGTGGACTTTAACGTTCTTTGCCCAATGTGTAACTTTTACGGGTCATAGCTCGGTTGGTAACGTATTATTAATCAAACCCATACATAAAATCCAACAGTTCTATCACTTTCATCTTTAATCCTGCAGCCCAACTGTTTTAAAAAGCTTTCTTCTCTGATGAAAGTTTCGTAAGAACCCAAGTCTGGTTATTTTCAAATCAACCGGTTTCCTTACAGAACACGTATAAAAATAAAAACAAAGATAATGTATATAAAAATAAAGATAATGTCCTTACTCTTACAGAACACCATACGTAGACAAGTTTTATCCAAACCAAACATACCAATAACGTATATGTTTATTATCAAAATATTATAACACGCATAAAAATAAAGAAAATGTATATAAAAACCATAACACCTTGTATCTATCCTATAGAAAACGTAGATTGATTCTGAGACGAGAATTTTGATGAGTTGTAACCACTTTATTACACCGTAAATTCACATGTTTTGTTTGGTTGGTTTTACTTTATTGACATAAAGAGTGAATCCATGAGCATAAAGACGATGTAACTTTACAACATGTGGGGGCTAAACAGCCAACAACACCATCAAACGTCATATAATATATAAAACAATTGTTAAGGTACGAAGTTGCTGGAAGTTATAGGCTAAAATGAATGCCAGTTGGCAACTCACCCATTAACTGCTTTTGATATTATTAAAACCCACTCCACATTATACAACTAATACGTTTGATGTTACTTTATTCACCCTCCATAATATTCCTACCCTACCATTGTTTGTTTATTGTTTTGGAATTAGTTAGGTCAGGTAAATTAATTTATGGGTTGAAATATGTTCGGGTTAAAATATTATTTTTAACAATCATGGATAACATGCATGGTTGCAAAATTTCTTAAACGCTCCCTAGTCGGTCAAACGGGGAGTTGAGAATACTTGGTCTAGGCGGATAGCAGTGGCGGAGCTTGAACACTCCCGTAGGGGGGGCGAACTCGAGTTTTATATAAAAATTTACACTACCGGACCAAAAATTTACACTATCGGACTAAAGTTTAACACTACCGACGAAAAAAAGAGAGGGGGCGGCCGCCCCCCCCCCCCCCCCCCCCCCCCCGGTCTTAACTATGCTTCGCCAGTGGCGGATAGTACTCGAGGAGTACTCGGACATGTTAAATTATAAAGAAAATTAGTTTTGGGAAATTAAATATATGTCAAATAACGTAAATTTACTAATATTTATAACAAAATACGTGAAAATAATATCCATTCTTTGATATAATAGGCATAAAAATTATGTTTTACTTTTGTTAAAGTCAAACTCGGCCCGAGTTAACCTATTATATCTGATTCTGGCCAAGGTTGATCACGTTTGATTGATTCCGAGTAATTAAACGGAGTTGAAGAAAGTCGCATCGGCAACCTACCTTGGAGCGATTACTCGGAGAGTACTCGGCCTTGTAAACCTTGTTTTACAACCATGATAACATGTATAAATATTAACGACAGGACTACAATTAATTAACTGTGATGTCATGTCATTATAACGTTTTTCTTTTTGCCAAGTCTAACTTAAGTTTGTCAGGGCGCTACTCTTTTTCAAAAAAAGAGATATCTCTGACGTCTAATTAGGTTTTATATTTTCATATTGATTTTATATCACGGTTATTTTGATAAATATTTATCTTTTGTACTAATTTCTAAACTTTATTTAAACACAATGAAGTTTTAAAAACAAGGATGTTATTTTTTTCCAGTTTGGGCCAACATTTTGAACAAGATTGTCATTTGAGTGGGCGTGTTCAATTAAAAACAATGAATATGTTGATAATCACAAGGAAATGTTTTAACTTTTATACTACTTATTATATAAATTGATTAAAATTCATGTAATTTTAAATTTTTATTCTTAACAAATATGAAATGTATGGTTTTTTCTTTAGATGCATATATGCATATTTTTATATATTTTTTAAAATGAAAACCGAGGAGAAATGTAATAGAGTTAAAGAAATAATAGGATGATAGAATTAAAAAAAATTACTTTTATCACTTTTATTGAAGAACTAGTTTACCGAGTTAATATTTCTAAAGTCTCAATTGAAACACATGGCTTCTCACATGCAATTACTTTTTTACAAAAAAAAGTTTATTTATACAATAAACATTCTTATATAAAAAGAATGAGACTAATTTATTCACTTCAATATACATTTAAAATTTTATAAAATTTTGTTATAAAAGAAAATCAAACAAGATAAAGATTTATGAAGTAGTCACGTGACCATGGAATCATGATTAAAAAAAAGAAAAACACAAAAGTACATGGTTCAACCAATATATTAATTAAAGACGAGGGGGTAAGATGGTAACTTGTGAGGAAGCTATATAGTAAATTTATTAATTCAAGGACTTGTATAAAGGTGCTTTGATCAATTGTAAAGTTTGGTATCGTGTAGTGAACATCAACAACTTGTGAGTGCGCTGACCTACGAAAATAATATGTATACAATATTAGGCTAATTATTTTTAATATTATGCACTTTAAACTCAAAGGTATATAAATTATAGCTAGTATAAAGTTGATTAGATAAGTGTGGAAGTTTTTAAAAACAAGAATCAAATTTTGTTTGAATTTCTTTAAATTTCATTAATTTGGTCAAACCATACTAGTAACATCTCATAAAACTTCATTCAATGGTTCCATACCATTTAACATGAGGGCAAATGGTAATTTTTCTAACCTTAAAATTAAATGGTCTAAGAGTTTCTATCAAAGCTTTTATAAATATTATAAAGATATAAAGATTGGTTAAATGTATCCATTATTGCTTAATGTATCAATTTATTGATTTGACTGATTTAAAAGAATAAATACACGTATATGTGCATATAAGAGACTATACACACTTGTATATGACGTTCTACACGTGTATTCATCCATATAAGGGTGTGTAAATGCTTCTATACAACAGGGTACATTGCTTAGGAACATAGCAGGGTGAGAGAACATTTGACACAATCTTATTTTATTTCTAGATTAAAATATTAGACATATTATTATATTAGATATCTAATATAATTAAAAATAAAAAAAAACCTCTTGGATTTAAGTCTAATTCAAAGCAAAAAAATATTAGCCAAATGGTTTTTCAAGTCGTGAGTTTTCTTCTGAGGGGTTGGGGTATGGTTCCGGCTAAAAAACAAATAAATTGATCGATTGAAATAACACTTATTATTCGAATCAGAGTCAGTACATTTGCCTGTTATAAAAAACATATCATTATACATAAATTCGACAGTTAAGTAGCTGCTGTTTTCTGGTAACCCCGCCGTCCCTCTATAACAAGAAACTGTACCCTTCAGGGCTATTATCGTCATTTCACCCAACCCGTCCGTATATTCTCCCGAGCAAATCTCCAGTGTCATACACCCACCATATTACCCGTATCCCACTACCTTCAAAACTCATCTCCACCGTCGATCTTGCATATACAAGAGTCTTCTTCCTTTGACCTGGTCCCACTTTTGAAAAGGTGTAGACAAAAACTGAACACTACAGCTCACCTGATTACAATCTTCTTCCCTGCAAAAGTTTCACCTATAGATACATATACATATATACATACACACATATATTTATACGCATTATACGATTCTATATCATTGCGTGTGTATATATATGTGCGTGATATTCTGTTGGATCTCATTATTTGTAATCAACTGTTTTGTATTCTTTCAATGCTGATTTCCGATCGATTGATCTTTGGTTGATATTATTGTTTATTGAAAAGATTGATTCAATCGATGGAAGAAGTTTTGATTGAAGTTGTTGATAATCATCCAATAAAGATACGAAGTGAGGATTTGGGGGAATTAACAGAAGCGTAAATATGTTAGATGCGTTATTGAAGAGCAAATTTTACTCCAGAAGGTGAGGAATCATATATCTCTTGTTTGATATATACATTATTGAAGAATGAAGATCATGATTAATATTATTGATTTTTGGTGTGTTAGCAAGTCGGCAATCAAGGTGACGATGAAGCGAATCGAGATAATTAAGAGAAAGAGGAACGCAATGCAGAAGTTTCTGAGAAATGATGTTGCTGATCTTCTTAGAAACGGTCTTCATTCCAATGCATATGATAGGGTATACTATACGTTATCTTCAATACATATCTTGTTATTTTAGAGTTATGTAACACCATAGTAAATCTTACATCGGTCGTGAAATATCAGGTATTGTTTGAATGGGTAGGAACTAGGAAGTCTATGGAGATAAAAACAAATTAACAAGCTATTTGTGGGTAAAACAGACAATATTAACCGGCATAAGTTGTTATAAATGTAAGAACGAATGGGAATAATTCGTTTGATTTATGTTGGATGTTTGCAAGGGAATGCGATTGAATTCTTCAGAGATTCTTTGATATCTTAAATAATTATTAGTTTCGTTAGGTGATACTATGAATGAGATTAATTTTTTTAAAGAATCTTAATATGGTCACTTGATGAAAACAGGTTGAGCAGTTATTTGCCGACCAGAATCTATCATGGTGTTATGAATTTGTTGGACAATCATGCCTGCTCATAATAAGCCAGCTTTCAGCCATGAATAAACAGAGGTAACACTTTAATTTTGTATATTGTTATAACATCATAACTATAACAAAGTAACAAACAAACATATCCAGTAAAATTTTTTACTAACAACAAAGCTATTTGTAAAATCTAAAACTATTTATCATGGTAACCTGACTCAACCCAATCTTTCATCAAAACATAATTTCTCATTCTTTTACATCTAAAGAATCCAACTTAATTTGATTTTTCACACACCTTCAAAACCTAAAACAACCCAATTTTTTATTACAAAAAAACATGGTTTTTTAAATTATTTTAAATAAATATGAGCCAATAGTTAGTGGACATGCGGCATCTGAGTGTGTCACAACAAGAGTTATTTCATCAACTAGTGATGAAATTTTATATTTTTCTTTTTTTCTTTTTAACTTTCTCGCTACCGGCCACCTTAGCATAATGGATGGTGTAATGAGGGTACACAGGGGTTGAGAGTCTCCTCTAGCGAGACACTCGACTCCACATGCCATCATAAATATATTTATAAAATTTGAATTTGATAACATTACGATGTCATGTGTAGTGAATGCCCTGAGGAATGCAAAGAAGCCGTCCCGACATTGATGTTTGCTGCTGCAAGATTTGCTGATCTGCCGGAACTACGTGAGCTAAGAAGTTTATTTTCTGATAGATATGGGGATCATCTTGAACCTTATGTCAACCAAGAGGTGCTTCTTTGTCAAAAACATGTTTTGTCTTTTATTATAATAATATTTCCCATGAGGTTTTAATAAAGTAAAACTGAAAAGGAACAATCATGTTCTAGTTTGTCAAGAACTTAAAGACAAACAGTCCAACTAAGGAAATAAAGCTTCAAATGATGCAAGAGATTGCAATGGAATATGGTATAAAGTGGGATTCCAAGCTTCTAGAACAAAAATTATACAACTCACCTTCACTTGTACAGGTAAACCATATTTCTTACTCTTTAAATAAAGTTATAACATTAGGAAATATAGGTTTAAATTTCAATCATTTATGATTTACCTATAAATGAACTGGTGTTTAGAGGACTGAAATTCTAACACCATATGAAATGGACAATTTTGGGTCGAACCCATGAACATTTTGGTTGAACACGCGTGTTCGGCTTAATCTGACAGGTTCACAGGTTGACTTTTTCGAATTGATTAATTTTTGTTAAAATATGTTTTTGTTGTCATAAATTAAACTTGTTGGGTATTTTATGTCAAAATTTAAAAGTGAAAAAGATATTACCGATGATTTTGTCATTTAAGTGTGCTTATTACTTTTTTTATATGCATTTGCATTTTTGGTTGTAAATTCATAATTTTAAAGTATTAATATTAAAAAAGAAATTTAAAATTGAAAAATCGTGTCCACGGATGAGTATTTGTGTCAAAAAGTGAATATCCTTGTTGTGTTCGAGTTCGTTTGTTTGACAAGCTTTTCAAGTTTATGTATTGTTTGGGTTCATGTTAGGTTGGACCCCGCGAACACAATGCATGTAGCATCACTAGTGTTTTATCTCAGCAAGTTGAACAAAAGCTACTAACTCGACCCATTTTCTAATAGGAAACAACTCTTGTCCATCAAGCATCTCTAAATGTACAAAAAAAACTCTTTTTTTCTTTTTCAGGATTGGTCTCAACATGAAGATGAAAGAAACAATGGATCTCATAAAACCCACAATCATAATTCTTCAAAAACAAAAATTCAAGAAACAGAAAACAAGAAAACTGAAGCTGCATTGGACCATACCCTTATAAATGGTTTACCCTACAAGTCGCAGGCCGAAATCGAAAAAAAAGAAGAAAAGACCACTGGGTACGGCCTGCCCTACAAATCAAGGGCTGAAATTGAAGCCGAAAAGGAAGGAAAATATGATCATGGCCGTTTATCGCCTTATTGGTCAAGCAACACCAGTGCTTGCAGTGACACTACAACTAGTCCAGATGACAGTGCTTCTGAAGATACAACTGAAGAAAGAAAATTTTATGAATATAAGTCAGCGGGTCAAACAAAAAAGTCAACAACTACAGATGCTAGTTCTGTTTTTTACCGGAAAGATGATAGTTTTCAAAGTGATATACCCGTTGGAAGAAAGTTAAACGGGTTAAGGTCCATGGGTCCTCCTTATATTAAACCAGATTTGATCAAAAAGACAGGTGGATCAAACTTTAAGGATGATGATCATACAAGTGCAGAAGAAACTAAAAAGATTAGTAAACCAGTACCAAGATCAGTGAGGGTTCGAAGACCATTAAAGGCGGTATCAGGTGCTTCTTGTGGGAACAATGATGTTCCAAAAGTGAGCCCAAATGCTTCAAATGGTGAAAGTCATGATCTTGAAGGTTATAGAGATGAAGAAGAAAAGAAAATGGATAAACTTTTCTCACATTACAGCAGAAAACCGTCACAGGCACCTGTTACAACACGAACCGGTTCACTTCCTTGTGAACCAGTGGCTGCTGACGTTGCGGTAGATGAAAGAAAAGGGCTTGAAAGAGCAACTACGTATAAGCCAGATTCGGGCTTGGGTTCACGAGGTAATGTGCATCCTAAGCTTCCTGATTATGATGAATTTGTTGCCAGATTAGCAGCTTTAAGAGCAAGTTCCTAGTGTTGTATTTCATTTAGGCTTGCATTTTTTTGTATATTGCTAGAATTATTATTATTATTTCACCTAAATCAGCTCCTCGCTGTTAAATTTTTTATAGAATTGGTGTTACTATAAAAGCGTTATTTGAATCAGTTGTAACTATGATATTGAATGTGGTTATGTAATCGTGTATAAATGCATTAATATAATTATATTTTGTACTTAACATTGGTTTTGTACCGAACACACTCCTATATTAAGAATAAAACGAGGTGTAACAAGTGGACGGATACACAAACCGCCAACAACACCACTGCCGCCTGGTTGATGTGGCGAGAGCTGCCAACTGGCTGATTCTCCACTTCGTATCCACTAAAATGGACCAGTGGAACCCACGTAAAAAGATGCTAACAACTCAACAAAAGACTACGTCAGCTTTAACCATGCTAAAAAGATATGATTTTGGTTTGAACCCAATTTGACCCGTACCCAAAACCGCCCATTTCATAATGAACCAGAATAGAACAGAAAGCCAGATATATTACTTAATAAGCTCATTCAACTATTGCTTTTAAAGTAACTCATAACCATTAACATGTTACTAAACAGGAACTAAAACGAAATTCTTTCTAAAAAACAACATAACAATACAAAAGTCAGATTGTTATTAAATAAGGGTCCCTACAGGTATCAAGGTAGTTGAAGGCTCAAGGTGCAAAGGGTGAGTCGCAAGGCGCTTAAAAAGCGCCCGTCCGAGACAAGAAAGAGACATGTTTGGTCCAAGCCATTTACAGCTATTTGACTTGTTTTTTACTGGTTTGGTCAGTTTTAGATTGTGTTTTGGCTAGTTCAGAACTTCAGACCATTTGAAACTACTTCAAGGCAGTTTTGTTGTGCCTCGCCAAGGAACACGCCTTTGGCACCTTCGACTGATATGTATAAAGAATGAATATCATGAAGTGGAATTTTCAGGACAATAATTTTGCAACAAAATAAGCAGATGACAAGGATATACTTCAATACCTACTAGCACTTTAAAATACATCCATTTATAGCTTAGAATCCCAAAATAGTTGCATCCTACAGATTACACAACGAGTTCATATGTTAATAAGAAGATTTTGCATAAAATTTGGTAAACAGATGCATCACCCGCTAATGTTTTCAGCACAAACATCATTATCTTCATAATCTCCTTGTACTTTTGTAATCTCAGCTTGTGCTCTATCAAGTATCTGTCTTTTCTGCAATTCCAAATCTTTATGAAAATCCATCTTCATTTTCTCCAGCTCTATCATCTGCTGCATTTTGTTGTTTTCAATCTTTTCATATATCTCACAAAATTTATTAATTGAATCTGCAAGCAGTTTAAATGAACCTCCGGGCTTCGATTTCTTTGGTGGAAGCAAATCTGAATCATCATCGTCATCGTCATCCTCGTCATCATAAGAATATGAATTACCAGAAGTACCCCTCGTTTCATCGACTCCATTTGTGTTATTTAGATTAACAGTAGGGGTTGTGAAAGCATTCCCCCCTGGTGACAGTAACATATCCATTTTCTTGAAATATACCCATTTAGTAGTTGCGATTTTGCCTGCGTTTAAATTCGCTTTCTCCTTTTTGTACTTCTTCTTCAACGTATCCAAACGGTTTCTACATTGAGAATCTGTTCTTTCTATCTTTGACACCTGAGCAACTCTGTCTGCAACCTCTAGCCATTCTTCAGATCGGAGACTTTTTCTTCCACGTTTTATAAACCGCTCACCCCAAGCATCTAACAGCACAAACGACTCATGTTCACTCCAGTCTGTAAGTGTATTTCTTTTACCAAACGACGGTTTTGGTGCAGAAGTAGGAGGTGGGTCCCGAGGTGCGAATTCATAACTTGATAACAAACTCTTCAACTTCCTTTTCTTGGGATGCCTTTGCTGATTCACATTATCATTTCCCTTTCTCCCATCATGATCTTCACCATCACCATCACCATCATCATCATCCTCCTCGTCATATCGATTATCATCACCATCATCCCCAATTTGCTGATTAGTTTCACTCAATCCATTATCACCAACATTTGTTTCTTCTTCTTCCTCATCTTCTACTTCATCATCAACTGACACTGGGCGTTCCGACGACCCATAGCCTTGATTCATACCATATTCACGCGTATCATCCATCAAAGCACACAACAGTAGTAACAGATCACACTATCTACCAACAGCCAAACTATACCAATCAAAAATCAAGAAACTGACTAACAATAGCATAAAAATCCTAAAAACTTGAATTTCTACCTATATACGAGAAAAAACACACAACCCAATTTCCAAAAATGCATATTATTTCACTCAAAAATCAAAATAAAAAATCAACCAATTTTAGTAGCAATCAGAATCTATTCTAATTAGGAACTAATCTAGGGCTATTGAAGAACCATATACACCAAACATAACCACTGCAACTATGAAACAAGTAATCGAATCTACACATCCTTTAATTTTAGTATCCTGATGAATTAACAAGGTGCATGAATGAAATTTACCTCGATTAACTGAAAATGTATCCACAAAAACAGCAAAAGTCAAGATTTTTATGATCAAGATTCAAGAAACAGCATGAATGATGGAAACCCTAGGTTCAACTTCAGTGGAAAATCAATGAACAGAGGTGTGAGTGTTATGTTGGGGATATGCAAGAAATAGAGAAAGTGGACAGTTTGCATCGGGAAGAGATTACCATTTATATTCAGGCAACGATGATGTAACAATCCGGGTGGATGGGCCCACCCCAATGATAAAGGATATGCTCTAAATGAGTTGGGTTGAGAGTTGACTCTGATTGAGTTCAAACTTCATTCTCGACTCGTTTACGAATCGTTTACTAATCAAGTTGTGTCTGTTTGGCTCGTTTATCTTAACTAATTAAAATGTTTAGTTTTAGGTTTGGCTTGTAAAATGTAAAATAACTTGTTCATTTTACATATGTTACCCACTAGTAAGTTACAGTTTATTTTTTAGTTTAATTTTTTGTAAACTATAGTTTTTTTTTTTCAGATTCATACATAATGTATGAATCAGGATAAAAATTCCAATGAAACCGAATTTGACTTTGTGATATTTAATCAAATACCCAGATATTTGAATTTGTATTCAATAATTATATGTTTTATTTATTAATTTATATAAGTATAGACATGTATATAATATAGGTTTTTTTTTTATTTTCTCGCTTTAACTCGGTTTATTTAGGCCAACCCTATCGTGATTCGAATTTAGATTTTTAAACTTAAGTCTGGATATAATGCATGGCACATGAACATGATCTTGAAATGGCCTTTGTTGATCTAAATTAGAAATGGGTATCATGTACTATAATTGATTTTCTTTTTTTGCTTTTACTTTCTAATTTGGTGATTCTAACTTCTGATAAAAGAAGCTAGTAGGACATTGGTTGTTAATATTTGTCACCATAAAGTATAGTTATAAATGAATCAAACGAGTGTGATGAAACTCGAAATTCAACCTAATGTTATCAGGTTGCATGGATCTTAAAAAAGCTTAATATTGTTTGTTATTGTATTTTGCTATTAGGGTTCAACTATTTTAACAAAATTTTATATATATTTTTGGATTAATCATCATGTGGTATATTATTTAACACCTCAACCTGACATTAGTTGTTTCATATTATGATTTGTGTTATTATATTGATTTAAAATTTTGATTTGACGTTTTAGCATCCAATAGGTTTGTTAAACGTACTTGTTATCGTATGTTTATATACATGATAAGAATTTATACTTACGTAACATGACTTAAGTTATCGGTAGTTGGTTTGGATGCCCACATGCGTGTCGTTACAACTAGAATAACAATACACTAGCCATGACGGTTCTAAAAAATAGCAAAACCAATTAAGAAGGATATAAGTTTAATTATGATCTTTTAAAATAGCATGTGTGCAGTTCATTTTGGTTAAGATTTTTGTGATAAGCATATAGACTATGATAAAATCAAAATATCTTTTATAAAAAAAGCTATTATGATTTTATATAAATTGTTTAGAAATAATTTTATTCTATTCTAATTAGTTATAAACTCTTCAATTTATCTTCAATCTTACTCTTAGCGATGTTGAAGTTGACTTGCTAATATATAGTGTTTTTTATGCATACATATATCCACACAATGAAATAAAATATTTTATGTTGATATTGATAACAATCTAGCAAACATACATTGTGGATAGAAAGAAAAACGAGACACACGATGCTGATAATGAGATGTCGATCTTACAAACGCACAATGTGGATAAAACCATTTTTAACATGATATTTTATTTATCATAACATACTAAGAAATACATATCTATACTAATAATTGTTTACATCTAATGTCACATGTCAATACCAAATTCACTCTCACATTTCATTTCCCGCCCATTATGTTTTACCCATTTTGTTATTAACTCGGATCCTTAAAGAATCCATAACCCGTCTTCAAGTCACCAATACGTGCTTTCATTTCATCTAGAAACCCTAATTGATCCTTTCTCTTTCATCTCTCTACCGCAGTCTCTATGAAATCTCCATGGAATAGGATTCAAGTTGTTGTCAACTTGCATACTACGTATAATGGGCTTCTGCTATAATAACCATCTTCATCAATGGCCTTCTCCACTGTCAAAATTCTAAAGTTTGTATGTGGGGAAATCGACGTTGTTGTTCAGATCTAGCAATGAAAGGATCTGAAGGTTTAATCGCACAGGCATGGTGTTTTAGGGTTTTTTAATCGATGGTAGAATTGTGATGTGATATCATCTTCATCCTTCGTCTTCCATGGTCTAATGGTTTGCTTACAGTTTATGAACCGATTCATTTTGGTTATACATGGAGCTGGTATTTTTTTTCATTTACTTGATAAGAGCTCAGTAAGTTCTTTAATTTTGTACCCCAACAGAAATTACTAATTAGGTTTCTAGATTTGGGTTCATGGCTTTAAAACGATATAAGTTGGGTTTTGATTTGATTGATCTCTTTAATTTTGTACCCTCATACAAATTACTAATCAGAAGTTTGAAGTCTATTCTCAAATTTAATGTATAACTCTACTCAAAGTAGCTTCAACTCAAAGGTAGGTGTTGATACCCTCATACGTTCATATACATATCGACCTAATTTGATGAGTTAGAGTAAATGTTGGTACTATGTATTTAGGTGGATAGAGATCAATCATCACCTTGAGACAAGAACAACAATGCTTTAGGATCTGTTGTCACTGATATCAAATTGCATGAACTGAAAGCTAAGGTAATGACTTCTTTTAATTGTCCTACAGAAAGAATGCAGAGCTGCAAATAGGATTGCTACATGTATTTTAACAAATTAGTATCTTGAATCAAATAGAAGAAAAGACCCATTATCATGTTGAAAGCTATTAACTTCTTTAACAAATTAGAGTTTACTTGGCTCTTCAAAGTCAAACATGTTCATTTGTAAGATGGAACTTTTTTTGCTATCCATTTCCCTACAACTTAGATGCTATACGCTTGATTGTTCCATTTTACGTATCCGTCTAATGTTTGACTATTTGTTCATTTATCATGTACTATATATAACTGTTAAGAACAATTTGGGAATCTAAACAACTTTTTGACTTATTTTGATTATGTATTGTGTTTGGCTTTTGAGGCTTACTTTTCCGGTTTTGCTTCATCTTGGTTTCTCTGTTTGATCTGGATCCCCCCAGTGAATTATATTAGAACAATTCGGATCAAGAGCTTACACAAAATATGAGAGCCTTCAGGTGTTTGTTTACCTTTGCAATTGAGAAATCTGTTGTACTCATTTATTGCATTTGGCAGGTTACTTTTAAAAATTCTGTTATAGTAATTCCGTTATTTTTTCACATCAAGAACATTATCATAGAATAAAATATATATTAATACATTAATTTTTTCTTACTTTTATTTGTTTATTTGTGTTGATGTGATTGTTATATCTTGTATAACGTTAGTCCTGATATTTATGCCATTTTACAAAAACCCAATTGGTGGAAGTGGTATAGACGCTCACCTTCTCTTAATAAGGTGATTACTAGGTCATACTTTTGCATGTATAATTATATAATTTATATTACAGAACCCGTGTAATACACGGGTCTATAAACTAGTATCTCTATAAAATTTTAAAAAGGGTTCTATTTAAAAAGCATTTCAAAAAATTAAAAATATTATCTATAAAAGAATTTAAAAAACATTAAAAATCTACTTTTTAGTAGCCAACGTGAATAAGAGTGAGAAATGATAAAATGTTACAAAACTATACCACTTTGATAAAAAAATTTCAAAGTATACTATTTTGATAAATAAAATTTTTGACTATGCTGTACTGGGAAAAAACTCTAGGAAATGTTTGGGGAAAAATGACCCCGGGTGGGAACACCACGCCACCCGAACCCCCAGGTGTTTTTTGTGCCAATGCCTAAGTGAATTTTCATCGGATCCACTGCCATCGGTACCACCACCAACCTTTTGTAACTTAAAAAAACGGAGAAAAACAGGGACGAAACAATATAAAACAGGAAAAAACCGTGGAAGATAAGAAAAACTAATGTGACGTTGTGTATCACACGTAGGGAAAACAAGAAAAACGAAACGATTACCAGTAACTTTATTAAAATCAAATTTTTTTTAACATGACAAGTGTATTAATATCCATTCTTTTATCTTAAATCATCTAAAATCATCTAAAATCAAGTATCAACATGCCATAAAATCATAAAGTTTAGAAATAAGTTTATTGAAACTCAACACTTCAATACTTACGGTATGTTACCGAGTTTACTTAACGTGAGAAAAGAAATGAAACATTTTCTTTTCCTTTCTCTTCTTTTTTTTTCTTTTCTCTTCTTTCCTTTCTTTTCTTTTCTCTCCATTTCCTTTCGATTTGAAAAAATTGTTTTTAGCCCTTATTTTTCTTTAATTTTCTTTCATTTTCTTTTTTTTCTCTCCATAAGTAAACTCGGGAACACAATCTTTTTGTTTTTCTTTTATTTCCTTCGATTAAAAAAAACTCAGAAACATAATTTTTTATTTATTTTTTCCGTTTCTTTTTTTTTTCTCTCTTTAAATGGCCAAAGCTCACAGAAGACTGAAAACGAAACCGATAGAAAACACGATCACAATCTCATATGATGATGGGGTTTGCAATGGCAATCTCTCCCCCTTTACATTTACCATACTATCACTCTCTTTTTCCTTCGATTTCATCATCTTCACAGCCCCTTTTCTTCTACTCTCAACATGGAAAACCCCATGGTTTCAGTAGAAGAAGAAGAGTGTACGCTTGTGTACAACAGAACGACCCCAACGACGACGTTTTCCGCCAGAGAAGAGCGATTCTGTTCGTGGGTGTTTCGTTTCTTCCGTTCTTGAATTTGAAGGCGAGAGCTCGTGAGAATCTTGATTCTGATGAATCCGGTATGTTCGTTTTGAAGTTATTGTTGAATTTTAATACGATTTTAACTCTTTCCCCCAAATTTACTTGCGAAATGTATCTAGGTTTTACACCCTTAAGTTTGATTTGGGAAAATACAGTGAATTTGGTAATTGGGTTCTTGAGTCTTGATTGTGTAGTGTTAGAACTAAATTTTCTTGAAAATTTAGTAAACTTGGTTAGTGATTTCTTGAATGTGTTATAGGAATATTAGTTGCTTTGTGATTTTCTTGAGATTTATGGTGTTATGATTCTGAATCACTTTGAGAAATGTCCTCTAAATCTTATCTTCAACTACTGCATTTGTATCTTTTATGGGGCTGTAGATGGGGTGAATCTTGATTCTTGAAGAGTGACATTGCAGTTTAGTTCTTAAACCAGAACTTGAATGCAAGTTAAAAGCCCATAAGGTTAACTTAGAAGATGATCAACTCACAACCCACCCACCCAACCACCATAGTCACTATATATTTCCAATATAGTGATTTTCTTGAAGTTTAGTGAACTTGGTAAATGGATTGTTGAATATATGATACGAATAGTTGTTATTTCGTGATTTTCTTGAGATTTGTATTACGATTTTGAATCACTATGAAAATAATCCCCTAAATCTTATCTTCAACTACTGCATTTGTATCTTTGATGGGGTTGTATATGGGGTGAAACTTGTTTCTTGAAGACTGTCATTGTAGTTTATTTCTTAAATCAAGAACAAGAATGCAAGTTAACAGAATCTGTAGGGTAAGTCAGAATATGATCAGGAATAATTGTTACTCTGTAATTTTCTTGAAATTTATGTCGTTATGATTTTGAATCACTATGAAAAAAGTCCCCTAAATCTTATCTTCAACGGCTGCATCTGTATCTTTGATGGGGTGAGACTCACTTTGTAGTTTATTTCTTAGACATGTTGCCTGTAATTTTGAGTTTGGGAAGCATGTAGGCTTGATTTGTGCAGGATGTAATTTGAATTTAAACGTCTCAAATATAATTCACAAACAACACATTCTTTGTAGAAAAACATAGTTAATCAGTAGTGGGCATGTGTGATCTAAAAAGATATTAATCACATTAAGTTATGCGTATAGATTCAATGCCTGTTCAATCCGAGCTTGCCAAGCCCTTTGATGAATTGGTTCGTCTCAAGTCTCAACTACACCAATACACCCTACATTCATGAATTATTTTTTGTGCACAATGAAGGATTAAAAAATATGTACTAATTCTTTCTTTGTTATGTTAACTTTCAGAAATTTCGGCAAGGACACAAGGGTTTTATCAAATAGCAGAGGTCCGCAACTATGATAGTTGATGTTGAATTATATATAGACGTACTTGATCTCGAATTACATTCACGTAAATATGCAATATTTTAAAGGAAAAAATGCACTGAATAGAAATCAACTATACTCTTTCTCAATTTTAGTTACCAACTTTAAATTAGGCACAAATTATAAATCAACTTGGAAATTATCACCTATTTTAGCAACCAACCTCACTTTAACTGATTAACATGTCATTCCTTGCTAGAGTCTGTAATAACATGTAACTTAGTTGCTAAAATTGGCAATCAGATGTAAGTTGGTTTCTGTTTTACACCTAGTTTGAAGTTGGTCACTAGTGAAGTTTATCCTATTTTTATGACATTCAAATGATTCTTTTGTGATTTGTCTCTTAGGTAGCGACTAATGGAGTTGCATCATCAAACCCCTTTCTTACTCTTTCGAGTGGACTTGGAATAATTGCTTCATGCGTGCTTGGTGCTTTTTATGCATTGGCTCAGAAGGAAAAGTCGGCCAACGTTGCAACAATAGAATCTGTAAGCCTTAAATTCTTGTGTGCTTTTCTGATTTAGTAGAGTTTTAGTCTATAAAAATTCCATAAAAGAGCTTATTGTGGCGATGAATCCTTTAAAATTAACTTAAAGGCATCTACGATTAATATGAAGAATACCCATGTGATGGTCACCCGTTATCAGGTTTTGTTTCAGTTCTTGAATTTGATGCGAAAAAAAGATGAACAAATTTTGGCTCAGATCTTGTAACATAATTTCTTCATTTGCTTTTGATAATAGTGTATGTTATTAACATATAATATAGGGGCTATTTGAAAGAGTGTTTAAACTAATTATTGGTGATTTAGAAGCCTTATTGGAATTGAAATTGTGAATGAAAACAATCTGTTCGACCTAATAAGTCAAAGCAAGCTTAAATTTTTCATATGATCGTGCAGATGAAAGTTGAACTAGCAGAAAAGGAAGCTGCAATTGTTTCAATGCAAAGAAGTTATGATTCAAAACTACAGAACTTGAAGGAAGAAAAAAACGAGCAAATAAAACAGTCAAATCAAGAAAAGCAGTCTTTAATGAGTCAGTTAAGTTCAGCAAATAACACGGTAAACGAGTTAGGACAAGAGCTTCGAAAAGAGAAAAAACTGATCCAAGAACTCGAAAACCAGATTGATCGCCTTACGGTTGACCTAAAAGAAGCTTCAGATGATAAAGAAGAACTTAAAATGCAGTTAAAGGACAAGCTCGCTTCCATTGATGTCCTTCAAGGAAGGATAAACTTGCTTAACTCTGAGATCAAAGATAAGGAAGACAATCTTGCAAATGTCAGTTCTGCCCTTGCTGTTAAAGAATCCGAGTTCAAGAAACTGACTTCTATGTATGAAGAAACTGTGGCTGAGTTGACTGGGTCAAAATCAAAGATCGAAACGCTGAAACAAGAAATCTTTAAACTTGAGAAAGAACTAGAATTGAAAAGTTCAAATCTTGATGATCTGAATGCTCAAATTCGTTCTATATGTGATGAAAAAGACGTTATTTCTGGAGAATTGGAATCTTACAAAAACGAGTACAATGAGTTGAAGACTTCTTCGGAAAAGCAAGCGGATTCTGATGCTAAGCTTTTGGAAGAAAGTGGAAAGAAACTCGAAGCGATTAAAGAAAAGCTCGAGTTGACTTTGGCCGAAGTGGTAAAAAAAGAAGAGCGAGTCAACGAGCTGACTCATGAAAGAGATGGTTTACAGAAGACTTTGGATGTTGAAGTGGGAAAAGTCAAAGGACTTGAAAACGAGCTTCAGGCCGCACAGAAAACGTTAGTGGACACGAGAAACAAGGCTGCTGAGCTTGCGGGACTTCTAGAACATTCTCAGGATGCATGCAAAAACCTTGAGGAAGAATTTTCTAGAGCTCAAATTGAGTTTTCTGAATCCAAAACCGAACTACAGAAAAGCATTGATGGTTTGAAACAAACTGCTGAAACACTGACTAACGAGCTTGGGTCAACTAAAGATGCTTATGAGAAAACAAAGGAAGAATTGAGTCGTGTGTCAGTTGAAATCCAAGAAATATCCGAAAGCCGTGACAGTTTAAGTAAAGAATTAGAGGAGACATATAAAAAACTCGAAAATGCAGATCAAGAGCTTAAAGAAGAGAAGGAAAATGTGGGTTCTTTGACTAAAGAAGTCAACTCTTTAAAAACTGATATCTTGGAAGACAAGGAATCAAGTAAGTCAATGGAAAGTGATCTGGAAGAAGCGACAAAAGCACTCAGTGAGATGAATCAAAACGCCAAGATTTTAACTCGTGAATTGGAGATATCAAAAGCCAAAATTTCCCAGCTTGAAGATGAAAAGGAAGTTTTGCACAAATCCGTTGATGAACAAAAACGGGCCATTCAAGAAGCGCGAGAAAACATGGAGGATGCTCATAGTATGATTGTGAAATTGGGGAAAGAGAAGGAAACTTTAGAGAAGAAAGGAAATAAGCTTGAGAAGGAACTAGCAGCTGCAAAAGGCGAGATGTTAAGATTAAGAAATGAATCGCATTATTCAGAAACAGCGAAGAAGGTAAACAAGAATGGAGTTGAAGAAAACAGTGAAGAGGTGAGCAGTAGTGGAAGTGAAGATGAAAAGGCAACTGCTGTGAAGAAAGTTAGGAGGAGGAAGAAGGTGGTATCACAACAGAAAGAATCATGAGCATTGGTGGTAATTTGATGATTCTTAAAAGTTGAGGGTGTATTTGTAATATCTGATTCTTGGAGGGTAGATTGTAGATGTAGCATTTGTAACTTTCAGCACTATTTTTTTTAATAAAACAAAAAAAAAAAGTAAAAATACTTTCTCTAGAATTAATGTTTTAGTGTCTCTATACCTCCTATTAGTGAGATTATTCCGTCTTTTTATTTTAGATCTAGAGGTGTGAAATGGTCATAATCCGGATGGTGCAAAGAGTTTGATTTGAGTTTAAATGCTTAAGAACCCAAATCAGGTGATAAAGTAGTGGCTTGGTACTGGTTTGAACCGGCTAGGTCTCTAACCCGCATCATAAGCTAGACTTAAACTTTTAGAATAGTGAGTGAAGCTTAACTCATTGTTTAAACGACGACAACACTTCATTGAATTCGATTAAATGTAGCCTGCTTTCCTCGTAAAAAGTCACTATAAAGCTAAAAGATTCATTTATCCTACTTTAAGATTAGTTGCTGGTAAAAAAGATTTGCACACGGTTGAATTCCTATCGAGTGTTAGATTAGTTGAATCATAAGTAACTAAAGTTTATTTTATCAAATTAAAAGTTTATGGTTACAACTTTAAATTGCAATAATAATTTTTGATAACAGATATAGAAACCCTTATAAACCATTAATCGTTGTAAAAGCAAAACCCAAAAAGTACAAAATTATACAAACTGATCGACCACAGTGGGAGTCGAACCCACGACCTTTTGATCCGAAGTCAAACGCGCTAATCCACTGCGCTATGCGGTCTTCTGTGTTATACTGTTATCATTCTTCCTTTATATATTGTTTATTTCAAGTTCCAATCTTGGCAAACAAAACCTACGAGAATTAAGATCTAGCTGTGTTATTCAATTTTGTATAATTAAGCGAATGCGTAGGTTACAAAAATTCAATCATTTTCTTACGACTTAATGGGTGCAAATCGTATAATTTGTTGTTGATAGAATATATTTATAATTAGCAATTCAATCAAGACTATTGACATAATTTTGTATATATTTGATTATGTTACCATAATCATGGTATGAAATATAGTAATCTTCATGTGTATATTTGCATTGTCATTGATGAATAAACGCGTAATTGGTTTCTTTTATGTTCAAGAGCTTATGATTCAACACATGATGAAACGATTATCGAAGACACTAGTATGTCATCTTGTAAACCCAATCCTATTCCGGTTGAATCTAAAACAAAATAAAGGGCTACATCTAAAACACCACATGATAATCTAACGGTTTTATCGAATCCTCACATGAACATTTTTTTGTGAGATATCGGGTAACATTGTCATATATTTTTTATCATGTCCAGATTCGTTTACAAATATATCTCACTTTTATGATTATATTATATGGTAACAAATTTATCTATTCACACATAACCCGATAGAACAACATATGATGAATTTCAAGCAAAATATATATTTAAAGGCACACTCTAGGGTTTGGCCCATGGTTTATGCTTTTATCCTTCTACAACAAACACACTTGTATAAGTTGTTGTCCCAATATCCTAGTCATTGTGCTCTCTTTGGTGAAACTTGGTCTCTTGGTTCTCAACCGGCAACCTACTTTGTCTTCGTCTAGTGTAGAGGTTGAATATCAAAGTGTTACACCTTGTTACTCAACCTCGTTAAATAAACAATGTTCTTTTAGAGCTTCATTGTTTGTTCATGAGGCTATTTTAATATATCGTGGGAAGACATCCAACATGTATTCACTAAACATATTGAGTTAAACATTCATCTTCTCTAAACAAAGAATTATACGGAAATTCCGCTCTCATATGTACCAATAATCTATCAAATAAAACTGTTAACATCTTCGCTGGAGATTTTTACATGTTTTATTTCAAACTTTTACAAAAATATTAATAATCCTCCCTTAATGAAATAATCAATGTTTTCAAAACCGGACCAGACAGTGCTTACCGTTCCGCTAGTCGGATGAGATACAAGAACCAAATAAAATTAAAATTATTTTTTATAAATATGTAAAAGTTACAGAAAATTATAAAATCATATAAAAAAACCGATTCAACCAGTCCGACCCCCAGTTCAAACGGTCGGTTCCCGGTCCGACTGCCGGTTTGACCGGTTCAACCAGTCCGAGCACTGGTTCAACGTTAAAACAATTTTAAGCACCGAATCAGACTGGATTGGAGTCGGGTTTCAGGTACAACCGGTCGGACCGGCCGGTCCGGTCCGGTCCGGTCCGGTTTTAAAACCATGGAAATAATAGAACATATTTATACATAGTAACAATATAAATAATCATTTTCATATCACTTCCATATTTATTAGATTTCTGTTTTTGATTATGGTAATCTTCATTAATATATCTTGTATTAATATTGCCGTATATAGCTGACCTGAATCTTACCTGGGATGGACGAAATAAGCATATTCTGTGGTTTATATCGTTGAAAATCAAAGTTCTAGGGTTTTTTCGCTTCATTCACCAATCGATCCGACAGCAAATCACCTTATTCTCCTTCAAATTTCAATTGCATCATAGATCTATCTAAATCGATCGATGCATTTCACTTGAATCTGCTTCCAATTTGTTCTGTAAACCCTTCGTCTTCATTTCATCCATTGGTTTCAGAACCAACGTTGATGATTGTATCTCAGTATCCGGTGATCGCGAAAATAGTCAAGCTTCAATCGAAACTAGTTATCTTTTGTTGTTTGTATAATTGGGTGTTGTGGGGGTACAAAAGGATTGTGAGTGAATCGGTAGTCATGTTCTATGGTTCAGTGGTGTGGGATCCATGGCTAATTGTAGCTCAAATTGTGTGCATTCAGTGCTTGTATTATCTTACGGTGGGTGTTTTCTTGACGATTCTTGTTGGGACTAGGGTTTCGAGGATGAGTCTTGTTTACTTCTTTGACTATGCTGCTGTTACTATCTCCACCGTTACTGGCTGGTGTGTCATTGCTTCTTTCCTTCTTAGCTCGATTGCCGGGTAAGAGTTATGTTTTTATCATTCTTGTGGTTAATTTGGTTATTACTTTTGATTTTAGTGAGTTTATTATGCAATTTAGATGCTTTGTTGTGATCATTTCTGAATTTGATAGAACAAATGATATGAAAATGGATGCTTTTTCCCCTTATTTTGAGATGGTCTTGGTGTTTAGTTAGCCGTGTTTGGAATTGCTTATAAAAATTACTTGTATGGTTATCTGGGAAGGAAATAAGGGCAGCTTGAAGTTTCTTCATGCTAGTTTAATGAACTGTTAAACATTCTTAGCTAGCTATTTTGATGTTGTTACTCATATCAATACTACTGCAGAGAAAAATTTCGATTTGTATGACTTTGTTGATTTTTGTTTTACTTAATAATCTAGGCGATATATGTATATTTAGTTTCCCTATTTAATTCTAGGGTACTATTGATAATTTGTTTTGGAATTGGTCTTATAACATGGCCATTACTGTAGTTTGTCCTATATGTAACCGTCTATTTTTGATGCCAATGTTATTACCACAAGAAAAAATGATCGGGTTTTGATCTGTTGTATAATTATGATAATTGATACATATGAAAGTATTAGTGCTTGGTTCCTTGTCGTGCGTTCTGTTAATAATTCAAGTTTCATTACTGCTTGTTACAATATGATCCCATTTGTTTTAAAATTGAAGGGACTGTTAATCTTTCATGATGTTTATAACATGCTTTATGTTAAATCCAGCCCACTATAATTATGATTTGTAGCAATGTTATATGCAACACTAATTCAACTTGATAAAGTAGCATATTAAGCAGCAAATTATACAATATATGCTGTAAACCTTCTTACCTGCTTCTACACCTTAAATAAAAGGGAGTGTGATACAACCGGATGTTGTAATTTTGCCATTTGTGTAACTACTTTCGAGCCAGGACGAGAAGACTATATGGTTGTTTTGTTTTATTTAACATACTGTTACCAATATTTTCTCCGATAAGTTTTTTGCTGGACAAACTATTAGAACAAACTTTACACTGTTCCTGATTTTAGCAACCCAAGTTGCATATTACTAGCAATAAATGACTTGTTCAGTCCGAGCAGGCTATCTTTTGCTGGTTGCTCAAAAGTTGCGTACATGACACCTTTTTTGTTATATTAGTATATATGTAAATGCCACGTGTCATCCGATGTGACATTAGTATTTATTTTTAAAATTTTATTTAATAAAGATTGTAAACTCATAAATAATGTTGTTTTTGTTTTTTCTACAAAGCATTCAGCATCAACTAGTGCCACATTGGCAATTTACAAGTAGAATCAAATAAAATTAGGTTGGTTGCTAACACCGGTGATGAATTGCAATTTGGTTGCTGAAGTCGGGAAAAGCATGAAGCTCTTTTCTGTTTTTGTGCAATTTTTCTTATTTTGCCATTAATTTCATTACATGAAATCCTAAAAAAGAAATTTTGAAATCTTTTTAAGCAGCTTTTGACTTTTATTTTGTTTTGAATGTTTAACAGAGCTGGTTTCTTGCTTTATGTGATTCAAAGAGCAAAAAAGTGCCTAGATTTTTCAGCCACTCTTTACATAATCCATTTAGGCATATGCATCTTATATGGAGGTTGGCCTTCATCAATAACATGGTGGGTTGTCAATGGTACTGGATTGGCAATAATGGCTTTGTTAGGAGAATATTTATGTATAAGACGTGAATTACGAGAAATTCCTATTTCAAGAATCAGATCAAGTAAGTGAATTTCTTAAATTTACAATTTGATGGTGATTTTTTTCTATTTGTTTTATTTACCTTTTTCCTTTCTTGAATCTATGATGTTGTATTTCTTGCATGAAGTCTATGTTTGTTTGGATAATGTATTTAAAAACAAAAATACTATTGCTGATGTGTCTAAGTATTATAGATTATAATGTTTTATCTATTCAAAATTTTTGAAGGGTATTTACGTCATCTATCATGTTTTGTACTATATTTTGACTAGATCGGTGTAAATGAAATAAGGTACATTAAGTTTCAATATATTGTGGCCTTAATGATAATAGTTGAATACTTGGGTGGATACTAAGTTGTAAGTTATATCTATCTGTATTCTATATATCTTTATATAACTATATATAGTTATATACATGCATGCACACATACACATATACATTTATATATACATGCATAGAATGATGTGTTCACATGCATATTATGAACCATTTTATTCACTAATGAACATATGGATTCACTAGTGAAAAAAATACAGTTTTAAAAACAGAGTATTCACCGATGAATACATGCCGTGAATACACATGATTTCACAGATGTGTACTCAGTATATACTCACTAGTGAATCAGATGGCTCTTAAATAATTAGCTCTTCTCGTTTGAACTCATTCCTACATTCACCCACACACATATAAATGCATAGGGATAGTATATAAATAAAAAGAAAGTTTGGGTAAAAAGGGTGGGAAGGAGAGGGCGACATATGTCCAGTCACACACAAACCTACATATGCGTGGCTTGGTTGTTGTAACAACGGAGCAACCAGCCCCCTTCAAAATGTGTTCTACGCTGTTAAAGCGGATCCACATGTGGTGTGTAATGCATAGCTAAAAAAGATCATTCACTATCTGAATGACTAAACACATAGCAGCTAATGGATCGAACCCCCATCAATAACTAAGATTGCTCGGTGTTGGATACTCTGTCAAATGCTGATTAAATCTGGAGAAGATAGGCTGTTTAAGAATCGAGAATCGTTGGTTCCTTATAGTCACTTATTTTTTATTTTTAGATTAGAAAGAGAACTCAGGGAGGAATTTGGAAGTGGCATGGAGGTGAAGAGAGAGAAAGGAGGGGGGGGGGGGGGGAATTAAACCATCTATAGACAAGCTTTAAGGAGATGACCATGTACTACTATTGAAGCTTTAAATTCTGCATTTGGGCCAGAACGATTATCTTTGGGTTCAAAAAGTACAAATTAGTTTTGGTATACCAAACAGTTTAAAGTTTAAGAAGTAGTACTCTGAAATGGAGGGGTTTATATCTTACTGGTTTAGTCTACTCCCTTCTACCACAAGAAGTATAGTATTCTTCTAAAAGAAATTTCCATAGGTGTAAGAAATTTTTATTTGCTGTACGATCTTACAAGTTAAATTGGGTATTTCCTTTATTATCATTGCATTGTCCGTACCAAAGCTGCCATTTTAATCAATAGGCTTTACTTTATTTTAAATATACGTATATTTTGCAACTTTTTTAAGATGGGGGATTATAATTTATAAAGTTTATTTGTTATAGTAGCTGCTTTGTTACAATGAATTTGAATAATTGACTTGATATCTAGTTTAGTAAAAATGTTAGTCAAGCCTCTAAAATATCCTGCAATAATATGACAAAATAGTGAAATCTTGTTGATCAAATCAATTACAATCAATTTACTGCAAGATGATAGGTGAATAAAATAAAATATCTACCAAGAAAGAAATAATGAAATAGGAGTACTTATCGCCGGTAGTTATTTTTGTGTACTTGTATGGAAATATCATAATAATATTATATATAGGGAAGGGAACGAGTGTTAGCCCTCTTTTATTGTGATAACTGTGTTAACTTCATCAAAATCAAGCAAAATCATTATCTTTTTATTAGAATAACATCATTACACATATATAACGTTATGTTCTTTTATGTATATTTGTCAAGTGTAAGTTAGTTGCATCTGTCATAATTTTTTTACAATTGTGAATTTACACATATACATAAAAGAACATAACGTTGTATATATGTAATGATGTTATTTCAACAAAATAATAATAATGATTTTTATTGATCTTGATGAGTTAACACGGTTATCGCAATAAAGGAGGGTTAACATTTGTTGGCACCCTATATATATATATATATATTGATTAATGATCAAAACAAGTGATTATATAGATACAGAAACAGAAGATGAAACCCATGTGGCCATGTCATCCTGATCTATCATTATTTTAGCTTATCTCAAACATAATATAGTCATAAAATCAAACCTCTAATACTTATCTAGAAAATAGGATAATCATAAACTCGAATCCTACTGTATGTGGGTTTGGCTAGGTGTTTTTTCTAGAAAAGAGAAGCTAAGAAATAGGGAAATAAATAAATATGTAGTGGAAATTTATTCTGTTAAGTTGGTGTAACACGTGACTGGTCATGTGGTTAGTTTGGCCACAACTAAGGCAAATTGTGTATATAGAAAATAAACTTAAAGTTTGTAAACACTAAAATAATTCAAAGACATTCCATATATGATTAAATAAAGTATAATCAGGTAAAGAAAGATGCAAAGATATTTGTTTACTTTAAGAATAAATCCTCAATAAATTAGAGGAATTTTTAGTGTTTATCATTGTCTTCTGCTTTTATTTATATTCTTTTACCCTGTTGTTTACTTATTGGTTTTAGGTTCTCTGTGTTTTATGGGTCTAAGTCAATTTCGACCGATTTACTAAATAATTGTTGGATTTGGATACCAGGCAAACAGGTCAAATCTAAGTTTAGCACTTTAGCTAAAAGGGGAGCAGATCATTTGTAAATTTAGTTAACTTGTCAATTATTTATATAAGATTACAAAGAAGCTTGCTGGTCACTCCAACCCCACCCCCACACACTTTTTGACCCGTACCGAAAATGACCTATTTCAACCTGAACCTATTACCCAACTTGTCCATCTTGCTATCTCTAGTAAAATAGTATTGTTTTTATATATTGCACTACAGTTACATACGACAAACATAATTAGTTTTGAGGGTATATGTCATGCAGGTGTTTGACAGACGAAAACAAGCTCATCGTAGGATTGGATAGGATTTCTTGCAGACAAAAACAAGCTTGCAATCTCTCTAAGATCATATAAAGGCTTTAATGTAGTCCCCGGATGGATGCATAGCTTTTCGATTTAAGATTGGGACTTGAGGATTTAGAATTGGGTGAGTGTATTTTGCATCTTGCCTAACAGTAGGTGTAATTTTGGTATAGAGAGAAAATCATAATTTGATGCAAATTTCCAGTTTGGTCTGATCTTGTGTGCAAAACATGGTCTATAAGTTTTACATTCCTTTGTTCATACTGCCTCTGATCCTTGATCATTGTTGTCTCCATATTTGTTACTCCAATTAGCAATCTCAAATTGCACATTTTGCCTTTTTGGGTTCACAAGAGAATCTGAATAGATGCCAACACTTATTGTTTTCTTAAAATATTTTATATATTAAGTTAAATTTTTTACTTGATATGTTCTCATGGCCATGAAAGAAAAAACTTTGGTTGACTCGTTCCTCTTTTACCGAATTCTTTTTTATCTAACTGGATTTCGAGCAAACAGAACCGAGATCAACTCAAGCAAATAATAGGAATTTGCCCTCTCTATTGAAGATGGAAACTAGAAAGGTTAAGATAATTGTTATAGAAAAAAAGAGCTTATAGCTTGTGACTTTTACATACCACTTAAGCATTAAGCACTGACTCACTGGGTTTACACCCTCTCTTCCTAACCTACAAACTAAAATAAAAGAAACTGATTTGAGGGTTTTAGACTTGTGCTAATCTCCCCTTCTACATTTCATGTTCATGGCTGAGCTTTCCATGATGACGAAATGTCTATCACGGCTTCATCAACCGTTAGGTAAACACCTTCCAACCCGAACGACTCTAACATGTTTGATTGGTGTAGCTTTTCCATCACACTCCCTCCTGGATTTGCCAACACCAACTGCATTCACATTACAAACTAACATATGTCAAATAAGGTACAAAAATATATTATCGTAAGAATATTATAATTATTTTACTCATAAGTAAATGGTTCGAAACTGACAACTACAAGTAAAACTAAAAGCTAACCTGAAGCGAACGCTTCTCTAGCATTTTCTTAAGCTCTTTCATCATTGCAAGACCACTTGTGTCAATGCTTGTAACAGCTGCAAAATATACCAAAAAAATGAATAACAATATCATGCAACCAAAGCATATGAACTACACATTCTACAATTCACAACTTACCAGTCATGTCAATTATTACACATTTCAAAGAACTGCCATTGTTGGCTGCTAACCACTCCTCCTCTTCCCTAATCCATCTCAATATCCTGCAACCAAAAACACATGTTTAGTGACCCGAGAAGCATTTGCATCTTGTACCTTCTGCATTACCGAGTTGTACACCGTACCTTTCTTGTAGATAAGTAGAGTTTGCAAAGTAGATAGGGGCCTCAACACCAAGTATTGCAAAATAAGGAACCCTTTTTGCCTCTCTGTATCTATTAATATTTTGGTAAATCTGAGTCCCTGGGATGTTTCCTAAAACACCTGTGTTTGGTCTTGTGACATGTAACAGAATCTTGAAAACCGAAACGCCAACCTATGGCAACCAAACAATTAACGTTAGACTACATCAATGGCACCAATGATACAAAAATGATCCGTCCTGTTATGTACGAAAGATTACCGCGATTGCAAGACCAATTGGGACTGAAATCATGAGCACACCAAGAAACGACGATATACAGGCTAGAAAATCAAGTTTATCAACCTTCCAAAGTCTGATAGCACTTTGGTAGTCGATTAGCCCGATCACAGCAGTTATGATAACTGCGGCCAATATCAGGTTTGGCGTGTAGTAAAAAAGAGGCATCAAGAACAGGAGTGTTACAAGCACCGTTGATGCCATTATGATGTTTGATACCACAGTTTTAGCCCCAGCGTTGGCGTTCACAGCAGATCGAGAAAACGAGCCTGCATAATTGTAGTTTATCACGTATAAGCTCGTTTATATATCGTGCAATTCGCCTTTTTTTTAAATAAAATCTTGTTACCTGTAGTTACATAGCAAGAGGAACAAGAACCAGCCATGTTCATAAGGCCAATGGCTATCATTTCTTTGTTACCATCAACTTGATAATCATTCAAAGCTGCAAATGTTCTTCCTACTGCAATCCCTTCCTGTGAGTTAAAATGCACACGATCAATATCGGACGCATTATAAACTTGTACAATACAACCTAACAATGCATGAAACTTACCGTGAGCGATAATATTCCGGTAATTATGCCGGTTTTGATAGCTACCCCTAGATATTGGCCATGAAAGTAAAGCATATTTGATGATGGTGGATTCAAGCCCTTTTCCAGATGACCAATCTGTTAAACAAATGTTTATTATGTTTCAAATTTTCATAATAATAAAACCTGAGGGGTTAAAGTTATTAAGAAAAAAGTTGCAGGGGTTTTGATGTAACTTACAGTTGCAATATCATGAAGCTTTGATTTGAAAAGGGTGACTAAAAGGGTAGAGAAGATGACTGATGCCAATGGAGCTGCTGCTGATACCCAGAAAAGCTTTGGTTTTCGCATGCCCTGCATTGATTAGTTGTACCTTACATGTAATAGTCACTAGTACAATAAATTTTACGTTAGAGTTAAATTTGATTTTGCTTTTTGAGGTTTGACAAAAGAATATTTTTTTTAAAAAATTAAAAACATATATTTACATCTAAAAATTTCATTAATTGTTGTAGTTTTAGTCTAAAAGTTTTATTAGTGGTTTTAAATTTTAATTTATTTAACCTTTAAATAGTAAAACTTTTAGGTTTAAATTAAAGCAAATGATTATTAGATTGAAACTATTAATTTTAAACTTTTAAAAGAAAATTATTATTTTTATCAAAATCATTAAGCAAATTCGAATTTAATTGTTTCCGTTATCATGGATTGGTTTATATACTCACAACATGTCTTGTAGCCAGTAAAAATGCCAAAAAGCAAAAGCCCATTACAATTGTTTGCCAAGACCACTGCACAAAAACAAAATAAGCTTAGGAAACACAAGTAACTTGATCAACCAATTTAAAATCCTATGCATATTATTGCCAACTTTTTTCATACCTCGTTTTTGTGCTCAATGGCGGACGATAAAACGGGGACTATTTGCATTTTGGAGGTGAAATGAATAATCCCGAGCAACCCTTTTAGTTGCTGCAACGATACAATAACTGCTGCTCCAGCCATAAAACCGACAAGGGTTGCTTTCGATAAAAAATCAATAACGAACCCTAATCTGTAAAACATTTAAAGTGAAAGTTTTATAGCAATTGCAGTCAAAATTTATCCACCGGTTATTGTTTCTTTCGCGTTGAATTTGACTTAAAAAGTAGGGGTGAAGTCAGAAATTTTCAACTCGAGTCACAATATACTTTTTATATTCACTTTAACTTTATGACACAACTTGAGAGTAAAAAACCAACAACTTTTTATACCTTTTTTATTTTTTATTTTTAACAGAAAACGGATCTCCCCAACCCCTTTAATTTAGCACCACCCATATACAAAAGGCCATATGAGTGGAATGTTTACTGTTTGAATTATTTCCCACTACTAATGAATTTTTAATTTTTATAGAAAGAGTGAAGTCAATAAAGGACAACAGGAAAATATTTATATAAGCAACACTTTGTTGGTAAATAAGTGCCACCTTTGTTAGTTCTCACTTCTCAGAGTATATTCCCTATTAAAGTCTTGTTCTCATTACATAAAGCTCTAGTAATGTTTTTCATCACTAAGGAACAAACCTTTACCATAATTAATTGGAAAAGAGTATCTTTGTAATAGATATTTAGTGGTTGTTTATCTATCTATTGTGTATTTAAATATAATGATAAGTTGTTTTGAAGGGTTATTTAAATTGTTTATTCAAACTATCGTTTTAGTAAGCACTAAAAATTGCTTATTTAAAATTATGTATTTAAACAACATTTATTATTATTTGAAACAAGTTTTTAACGCGTAAGTACTTTAAATTGGTTTAGTTTTTTTATTATCTTATACAACTTATTTATAACACGTAAAATGATGACATGACATGCATCATTTTAGTGTATACTTAAATATGCTTATATGCTAGAACTTTTTTTACTTTTTTTGGGCGATTATAACACAAAAACCTCCTAATAATCATATGATCAGTGACATATGATGATGTTTAAGTCGTATTTTGCGAGTAACTATAGAGCAAATCATACCTAAGAAGTCCTAAAGCTGCTTGAAAGACACCAGCAAAGAAAGTTGCAGTAAAAGCCAACTTCAAGTAAAGAGTTGGATCTTCGTCGTATGGAACCGCTTCGGTTAGCATTGTCCCCATAACTAACGAGGCTATTGACACAGGACCCACCGCTAGATGTTTAGAACTCCCGAGCACAGAGTAGATCAATGGTGGCACAAAGCTAGAATCTGGTCATTTTTCATACAAAGGATATATCGGTTAAGAGTTAATTTTGTTCTATAAATTAGTTAAACCACAACTTTTACTCTTTATAAAGTTATAATAATAGGGAATAAGAAAGCATTTCATCATATACCAATTTTAAATAGATTGCTCCAAGATACATGCATATAAGCATTTACATAGCTTTGTATGTATCATAGTTAAAACTATAGAAACAAATGTTTAAACGGTTCGTTTGATTATTCGTTTGAAATTGTTTTAGTATTATCGACTATATATGTTATATATAATCTAGAGATCATAGATGAGAGGAAACTCACATAGCCCGATTATAGGTGGCAAATTTGCAAGTTTTGCATAGCTAATTCCCTGCAAATCAAATTGAACATATTCAAATAAATTCAAAACCATATGGTTTAGAAACCTAAAACTTATAATCTAGCAGTATCAAGACGTATAATAAATATATCCACTAATGATTATGAGTTATAGTACCACAGTGGTGAACATAACTGTAGATTTAGAAACAGTTTTAAAAAACGTGTGAACTAACCGTTTTAAAACAATAATAATAATTTTCTAAAATAATAATAATAATTTAAAAAGGGAAAAAATTTACGAACCCCTCAAATCATAAAATTATCTCTCCCATATAGTATGAATATAACTGTATGTAAGAGAGCGATGAAGTAATGCCTCTTTTTCACTCTCTCCCACACAGTATGTAACATGTGAGAGAGCGATGAAGACGTAAATACAGTATTTTTGTTGCTCTCTCCCACACAGTATCAAACTGTGTGTGAAAGAGTGAGAAAGATGATGATTTAAAGATTGTGTACCTGCGGGATCGCCAAACTAGCAATGGTGAGGCCCGAAACAACATCAGCTCGAAGCAACGAAACGCTATAATTGGGCGCCCATTCGAAGATCGGGAAGAAGAATTGAAGCGCGAGAACGAGTTTTCTCACATGCGATTGGTTCTTAAACCCATGGAGCGGATCATCAGGGAAGAAAACCTCCGACAACCGGTGCCGGAGTTTCTGCAAAGTGCTCGTCTTAGGCGGCAAACACACATTATGCACCGTCAATGACGCCATTGTTTCGCCGGAGACTGTAATAGTCACCGGAGCAGTGGCCGTGGGTACTTGATTGTCATGACCTGAACCCGAATAGTGATCCACCCGGTTAGAATTTATACCCATGAGATGTGTGTGTATGAAGGTGGTGGGGTGGGGGTGGGGGTGTGAGGGTGGTTGGTGGTAATTTTGGAATGAAGGGGTTTGGGTTTATATAGGGTTATAGAGGAGGGGTAGAATTGGGAATTTGTTGGGGAGGTTAGGGGTAGTTTGGGAAGTTGAAGATGCACTCATTTTGATACTCTGCAAAATGGAAGGCACCACCTGGATAGTTTTAGTCCCTCCAATTTTTATTTGAAAAGTTATTAACATTATTTTTATATACGCACGGGATATCTTGTTGGTATGATGTATTTTTATTTAGGGGTCTGTTATAGATACACCTAGAGTGATATCTAACGCCCTCGATACAGCCCGTAAGAGCCTTCACGGGTCGTATTGGTGTGTAAATATCAAATCAGTCAATTCATGATTTTTTACGGCCCGTATTGTCCATTACGGCCCGTAGTTTCATATTTTTTATGGCCCGTATTGTCCATTACGGCCCGTAATGACAGGGCCGTAATGAGCCTTATGACCGTAAGTAAAATTCTGAAATTTTTTTATTTTTTGATATTTTTAACATTTTTCATTCATTTATGATTTATTAATTAATAATATTTTTTGGGTATATTTTTCACTTTTATAAAACACTTATTTATAAGTTATATAAATAAATGTTTTAGTTGGAGTATTCACATTCCGTTCTCTATAAATTTATGAGTGTAGTCTTTAATTATATAAAATGTTTGTAAGTGAATTATAAAAAAAAACATTAGTAATTTGTGTTATTAAAACATCATTCTTCCTCTTTTTCTCTATATATATATATATGTGTGTGTGTGTGTGTAGAGAGAGAAAAAAAAAGAATATACCAATAACCAATATATGTATTTATAATATATTCATATAAAGAAAAATAAAATATCTCAATAACCAATACGGACATATTATATTTTAAAATTAATTAGGCTATAAAATACCCCAATAATAATTTTAAGTTTAATTTTTTTACTTTTATATATACCTTTAAAGTAAATTCAAATTCTTTATCTTTATTATTTTTTTTTTTGCTTTTATAAAATACTTATTTACAAATTTTATAAATTAATTTATATTAAACTAAAAAGTACTATAACCTAATTAATTTTAAAATATTAAAAAACATTTATTGAAAAAAATAAAATTTTAAAGCAAAAAATTAAAAAGATAGGAAATTTTACTTACAGTCATAAGCTTTGTTACGGCCCCGTAAATTAAAGTCACATCAATACCGGCCGTAACATTTTATAAATTCACGATTTGGTATTTTGCAAACCAATACGGCCCGTAAGGGTCTTTACGGGCAGTGAAAAAAATTCAAAGGGTGTCCGCATAACACCTGACAGGGTGTTCGTATATCGGAGCCCTTTTATTTATTTTGGCTTAAAAGATTGAGTGTTTAAATTTTATAAAAAAAATATAGATGATTAATAGAAGTAGATTAGGTTATAAGAAAACAGTTAAAATGATAACATGTTTTGCTTCTATGCTACAAATCTAAGTGTTCAAATCTTGTAAATAACGTATTTAAAGCTATTCTAAAAGTGAAGAGAAAAAGGAAAAAAATAAGTAATTTGACGAATAAAATACGATTGAAAGTTGAAAATTTTTATTTTTCTTAATTAGATAGCTAAGCCTAAGCTGGTGGGACGTTGCTTTTATAACATATCTTGTTATATTTTGTAATGATATGATCAAATAATATAGTAATATAGTCTTTAGTTCTTATTTGCAACATTTTTGTTTAAGTCTAAATAGGGCTTACAAATTAAAGGGCATGTACCTTAATTAAGGTATTGAAATGACGTTTTTTCGTGATTGAAAGTTCAAATCATATTATGAATAAAATGATGTAAATCTAAAAGTTAAATTAATGGGGGTGTAAGTTCTCTGTTCAAAAAAAAATAAAATAAAATAAAAAAATACGACTAGAAAGTAAATCGACGTTAATTAATCATTTTAAAATCATTAGATGAAATGATGTCAAATCAAATATCTTGTTATGTTCTAATGATACGCGTTGACTTATTATAAGTTTAAATGCCTAATTATAAAAGTGAACATTTGATTGTAAGTGAGAGATCTTTGTTGGAATTATAATAGCAAATCAACAAAAGCAAAATTAAAGGTTTAACATATCATCTAATTATTTAATTGAAGATGTCTTGAGTTTGAGTTTTGTTTAAAGCAAAAATGTTTTGGGTTAAGTGAGGAGGTTTCTTGTGAGTTTCCTTCTAAAGGTGTTGTGGGTGCGGTCCTTTCGGGAAAACGGATCGGTAAACCCGATTAAAATAACACATATCTTCTGAAGTAGCGTCGTATATTTACCGTTATAAAGAGTAATAAAATTTCTTTGGGATTTCACTAAAGTTATCTACATGTTTTTTTAACTAGAAAATCATTCAAATTTTAAAATTGTTTGTGTTGTAAAACTTCTTATACACGTTATCTACATTGAACAAATATAGAACTTGATTATTATTTATTAGTTATTTTTGTCAGAAGTAAGAGTTAATTATAACGAAACAATCATTAAAAATTAACCGTATTTGATAATTTTTCATTACCTTTCTAAATTTAAACAATTTTGAAAACTTCACAACAATGATCGGTTATATTAAAACTTAAATTGTAATAGTTAAACAACATCTACTTAAACTTTTGTTACTATTGAAATATACTTTAAAAATTCTAAATGATAGGGAAAAAATGGTAACCGTCGAGTGTATGCTATTATGATGTAAGTTTGTAGTTTGTAAGCCAATAATGTGCCCGTGGCAGTAGATTTAAGTCAACTAAGCTATTTGTACCAGCCAAATATTTCACTTAGAAGTCGTTTGACAACTTTTAAATAGGTAAGTATTGAATCATTAAAAGGTCAGAACCATTAAATAATAAACCAGTAAAAAGTCTGAATCCTTAAGAGCTAGTCTATTGTTTAACTATTCAGGGACAAATGTCTGACCAATTTAGATAAGAGGTCTTAACTATTCAAATTTGGTATAATGCTTAATTATTCAAAGACAAAAGTGTTGAATCATTCAGACATCTGCTAATGAAGCAAACACTCTGAATCATTAAGTGCTGAACCATTCAGACATCTGAACCATTAATAGGCTGAAACAAACAACCCCTTAATTTAAATATAATAAATCAACCACATTAAAAGAAAAAAAAAAAACCTTTTATGTAGGGTTCATATTTGTATTACGGGTATGTTACATATAATTTTGATTTTATATTTTAAGAAACAAGTATTAAGATTAATTGATTACGAGTTCGTTATACATATATTACGTGTGTAGTACACCCCTTATTAGCATGAGCATGGTTGCTACCTCATGCACCGAACAAAGTGTTTTAAAATAATTGATTTAATATTATTTTTGCTTTGAACAAATTATGTTTTATACACATCTCAATAATATATGTATAAGAAAAGGTAAACACACCATTAAAACACAAAAATATGCAATCACCTAAATCTAGGTGAACATTGTTGGATTGTTGGTGATTTTAGTGTTAACAGGGCTGGCCCTGAAAATTTTAGTGCTCTGGACGAGCTGGAAAAATTTAACCCTAACAAATCGAATTATATAAATTAATTTTTTTGAACAAAAACAAACGTTTTAGAAATAGAGATAACAAAATCATAGTATTACAATGACATAGAGTAATAGTTCACTGATAACTCGTGAGGTTTAGGTATTACAATAAACATAATAAAATCATCTATTTTTTGTGCTACTCAATTGACCATCTAAACAATTAAACAAATAATAATGAACCACAACCCATGAGATTTAAATATTTTGTTTTCTAAAAAAGAGGCTTTTAATTGAGTAATTTGATTAATAAAATGGTACTAAAAAATTAAATTGGGTTTAAAATGTAATTGGGTTAAGTTTTTGATTGTATTATAATTTATAACTATTTTTTTTATAAATATATATATAATATAAAAAACAAATTTAAAAAATTTTGTGCCCCCTGA
Organism: Flaveria robusta; assembly: GCA_025506415.1. Classification (NCBI taxonomy): domain Eukaryota; kingdom Viridiplantae; phylum Streptophyta; class Magnoliopsida; order Asterales; family Asteraceae; genus Flaveria; species Flaveria robusta. The sequence goes on along the minus strand of CM046459.1, from coordinate 17,685,339 downwards.
GCGAGTGGGCCCTGGACGGATGTCCATCTCACCCCTCCTCAGGGCCGGCACTGAGTGTCAACATTCTATTTTAAGAAATTAAGATTAACTTGGTGATAAATGAAAAATTATAATTAATATCAAACAAGCGGATAAAAATAGAGCGCACATGTTTGATGATATTATGATTACAAGGTAGTAGCTAAAGATCGAAAGTTAAATTGAAAGTTGATAGCAACATTGGTACCTCAATAGCAACTTTGTACATCTGTAGTAACTTTTGACTTCATTAGCAACTGATGGTCAGTATCAGTTTATGATAGTTATTACTGATGGTTCATTCTTATGTAACCGTTGATTGTTTTTACTGATGTAATTGTTGATGGCTCCTATCGATGTCACTCTTGATGGTTTATATCGGTGTACTATTGACGGTTTACCGATGTAACTACCATCAGTTGCAAGTTGTAAATACTAACCACTTAAGTGTCACTTAAAAGTTGCAATGGTTCATTCAATTATAATGATGACTTAACCTATATATAAAGGATTCATCTGGTCAATTTCTAGGCATCGAATTCATACGGATTTTGGTTAATTTTTAACCATAATTCTATATTTGTTCTTCAAATCTTTTGTCTTATACTCTTATCCAAAAAACCTTAAAAATACTATCAAAATAACTACAATATGTCAAAAAACTTTAGATTAAACTCCAAAGCCTACAAATACATAACGGTAACGCACAAACACACACATCAGTGTAATGATATCTTCACAAGACGTATTTGAGGTTAAAAACGTATATAATCAATGACCCGCTTGAGGTCTTTTTCGGAATCTACTTGTGTATTATTCTTTGTTATGCTAAAGAATTACAGGATTAAAAACATGTCAAGCCACGGATTTAGATTGATGTAGGATAAAAAAAGGACACGAAACATACCACAAGGAAATCACTTGAAAATCAAGCATGTCTTGTATCCTTAAACAGAAAATTATATATCCCTAAAAAGTAGGTAAAGATTTGATCAAATGTAAGATTATTTTAAGTTTTAGATATTTTCGAGCTTTAAAATATCATTTAAAAGTTTTAAGATCTTTAAAAACAAGTTTAACGTACATTGTTCCCAACTGCCTCATCACAACACCCCCATAGCATCTACAGAACACTAATTGATTATTTGATTTTTATTTTCTTTAAAACAAAAGCCGATCATCTTTTGGGGTTTCATGACAAACACATAGATTCTTTCTTACATTAAAGCTAACATCAATTAGCTTTAAACAAAATTCAAAAAGACACAAGAAAATGAAGGGTGATCGTAGTAAGTGGAGAAGGAATCACATATGGAAGATAGTCAAATAAGCTTTTATAGACGTTAAAATATCGATGATTCTTATAGTTCCACACGACATGAGGAGTCATTTTGTGGTGAAAATCAAAAGAGTATATTTCCTTCTTGTCGGTCTGATTTTATAGCAAGGCGACTAGACGGATGTGGCGATTGGTAGTTATGATGGCGATTGGTGAAATTGATGTGACCATTTGTTTGAATTAGCATGTATAATGACACTTTCTGAAAAAAGAAACCCTTCCACCATCAACCAATCACATTTTCTTTATACAGAATTGATAAATTCAACATGAAAAGTTTACTCGATTACCAGTTACCACTAGTTATTTATGTGGCTAATACGTGTTCTATGAGATTCATGTTTGTCTTTGCATTACACAATTGTACATAAAAAGACCACGTTTGTACTAGTAATCAAGCTTTATGTTGTCGTGGCCTTTGGTATCCACATCATGACTCCTTTGACTAGTGTAACTAGACTATCCATTTCGTATAAATATCGTAAAATGTTCGAAAGTAACAATATGATTATAAATTTTGATAAATTATGTTGTACCTAATTATGTGATACGAGGTTGCAAATCTTTTATATATCTTTGTGTTCAATCATCGAACGTGATATTGAACAAGTTAGAAAACCAATAATCCAATTGTGAAATAGTAACATTTTATAACCCTAGGGTTGCTACATTACTGGTGAGTGCTATCAATTATATTTTTATGTCTCCATGAATGCCTTGATGTCAAATCAAAATCACACAAAATGTGGTTAAAAGATTTTGGGTATATTTATTGGTAAAATGTTCAACTAAAGTTTGAGATAAAATGATTAAAGCTTCAAAACACATTGAAAATAAACACAAAAGAAAGTGGACATTCGTGATGTTAGCTAGCTTTACCTATAATTATATTCAATAATGGATATGGATGAAGTCGAAATCAAAGTCATATCATGGCAGTCACTTCATGTTAGTTATTTGATAATACCCTTGACCCGCCTTTGGTTTTCTACGCGATTTCTAGCACGAGTCTTCTCCCTACATCATGGAGAGTTATGGTTTCTTAGAAAGGATCCAATTATTCAACATCATGACAACAAAAGTATTGTATTTAAACGCGTTATAAATTATAATCTATTATATTAAACAATAAAAAACCAAATAGAACTAGAAAAAAAAACATATTGTGTATTTATTATTTAAAGTTAGCTTGATATTATAATGAGGAATTTGAGAGCTTCTAAAAAATGCTATCTATATAAAATTTTTGATACAGAAACAAAAAGATATAACAATGTGCAAATTTAAGTTTCAGGTCACATATCTCCGTCTCATTACTTTTCTCAAATGTTTCAAGTTTCGGATTTGATCATCAAATTCTTGATCGTTTGTCATTTCTAATCACATTGGAGGTGTCCAATTTGGCAAAAGGAATTAAATAAATAAAAAAACTATGTCCTGACTTTTAAAAGATAAAGATTAACCTTTGGGCCTGGTCTTAGAAAGCCCAACTAGGAATAGTGGGTAAGTGGGTATGGCCTATTATGAAACTGAGACGAACTCACGTAGTGTTTTCTTTAAGTTTTAAATGGAGGTTTACTATTAATTTATATTTATTATTATTATTATCATCCATTGAAATACAACGTTTCCTTCCATACATCCGCGTCCTCTCCAATCACTCACCAATCACCATGCCTATTTTGACTTTTTGGTCAATTTTATCCGTCTTTTTTACCAAAAACGTCAACGCAAGTCAAAACTAATCGTTTCTTTACACGGCCAAAGAATATTGTATGTCCGGCCATCCGAGTAAATCTATCGACGAAAAGCCACCCACGTCCACGAAAGGCCATCCAGCCCACTTTTTTTATTCCAGGAGAAACTCACCACCCAAAGTCTTAGTGTAATAAAACTTTTAGCATGCTTAAAACATATTGTATAAAATGAAGCTCGAACCCAAAATTTTATATTGAAAAATTATGAAACTTAACCCTAGGAGCGTTAATGGCACATTTCTATCTTGTAAAATAACAATAGTTTTACTTTTGTCTATTATCGTCTATCACTAGAAATGAACGGTTGAACACACATACTTCTTAAATGATCGCATCCGCACTTTACAATATTGAACCCATAATTTTTTATTCATGAATCTTTATCTTTATCTATATCTTTATATACTTTAATAAAAGAGTAATTTGGGGTGACATGTAGCAGCACCACATTCTTTCTAATCAAAATTTTCCCGCTTCTCTCTCATATTAAATAATTACCTTAATTACCGATAATATTATTTAATTTTTTAGAATAAAAATAGTTTTTTTAATAAATTTAGAAAAAGATCTTATTAATGTTATTTATAAAAAATAATTTTTATAAAACATCAAACTTTTAAAAGTTAGTATTTTTAAAAAGTAAATTTTTTATAAACAAAAAATAATTAAAATTGAAAATTATAATAAGAAAATTTTTAAAAATAATATTTTTTTAATGCGGTTTGTTTTGAAACAAAATATTTATTTCTTTTTGAAAAAAGAATTTAAAACAAAAGTTTTAAAAGTTTATATAATTGTTTTATTACATATTGTTCTTGCTCATACATAATTTCAATTATATTTTATCGTAAAATATCGTTTTATACTTAATAAAATTTTATTATATTTAATATTTTATTTGTTCAACCCGTGTAACACCATTATACTATTAGAATGTTTTTACGTGAAATGAGTTAATAGTTATCATTTAACTTGCTTTATTTAACATATAAAGCAAATAAATTTAAAATACTTGTTTTAACATTCTTTATGGTTTCGTTACAGAAAAAAAAAATAACACACTGCTAAAAAAAAATAAGCAAATAAAAGAAAAATTACACTACATAACATACGAGTATGTTATAAAATCGTTTTAATTTGAAGGGACTCTTTTTATGGCTCGAAAAGTTATAAAGAACAATTAGCTTTTGCTAAAAGATAACGGATTATGTTTTGTATTTCAATTTGAATATCATAGTACATATAAATTTATTATTCAATAACATGTATTTTATGATACCAAGATGTTGAAAATAATATCACACATATAATAAACATTCAAATCGTGTTATAAACAAATAATAGGCTTGTGTTATCTCTATTTTCATACTATACCTTTTAATATATTTTGGGATCGTGCTGTTGACTTTTAAGGTAGTGCAGTCCTTGTGTACAGTTGACCTCCACTTTCTTAAACTCACTCGAAGACTACCACATTTGTTGTACTAGATTGAAAGTCGGCAAACATCAATCTTATAAAACTTCTAACCAACCCCACAATCATTTCCTAGTCCCCTCTAAAAAGATATAACTAATATCTTATTTTAATATTGTATTTCACTTTACATTTTGCATAAGAACGTAAAGTTAGACCAAGTAGATTTTTTTCAAAAGTATGTTATGTAATTCAAAAGTATTGATAAAAAGGAATGACACCGGACTCATTAACTGGCTTGTGCCACTCTCTTATCAGAATACAGAAAGTTACATCAGACAACGTGGCTCACGGGGCCATCTAGAGAAAGTGTGATATTCAGACTACTATATATGGCCAATGTCACTTTACACTCGTACCCCATCTTGGTCTAGGCTCTTGATCAACGCCATGAGTTGTGTCCCGAAGGTGTTTACCTAAGGATGATCAAACCTATCTCTCCATTGGATAAGCCCAAGATGCGTACTGCTAGGCCATCTTGAAGTGATTATTCATAAGTGTTAATAACGTTCGGCTTTTCTTACTGTGAAAACATCTTCTTTAGAAACAAGTGATACTATTTTAGAATAATTTTATTAAAATATGCCTGTATCCAAAATAAAGTACATCTACTCTAATAATCTATGTTTTTAGTAAAGGGCCTTTTCAATAAGGCTCGCGCTAGGTGCTCACGTTTTTTGGCTTCTCTAAAATAGCTGATTTTTCAGTTGGTAAAGACCCGCCCCACGCGTGGGTAAAATACATATGATAAAACAACTGATTTAAAAGAAAATAGTTCTAAGTTTAATTAGAGTCATTCATATGATATTGATATGGTGATTATAAATCGAAGAGATTATTTGATTGCTTATTTGAGTATACAAATGTTTAATAAATAAAAGTTTAGAGTTTAGATTATAGGAAATAATTATTTTATTTATGGTTTACTTTTTAAGATTTAATTATTAACCACAAACTCACAACCAAAAGAAATCGTTATCACGGTAGGTGTGACATACAAGACCACCCCACCCACAAAAGCAAAAACAATTGAACGGTCTTTGTATTTTAAGTGTTCAAAAGATGTATATTGCTTTATTCCCCACACAAATCAAATATGATATAAATTTTGGTGTCTTTGTGTTCAAACATCACAGGCTATTTGCTGTCAACATTCTATACCATCAACTCAACTACTAATTCGGTCAAATAAGATTCACATAGTTTAGAGTTTAAACTTTTAACTCTTCACTTTGGTTTAAATATATGAAACTCGACCCTACAATAAATTCATTACAAATGTGTTTCTCATGATATATGCATGTTTTATATGTGTTTTTCTTACCTCAAAACTCGTTGCTCCTTTGTAGGAAAAAAAAAGTAATCACGTGTCTATCATACAAGGTCATTTATGTCTTTTAAGCAGTTCACTCTAATTTTAGCAAACATTGTTTTTCAGTCTTTCTTTATCCTTGTTTCTATATTGTATCTTTTGTAGTTGGCACAAAAATGGTGATATATTCATGTGCTTTACATGTATTAGTTTATGTATCATGGACATCTAGAAATTTTGGTCACGATTTTTATGCTAGTGATATATAGGTAAATAAATAATTTGACCTAATTTAGGTTAGAATTTTGTTCTGAGGTCTAGTTACGGGTGCGTAGAGTTTAAGATCGAACTTGCAACCTAAATATTGGTTTCTTGAACCAAACGTAAAACCAGAGATGATTTGTTAGTCTCTTTCTTATCATGATTTTAATCCAAAAGTTTTAAATTTGTCAGAAAATATTAGTTTTCAGGTAACAAAATCTAAAAATAAAGTCAAAATGATTTTCAAATATTTATGTGTTAGCAAATTTCTTCATGTTATTTGTATAGCTTGTAAGTGTTTGATGTATAAAAGTTAAATGCTAAAATCTTTATTAAAAATTGATGTTGGTGATGATGATGATAGTTGACAATTGCGATGTCTCTCTCTTTTATAAGGCGTCGAGAAGAAGTACAACTGGAGAAAGTGAAAGAATAGTGGAAAAATAAGCCTAAGTTCTGCTGCGTGAGGTTTTAATAGAAGACGATGAGATGCGATCCAATAAGAGAGAATAATTGTAGGCACCTACTTGATGAAATTAAAGATATATATAATTGCTTTTGATAGTTATAAATGTTAAATTTTGAATGGAATTCATACAACCCACAATTGAAAAAAACTAATTTCTTGCCATTCAAGTTGTGTGTATCTTTTTATGATGCTGATACATTTGTCAGCTTCATAATATGTTATGATGATGCAATGAAAAGACGTACATGTAATCACGATATCCTAACTGCTTGATATGTTCAACGACACCTAAATGTAAGTTGCTTATGCAAATGGAGTGGTGTGTGAGACTCGGTCCACCAAGATCGTAGACTAGTCAACTAGTCAATCGTGTCGCTTGTTTGCCCATATAGGAGGATCCACCACGCATCATTACCCGCCCCCAACATCATAATTGTTTTGTTTAAGTCTTTTCTCATGTTTTGTTAAAGTCTTTCTCGTGATCCCATGATTATTAGATACTGCTTTGTTCATGCATGTTTTGTTTTATTATGTGTTTAGTTGTGTTTAAAAGATAGGGACCTTAGAGATCGTGGATAGTTACTATCACATTGTTTTTTTTCATAAAATTCTATTATATTTTTCATTACAAACAAATGTACGCAAGAGCCAATGGGGAGACAATTACATGATCCTATACCTTTGCGTAACTTATTACCTGTGAGCTAGCACTATTAAGTGGTCATCTAGGATCGATGGTGTTCTCAGTCATTAGTGGTGCCACTATTACAGGATATGAAATCATGGATGTGTTGCCCTACATAAAATATGGGCGATTGATTTTTTTTTTTTTCGAACAAGCTGTTGTAATCTCTACTATATGTTTTTTTTGAACTAGTTGTAATCACTACTATATGTTATTTCCTTTCTTGATTGATGTTGCTTGCAACAACAAATATGAAGTTTTCAAATAGGTTTGAACGGATATTTATAAACGAATACCTTCATGTTCACAATATAGTATATAGTAAAAATGAATTACGGTCTTCATCGTCATACATAATGACAAACATCTATATATTATCAAGCAAGGTACCTCAATATACACAAACACAGAATAATCACATTTGGAGTGTGATCTAGCAAATTTGAATTTATTATGGCTTGTATTGGTTTGTATGTCTTAATGAAAATAGATATACTACACTACACTATTATTATCTTAGTGGTAATCTCTATAACCGGAGTTATATGAAGGAACACAATGCTTGCTCGTTTTACTAAAAGCCTAAGTATCCTCTTTTGACACACACATTGGATGTATTATGTTCGTTGACATCTCCAATTCATAACCTTTGTTTACCTTCAAAGTATTCATCCACTTTATGACGCGACAGTTCAAAAAAATACGTTCTTGTAAAATTATACGTTAGTAAAACTTTATCTATTAGAAGTGTAGAATAACGACAAACCTAAAAAAAGACTATAATTTTTTTCTCATGTTCAATCGTTGCGATTTGTATTATTCTCAAACAATAATTTCTATACCTTTTAGAATAATACATCATAATTTATATCGTATTAGATTTAAAAATCTCATTCGTTATAAGACACGTCATTTAACGTGATTTGCATATCGGTGTACTAAAATAAACAAACACGCTTTCCTTATGCAACTTCAATTGCACCCTACTCTCCCCGTTCACAAAGGCGTTGTTACGCGATTCGATCTCCATTTCAATCTATCTAGCTTAACAAATACGCTAAACGCTCAATTCGGACCTCGATTCGGTGCCCCTTGCTTTCTATTCGGGTCATCCGATCGGATCTCTCACTCAACCTTAGGGTTGTCATATCAATCATCGATTTCTCGATCAAATTGCTTAATTTAGTCTTCCAACAATGGTGAGCTCAAAATTCTACTTAATCCGCTTCTTATTTTGATTTGCTTACGTTTAATCTGATTCCATTTGATTGATCGTTGATCAATCGCATTATTATTGTTGTTTAGATGGTGCGCGTTTGTGATTTGTTTGAGTTTTTTTAACGAACTACTGTGATCTGGTGTGCTAACTGAAACTTCGTTTTTGTTGTCTGTTTTTCAATCTGTTTCAGCCTCTCAGACTCGAGATCAAGGTACTGTTGTTGTTCAAATTGAATTGACTCATTGTTGTTTTGATGTTAAGTAAAGACGTAAGTTTGCTAGTTGTGCTAATTATGAGTGTTTTTGGCAGAGGAAACTTGCTCAAAGATCAGAAAGAGTAAAATCCGTGGATCTGCATCCTACAGAACCATGGTACATATCATCTTACTCATTGTAACTGAATTCATATTGGTGACTGGTGTGTTAATTTGATATACATTGGTAGGCAATGATTTGTAGTTTCTATTTTGCTTATGGTAGCTAAATTCTGTAGTGCCATAAGCTACAGGGAAAATAACTGGTGAGCAACTCATGTATTGATTGCAATGGTTCTTTTGTTTTTTGCAGGATCTTAGCAAGTTTGTATTCAGGGACAGTCTGCATTTGGAATTACCAGACTCAGGTATGATATTAGTTTAGCTAGTGTAAGGAACTATGATTTCTCATAGAATTGACAGATATTTCATTTATGGGACACAGTTGTCACCTTTAAAGTAAACATACATGCATCTCTCCTTGATGCATTTTTTTATTGGAGCATAACGGCATAAGGATTCAACAGAAAGAGAGTTGAAATTAGGTTATCTTTTTATATAGAAAACTAATCTATTCCTGTTATGAAGGGAGTTATTTCCTTTGTGTTGTATAGGAATGTGGTTACTGTTAAGGAATTTTTATAGGCACACAGTCAGATTGTTGGCAATAAAACATAACTGCACAAAACATATCAATTTTGTTGCGTTTCTAATGTCATTTTAAATTGATTTATAAACGCTTGATAAACCGTAAGTAACTGTCATCCAACTTCAGGCAGCCTTAATTTGTGTGATGAAGTAGCTAATGCCATCAGCTATATACGAGGTACAAGATAACATAATTTTTAGTGTAGTTTTTGAAGAAGGAAGTAAACATTATATAAAGGGAACGATATCAAGCTTTTTACCTCATTGATTGATAAATAGACAACCATGTGATACAGATGTATCTGAAGGCAATAAGCAATCAAACAGTAACTTAGAATTTTTCATCAATTTGACGTAGTCATGAGTGTCTTAAGTGTCATATCACATTTTAAGGAGTGCTATCACCTTGCTCCAAAATTTGGTCTAGCGCCTTAATATGTTACATCCTTTCAGTTGGCATATCACATGCATAACATTGGCGCCTCGTTTGCAATAGTGATTTAGCTTATTGTTACTATCAAATTTGGAAAATGTGGAAACGAATCAGATTTTCAGAAAATAATAAACTGGTGTAGAGAAGTGCTGAAGAGTGCAGATTATGTCTGTCCTTGTTACTGGCTAAATTTGAACATGTACTTGTAATTCAACTCTTATTTATATATGCCATGAGCATCAATTATCATTTGTATGGAAACATATGGGAGCAGACTTGCTTTTGTGTCCTGCTTTCCTATTCCAGTTTATGCCATTTTACTTCAGAGAAGTGCGGTTTAGTTACTGTCCCCTTAGTTTATGACCCACATCTTCAAGATTACATGGTATGAAGACCTCAGGAATGTTTTTTACCAATAAAAATCTATTATATATGTGTGTGTATTTACATATATTCATGTTTTAGAGCTAGCATGTTGCTTCTTTTTTGTTTTTAGAGATAAACACGTCAATTAACATTCTCTTTCACATTTACAGGTAGCACCTTTACATTCTTATGTTAGAATTCAAACAGTGAATGACATATGCTGTGTAACTTTTTATTGCAGGTTATGGTAAAATCCTTTGAGGTTACCGAGTTACCAGGTCTGCTATCAGAGCTTATTTTTTCTTAATGTGTTTAATAAATTTATTATACATGGTTTAGCCTGACGAGAAAATGGAAGTCTGTCTCTGATGCTTACACAACATCTGTGCAGTCAGATCAGCGAAGTTCATAGCACGCAAGCAGTGGGTTGTTGCCGGGGCAGATGATATGTTTATCCGGGTATACAATTACAATACCATGGATAAAGTCAAAGTATTCGAGGCACATACTGATTACATCCGGTGTGTGGCAGTCCACCCTACGCTACCATATGTATTGTCATCATCTGACGACATGCTTATAAAGCTTTGGGACTGGGAGAAAAGTTGGTTTTGCACTCAAATTTTTGAGGGTCATTCTCATTATGTCATGCAAGTGACATTTAATCCTAAAGATACCAACACTTTTGCAAGTGCATCACTTGATCGCACTATAAAGGTAAATTTACGGTCACAGAATCACTTACGGTTTGTTGGATTCTCTGGAATTCACAGGAATGTGTTGGAATTAGAAATCAAGTTCCACTATATGGAGTGTTTGGTTGACAGCAGGGAAGGAATTAGAAGTCAAATTTAATTTTATGGGGTGTTCGGTCGGCAAAAAGGAGGGAATTGGACACCCTTCACCCCACAGATTCCATCAAATGGAGGAACTTGAATTTCTTAGCAAAATGGCTATAATGTTTAAAGTTCCACAGGGACTTAGAATTTTGGTAAAAGTAGATCATCAATAATTAGCTGTTATTATTAGTATAATTATTTATTATAATATCTAATTATATAAACAAGTGTTTATTATAATTAGAAATTTGTTATAAATTTTTACCGGTAATAAATTTATGTTTTTGTCAGTTTTTATTATTTTTTCATATTGATTGATTATTATCGTTTCAATTCCAAAACTATATTCACGATTATTTGTATTATTGTCCATTCCATTCATTTCCACCAACATGCGTGAAAGATTTCAATTCCAGTTCCTTCATTTTCAAATTCTAGTTCCTCCAAATTACAATTCCTTCAAATTCTAATTCCATTAATGGATTCAACTCTTCTGAAAACATTCAACGAACCAAACGACCCCTTACTAGTAACCCACTGATCAGTTTAACATTCTACAAGATTGGTTTATGTATTCTCTTTCATATTTTTTAGATATGGAATCTTGGTTCACCTGATCCTAACTTCACACTGGATGCCCACCTCAAAGGAGTAAATTGTGTAGATTACTTTACTGGAGGCGATAAACCTTATCTTATTACTGGATCTGATGATCACACTGCTAAGGTCTGTGGCTTTTCACCTTTTCTACTTGCTATACCATAGATTTCTGCAATACACATCTTATGTTATAAACAAACTAAAACAGGTATGGGACTATCAAACTAAAGCTTGTGTCCAGACTCTAGAAGGTCATACACATAATGTTTCTGCTGCCTGCTTCCATCCTGAGCTTCCCATAATAATTACAGGTTCTGAGGATGGTACTGTGCGTATATGGCATTCAACCACATACAGGTACATTTTATACCTGACATTAAATTAGAAAACCAAAGTTTTATTTTATTTAAATTTTCTGTTAAGCGAGATTCTTTTCATTCATTTTGATGATGATGTTTTAGTTCTAGTTTTATTGTTGTAAACAGTAGAACATATTACCAACTCTTTAATTTGTGATTGCTTATTAGTCAAGGCTCTAAGCCATTAAAAAGTCATAACTTATAACATCAAAAGGAATGTAAACTTTTACATCTTCTTCGAGTTTATGTATCTTTTCATTATTTCAAGTTTCCTCGGCCTTTCTATTTTTGTGCAGACTTGAGAACACCTTGAACTATGGACTTGAAAGGGTTTGGTCTGTTGGATATATGAAAGGTTCACGGCGGTAAGTTTGTTTTGTGGTTATACAACTCATATCTTAGCACTTTTAATTTTTTTTAATTGCACTTTGGTACTGCTAGATTTGTCATTGTATGTTTTCAGATTCTTCTTGGTTACTTTATCATTCATATGACAAAACATTAAATTTCTGGCCCAAGTCCTTGAATTCTGTTAAATGTATTTTTTGGAGCAAGCGGTTTTGTTGGTGATCTAAGTATATTACAACGTTGCTGATAATACTTTTTGTTATCCTCAGAATATTGTTGATGCTTCTTCGTTTATCAGGATAATGCTTTTGCAATTCATTATTTTTTTTTGCAGGATCGTTATTGGATATGATGAAGGGACAATAATGGTAAAAATTGGACGAGAAGAGCCTGTAGCTAGCATGGACAATAGTGGAAAAATTATATGGGCTAAGCATAATGAAATTCAGACAGTTAACATTAAGAGTGTGGGAGCTGATTATGAGGTTTGGGCCCATATACATCTTGTCTTGTTGAAGATGAAATAAAATAAAGAGATAATGTATATATTGGCCCAATACTAAAAAAAATTCAGTAAGGCCACCAATATACGAAAGCCATTTTAGATGCCACCCAGGTATTAATTTGGTTTCATATATGTCAATTACGGGAAAATACACTTTCCTACAAACATGTAAAATAAAGGACCCCAAAATTTCAAGCTGTAGTCACTTTTGGAGTTTAAAAATGACAAAAATACTCTGAAGCTTCTAAAATATGTTTTAAAAATCACCAACAGTTGACTTTTGAGTAGATTCAGGGTCATTTTTGTCGTTTCTACAGCTCTAGATGTGGTAAACGCGATAAAGTAAAGAGGGGGGGGGGGGGGGGGGGGGTTGTCATTATACGGTTCTTTGGCAAATTTTTTGCTGGAACCAGCATTAATGAAATCTGATTGATACTTGGGTGGCCTCTAAAATACTATTAAGAGTTAGGTGGAGTTGGTGAAAACTTTTGAATACTTGCGTGGTTTATGAACACTGCATTCCTAAAATATAAAATTGTTGTTTCTTCCTTCCCCTGTTTCTGCCAGGTGGATACTGCACATTTTTTCATTCCTTTATTTTCAGGTTTCTGACGGAGAGAGGCTACCTTTAGCAGTTAAGGAGCTAGGAACATGTGATCTCTACCCTCAGGTGAGTTGTGCTTGTTTTCTTATATACCTTAAAATTGAAAATAGATATAGACTCTAAAGGGCCATGTGTGCATCTCTTTATTGAGCTATCTTTGTGGTTGTGCTTGTATGAGGATGAGTTAAATTTCTAATTTTCGTAACTGTAATGGGAGGTTATGTGATTTTGACTAGTTTTTCATCATTTGTTAATTGATTTAGGTCATGCTAGTTGATTTTGACTAGATTCTCACCATTTGTATTTCTTCTCTGTGTTTTTTTTTTTTTTTTTTTTTTTTTTTTTTTTTGCAGAGTTTGAAGCACAACCCCAATGGGAGGTTTGTGGTTGTCTGCGGTGACGGTGAATACATCATATATACAGCTTTGGCATGGAGAAATAGATCCTTTGGTTCTGCATTGGAGATTGTTTGGTCATCTGATGGTGAATATGCTGTTAGGGAAAGTACATCCAAGATTAAGATTTTCAACAAATCTTTTCAGGTTTGTACACTTCCCATACCAATAGCAGTGTTTAATTAATCTAGATTCAAGTTTTATGTTTTGGATGCTTTTGTTAATCAGGAAAAGAAGAGTATCAGGCCCACATTTTCAGCTGAACGAATATTTGGAGGATCTTTACTGGCTATGTGCTCAAATGATTTTATATGTTTCTATGACTGGGCCGAATGTAGATTGATTCAACGGATTGATGTCAATGTCAAAGTAAACATTACCTACCTCTGTCTTCATTAGTTATGTCATACCAGGTTCAGTTAATGATCTGTGCCTTGATTTTTGTCCTTTCTTTCAGAATCTTTACTGGGCTGATAGTGGTGATCTGGTAGCAATTGCTAGTGATTCGTCATTCTATATACTGAAGTACAATGTAAGATCCTTATTTTTATTTTTTTAACAGCGTAAGATCCTTATATAAATATACCCTTTTGACTCTTGCAACATCAACTTATTTTTTTAATGGGCTTCTTTCCCTCATCGTTCTATAACTAAATTGAAATACCCCCATATTTGAGGCTGTTATACATCTAAAGTTTTAAATGTAAAAAAGTCAATGAATTAACTATAGGTGGATTGTCAAGACATATGCGAGTAGATTCGGCGTGTTTTTGTTATTGTACAAACTCTAGACATGACAAAAACTTTAAATCTTGTACTCTTTATCGTTTTACAATTTTCTGGAAAAACTTGCCGGTATCAAGGTAAACGAAATCAAATTGATACTTGGGTGGATTCTAAAGTTGTTTTAATACATGAATGGCCTTTATGAAAACTTTTGCATACTTGGGCGGCCTAAGTTGTTTCAAAAATTGGGTAATCTTATTGAAAACTTTTGAATAATTGGGTGGCCTCTAAAAGTTGTTTATTTTTGGGGTGGTCTTATTGAAAGCTTTAAAATGCCTGGGGGGCCTATGGTTATACAATACGCTTCTTTCGTGCACATTTGCACATTACAAATTGTGAGTAATGTAATTAATTTGATTATGTTGCAGCGAGATGTAGTGTCTGCCCATCTAGATGGTGGGAAAACTGTAGATGAGCAAGGTATTGAGGATTCATTTGAGCTTCTTTATGAAGTAAATGAAAGAGTTAGAACTGGATTATGGGTTGGGGACTGTTTTATTTACAATAATTCGTCATGGAGGCTAAATTATTGTGTGGGCGGTGAGGTAGGATTCATCGTTACTACTTGTGACAAAGCTGTGATTTACTAAGGTTTGTTTAATATTATAAATCATCACATGGTTTTATATATTTTTCAGGTAACCACCATGTTTCATTTGGATAGACCAATGTATCTTCTAGGATATTTAGCTAATCAGAGCAGAGTTTATCTCATTGACAAAGAATTTAAGTGAGTGTTATCGTTGCAGATACCCCTGAATCTAGCATATAACTATTAACCTTGTTTTCCTAATCATTTACGTATAGTGTCATTGGATACACCTTGCTTCTCACCTTGATCGAGTATAAGACACTTGTGATGCGTGGAGAACTTGAACGAGCTAGAGGACTTTTGCCATCAATTCCAAAGGAACATCATAACAGGTAAAAGTTTAATATCTTGTTCTACAATTTAGGAAAGGCGGGTTCGCAAACCCAACCTGGCCCAATTTGTTAACCGTGTCAAAAAAACTCAAACCCTAACCTAGACACTTCTATTAAATGGGTTAGCTATGTCAACTTTTTTCTTTCTTATAAATAGTTATTGATATAAAAAAGTACACAAAAGACAAAACAAACTAGTATAAGATCAAAAAACACAAAAGAAACTAACTTAAGATAAAAAAAAGACGAAGGAAACTAATTTAAGATGAATACACGTGCTTCTAGTGCCACATGTTTTAATATTTAACTTTTAGGTTTAATTTTATTTTTGAATTGAATGGGTTGGTCAGCTTAACTCAAGCCCGGCCTGTTTACAAACCAAACCAGTTTACCCCGAACCCTAATCCGCTTATTTTATGCTGGTTCTTTCTTGTTCTGTCGGGATGTGCCACCCTTCATCTACTGCTTAGAGGTCGTTATCCTGTGAATCTACAATGTGCTCTATTTCCTTATAATTTATATATTTTCTCCGCAATGTTATTTTCTAGGATACAAACACTGTATACATAGAAGGATCAATGCTCTTTTATAACATAATTCTTAATTTTAACAAGATTTATGGTTCCTTTTACAGTGTTGCTCGTTTTCTGGAATCACGAGGGATGATTGAAGAGGCCTTGGAAGTTTGTACGGATCCTGACTACAGATTTGAGCTAGCCATTCAACTTGGTAAACTAGAGATCGCAAAGGTGATAGCTCTCAACTCCTTACAAGCGCCATATACTTTATTTAGACTGCTTAACAAGAACTTCTGCAACTTGCACTTTTGTTATATGTTATGCAGGATATTGCACTATTAGCTCAAAGTGAGTCAAAATGGAAGCAATTGGGTGAGCTGGCTATGTCTACTGGAATGGTATTGTTTTTTTCTAATGTAAATTATATTCATCATTAAAGGCATCTAGGACAACCTTGCATTTGAGAATGGAACATACTTCTGGTCAAGGTGTAGTTTTGACTCTTAAGAATTTATAGCATCTCTAAAAGTTATATGAATACATAAAAACATAAGAACGCTAATTCAGTGGGTTAAAATTAAAATCTTGTTAGTTTTAGTGTAATGAGTAGTGGTACAGTAAATTTAGTGTAATTTGGCTATTACTATTAAGTATTAATCACACTAAGATAAGGTAGGTTTAGTGTAAATGTTGAATGGTTCTCTTTAACACAAATAGCTTAAAAAGTACATTCATTGTAGTATTGTACACATTGGAGACCCTCTTAGACCAAATAAATTGGTTCATTATGATCAAAACGATTTAAGCGTCATCTCTAACATGACCATCAACATTCATCCCGACATTTCTTATTAATCACACTAAGATGAGGTAGGTTTAATGTAAACGTTGAATGGTTCTCCTTAACACAAATAGCTTAAAAAATACGTTCATTGTAGTATTGTACACATAGGAGACTCTCTTAGACCAAATAAAATTCATCCTGATGTTTCTTATATTTATTCAATTTGTGACTGTTGATGACTATATCTTGCATGTTGCAGTTGGACATGGCTGAGGATTGTTTGAAGCATGCAAATGATTTGAGTGGTTTATTGCTACTTTATTCTTCTTTAGGAGATGCTGAAGAAATTGTGAAACTTGCCTCTCTTGCAAAAGAGAATGGAAAGAACAATGTTGCATTTGCCTGTCTTTTTATGTTGGGTAAATTGGAAGACTGCTTGCAGTTATTGGTTGACAGGTTAGTCCTTGCATTCCTGGGTATGTTTGTTTGTTTTAGGTTAGTCCTTACATTTCATACTTAGATCCAACAGCCATATAAAGTTGGCTATGATGGCAATTCTGAGGTTACTCTCTTTTACAGCAATAGGATTCCCGAGGCTGCTTTGATGGCACGATCTTACCTTCCAAGTAAAGTTTCAGAAATAGTGGCTCTTTGGAGAAAAGACCTTAGCAAGGTTAATGTACTTTCCACTCTATTATTTTCTCGTTTGTGCTTAATTAGAGGTGGCAAAATGGGTGGGTTGCGTGAGTTGGTAATGAATCTAAGTGGTTCAGATAATGGTAATTTTAGGTGTATCAAAATGGGTAGGGTTTTGTTTGGTTGACCTGGAAAACTTTTTGCCCAGAAAGTGATATCTTTTAACAATAGTGTTTAACATAATTACAATCCATTAGACCTGTTTCATATAAATTACAATCCATTAGACCTGTTTCATATATAGCTAATATTATTACTTTACTTGTTATACCCGTAGATAAAACATCGAATCATTCATAAGTAATTGGGTCAAAAGTGCCACCTCTGTGTTAAAATTTTTATTTACACATGGAAATAACTGCAGTTTTGTGGGGAAGTCATTTCAAATATTCTTCCCTTTTAAGGTACAGTATACTGTAATTCTGTAAAATGCTACAGACTGGGTTTATATTCTAATATATTGAATCTTACTTATGAGTCTGCTGGAGGATTTGTTTTTCATCTTTCAAGTATTGCTTTCATGATACTTTGGAGTACGTCCATTGGTGGTTATCATCATGTGGGGTTTACTTAGTTTTTTTTCCCAGTCTGTGGTATTGATATTAGTTAAAGTTTTATGAGTTTTATTTTCATTTTTTATTTCCAGTAAATATTTGCAATTTTACACTATGAAAATATATAATTCTGGGCCATGTCTGCAGGTTAACCAAAAGGCTGCAGAATCTTTAGCAGATCCTGATGAGTACTCAAATATGTTCGAAGACTGGCAAGTTGCACTAGAAGTTGAAGCAAGAGCTGCAGAAGCAAGGTTACAATGCATATCTTTGTTTCTATCAAAAGAGGAGATTTCAACCCATTTACATATGACTTTAGTCAGTCTGGATTGGGTTTTATCTCAAATAGGTCAAATGAAAAAAACATATCTAGAAGGGGAAAATGTCAAATCGCTCAAGTGCTTTGATACTCATCCAAATTGACGTTTTAATGCATGCAAAATCTCCTAAGTCAACTTCATCAAACAATTTGTTTTTGTGAGCATAATTAGCATTGATTATTTATATATATTTCTTAAGAATGGACATAACAATGTTCTGACAGGCCAACCCCTACCCATTTTGGCCCGCGTTAAAAATTTACCTGTTTTTTGACTCTGTAACTAACCCAGTTCACACGTCCATCTTGCCACCTTTAGTCAAATTTCCTGTTCTTTATTACTTTGCTCTAGTACAATGCACTACTTCATGTTGCTTCTTTTTCCTAGTTGAGAAAAAGTAGTGGCATAGCCTGAAATTGGACAAGAATTTTATAAATTACATTCCTTATAGTTCTTATGTACTGGTATTTAACTGTTTATCCTCTGGTTGCATAGTATGTTAACCATGATATTGCTACTCATGGCTTTAGCAGGGTTGCTGAACACTACTAGTGTTAAATGAATTCCTGAATAGATTGTGACATTAATAAATAAATTTTCTACAATGTCTTTAGATGTCATTACCCTCCAGCAGCAGAATATGTGAACCATGTTGATAGATCACATGTTACCCTAGTTGAAGCTTTCAAACACATGCAATTGGATGTTGAGGAACCACATGAAAACGGAGACTTGGATAATGAGGTACATTTTAGTCTTAATATTTGTGTTTCTCCTGAACTAAGGGATTTATAATAACGAGTTCTTGCTAAAGATTAGTTTTATGTATACCCTTCTAAAGTTCTAAACCTCAGGTCTTTTTATGATTTTATCCTGCTGAATATCATGCTTTCGTTCTCTTATTGATGTTTGCTTAGTGTTTGGATGGATTTTATTGGCACGTCATATCTATGTTATGACGATGTAGTTTAACCTTGTGATACCCACTCCAATGCCACATTCCACTTACGTTTATGTACATTTTAGAAGTGGAAGTCTGGTAATTTTATGTTTGGCCATAATAGGTTTCTTTAAAGTTGAATTTAGGGGTGACAAGATTCCTGGGTCGGATGAATCGGGTTACTAGTCTGGTTTTGTTGACTCATAACACTTATTGTCGTATTTATTATGTACTTTCTATAAAAAGGATATTGCCAATTATGGTTCCAAAAATGATTTTATTAAAAAAAAACTGATATTTTGAATAAGATGATTTAGGTTCTATGCTTTAATAAACACATCGGGAGATGATGTGAAATCAATGGTTGGATAGAAAATCAAAAAATTAAGAACAAATATACCTATTGCCAAATGGTTGGATAAAAAACCCAAAAATTATGTCTCATCGTTGTTTATTGACATAGGACATAGAACACAATGAAAACGAAGTGGAATTTGTTGATGGTCAAGAAGAAGTCAAAGAGGTAGATACTGCGAAGGATAATGATTCTTCAGATGGTGCTGTACTCGTCAATGGTCACGAGGCTGACGAAGAATGGGGTCCAGATAGTGCAGAAAAGCCGTCTACCTAAAATCAATTGATTGGGGCCATGTGAAATTTCTACTCTTATTGCTGGTAATTAATTGAAACTTTTCTTGTTTTGATTTTGCATTTCAATGTCATATTTGCTCCTGTTGAATATCTTTATTGGTAGCGCTCGCTTACATGCCACAGCCCAGGATTGTTTCAGTTCGTAGGGCTTGATTACCGTGTAAAATTACGCACGCAAAGTGTTATTTTAATATTACATCACAGGATTAGTGGCTGTAAGCAAGAGACGGTCACCAATGTCGTTACTTTTGTGTCAAATAGGGACACAATAATCTGAGTGTAATTTACATCCAATTTTTAGGGGTGCATACTAGAGGTATGTTAGAACCTTGAACTGATTAGATTGAATTACTGAAAATGGAAACAAATTTGGCCTGATTCAAGAATGGCAACTCTCCAAAATAAGAAAACAGTGTTAATCAAATCTGGATAAAAAAACAAAAGAAAAGAAACAGCCGTTGTGATACTTCTATCCTGCAGCTGCTCCAACGGAGTACCCGATTCAGATTGGGTTTGGGTTTGGGTTTGGGTCTGGGTTCGTGTCAATTTTGACCTATGTGCTTATGAATAGTCAATTTTGGGTTGTGTTTTATCTCAAACCCGTAAGGTCAAAAAGTTTAGTTTAAAGGGGATTGGGTTGAGTGCGTTGAACGTCTACTATTAATGCAAAATAACCTTCGAAATAATTTTTATCCTTATGATTTTGATTACTCTTG
Organism: Flaveria robusta; assembly: GCA_025506415.1. Taxonomy (NCBI): domain Eukaryota; kingdom Viridiplantae; phylum Streptophyta; class Magnoliopsida; order Asterales; family Asteraceae; genus Flaveria; species Flaveria robusta. The sequence continues at coordinate 17,664,566 of CM046459.1, read as the reverse complement.
TAATAATATCATTTAGTAATCATTATTAACATATTAAGCATTTGAAAAGAACAATTCAACAAAATGTACAAAATTGTTCGTGGGTCAACTCAACCTTGTCCCATTTTGACTCGGTACCAAAAATAACCCATTTCAATTCCGAAATTTGTAAAATCGATGTCCTTTTGCCTGTTATATTCAACAAAAGTATATGAATAAATATATTAATCTTCTTTTTTTAGGTACCTCTGAACGGCAAATGGAGAGGGCCAAATATGAAATCAACAGTCGAATTTCAGGGTGGTGTAATTTTGTAGCTCGTCGGATTTTGTAACTTGGACCACAAAATATAAGCTTGAGCTTCAGTTATAGTTTCATAGTCTTGAGTTTTTATTTCTTTTACCAATTTTTTGAGGTCATAATTTTCTTCATCTGGATTCACTTGTTATTGTGGTTGTAGAAATATCTTATAATGGCTATAGGGGTCCTTTATTGCATAAGTTTTCAAGATTTCAGTTTTATGCTTTAAGGAGTTCTGCCTATTTGCATCCACACAATAGTAACAGATACAAATAATAATGTAATGTAAGATCAACTAAACTATATCATTAAGAAAATTATAATGTATAAATAGGACATAAGATTGTCCAACTATTGAAAATACTTTATAGGTCACTTGAATATTATCTTATATGGTCCATATCAAATCTGGTGAAAACATGATTGAAAAAAAAAATGTTTAATTTTTAAGAATTTGATAGGAGGTATGGCACATTGTTGTAGGAGGTATATCAAGGCAGTTTTTGAGGCATGTGGATGCACATGAAAAGACATTTATGGGTTCAATCATACATAAAAAAAAAAGAAAAGGAAAAGAAAAAAAGAAGAAGAAACTGGATAGTATAGCAATCAATGAAAGGAAGAGGGCTTGTATCATTTCCATCATGCCCTACCACCATCCTCATCCTCATCATCATTCTTTATCATCACCATCATCATTATCCTGCTCAAACTAGTATGTATGCTTATTTCAAGGTTACATTGGACTAGACGAGACTGATCATATGAAGACATGTCCTTGGAAAGTTGCGCAAGAACGTTTGTCAAGACAAGGCTGTAACATCATACTCCTAAACATATATTTTCAAAAGGAAAAATATAATAATATTTAAATGTCATTATTTATAACTAGTTATCAGCAAGTTGTGCCCTCCTAATAATATGAACCAGTAAATCACAGCTCGTATTTTTTTATGTGACCTTGAAGAAATATTATTAAAACCATAAACACTATAGACATTGCTATTTAAAAGGGTCGCGACGAAACTTGTTACTCATTTACCTGTCACTTTATTGTAAACGTTTTATTTGAAATAATATATTATATCGAAAATGAAAAAAACAAATAATTATCACATCATCCTCAAATTGTATTTAACTTATATTATAATAGAGCCTAGAGGTACGACTTTCAAGCCCAACTGCAACCACAGTACCAACTGTAAGATTCTTTTGGTGAAATTTATACCTTTATACTATAAAGGTCCTCAAATTATCATTAGCATTCAGTCTTGGTACCTAAGTTTTTTTATTTAGCTTTAAACTTTATAACATGTAATACAAAGTCATCCTTCTCTTTCTCCCATCCTGGTTCATTTTTATTGGGCATTATTTCATATGTATCCCAATAACAATATGTTCATATTTGGATGTTTGATATATGTTGATCAAATGCACAAGCAAACTAAAACTGAGAAATCATTAGTTGAACTACAAAAGATTCCAGTGAGTTAGCTACTTCAATTTTATGGGTAGAAGTATTTAATCTTTTTGTTTTCTTATAGTTTGAGACCTCAAATTTATATTAGGTTAAGGAGAATATACAAAAAAAAAAAAAAAAAGTTATTGTATCTTATATAAACCTATGTTGTCGAAGGCGCGCAGAGCACTCAAGACGGTGTAGGCCTCGCATGAAGCCTAGGCGCAAGGCGCAAAAAAGACACACACATTAGATAATAAAGGCAAGATAATAAAAAAATAAAAAAAGATATTTATTTAGTATATAAAACTACTATTACTTTCTGAATATATTTTAAACTAAGATAATTAGGGTAAAAAGATATTATAATATATATACACTTGCGTACGGGCTATAAATCAAAAACATTTAAGAAAAAATGAATTTTTTTTAAAAGTAAATTACATTTTCGGTCCTTTAAGTATATAGTAAACTTTATTTTTCGTCCATAAACTAAAAAATAACAAAAGTCATCCTTTATGTTCATATTTTGTAATAAATTTTATTATTTCCTCTAATTTTCAGCTATATCAGATTGGAAAAAAAAAAACTATTATAAAACCATAAACATAAAGAATGATTTTTGTTATTTTCTTATAGGAAAAGGATGAAATTGTTAGAAAAATTAAAAATAAAGGATGATTTCTATTATTCATTTAGTTTAAGGATGAAAAATAAAATTTGCTATATATGCATAAATAACCAAAAATATAATTTAATCTTTTTTTAATTATGATCAATAGTGTAAAGTCTTTGTAAATGTAGCTTTTTTGCAAAACAGCTACAACCCTGCAACCAATGTTAAAAGCTAAGTTTTTAAAAAAAAAATCTCATCTTTTTCTCTTTAGTTTCCTTTTCAAATTTATGCAACCCTAGCTCGCCGAACGTTGGTTAGATCTTGCAAGAAAGTCGTCGATAAGTTGATTTTTTGCCAGAATCTTACCCAAAAAATTGTTATTTGTCCGGAATCTTACGGAAAAGTTTTTTTTAGCCTGATCCCCGGAAAGTTGTTTTTTGCCCGGAATCTTACCTGAAAAACGCCTTTGACTAAGCAAGACGTTTTTGGTGCACCTCGCCTCACTTGAGTAAATTAATAAGTATGACCTTTCATATATTATATATTTTTTTAAACATGTAGTATAATAAGTATTTTATATGGCAAAATATTTATATTGTTCGTTCAAGATTTAGGTGTTTGATTAACAACACTGACACTAATATATTAATATGACATCAACATCAAGAAAGCAACCTCCACCAAGATGATTTACTTGTTGAAAGTTAATGTTGAGAGTAAAATTTATCTAATTTAAAATTATATAAAGATTTTACGACCAATAAAGGTATAGAATTAATAAATATATAAAAAAAATATGTACCTCGATAAGTTACAAAACAAGATGAAACAATCACACCATTTGTTTTTCATTCCAGCGTGGACATATGCTGTGTTGCTTATCGTAAAATTTTACTAACCATCCAAGACAATATATAACTGTATTATTTCAAAACCCGTAAACATAAGTGGTTGAAACCTCATCCATACCACATAAATAATAACCATAACACAATTAAACAAACATAGCTATATCAACACATTTTTCTCGAGTGTAGACTAATCGAGCCTATTTAATTAATAAAAATAAATCCTCAATTGCATAAATAAATAACCCATACATCTTTTATATGAAAATGAAAACCATAGCAATATCAATACCAATACCACTACCAATACCAATACCATAAAATATAAGGGCTCCAGAGTACTAGATTAAATTACAGGGACAATATATACCAATTAGAAAACTCAAAGGGCATAATTGTCGTTGTAATTTCCCCATCGTTTTCTTCCGTCAACACGAGTGCTTCACAACGTGCGAAACTCCATAGCAAACTGGTGTTCATCATTCTTCAACGGTGAAGTTTCAATCGGAAAACCGACGATTTCACCGTCTCCGGCTTCTAAAGTCGCCGGAAGATTGAAGTTACATTGTTCCTCCGGCGATCGGTTGAAGAAAAACAGAATTTGAAGGATCAAACAGCCTTCCGTCGTGAAGACGTTGAAGTCCTACATTCTCAGCTCCGGAGATTGTTTCCTGTTTCCTCGATCTGTATGAACTCTTCAACGGTTGGTTATGGCTTATTATTGATGTTTTATTCTATTGAATTGTTTGTTTTTATAAATTTAAATGCGAGTTGATTGTCAGTCAACTCCGATTTGCTTGCCGACGGAATCAGGAGTAATCTAAGGCGATTGGTGATTGATTTGTATTTTTTTTTTTTTTTTTTTTTTTTTTTGTGCGAAACGTGATGTATTGTGTTCGTATCAATAGTAATTTGAATTATTGCAAATTTGCTGAGATGCTGCAGTAATTGATGTTTAAGCTGTGTTTTCAATAGCATTTAAGTCTTAAAGATGGTTAATGTGTATTGAGATGTGTAGGATGCAACTTTAGGATCTGGATGAGCAGGGTGGCTCATGATTCTGGGGTCTAAAACGAAATAAAAATTTGAGGCCCTCGTTTATATATTGTTCTTAAACATCTTTGCTTTCGACCGGTGACATAATGAAATTTGTTTATAGTTAGGTAGAAAACAACTTAGTGCAGATTAAGTGATAAACATGCAACAATATATTAAAGCGAAGAGAAAAATCAACTGCAATTGTAGATTAAAACCAAAAGAGACAACAATAGATTAAACTAACAAAAGAACGATAGTAAATTAAAACAATTGAGCATAAATCTAAATCAGACAACAATAGTAATAAAATAGGTGTTGAATTAAGAAAGATAGTTTAGAGTTGATAAACCTAAAAGAACTCAGCCATGATCAGTCGATAAACTTTTGAGGAATCAAGTTCCATAAGTTGACCTCAATGAACCAAATTTTGTAAGTCGATTTTGATAAACCTTCAATCATTTTGTTATCATTTCTTTATCTCTAAGAATACAAATATTGATTAGATTATAATACATATATCAGCTTAAAAAATATATAAACATATTTTTTTTTTAAATTTGGGGGCTCTTAAAATTTGGGGGCCTAAAGCGGTTGCTTTAGTTGTTTATACTGTAGAGACGCCTCATGAGTGATTTCCAGAAGCTGTGCTAATTGTGTATTAATTATGTTGGATATACACTGTTATAATCTGACTTATGTGCTGCATTGGAAGAGGATATGGATGTATTGAATTTATTATATTTTGTGCGAAACATGATATATTGTGTTCATATCATTATTATTTTGAATTATAGCAAATTTGCTCTGAGATGCTGCAGTAGTTGATTCTTAAGCTGTGTTTTCAATGCATTTAAGTCTGGAAGAAATTTAATGTGTATTTAATTGTGTAGGATGCAATTTTAGGATCTGGATGAGTGATTTCCTGAATCTGTTTGATTGTGTATCAATTATGTTGGATATACACTGTCATAATCTGACTGATGTGCAATGATCATACGCTGCGTGAAATCAATTGGAAGAGGATATGGATGAGCATAATCAGATTGACGTGCAAAGAAACTCAGGGAGACAATCGTCACGCCCGGCATTAAAATCCATATTATCAGGTAAATCAACACCTAGAGGCTTTCCTTCATTTAGAAGATTGAATTCTAGTCCAACCGCTAGAAGGGATTGGAGAACCAATGGATTCAATACCAATTGTTTCAGAAGCAATAGGGTAGTACTTTGGTTGCTTTTGATCACTCTTTGGGCTTATGCGGGATTTTGTATACAATCAAGGTGGGCTCATGGTGATGACAAGGATGGTATTTTTTGGGGAAATGAGGAAAATGAAAAAAGTTTTGACTTGAGTGTGAGTAATGATGTGTTGACAAATGATGTTAAGATCAGTGTCAATCAGTCTGAGGTGAAGAATATGAATATGGAAATTGGGAAAAGTTTTGACTTGAATGTGAGTAAGAATGTGTTGACAGATGATGTTAAGATCAGTGTCAATCAGACTGAGGTGAAGAAGATGGATATGGTCATGGAAACAAGTGGCAATCGTGGCGTGTCGGATCACATTTTATCTGTGAAGAAACGGAGCAAAAGATCTAGACGTAGTTCTAGTTCTCGTTCCAAACGTGGTAATAAGAAAAAGGTTTTGGACACTGGAAACAGGAATGAAGTTGATGTTCAAGAAGAACAACTTCCCCAAACAAATGCTACTTATGGGATGCTGGTTGGCCCATTTGGTTCAACAGAAGACAGAGTTGTGGAATGGAGTCCTGTGAAGAGATCAGGAACGTGTGATCGAAAAAGTCAATTCGCTAAGCTTGTTTGGTCAAGAAAATTTGTTTTGATATTCCATGAGCTTTCAATGACTGGAGCTCCACTTTCAATGATGGAACTGGCTTCAGAGCTTTTAAGTTGTGGAGCTACAGTTTCTGTAGTTGCTCTTAGCAGAAGGGGTGGATTGCTTCCAGAACTTTTTAGAAAAAAGATCAAAGTTCTTGAGGATAAAGATAAGCTCAGTTTTAAGGCTGCCATGAAGGCAGATCTTGTTATAGCAGGTTCAGCTGTCTGTGCATCATGGATTGGTGAGAGCTTTTTCTCATAATCCTTTTGTCTTCCAGTATCAAATCATGAACTTGTGCAACTAGTTAAAGAATAAATTTTTGTGATAGTTAATATTTTATTACTCAACTGCATGAAGCATGTAACCTACAAGCACTTAAGAAAATTAAATTTCTTCAAAATGAAAAAGTTGAAAATTTACTTCTGTGTGCACTTTTATGATATCAGTAACTTTTATGACAGTTGGTTAAATGATTACAGAGCAGTATCTTGATCACTCAATGGCGGGAACACGTCATCTTGTTTGGTGGATAATGGAAAACCGACGGGAGTATTTTGATCGATCTAAGCTTGTTCTGAATCGTGTAAAAACATTGGTATTTCTATCTGAATCTCAATCTAAACAATGGATGGCTTGGTCTGAAGAAGAAAATATTAAATTCAAATCTGCACCCTCTATAGTTCCACTCTCAGTCAATGATGAACTAGCTTTTGTAGCAGGCATTTCTTGTTCCCTCAATACCCCTGCATTCACCACTGAAAAAATGCTGGAAAAAAGACTTTTGTTAAGAAAATCAGTCAGAGAAGAAATGGGAGTAAAAGATAGTGATATGCTTGTTATGGCTTTAAGCAGTATAAACCCTGGGAAGGGTCATTTATTGCTTCTTGAATCAGTATACTTGGCAACTAATAAAAAACCAGGTGAAATGATTGGTGAAAGTCAAAGTTTTAAGAATATGTTGAGAGTGAATGAAGAAAAGAAGGGGAATAATATTAAGCTTCTGATTGGTTCGGTTGGGTCCAAGAGTAATAAGGTTATTTATGTTAAATCACTTCTCGGTTTCTTATCGAATAATTCGGATTTGCAAAATTCAGTGATATGGACTCCTGCAACAACACGGGTTGCCTCACTTTATTCTGCAGCAGATGTCTATGTTATAAACTCCCAGGTATTATACTTCTTGATAATACCTCAAGCAGTTAACTATACATTCTGCTTGCTTATAAACTGTGTTTTGTGTTCTATCTCAAACGGTTGACTAAAACAATTAGCTAGAAGTAGAAATGGGTCAAATGGGTTGAAAGTGAACTAATATTTGTTTCTAATGCGAACCTTCTTAATCATTTTATTCAAAGATCTAGATTGTTTTTATAATTATATAAAAGTAACAATAATTTATATAATATTTTTAAAAGGTGGTAAAAAATGTGTTTTTGTTTCAATCCCTGGCAAGTCTGTAACCCGTGCCAAAAGTGACCCGTTTTGATTTAAACGTTTTGACCAATTCCCAAGCCTGCCCGACCCGAGCATTTTGCCACCATAATTTGTCAGCACTCATAACTGTTTATCTGCTTTTAATAAAACACAATAAGCAGATAAGTTGTTTAAATAAGCAATCTCGAAACACCCCGTATGAAAAGGAAAATTTGACTGACCAAATGAGCACAGGGGATTGGAGAAACATTTGGAAGAGTGACAATTGAAGCAATGGCATATGGTATTCCGGTACGATGGATCCACATTATGCTTTCTTATGTTCTGTTCGGTTATTTCAGTTAATATAAACGAAGAACATGTTAAACCCGGTTCAGTCTCGTTTTCGACAATTTGTTTATATTCGCATTATACCCTTGTGTTTGTTGATCAGGTGCTGGGAACAGATGCAGGAGGTACAAAAGAGATTGTTGAACATAATGTGACTGGTCTTCTACATCCCATTGGGCATCCAGGCACCACTATTCTTTCCAATCACCTTCAATATTTGCTTAGAAATCCAACAGAACGACGACGTTTGGGACTTGAAGGGAGAGAAAAAGTGATCAAAATGTACTTGAAAAGGCACATGTACAAAATCTTTTGGCAGGTTCTTTATAACACCGTGAAAGTAAAGTAAGATATATGATTCATATAAAAGCTTTTATTAAAAATCATTTTATTTTAAGTAATAAGAAAGGTTAATATCATTAAAAAAACCAACAAGTTTTCTTATTTTTAAAGTAAATGTATGCGACTTTGGTATATCTTAGTCCCTGACAACTTGTGTATGTTGCATAACTGACAACTTGTATGTTTTACATGAAAAAGTTATTAAACTATTTTTTTTACATTTAAGTACTTAAACTCTATAAACTGGTATAAAATACTATAAACTGGTATAAAATACATTACTTGTGAATTTTTGAAATAATAACTTGTTACCTGTTAAATTGATCAAAATTTGATAGGGCATTCAACATATTTTATATTATATATACCCATCTAAGTTTAACAAATTTAATAATTAACAAGTTATTCTATTAAAAAAAAAATCTAAAGTGCATGCATTATATATTCTTAACCCAACTAGATCTACCAAAATTGCATCATTAAAGGGTGGTCAGTCTCAACATTAATAATAAAGCAGTTTAAAATTTATGGAAGATAAAAATAAATAGGTTTAATTCGAACCTATAACCTACTAATATGCAATCAACTGCTTCACTGTTTCACAACGGAGATTGACAGATTTGGTGGATAAAAACCATAACCATGTATGCATAAGTCAATCTTGATTCGATCCAGTTTATAGCAGGTTAATCTTAAACCGGCCTGAAGTACCCATTTTTATTAGTTCTTGCACTTTCTTGATGATTGTTTTAAATTAGAATGTTATAGAAGCATAAATATGATACAATCTTTACATTTATGAACTACCTTAATGCTCCTTGAAGCATTGGTATAGCTTCCCACAAAACAAGCATTAAAAGATAATAATATTGATATACAACACTTTACACTAAGTCAAAGTCAACTCTCATCATCTAAGTCAAACGACTGTCTTCTCCTTAATGACTCAAGCACAGCAGATGACCTCCCCTTGTGTCGAGCTGCACCAGCGGTTGATAACTTAAGCTTAGGCACATTCATGGCACTAAGTGACGGGGTCCCTGCACCCTGGTTCACATCCCTCAAAACCGACTTAGCAGTGGCTTCAGCCAATGCACCCGCCATTGCTGAACTCACTTTTGAACCCGGGCGCACACTGTTCACATGTGCACCCTTGTCAACAGCCTCAGCAGCTGTTGATCTTGCTTTTTGTGACTCATACTTTTGAATGTCATAAATGAGCTCCTTTTGTAACTGTTTGTCAGCAACAAGCATCTCTTCGATCTCGTGTTTGTAGTCTTTAAGGAGGATTCTAAGACAGTCCATTAGTGATCCTGTGAGTGGGCTGTTTCTGCTCTCGAGTAGGCGTTTTAGTTCTATGAAGATTGGGATTGTGTTTTGGATTAAGCTTTTCTTGACAGCTTGAGTTATGAATCGTCCTTTAATGGTGTTTTCTGTAACGTCTTCTTCGATTTCTGCTGATTCAGTTGATGACGAAGTTTTGTTTGTTGGGATTCTGATTTCTTTACAAGAAAGAATCTGAAATGCATCCTGTTATTTGGAACAACATTAAAATCATCAAAATGCCATTTGATCATATCAAAAGTTCAAAACCAGTCACTAAAAGTAATTATAACTTTGGTGTGCACACCATTGACATACTATTCATAATTTCATATATCACTAGCAGGTCATGCGGGTAATATAAGGGCTTGAAAGGGCTGAATAAGGTCATACGGATCATATAATGCAAACAATACAGGCTATATAGTGCATATCGTCAATCGTCATGTGATGTTATATGCAAATAATGACAGGTTCTATGATGTTATCAAATGTATAGTGCAAATTATACAAGTTGCATAACTTTACAGGCTTGAAAGATGTGATACAGGAAGTTGTCTACAAAAGTCATACGGCTATACTGCGCTTAAAATTTGAAAATTTGACAAAAACACTCAAATAACTTTTATTATTGTTGCAGATATGACAAATTATAATAATAATCAACAGAAAATATATTTGAAGATTTACCTGTAGAACAGACTGGCTGGTAACATCCTCAAGTTTGAGCATACCATCTGATGCAGAGGCTAAAATCTCTGCACATACTTTTGCGAATGTAGCCAAAAGATGCTCCGGAGCCATTTGTTTCAATAAGGAAACATATATATGCATTCTTTGACTTCTTGACTTTTGATCATTGCCTCTGAATAGTCAGCAAAAATAATAATATTATCAATATTTTACAGAAATATAGAATTTATTTGAAGATTAGCCTGACAAAATGTTACCGGATGGAAAAGAGTCGGCTTTCTTTTTGGGAATTCAAAGGATTGCTTTGTCCGGTATGGGCATTACAGTCATTTAGCACAAAGATTGCTTCAACAAAGCTGTTATAAGCTAAAAGTGGTGCCTTGACTGTAACAAGATGTATATACAAGTCAAATGAGCATATGAGCATTTGCAAGGGTAATATAGTCAACTATTTGTTAAAATAAATCACCTTTTAGTATATTCCCAAAAAGAAAATCAGCTAGTTGTCTTATTTTCTCTGATTCATCAACAAGTGATAACAGAAATCTAAGAAAAAGCACACCTCTCCACTTCACATAGTCCCTCTAAACATACAAAAAAGTCCAAAGTATTAATCGAATAATCGCAATGTCATTGGCCTTAAAAGATAAAATATTTAACACAAAAATGTTGATTTAAGTTTACCTGTAATAATCTGCAGAGAAGTGTGAATGTTTGTCTTCTAACTAGTTCGCAGGGATCACGAAGACATTTGGTGATGTTTGGTATATAACTACAACATTTACGAAACCACACCTTGTAAACATATATGCATACATAATGAACTTATTTTGTAAGAAGATAATGTATATGAGTCTTACCAATCAACCAAAGCAGTATATCGTACACAAAAATCCGTCATCATTACCACAATATTGTTACGAAGTGATGCAATGTTACTCTTTTCCATCTCCTGCATCAATAATGATTATATTATATAGAAACTAATGTGGAAAGAATAATAAAAGCTTCAGACCACAATTCTTGAAGAATTAAAAAAACAGTTAATTTAGTGGAGACTTTTGAACAAAGTGGTTGAGAGTCCTATATATAGAGTTACATGAGTGTTTACTTCAGTTGTTTTTTGTATGCACAATTGCATTGTTTATCCATAATAGCTTGTTCGAGAACATCATATTCACTCATAGAAAACGCTAAAAATAGCATAAAGTAAAAATAAGTTATAACAATTTATTTCGCTAAATAAAGGAATTGATAATTATGCATTGAGATGATTCACAACAATAACATTATCTTTCCTATTCGTTTATTCGATGAAACATATTGTTACAACTTACTTTAACTATACACAATAAATAATAAAAATATGATATTTTAGCTTTTTTAAGGAAATATGGCATAATGAAAGTTTTGACCTTTGACAAGGAAATATGTGGAATAAACACTTATTTATAAGTCTAAAATTCTTCTAATATATTGGTGAAAGAGAGTGACTAAGCAAGACTAACCTGCACAAACAGAGGAATATACTGCTTTGCAAGTTTGCCATCAGCAAGACAAATTTTGCCCATTGTTCCCCAAGCTTGAATGTATAATGAAGGGGCTGTCTGCTTAAAAGACACTGATACCCCTGGTAACTTTTTATGTTTTGGGTCAGAAATTCCTGATGTAATAATATTATGCAGAATGGGAATGATTGTTTTCAAATCAGCAGAAGGGCAAACAATAACAAGTGATCCAATGGTGTAAACAGCAGTGATAGCTTGAGCTAATAACTTTGACATTGTGGATGATCTGTTACCCTTTTGGGTCCGACTTGGAGGTGTAAATAAGCTATTATCTTTGTTATTTTCCGAGTCTTTTGTCACGTATGATTGAAGAGTTTTGGAAGCCTTAGAAAGTAGCTGGTGAACCCACTTGATCACAAGTGCATCAGCTTCCTGGGGGTCTTTAGCCTTACGTTTGCACAGGGTTCTCAGTGCTTTCACATGAGCATCAACCTGCCATCATGTAACTTTATAATTCACATTGTAAATGCATTATAAAATGAGCAATTGACTATCCAAACCCATTGCATTTGGTTTTTCTTATTAAACAAACCATTGTTCTTGAAAATGCAAAAAAAAAAAAAAAAAAAAAGAAAAAGGAAAAAAAACTGACTACCATGCTTCTTCGAAACAACTCAAAAGTGCTTATATGCTTTTGAGAAAAAGTACCTCGATAAGCAGATTATCTGTTTAAACAAGCAATTGCAAACACCACTTGTAACTTGCTACAAAATTTTAATCATTCATTTAAGCAACAAGTACCTCCATAGAATGCATGCTGAAATCTTCAATTCTTTTAAGCAAATTATGAGCTAAATCTGCTGCAGCTTCAGCAGGCAGTTCAACAGATACATTAGAAATCGTCTGCAATAAAAATACACGATCTCCGGCCCAATCAACAGAATTAGATTTTACATCTTCTTCTTCAACTGGAGTATATGACAATTCATGTTTATCAAGAAGCTGCCAATGGTGATACAAAAACTCCCAATCAACTGCTTTCAAGAGGAATCCGGAAACTTCTGATAACAGGAACCATGCACCAGGTGGTGCTAACCATTTCTCTATCGGTTTGGAGTCGGTTAACCACATGGACTCAGACTTCTTGATTATGTTTTGAAGAGAGATTGCAACTTTGGGCTTAAGTTTCTTCTTTTTTCCAAGGTTAGTACAGATCTTTTTGAGCCATGGGCTCACTTCTCCATTGCAGAGTTCTTTTAGTAGTCCCAAGACTCCATCGGAGAGTGACAGGTTATCAACATTAGATCCAGCTCGTGAAATACGATCTAATACTAGTTCTAGAAACAAGTTTTCACATTCTTCTTGGATGCTTGTTTCATTGTCTGTAATTAAATGTGGAACCGAATGTAACCACTCCTTAGTCACATTTTCATCATCAAATTTCCTGAAGGTCTAACAAAAAGTACAAACAAGCAAAAAAATCATATTCTGGTTTGAGTAAACTCAAGCACTATAACAGTAGAAAGATTTTTAGGGGTTGTTTGGCATTGCTTTCTGAAAATAATTATCTGATTGTAGCATTTTCCGGTCATGGGTAATCAGTTCTAGTGTTTGGGTACAAAAATGATTCGGATTTTCTGACTATTTAAGGTCACGTTACATAAAAATCCATAATAATCAGAAGTTTTCAATCACTCAAGTAACTAATGATCTGATTATCACAATTCAAACAGCATAAGTACATTCAAACACCATCTCATGCAGCCTTTTTATTACAGCTGGTTTAATGATTCTATTTCATATCACATAATCACTTTGAAAACATAATATCAAACACCCATTAAAGATTACTTTTAATATGATTACATAAGAGAAAACATGACAAGCAAAAACAATAGAAACTTAAAACCATACCTCAGATAGTGCAGAAATTGCAGCCTTCCTTATGCTAACAAGTTGATCAGAACAAGCAACACCCATGATCTTTAACAACATATCATCAAATCCACCACCTTCACCTTGAAGAGCTGTCAGTTTGGATATCAAAACAAGAGCCGATTTCCTAACAGCGGCCTTCTCGTCAACACATCGTTTTCTCAATAAATCATTAATCCCACCGTCTTCACCAAATCGCATTATTTTCATTAATCCTGTTTTATTCTCATTATTCCCTGATAAAAACCCTACAAGTTGCGCCAAATTAGTAATAGCACGCGCTCTAATTCCTGCAGTTGAATCTGAACATCTTTCTAATAGTGCTTGCAGACACTTTATTCCCCAAGAACTCTCATGCCCTAATGGATTATCTAATGACATTATCAAATTAAGAATAAGATCAACCGCTATTAGTCTAAATTGGGGCTTCCCTCGAGTCATTCTCACTACATAATCCGAAAACTCAATTTGATCTTCGTATTCTAAAGATTCAACTATTTCAAGTATTGATTCAACAGCCAAAGCTCTAAGTTCAGCCCTTTCAGGAGCTTTACCAATCAAATACTTCGGAAAATTAACCATCGCTTTTCGAATCTCATCAGAATCTTTCGCCATTACAGCCATTTTATTAACAACATACGACAACCCAAACGTCCTCGCCTGTGATTTCGACAAAACAATCGAAGAAGAAAGCGACTTCAACACCTCAGCAGCAGTAACCCCTTTATCCCCATGCTCGGACTTCAACAACTCGCTCAAAATCACTGAACACAAACCACACAACTTGCTAAAATTCAACGAACCCCCACACAATTCAACCGCGGTTGCAGGGATCGCACCCATGGTCTGAACCAACCCCTTTAAACAATCAGGAAACCTATCCAAATGAATCAAACCCAACACAAGATTCAACCTTTCAAGCACATGAAACAAACCCCTAACATCAAATTCCCTCACCACTTCTCTATCACCACCACCATCATCATAATCATCATTATCATTATCACGGAAATCAACACGCTTACCTTTACTCTTCACCCTACCCCCACCCCCCCTTTTCTTCCTACCACCGCTACCCGACAGTAAACCCAATTGAGGGTTCTTGAAACAGCATCGAATGGTACGGAGTAAAGAGTGAAAAGCCACAGGGTTGAAGAGGGATATCACAGGGAAGTTTTTAGTAAGAAGGAGGGAAAGATAAACCTTTGATGCAAGAATTGAGTGTTGTGGGTCACCGGAATCCATGGCGACGGTGAGGGGGCGGAGGAGGGCGGTGGCGAGAGGGAGGTTCTTGGCGGAGAGTTCGTCGGAGAGATTTTGGATTTCGATTGGGTCGTCTTTGTTGATTGCGTGGTCTAGGAGAGATTGGAGGGATAATAGAGTTGATTGTGTGATGGGTTGTTGGGATTGGGGGTTGTTGTGGTGATGTTCGAGCTCTGAGACTATTTGGTTGATGGGTTCTTCCATGGCTGAAGGTGTGAGGGTGATCTTTGTCCGTAAATCGATTAGTGTGTGAATCTTGAAAGGTCGAAGATGGAGATGATGAAATTGGAGTGATTTTGCAGGAGGGGTAAACGATGGTTGAGATTCAAGGGGCGGGAATCAAAATTTTAAAAGTCGATGGCTTGGTGGGAATGAAATTGAAGAAGCCCCAAATTAGATCAGAGCATCCACCCGAGATTTTTTATATTTATATAAGTTAAAGCATTCACAGTATATTTTTTTACATTTATATACATGTGTTTCTTATATTTTAAGCAATGATCGTAAATGATTACGAATGAATAAGAAAAAATAATAATAATAAAAGTATAAAAAATTATTATTTAATTAAAAAATAGAGAGAAATAATAATTTTTTTAGTTTAATTATAATGATAAATATATAAAACCTGATGTGAATGCTCTTATACGTTTATAGATGATTAGCTTAGCTTAGGTGCAGTTTGTTTTTTGGTAAAACGTATGCGGGTTGCAAGAAAAAACTATTTGTTTTTTAACTTCTGCAAATTACAAACAAAACTAAATCATACTATCTAACCAAATCACAAACCGAGAAACAAAGAAGTTGAGAACAAAATTGCAACAAATTAAAAAATCAAATTAAAGAATTGAAAGAATCAAAACCTGATGTAACGGACAGGGAAGGGTTGCGACGCCCGAGGGGGAAGGGGGAGGGTGCGGGTGCGGAGGCCGCATGGAGAGGGGGAGGGTGTGGGTACGAGACGATGAAGACGACTTGAGGGCTGGGCCTCGAGGCGACTACGACAGCGGGAAAGAGGATGTGCGATGGCCACGACGGCGACGGGAGGGAGGGGTTGCGCAGGCGAGGAAGAGGATGAAGGGTGAGGGGTGAAGGGTAAGGGGTATTTTTAAAAAGAGAAGAGACAATGTTAAAAGACTTTAGATGGTATTTACTTCAAACATAGGTCAGGATGGCATCTTTTAATGAAAAATTTTC
Organism: Flaveria robusta; assembly: GCA_025506415.1. Taxonomy (NCBI): domain Eukaryota; kingdom Viridiplantae; phylum Streptophyta; class Magnoliopsida; order Asterales; family Asteraceae; genus Flaveria; species Flaveria robusta. The sequence continues at coordinate 17,648,461 of CM046459.1, read as the reverse complement.
TAAAAAAAAAAAACTTTGCAGATTTAAACGTCCGCGTGGGGCATACAAAAGAGTTCAAGGATACTTTTTCTGAAAAAACATACACCGCCGTAGTATCTGGTGTAATACACAAATCAAATAAATAAAATATAAAATGAGTATTTATGTGTTTTCCTTTTCTAAACTTATTATAATATATATTACATATCTATCAATTTTATTAGAATTAGTTATAGAATGATTAGTGTATTCATATTTTTAGTAAGTTATTTTTACACAATTTATTTCGTAAGAACATCAATCATATATTACTCAAATTTGAGTCTTGCGTATAGATAAAAACAATAAAATTACAAATCCAAATATAAAAGTTTAAAACTTCATTTCAAAACAATAATTAATGATAATTAAAGTTATATTTTCAAATACAAAATACAATTGTTATAGTTTTAAACATTTATAATAACAAAACATCAATCCGTAAAAATCAATTAGTAAAAATATAATAAATAGTCATTTGATAGGTTAATTTTAATTAAAATTACATTGACTTAACATAAAAACTTAATATTTGCTAGTTTCAGGGATCGTCAGCGTACGATTTTTATATAATTCAGACTTGCAATTGTAATTTATATGCGTTTAATAAAATACGTCATAGATTTAAAACAAAAAGTATATTGTTTGTATATTAAATTTTGTTAAAAAAGAAATTAAACTTCTAACAGCATTATAGGTTTTTCATAATTCTATCTTAAAACAAACCTAAACTAGTTTTATACATAACCTTAAAATAACCAACCAGATATTAACATATTATATGTTCCCGTCATATCGCATGGGTTTACACTAGTTATTATATATATTAAATAGCAACTATATTGATACAGAAGATTTATAGAAATTGGTTTTTGACCACCAACTTTCTTTGGTATTTATTTTGACAATTTAAGTCATGTGTCATTACTTATTATACTTTAAAAGGCAAACATCAAAGCTTTAAAGCTTTGTGTACAACTATCAATTGCACAGGTCGCATGTGTAATTTTCTTAAACTTTGAGGCTACTTACTATCACTTCTTCATCTCTCCAAGAAAATATTAAATTTCCTCTCTCTATCTGTTGTTCGGATTAAAAGCTTTCAACCTTGAATCTTTTGTGCTCGATGTCATTGCCTGAAGTAGATCAAGATGGGGATGTAGCTTCATTGAATTGCGGACACCAGATGTCCGACGGCAGTGCCCTGGCTTCTAGCGGCCGTTATCCGCCGTCACCAGTGGCCCCCAGTTCTTGCCGGAGGAGCCGCCGTAGTTGTTGGTAGCAAAAAAGATCAAATGACGATTGTAAATGTGACCCTAATTTTACCCGCACTTGGTGTATTTAGGTTATATGAATTTGTTCAAGTGGGTGGAGATTTGGGGGTATGTGTTTCGTGAATGAAATCTAGAAGTGAAACTTATATAACTAAACAAACTATGTTTTATCTACTGATTGTTTCATAGTTGGTTTTGAGCTTCACTTAAAGCTTCATTTGGGAATTTGTGGTACTATAGGAGTTGTTGGGAAAGATGACCTCATATATTGAATTAATTTGTATTCATCATCATTCATGAACTTCATATGTGAAGTCAATCTTAGATTTTCTTTAACCGTAACTTGAGGTTCTTTTGTAGGTTATATGTTAAAAGGTTAATATCTTGATTTTGGATTGCGATTTATTTTCATTTATATGCAATTAGGATATAAACCCCGTGTAGAACACGGGTTGTATAAATTCAAGGTTATATTTTTAGTAACAGAGATTTTTATATCACATATTTATGAAATATTATATCGTTTTTAACATATATTTATTTTAAAATAATAAAATACTTTATAAAAATAATTATAGAAATCATTTAATAGGAGAGAGACAAAAAAATTATAAAATAAAAAACAATTAAAGACAATTTGTATAATTAGTATGAGAGAGAGGCGGGAAAAAAATATTAAGGATGCATGAGAGAGTGACACGTGTCGCTTAAGATTTTGATTTATTAGTATAGATTATAGATACTTTTAACTGTTGTATTAGTAGTATGCCTTCCAATATTATCTATAAGAAGGGATTGTGTTATATGTTTTGGTGGTAGGTATGATTCTTTTAACTAAACCGTTAATTTCATGCATCCAGTAGTTCAACGAGTGTCGGATCGAGCGGATACACAACCTGCAGATGAGTAAGAACAAGAATAAGTTATTGTGTAAGAAGAAATCACACGAACACAATAAAATCAACATCTGATGCAAATCACTTGGTATGTACATCCAAGATTAAGTCATCATCTTGATGAGGTTGAATAGTTATTCAGGTTTTATGATGTTGTTTGGTTACTAGATCGTTACAGCACCTAGGTAATGCTTATTAATTTTTTCAGCCACCCGGCATCTGATCTTTCATGTCTCACAAAAATGAAGAATCCCATTTAGATCTACACTTCTTTATAAATTTTTTCTTTGTTTATTCTTTCTAAGTCATGCATCATGTGAAGCAAATGTTGTTTGTAGACGGCTGAAGAATTTAACCAAGGGGTATTCCAATATAAAGGAGTTGGGTAATGTATTGTTTTGCAATTAAGCTAGCCCATATCTGAAATGTATGAGGCGTTCACAATATGCTTTCACACAGTAGCATATCCTTTGAATTGCTCTCTTTTGAAATTAGTTACATTATGACACTAAGTGAAGTATTTAGATATTGAATTGATATAATCATCATTGACCCGCCGCGAAGCGCGGGTTGTTTGCTAGTCTTTAATAAATTTATTTTCATTATTATAAATATTAAAAACCAAATTGAGTATTACAATATATTTTTCAAGTTTAGCAATCTAAGTTTTATTTTTTTTTTTACGCGACCACCAACAAGTTTTTTGTTTTACTGATTTAGCATCTTTAAACATCGAGCGCCATAGTCACCGCACTCAACACGTGGATGTGTAACTGAGTTTTGGGTTCAATACTCCCGTATACAATAAGCCCCAATCCATCATCTTCCTAATTCACAAACCCTCACCGTATTACGTGTATCCCCAAATCTCCGGCGAAGTTCCGACACCACCGACCGTCACCGGACCCACCGGTAAGTATGCGATTAATACTGCCAGTCACACGATTAATCCATTTGGGGGATCATTCATTTTCCATCCAGATAGAAACTTGTGGGTTGTCTTATTCATATTTAGTCATAGGCAAAACCTAATTTCAATTCAAATTACCTGTTGTATGATTGTTTTGGTTTCAGTCAACAAACATTCAATTTATGACATCGGGGTGAAGGAACCTTTTGTTAGGCATTTCGAATGACTAGTGCATAAGATGTATAAGCTGCATATATAGAGTCGATTGCTCAAGCTTTTTCGGGTTGGATGGGCTATGTAGTTTTGAATTGTGGATGTTCTTTAAGGTTTACACTGTTTAGCACTAGCCTCAGTGTATAAAATTTTGACTGCTACATGCTGGATGGTTCATAATCAGGTCAAGATTGCTGCAAGTAGGTGTTTTGACACTTGACATGCCTGATTCTGGAAGTCATAAGGCCACAGGGCGGGCTCTTCCTTCATGGATGAGCTCAAGGGACACCGATAACAAATCTGACCGTAAGGAACCACTTAAGGACAAAGATAAACGGCCTGCCAACCAAAGTACAACGTCTACTGAATCAAACATAGGCACTAATAAATCTCCTAAACTCATGGTACAAATTGGTCTACAGCATCGTATCTTATATGATATATAGTTTTCCTGAGGTATATTTTAAAGACTGTAAGTTTGACGATTGTAGGAAGGGGTTGTATTTGTACTTTCAGGGTTTGTTAACCCTGAACGCAGCACATTACGGTCTCAAGCATTGGAAATGGGGGCTGAGTATCAAGGTGATTGGAACTCCAATTGCACCCTATTGGTTTGTGCATTTGCTAATACTCCCAAGTTTCGACAAGTTGAGGCTGATAATGGAACCATTGTCTCCAAGGTTTAACTTCCTGTCACATTTTTCTTTCAAGTATGTCTATTGATTGTTGTGGTATTGATTTTTGTGTATAAGCTTGTAAAGTCTTGCTCAAACTTCGCATCTAAAAGGTTTTTCCTTAAGGGCATAATCTTAACCAACCGATTATTTACTATATTTTAGGAATAGATATTTATCTTTTATTTAGAGATAATCATAATGTAATTATATGTATATCTCTTCCTATTTTATAGTTTGTATTCTTCCCTATATATAGGGCATTCATAATCAATTCAACTCAACAAGCTTTTATGGTATCAGAGCTACGGTTCTGATATCCTTCTCCCTTCTCCCTTCTTTTTTTCCGCTAACCCTCACCGGATTCGTCCGGCTGTGCCACCATGACCAAAGAAACCATCGCTGAATCGTCTACCAAACCCACCCCTCTTCACCCCGCATACTCAGTTACGAATATCCAAACCAAGATCCGGACATTGGACGGTTCGAAGGTCACCTATTCTTCCTGGGTCAAGCTTTTTCGCCTACATGTTGTTGCGTATAAAGTCTCTGATCACATCGACGGTTCAGCCCCACCAGCTGATACTTCATCAGAATATGCGCAATGGAAAGAACTTGATGCGCTGGTCCTTCAATGGATATACAGCACAGTTTCCGATGATCTTCTCAATCGGATCCTAGATGCGAATACCACAGCCAAAACGGCTTGGCAGAAGCTCGAAAAGATTTTCTTGAGCAATAAACAGGCTCGAGCTGCGGCGCTCGAGACCAAGTTTTGCAATCTCACCCTAACGGCCTGCACCTCTGTTGACGATTACTGCCAAAAGCTTTCCGATTTGGCAAACCAGCTTTCCGACGTTGATCACCCCGTTTCCGCCTCCCGCCTCGTCCTTCAACTTGTTCGAGGCCTCCCAGCGGAGTACAACACCACGGCCTCTTTGATCAACCAGCAGGGCGTGGATTGGGACCAGGCTGTTTCCATGCTTAATGATGAAGTCATACGACTCGAAGCTCAAAAAGGCTCTCAGAATACGGTTCTAGCAGCCCCTGCCGCGTCACCCTCTTCAAGCCAGTCCCCAAACCCCAACCCACAACCTGACGGTTCCAATTACTCTTCAAATCGACGCAGCAGCAGGGGCCGCGGCGGCCCCTTCAATCGTAGGGGCAGGGGCAGGGGAGGCCGGCAACAGCAGCACAATCTTTCGTGGCAAGGTCAGCAGCCTTCTTTCCCGAACTGGGCTTGGTGGACTCCTCCACCCTGCCCGTATCCGACTCAGCAGCAGTGGAAGGTCAGCCCACATCCCGGCCCACAATCTGCTCCTCAGGCCCAATATGCCGGTTACCCACCGGCCCAGTTCTCCTATCACCAACCGAGTGTTTCACAGCCTGCGTACAACCCTTTGAGTCCTTCTGATTTAAGTGCAGCCATGGCTAACTTGCAGGTTAACTCTCCCAACACCGCTTGGACCTCGGATGTTATGGACACCGGAGCCGAGACCCACGTCACAAACGACCAAGGTAAAATTTTAATCCCTGATTCTAATCCTGTTTGTCGTAATATTTTGGTGGGCAATGGCATGCTATTACCAATTAACGGATCAGGTACGGGTTTTCACCCTTTACCCAACCGCACATACATACTTCCTAACATCCTATACAGCCCTCAAATCATTAAAAATCTTATTTCAGTTCGTCGTTTTACTCGCGATAATCAAGTGTCTATCGAATTTGACCCGTTTGGTTTTTCTTTGAAGGACCTCAAAACTAAGAAGACACTTTCTCGCCACAATAGCACCGGGAATCTCTACACGTTCACGCCTCCTCAACTACCACCTCAAGCTACCTTCCTAGCCTCCCACCACTTACCATGGCATGATCGTTTAGGACACCCTGGGGCACAAGTTCTAGATATTTTAAATCGCAGTTTTAATTTTCTTTGTAATAAGGACAAAAGTCCACATCTTTGCCATTCTTGTCAACTTTCAAATAGTAAAAGATTGCCATTTTATTCGTCTAATACATTTACTTTTGCTCCCTTTGATATTATTCATTGCGATCTATGGACTTCGCCAATCATGAGTAAAACAGGGTATAAGTATTACATGGTTTTAATTGACAACTTCTCACACTTCGTGTGGGTTTACCCCCTCAAATATAAATCCGAAACCTTTCCAACCTTTGCCAAATTTCATAAATTAATACTAACTCAATTTCAACGCAACATAAAAACTTTCCAATGTGATTTAGGAGGTGAATTTGACAACTCAGCTTTCAAAAATTTTGCCCAGCAACATGGTTTACTTTTCAGATTTTCATGTCCTCAAACCTCCTCACAAAACGGCCGAGCAGAACGAATGATCCGTCGCCTCAATGACATCATTCGAGCTCTCCTAATTCATGCACATCTACCTCCATCATTTTGGGTGGAAGCCCTACACACTGCCACTTACCTCCACAATATCTTACCAACTAAACGCCTCAACTTTTATACTCCTACCTTTGCTCTTTACCTACGCCACCCTGCTTACGACCACCTACGAGTGTTTGGCTGTGCTTGTTACCCCAATACCTCATCTACCCAACCCCACAAACTCCACCCTAGGTCTGTGCGTTGTATTTTCCTTGGGTATCCACCCGACTTTCGTGGCTATCGCTGCCTTGATCCTACTTCGGGCAAAATACACATCTCACGACATGTGACTTTTGACGAGCATGTGTTTCCTTACACCATTCCCCATCCCCCCACCTCATACACTTTTTTGGACGATTCCCCACCACCCGGTTTTACTTTCCAAAGGCCATTCACCCCGCCCGCACTCAATCCGGTCACTGCTCCTTACCCCTTAACATACTCCCGCCGACCACGTCCACCACCCACCAACCACCCACCGCCCACTGGCTCCACCGCACCTACTGTTCCGACTACCCAGCCTACACATCACCCCACATCTCAGTCGGACCCACCTGTCACTAACCACCACCCCATGACCACCCGGTCCAAATCCCGCTCCTACACCCCAGCCCTTCACAACACCGCCTCCCTTTCGCCGGTTCCCACTTCATATGCCAAAGCCCTCACTGACCCAAATTGGTTGCATGCCATGCAAACCGAGTATACGGCTTTACAGGATAATGAAACATGGGAACTTGTTCCCCGTCCACAAGACCGACCCATTATTCGCTGCATGTGGCTGTTCAAACACAAATTCAAGTCAGATGGCACACTGGAACGTTACAAGGCTAGATTGGTGGTAAATGGTAATTCTCAAACGGTCGGTGTGGACTGTGATGAAACTTTTAGTCCGGTCGTTAAACCCGCCACTATTCGGACAGTGCTTTCTCTCGCTGTCTCGCGATCTTGGCCCATCCATCAATTGGATGTAAAGAATGCATTCTTGCACGGGGACCTTCACGAGACAGTATTTATGTTTCAGCCGCCCGGATTCTATGATAAACGATTTCCCAACCATGTCTGCCGGTTGAAGAAATCTCTTTATGGACTTAAACAGGCTCCACGGGCGTGGTACACTCGATTTGCTACTTTCATTACATCAAAGGGGTTTCGTAGTAGCACTTGTGATCAATCGCTATTTGTTTATAATCAAGATGCGTCTAACATTGCATATTTATTGCTATATGTGGATGATATAATTCTTACGGCTTCTAATGATCGTCTTTTGCACGATATTATTGCCACCCTCTCACGAGAGTTTGCCATGACTGATTTGGGTCGCTTACATCATTTTTGGGGATCAAGGTCACTCAGCACAAACATGGCCTTTTTCTGTCTCAGGCTCAGTATGCTAAGGATATAATTGCTCGGGCATCTATGTCATCCTGTAAGCCGTGCACAACACCGGTTGATTTATCTGCTAAACTAAGTGCAACAGATGGGCCGCTCTTTTCAGACCCTACCTTGTATCGCAGTATTGCAGGTGCTCTTCAATACCTAACATTCACACGCCCGGATTTGTCATACGCAGTGCAACAGGTTTGTCTCTTCATGCATGAGCCTCGTGATCCCCATTTTGCCTTTATGAAGCGTATCATTCGTTATTTACAAGGCACGATTGAATATGGGCTTCGAATAGTTCGGTCGTCGGCTTCTCGTGATTTGGTTGCTTATTCTGATGCTGATTGGGGTGGCTGCCCAGATTCCAGACGTTCCACCTCCGGTTATTGTGTTTTTCTCGGCGACAACCTCGTTTCGTGGTCTGCGAAACGACAGCCTACCGTATCGAGATCAAGTGCAGAGGCAGAATACCGGGGGGTTGCGAATGCGGTTGCCGAAACCACATGGCTACGGAATTTGCTTCTTGAGCTTCACACTCCCTTACGGCAAGCTTCAGTTGTCTTTTGTGACAATGTTTCCGCCGTCTATTTGTCAAATAATCCAGTACAACATCAAAGAACCAAACATATAGAGATCGATATACACTTTGTGCGAGAGAAGGTTCGTCTTGGACATATCAGGGTGCTTCATGTCCCCTCATCTTTGCAGTATGCGGATATTTTTACAAAGGGGTTATCTCGTGAGCTATTCCAGTCGTTTCGGTCCAGCTTGAGCGTCTGTCCTCCGCCCGCTCAAACTGCGGGGGTGTCTTAACCAACCGATTATTTACTATATTTTAGGAATAGATATTTATCTTTTATTTAGAGATAATCATAATGTAATTATATGTATATCTCTTCCTATTTTATAGTTTGTATTCTTCCCTATATATAGGGCATTCATAATCAATTCAACTCAACAAGCTTTTACATAATACATATTTGCACTCTAAAGTCTAAACTTTAAACTGGTACATCCACTACTATATGATATGCTATATATTATTACATTAATGCTCAGTTTGTTACAGTGTATCTTACAAAGTTAATAATGTTATTTTAGGGTTGGATAACCGAGTGTTACGACCAGAAACAGCTTGTTGCGATTGAACCTTTCCTTATGCACGCTGGTAAACCATGGAGGCGTCAAAGTAGTTTCACTGGACCTAGCCAAGGTCTCCCCTCATCTCTCTCTCTCTCTCTCTCTCCCCTCCCTTCCCCCTATATACATGTAGTTAGTCATTGATAATCATATTTGTTGCTTGTTTACCTGTCACTTTATTGTAAACGTTTATTCGAAATGAATGGAGATTGAAATTTTACTTTAAAAAAAGAAATCGTATTTGATTTCTACCATCACTGCATTTCTATCATGTGCATGTGCATGTTCATGCAATATAACTGGAATACTAAATCTTCTGATCAAATGCATCAATCGACATCTGGTACAAGCCCGTAAGTTTCTTGAATGCTAAAGTTTGTTTTCATTGACTGTAAATTATATGTTTAACAGTTCCAAGTTTGAAGATGTAGCACTGTGTGACTGTGTTCAATTTCAACTGTCTTACGTTGGCATGTAACTAAAAGTTTGCATTTTTTTGAGTTTTTATTTTCAATTTCAACTATGTTTAACTAAAATTTGCATTTTGTGATTTCTTTAGTTATTTTGTTGTGTCTGTTTTCCGCTCATAAATTTTAAGGGTTTGCGAACTGTTTACGTTTTACATTTTCCATATGGTATATTATTGACATCTGATTTACTTGGTGCTTGTAGGGCCAAAACAATCTTCATCAAAGAGCTCTCACAAGCAAGTAGATAAGTCTGTGGATTCAAAAGCACACGCTTCTTCGTCGAGCAAGGTGTATTTAGCTTTTTTAGTTAATTACCGAGCATCCTGCAAAACTTCTTGTATGTTGAGCTTATAACTCCTTAATCTACTTTTCATGTATTCATAAGCAGACAGCCCATAAGCCTTCTAAAAAGGAGTTTTTAACTTCTGAAGTGAAGAAATGGGCAATAGAAGACATGAGAAAAACGATGTCATGGCTGAACAGTCAAGAGGAAAAGGTAAGGGAGATTGTTTTTTCTAAGTTGTGCTAAAAAATTTAAAAAAAAGAAGAAAAAAAATAAGCCAACTCACACATGTGCACTATCCAGCCAGATTCAAGTGAGATAAAGAAGATAGCAGCTGAAGGAATCTTCACATGTTTGCAGGATGCAATAGATTCTCTTAAGGAGGGGCGGGTGTGTAATTTCTTCTTATACTTGCTAGTAAATTCATAAAGAATTGATGCACATTGTTCAATTTTTTTTCAATGGTTCAATGCACGCCTCACCTTTCGAAATGGTTGGGGGGAAAATACAACTTGCATGAAAGCAAATATTCTTAATTTTGACATGTTTACTTAAAAAGTTCTTTTGGTTTTTGTTTATTTTCTCACTAGTCAACTAGGTGAAGTAGAAAAAGTTTTAGTTAAATTGGGGTGTGGGTCAAATGGGTGAAAAATTGCCCAAAGTGTAATTTTTGTTCATACATCTTCGTAAAATATTATCATTGAAAACGTACTTTTTATTAAAATAACATAACTTTTTTTGGGCATATACATCACACTGGTTATAGAAAATTAGAACTTTCTAAAGTGTTTTGGGTCAATCCAAAGCCATCCCATTTCAACCTGTAATGAGAATTAGCCTCCATGACCCAATCCCATTTTGACTGAACCAAACCTACCTAACCTATTCATTTACTTTTTCTTAACAACAATTTTTTTTACTCATAAATACCACCTAAAGGATTCGAACCCACACCACATTTGCGGGGGACAATCACCAATGCCACCAGGGCACAAGACCATGGGCACCTATCCATTTACTTATGAATGAATTGATTTGAGTTATGTTCTAACTTGCCTTCATGAACTAATAACTACACATCTTTACCACATATCTTCATAAATTTTCTCCATTCCGTATTTTAGAATTATTAGAAGTTTATGATTACAGGGCTTGGGAAAAATACTGGAGGATTGGAATTTTGTCCCACGAGTCGTTGAAGAGCTGAACAAGCTTGATATAGCCGAAGACAGCACGGTTAAAAAAGACATTTACCACCAAGCCATAGTGTGCAAACGCATTTATGAATTCGAGCTTGGAAATTCAGAAGACGAAAAAACAACAGATAAGAATAAACGAGCAAAGATCAAAAAAACAGAGAATTATGACAGTGATGATACAATTGAGATGACAGAAGATGAAATAAAGGAGGCATTTGATATTGTTGCTTCCAGTATTCATAAATGATAACCACTTTGACCATAGTTGACTGTTCTAAGTTTTGCCCGCTCTTCTCATGGTTATATGAACAGTCGTATCATCTGAAAATAAGAAAGTTGACTTTTTGGCTCTTTATGACTTTATGTTTGACCTTTTTTGTCAAATGGGCCGTTTCTTTTGCAGTTCAAATAGTTTCTGTAGTTGCTTGAACTACTCTATGAGTCTATGCTATAGTTTTTGTAGGTTAGGTACATTGAATTTGGACATGAGACACGTTTTCTAGCACTGGTTAAAGCTTTGCCAAAGCTAAACGGCAACGGCAAACGCTGATGCGTGTTGAGATGACAAAAAAACTAGAACCTGATGGGTGAAATTGAATCCTAAACATTAATTGGTTCTTATTGTGTATGAGACTAGAACGGAATATTTTTAACAAGCAAATGAGTATATCTGGTTGAAGGACATATACCTCGACGGGTAATGAGTAGTTGAGGAGTTGACGGATATAATAATAGGCATAGGCAATTGGTTCTTATTGTGTATGAGAGTGAGATTATAAGTTTTAACTTATGAAAAAATGATCATTTGTATTAACTAAACAACTATGATTCAAGTGTAAAGTAGATTGCAGATGCATTGTTTTGTTTCATACGGTTTGCTATTTATGGATGGCCAGTGTTAAACGAACTTATAAACACCATTGACAAACTGTCTGAACATTACTGACGTATCATATAGGCTATGACGTTATACGGGTTGTATGATAGTGTGGAAATGGTCATACGATATGAATGCCATGTGAAACATATGATAGACAAATCATGACTCGTATGAGGCGTATGAGTTATGTGTAAACTATTAGGCGTGGTGTTGAACATTATGGATTTGCTTAAATTGAAAAGAAATTGATTTTTTGTGAATTATGTAGGCATGGCCCATTAAGATATCCACGTGGCACCCATTTTCTCCAAGCACTAAATATCTGTATCCATGGACGCATGTATGCACACGTTGTAGAGATATTATCCATAATTCCATAGACCAAGCATGGGCCCACTTAATCAACTCAACCAGGCTGACCATATCTTTCAGGCCCATAGTGTTGCCTGGTCATACTCATACGGAACATTTGGATTTAGTGCGTTACGTATCTTCCTTGGCCCACCAAGTGTGAACCATAGTTAGAGGTGTAAATAAAAATCGGTTAGAAAAAAAAAAAAAAAAAAACCGGTATAAAAAACCAAACCAGTTTGAAAAAAAAAAAATTTGTTTGAGTCAAATTGGTTCATAGTCCAACTCAAACAGGCGGTTTGTATACCGGTTTGGTAGCCAGGCACCCAAAACCAGTTTGTAAACCGATTTTAATTAAGAAAACCGGTTAAACTGGTTGAAAATAACCGGTTTACAAACTATAACTATTGAATGTTAGTATTATCTGAAAATTCATATATATTTTTATATATAAAAAATGATTAAAATATTACGTTTAATTGTCACTCTTGAAGTTTATAAAAAAAATAAAAATGAATTTGTAATCTACACATGTATAAGTCATATGTAGGTTATACTATTTAAATACATGTAACTAAACATATAAAGTTTTAAAATATATGTAAACATTAGTTTGATGAGTTTTTATCTTATTTTAATGGGTTTTAATTTATGCAAACATATACAACTGTGTATAACATATATAAAATTTAAAAATATGAACTATTTGTATTAGGTCTTGTAGTTTTTAAAATATTTAATAGTTCTCAAATGTCAAATGATTTTAACCCTAAATATATAGTACACCATCTATTTTTCACTTAAGCATTTATATTTAGTGGTTTGTTTTAACTTTTAATATGGATCATGCTTGTATTATACCAAGTATTTACACGATGTGACTGTGAACAAACAAATAAACATAAACATATAAATAAACAATCATTTCAATATAATTTTATACCTTTTTAAAGATTCTAAGTAGACTGTTATAGAGGTCTACTAAAATTGCTAATTTTAGGTTTCTTTGCACCAATTAATAAGTTCTTTCTTTTGGTGAAAAATTAGGTTAAAACCATAGTGTTACGGATATAGCATTCTTCTGTTAAAACAGGTTGCTATAAAAATTAAATGTTGTATATTTACTATATCTTTATTATATAATACAATGGTTATACAAGTGAAGACAATGAAGAATATAAAGCGAAGGCGAAGAATAAGTGTGGTACAACCTTGAAAAATATGAGAACTGTAACACATAATCATGATACAAACCGTTAAAAGATACGAGAAATACAATACATTACCACTATACAATGGTCATTTATGAGAAGTATGATAGATAATTGTGATAAAATGTTGAAGTATGAGAACTACTATACATATTTTTTTAAATAAAATAATAGAAGTTTGTATTTTTATTGGATTATGTATATAAAAAATCAAACAAATATGAGTCATAAATCTTTATAAATCAAAGGTGGAGATTTGGTTTATTGATTTACATAATTTATTTTGTTTTTTATTTGAACCCAACCCCATGCTGAAAAAACTCTATCAACTTTAAAATAAGTATCTAAAACATATAAAAACAAATATATGACAACACTTTCTATAACATACCACGTTTCTTGTTCTGAAAACCTTATGATGTAGAGGACGTATTAATTTGTAATAAGTATCATAACCCGATGTGCATGCAACATATTAAATAAATAAACATTGTAACTTGTGGTGTACGTATTAATTATTTACTTAATTACTATTAGTATATGATTTTGCAAGTAGATAGTAACAAGATTGGTCGTGTTTGAGAAAACATAGATCACATGATTTGTCTCCCAAAACTCACATTGATCCAACGGTCACAAATTAAACATACAAAAGATAAAAAATCAACAAGAAACCCTACTAACGTTCGATCATGCCTAATATCTTAACCTTAAATAAACAAAAAATATCACACTTTCATGTGACCGACCATTAACGTGATTGACCCCCTTTTGCTCTTTCATCATTCGATATTCGTCTTTATATATGTGTGTATAAATTCAAGCAACACCCACAAACAACAATTATCTCATGCATCTTCTAATTGTTTCTCTATAAATTAGAAAAAAGAAAAAGAAAAAGAAAAAGAAATAATGGAACCTCATGGGCTCAAGCTTGAGATTGCTGAACTTAGGCTTAGGTTACTAGGCGGCAACAATGGTACGTGGTGGTGGAGAGACACGGCCGGTCTTGAGATTTCGGATGTCCTGTGCGTCAATTAAAATTTTTGGTCTTGAGATACCCATTTTTTACTAATGTTCTAAAATACTCATTTCACCTAATAAATTTTTCTTGCAACTTGATTTTGAGAGAAATTGACATAGTAACAATCAAGTTTTTCAATTTTTCTATTAAACTTCTCTTAGTTTTTGTTATATTAATAAAATCAAGCAACTTTTATTATGTATTCATAATTTGCGATTTTTTTATAAATGTTTTTTTAAACGTAACTTATGTAAATAGAACACACACACACACACACACACATATATATATATATATATATATATATTAATCTTTTTAACTATTTAGTGATTATAGTTTTAGTTGGATTGAAATTGAAAAATCATAAAACTTAATTATTATCGTTGAATTTTTTTTCCATACTATTACCTTTTACTTCAATCTAAATTAAAAAGAATAATATTAATCAATAACCAAAAATCATATATATTTCAATTAAATCATTCAGTTTCAAATTTTTTGTACATCTATAAAAAATATTGGAATAAATAATGAAAGTTGATTGGTTGATTCCCTACAAAAAAGTTTGAGTCACTTTAGTTAAACATTTAGTAAACTTATTGGTCACTATTATTCAAAAGTATTGTATATGTTAGAGATTTTGAATATATACAAGTAAATTGATGATAATTTCGCGCAGGATGTTTATCGAGACATGTAAGAGATTAAGGATTAAGAGAAGATCATATGCAAACGGAATTGGACTCCATGCAGATGATTAAGATTGAGATTAATGATGCTTTTGATAATAAATTAGTTAAATTTATCGATCGAAATATATTATTATTATTGTTTGATAGATAATATAATTAGCATGTTTTAAATCATGTTTTTAATTTTTAAAGGACTAAGTTGGACGGGAGTAATGAACCCTTAATATAATGTAAAATATAGCCTATATATGCATACTACATGTACGTTCCAGCCAATTAATGAATAAAGATTAATTAAGGAGGTCATCGTCACCAGATTATTCATTTAATCAAGGATATCTAACTATTATCTATGTACCATCTACGTACTTGATGTCATTATACCTAATATATGTTGAGTGACATATGTAATATTAAAATTTTATCAACATAACATTATAATATTATGTGATTGATTCAATGATAATTCTTAACTATACATAATACTTGGTTTATTAACGTAACATTGTTGACTCGTTTAAATCAACACTAAATTTTATAATCCAAATATGAGTCAAATCGTCTTTTTGAGTTCAAATTTGACATTAATAAAATCTCATTGTCTTGTCTCTCTATGTTCTTAAAAAGTTTACAGTTGTTTAAAAAGTATTATATTTAATATCTAAAGAAAATAAACAAGCGGATATGACGAGCCATGATTTGAGTGTGAGTTTAATATCAACTTCTTATTAATAATAAACTGAGCTAATACGAGCAGACTCATTTAATTTTAAGGATGAGTTCAACTTGAAGCTAGTCCAACTCGGCTCATTGGGTTTTTTAAATTACGAATTAACAAATTCACTAAAGCTACTCCTCAAGCTATGCGGTATGGAGGTCTCTACAACACAAAGTAATGACATGGCGCGTGTGGCCGCCTGTGAACATCACGGCCGTGGATGAAGCCCTCCTAATATCTTTCTTGTCAGTGAAAACTCCATGTATCTTGTGTGACACTCCCAAAATTTGAATCCAGGAGAAAAATAAGAGGTATTTTTTTAATTTATTAAATTAATCTTACATTAAATTTGTTGTAAATTTTTATTTTTTATGCAATATTAATCTTACATTTAAAAATAATTTTATTTATTATTTAATGTTTGAAAATAAAGATTGTTATTCACATTTAAAAATAAAGGGAGAATGAAGACTAATTCATTTATTTGGTTGAGTTGTCAGAGTAAAGAATTTTTTTGTTGAGTTGTTAGAGTAAAGAAGAACTTGTAATGATGTGATGATGATGTGATACATATTAGATGAGAACGGTTAATACACAATGATCTAAATTTATACAATTTTCGACAATGAGACTTAAATCATCAATCAACTGAAAGACATTATTACAAAACTTTAGTACCATTTGACTATACGTCCTTTGTTACTAGACTCACTTGTTAATTAAGTTGTACTACACATGTGAGCATTAAGGATATTCGATTACATAAGATACAATGAACTACTATTGTAGAAGTCCAAGAGTTCGTTTATCAATAATTGTATTAAATTAACTAATGAGGTCTACATGAGGTGAACCTATGATAAAATTGTGAAAATCCATGTAGGATACACTGTGCATGCATGCACTTAGTTTCAAAATGGTCAACCACAATCGTCATTATAGTATACTAAACATCATGGTTAGTTGTGATTTATAGTATAAATATCATAATTTAAATATAAATGGTTACTGATTTTGAAATAACTATAGTTAGGCTACCCACTACGTTGGCAAATAGTTGTGGACACACGTCTAGGTGTTAGCCCGCACTTTCCACAGGTTGCACTTCTGTTCATGCATGTCGTGAAGGGCGGTAATGTGCAGGGGTTTTTTTGTTATTTTATCTAGCATCTAGCATGTACCACTTGTACAAGTGATCATGATGTGTAAACGTTCTGTGTTTGTAATGTAAACGTTCTGTGTTTGTAATGTCGTACACAATATAAGTTTATATGAATGATATGTAAAAAACTGATATAACAGATGAGTAAATTTATTGATAGAAGAACTTTGTGTAACATCATGAATGGTCTTAATATAAAATAATTCAAATATAAGGCTTATTTTCAAATATAATATTTATAACCACAATAAAATATTTGGTTGTTATTACGATGTTTTAACACTTCCGCATACTTAAAAGGGTGCAAAGTTATTATATCGTATGTGGAGTAATAATGAAATATGTCATACATATCTGGTTTAATTAAAAAAATTAAGGCAAATATCATAAAAAAACTAATATATTTTTAGATTTTTTTTTCACAAAAATCCATATATAATTTTTTACACGTAAAAAAAATATACTTATATTATGTCTTATAAAAGTCCAACAAATTTTGCATATAAAAAAACAACATACTTTCTGTTTTTCACATAAAAACCCTTCAACATAAAAGTCTCTAAATAATTTTTTGCACATCAAAAATCAATATACTTTCTATTGAGAAATTTTTATGTGAAAAACATAAAATCATACAATAGAAAGTATGTTATTTTTTATGTGTAAAAAATCATACAATAACTTTTGTAAGAAAAAAACGAAAGTAATTGGTTTGTTATAGTATTTGCCCAAAAAATTAAATTTAATAGTAGTAAAAATCAAGTTAAAATTCCACACAAAAAATTATGAAAATTGCTTAAGAGAAATTTATGGGATCAAAATATTTTTCATGCAATTTAATTTTATTCGTTCCGTTTTGCAATCTTCACCTTATTATTCATTAACTTTACATACCTAAGGGAGCATCCAAGGGTAGGGTTGGCATAACAGGTCAGACACGACACGATAAGACACGACACGATAAGACACGATGATCTGACATGTCGGACACGAACACGACACGAAAACTTATCGTGTCATTTTTTTAAAACACGAACACGAACCTGTTAAGAAACAGGTTACACGAAATGACCTGTTTACAAACCTGTTTAGGAACACATGCGATATCACATATGTAAGAACCTGTTTACAAACCTGTTTAGACACGATGATTTGTTTTAGTGTATTACCTGCGAATCTGCAATGGAGGCTATGGTCCCGAGTTCGCAACGAAGGCTGTGGTCTCGACTCTCGATGGTGGCTGGTGAAGTGGTCTCGATCGTGGAAGGGTTCCGGTGGGGAGGTCGCGATGAAGGAGAAGGGTAGCTGCCAGTGGTTTCGATTGTAGTTTAAGCCGGTGGTTTCGATCGTGGTTTCGGGCGATGGAAGGGTTTCGATGGTGGATTGGTGGCCGGTGGAAGGGTTCCGATGGTGGATTGGTGGCCTGTGGAAGGGTTGCAATGGTGGGGAGGTAGCGGCGCCGGGAGACAGCCAGACAGGGGCCGATGGGTGATGGAGGAGTTCAGGGAATTAGGGTTTGTTTTGCACTTTCAATAATATATATATATATATATATATATATATATATATATATATATATATATAATTATTTAATTATAAACAGGTTATTAACAGGTCTTAACAGGTTAACAGGTATTTAACCTGTTAAGACACGAATTTTATCGTGTCTTAACGTGTTGATCTGTTTAAGACACGAAATCTGTTAAGGTCAAACACGAAACCTGTTAATTTCGTGTCATGTCGTGTCGTGTTAACAGGTTCGTGTCAGAAATTGTCAGCCCTATCCAAGGGTGGGGTTGGGTCTAATACTCTAATGTTAATTCCATTTGAGGTTATAGTGGTGAAGTTTCTCTTGCACCTAAAGTTTCAAACCTCGTAACAAGTTAGTGTAAATTAGTTGTGTGTAAAATGGGAGTATATTAAATTGGCTTTCTAAAATATATACAAAAATTATATTCAACTAGATATATAAACTTATCTTTTGAGATTTTTATATTATTCGTTTTTTTTAGATTTTTATATTTTTTTAATGGTCAACGAATATATTTAAGCGCGGTCACCCGGGTAAATCCAATGGCAAAATGCCACCCACGTCCGCGAACACAGACAACGCTGGTGACCTGGCACGCCCACCAATACAGGGAAACCCACCACCTGAAGGCCCATTGTGGTAAAACCCTGGCTCACTTGAAGCATATTGCACCAAGTGAGACTTCAACCCATGACCTCCACTTTGGAAAGCCATAGGATGCCTACTCCCAAACCAATTGATCTAGGGCTCATTGACATATATTTTTAATTAAGCCTATTTTTTCTATTGTTGTATTCTAGGAATAAACATGAGCTAAATGCAAATGCATGCACGGTTTAGCCTAAACAAGAATGTGTTTAATGAACATAAACCACGTGCATTATGCTTGAAAATTTAAAAACTCATCATACTTCGTCGAATACGATTAATTTTGATGATAAACTTGTCAAAAAAAAAAAGGAATTAAAATTCTTATTTTCATCAACGCTTTTTTAAATACGCGTTAATTTGAGTACCAGTTTTATAACTCGCTAGTCATAACCAAACGCATTGAAGGTTTTCGATTTAACCGGTCGAACGTAAAATTCTGAACAGTTTCAAAACACTATCTCTACCTTTTTTTTATTTTTTATTTTGGACAACAAACGAATTTTATTCAACAAATTCTAACAAAAACCTAAAAAAACAAGTTTTACAAGAGGATATCTGCTTTTCTTAATTTTTTTCCTAAACAGAAATGCCAAAAAGTTTTTTAAATGAATCTTGTCCAGGGCCGGCTCAACCATTTTAGTGACCTAAGACGGGGTTAATTTTGAAAGCATTTTTCTTAAGTCTTTAATAAAAACCCTCCTCCTTTATCCGGGCTTGGGACCGGCAAAAATAAACTAAATAGCTTATATTTGGCGGAGTTAAAAAAATTTTTTAATCTACTTTTTATATATTTAAAAAACATATGAAACATTTATATAAAACTTATTTTTCTAGCTTTTTTTGAAGCAAACTCTTTAATCAAATCTTCATACTCAATCTCATAAGATAAATCTTTTTCAATTAATACCAAGCCTAGTCTGGCCCAAAACAAAACAATTAACCAAAAACGTAGTAGATAACTCAAAACTGTAATTACCCTAGCCCAAACACTGAAAAAACTTGAGGCCCTCAACATGTGGAGGCCTTAGGCCACCGCCTAGCCCAATAACCTTATTGGGCCGGCCCTGATCTTGTCTTGAGTGAGTTTTGATCTCATATCGTTTTGATTATACGACTCACCTCCTATCTCATATCTTACCATTGGGCTAGTTTTATTTTTATCCTTTTCTTAAACGACGCTTGGAACTATCTTCAATAACCGAGCAAGCATTCTTGAAACGAAATATTAACCGTCCATAAAGATTTTAACACTCTAGACTTAAATCATCCAGAAACACTATTAAAAAAAAAACCTATCTCACTAGGTCATACTTAAATCTAAGATCTAAAAAATCTCAAACTAAACCATCACACTCGTACCATTAGACTGTTGACACTTTCAGTTAACCGTTCAACGTATCTACAACACGCACGTGTCATTATGAAATGGTCCAGAATTCGAAAACAAGGACCCCTTTAATCCGACCAAAAAACATGATCACATTTACATGCTGGTTTCCGGGTCCCATCCCAACTTACCCTTAATCAACTCCGTTTTATATCTTTTGATTTATTTTGTATAATTAATAAAGTAAGTTTGTAGAATTTTAAAGTGTTCTTCTTTAACCACTTAAAGTGTTTTTATTCCTCCAAAGAGTGAGGGGGTGGTGTTAATAACTAAGAGAGTCGGTTAACATCACCGCTATTATGTTAGAGAAGGTTAACCATCCGTTCTAGCTGTGTGAGAATGTGTCATTCAATTATCACACTTGATCACTATTTTTTAATAGAACTATATTTAAATTTCAATATTCTATTCAATTACCTACTCAAAAATGAGACGCACTATTGTTTTTCCATCATCACCACCAATGAAATCCGATTCATTAGAATATACCAGGGTTCAATTCTGGTGAACGTTATAGCCATCTAACCAAAATTGAACACATGACAAGTTTCAAAAAACGTTACGTGCATCTTGATTGTGTACATGCTCATAAGGCTCTTATGAAAATTTATTTTGTCAAAGAGGCCAAATACAATGAAGAATTGCGTTTTTGTATGATGCACATGAATATGGACATGAACATCCTAGGTTCAAGCAACAAGTAGTTTAGTGAAAAATATGATTTTTATTTAGTTTTATTTTATTTAGTTATTTGTAATTTTTACTTGCATGTATTTAATTTAAATCCAAAAATAAAAAGAATCCCAAAAAATATCAGTTACAATCATATGCTCATTACGACCCGTTAAGCTAAAGTAATTACGGGCCGTAACAACCGATACAAGTCGTAAAAGTTCATGAATTGACAGATTTGATATTTTGCAAACCGATACAGACCATTTTATTCCAGATTTTAATAATGTCTGGGTGTATGTATATCCTGAGGCAATAATAATTAGTTGAAATAACATTTATTTAACAAATTAAAAAAAATTTATACAAATTAAAAGTTTGTTAATCTAGCAAGTCTGCTCGAGCTCAAATTTGTAAAATTTATGCTCGAGCTCGTTAAGCAAGTCATAATATGAGCTCGAGCTCAAGCTTGGACTCGTTTAACCTCGATTCCATTCGAAAGTTCAACAACAAATCCCAAGTAGACTACAAGCCGACTTGACTCGTTTAAACCCGTATCCCGTATGAGTCGGGAGACAATCACGCACCACTAGAAATAAACATGAGATTCCTCTAACCCAACTGTTGTCTCTCTCTATATAACTTCACAAAGGCCCTCATTCCTTCTCAAACAACCAACTTTTTCAAAACAGTTACACCACCAGAAGATTCAATTCCACCTAACAAAATGTCATCGGAATTATCCACCATCACATCGGAGCCACCAACCACCGCCATAGCCACCGTTCATAGCCTCAACATCAACGATACAGAGCTCACCTTAGGTTTACCAGGTGAATCTCGAAAATCCGGAGCGAAACGAAGCTTTTCCGTTATCGCCGATCGAAAATCGGCCAAAATCGATAGATCTGATTCAGAATGCTCCGTTGTAACGAAATCTCCTCCGTCAAAGTAAGTTTGATCACAATTCGTTTGTATTTTACGCGATTGAGTGTTAATACAACGGAGATTAGTTCATGTGAAAATTCTTACAATTTCCTTTGACTAAGTAATCATTTAAAATGTAATCACCCAGCAGAGTTGCATCCGATTCTTGAACAGGGTCGTCTGAACCCAAGATGAGCGGCACGGATGAAAACACATGTCTAAATACCGATCATTGAACAGGGTCTGAACCCAAGATGAGAGGCTCAGATGAAAAAACATGTCTAAATAGGGTCGTTTGAACTTAAGATGAGCGGCTCGGATGAAAACACATGTCTAAATAGGGTCGTTTGAACCCAAGATGAGCGGTTCGGATGAAAACACGTGTCTAAACAGGGTCGTTATGAACGACCTGTTTTTGTTCGTCCGAACTAACTTGCGGTCGTCCAAACTGACGTTAGATCGTTTGAATAAACTTACGGTCGTCCATACCTTCGTAAGTTCGTCCAAACAAACTTACAGTTATCCATACCTTCATAAATGCGTCCAAACCTTCGTAATGACCCCATTTAGGCTCATTTGAACCATAAGTTCATCTGAAGAAACTTACAGTCGTCCATACCTTTATAAGTTCGCCCAAACAAACTTACAGCTGACTGTAGCTTCGTAAATTTGTCCGAACGTTCGTAACGACACTATTTAGGCTCATCGCATCGCTCATCATGAGTTCAAACAAACATATTTTGCGGTCGGAACGTTATGTTAGGGTGTGGACAGTTTGGATGATGAGCTGATCAAAGGGATATTTTAAGAGAAAAAGTTGTTCAAATGACATTTTCAAAATTTTCCATTAGTTCATTAGTTACAACTGATCATTTGAATAGTTGAATTGATTGAAAATAAGATGTATTTACAGGGAGCGATTCATCGGATGGCCTCCGGTTAGATCTCACCGGAAAAACACGACGAAGAGCGATTGCAAATACGTAAAAGTCGCCGTCGACGGAGCACCGTATTTGCGAAAGGTAGATCTACAATTGTACTCAGGATATCAGCAACTTCTGTCAGATTTTGAAGATCTGTTCTCCTGTTTTACTATCAGTAAGAACATAAATTGTTCATCTGAATTCTGTATTAACCATAAAAAATACAACTAAGTCGAGGATTACTGGATTAATTAACATGTTATTCTATAAATTGAATACAGAAAATGTATTAAAGGAGATGAAGATGGTGGATAATGTGAATGGTGTGGAGTACGTTCCAACATATGAAGATAAAGATGGAGATTGGATGTTAGTTGGTGATGTTCCATGGAAGTAAGTCTACAAGTACATAAATAGTTATGATTATTGTTCTAATCGAGTCCTTCGACACGTATTTTTTTTATACCAAAAGGCTTGAAGCTCAACGGTAGTTGGATGTGGATATAATGGTGTCACGTAGATTTAGTAGTAGGATTAGATTGATTTTTTTTAAATTAAACATGTAATTTCTTGCCCTAATTAATGAACTGTTTTTTTGTTCGATTTCAGGATGTTTGTTGAGTCATGTAAGCGAATAAGATTGATGAAGAACTCGGAAGCCATCAATGGATCAGGTAGATATAAATCGCAACGTAACTTTCTTCAAATTATATGTTTCACTTGTAAATTTTCGAGAATATTTTCTGATATTTTTTTTTTTGTTTTATTAACGGATGCAGAGTTGTGGAAGTGTTGAGCACGAATAGATTTTTGATGATGATCACGCGAATACAAAGTTTTTGGAGTTATGTTCTTATTTTTTGTGTCTTCATTTAATCATCTTCATTGTAGATATATATTATATAACATAATCTATAATTAAAATTATGTTATACAGTATAACATACAATGCAGATGTGATAAAAATAAGACACAAGATAAGATTTTATTGAAGAAAATGGTTGTTACGAAGAACAGGAAACTAGCGGAACTGATTAGGAGTATTATCGTACATAAAATTATGATTTGGTTGTACAAATGTTGGTTTATGTTTTAGATGTGTACAAAACTAATGGCCAGCATTTTTAGGGTTTTGTAAATTGAAAATGTTTTATCATGTACTGGCATGGTACAATATAATCTATTTATTTTTAATAATATCAAAAATATCTAATTATAAACATGCACCTTTTTATTTCTCAAACTTGTATATTATAGTTACAAGAGCATAGCATTGTTTATAAACTAAACTTAAACAAGCAATCAAATAAGTGTTTATAGACATCAAATAGCTTTATTAAAAAAAATTTTGGATATCCAAATATTGTTTTAATTTCTTTTATAAAAATTAAATATTTTTTATTAAAAAAGTTTTCGGATATCCGAATTTTTTTATAAAAATATTAGAAATACTGAAATATCCAAATTTCTATTTAATATTAAATATTTAATAATATATATAATATTTTTTGGATAATTCGAATATCTGAATATCTAAAAATCCTTAAAAACACTCTCCGAGTATCCGAATCCAAATCCCAAATTTTGGATATCCGAATTTTCGAATATCCAAAGTTTCGGATATTTCAGATTCGAATTTTCAAATATATCGAATTCAATTTCGGATACTAATATTAACCCTAATGAGAGTATAACTTTATAATGCATTAAATGACAAATACTTTACTATTATGTATCTAACAACAATTATATTGTATACATACTTATTTAGCAACATCTATATGTTACTATGATCTTACCGGCCTTGCCACGTGTCACACAATCATTGGACCACACCTCAAAAAAAAATTTTTTTTTTGTTTCTCCGTATCTATTTTGTGGTATATATAAGCGTGTTTATGACATTACACCAAACGTATGTTTGGCGTAGTGGTTAGAGACATGTGTTTTGTGTCAGAGAGGCCGTGGGTTCGAACCCCTACGACAAATATCTTTCTTAATTCATGTTGATAGTGGGCCTGAACTATACCCAGAATGCACGTTGATAGTCCCCAACACTAATAAACGTTAAGTTTTTTTGCCAAGTCAATGTGATATTATGAGAACACCCCTAAACTTAAAAATATATAAAAAAAAAAAACAACTAGAATTATGCACACACACATACTAATTACCAACTTTGGTATGCATCATGAATTGTAATTTATGCTTAGTGGGTTGTATCCACTTTTTGTCTTTTTTTATTTAATCTTTAACTGTTTCATGTAAAACAATACTCTTACATGTTCACAATTTAACCCAAATATTTTTTTACTTCCAACTTTGTTCCCCTATATTTTTCATATTTTATAAATCATATTACGTTCCGGTCTAAATTTTCCGAGTTAACACACCGCAGCGTGCGTGTGTGGTTCAATGTTTTTACCCTTATTTTTTCCCCATTTAACTATCTCGTCGCAACACACTGGTTCTAGATCGACTTACTTATTGTTTTATATATTTTACATTTTGCCGACGTGGTTTAACGTTTTTACGCCTACTTTTCGTTCGGGGTTATTTTTTCCGTTTTAATTTTTTAATGCAAGTTTTTTTCGGAGTTGATGGTCATTGACGGTGCTATGTCATTGGTATTACTTGGCATGGTTTTACGCCCTCCACTACAACACGGGGGCTTAATAGGTCAAATTCTCACTCTAAATCATCATCCGGAAAACTCTTTGTAAAAGATACAACAATATTGTTAAATCAATATTCACAACCATATTCAAATTGGCATCATTATATATATGATTCACGTACTCACGGTACAAATAGTATTCTAAATGGGCATTTATGTTTAAGAAACAGGGTCGAAGACAAACTAACAAGACGCGATAAAGTATTAAACCTTGATTTTGTTTTATAAAAATAAAAAGTTAAAATGATATTCAAGTGTTTAACAAAGAATACATTGATGTTTGTTTTTGGTTATCAATTGCAATTAGTTAGGTAGTTTCATTGGTTAGATCTAAATACTGGTTTACCAATGTAGCCTTTTGGTTTATGTATATGTTTCATATAAGGATATTGTTCTATAAATGGATTAACATTTAGCAAACCAAAATCATCTCTTAAATCAACTTCTACAAGCAACAACATCATCAATAGTTCAATACGATGAACAACAAAACCATCATTTGCATGCTATTCGTGCTTGTTATTGTTGGTACTATGATAACAACCGAAGGCAGAACCATCCCCCTCGGTAAGTTGTTATCGAAACTCCTAATCATAAAATCTGCACATTCTATCGAATTATTTTTGAAATAATATCTAATTATAGTATGAATATTGGTTAGGTTTATTTGGAAAAACCCCTGCTTGTACTTCTGTTGTTGGTGTGAAATTCGGAGATTCGTGTTCTGGCATTGCACAAACGTACGAGTTGAGCACTAAACTTTTCAATTACATCAATCCGAATCTGAATTGCCGCAAGCTGTTTGTGGGTGAATGGATTTGTGTCGCTGGAATCTAATTACAGGAGATCCATGTTCAAACGTATATGATCCAATCAATAAATGTTTCTTTCTGCAAAAATAATGCATCAAAATCATATGATGCATACAAATAACGGTTTTGTGACATGGTGATGTTTTAATAAGAAATAAAGACAAGTATTTTAACTTCATACTTGGTATTCTATTATATGTGTGCTTACTTTCTTTAATACTAAAGTAAAAGTGAGACTGATTCATGAAAAAGAAAATATGAATGAAGATAAAATGGTTAAGAATATTTAACAACTATATACCGATAAAATTATTGGTGTTCGCTCGTTAATTCTTTATAAAACGTAACTTACCCTCATCCACTCATCTTACCTCATCGCATCCCGTCCCCTCCATCTTCTTCTCATTCTTCTTCATCTTTATCTCCATTTTCATCACTCAACTTCGTCACCTCTCCACCACCATATAATAAATGAAACACCACCACCAGTCACAATCATCACCACTGGATGCTATCACCACCACTAGTCACCATCACCACCACTGGTCACGATTGTCACCAAAAAGCCCGCTTTCAGATGCGGGTAAACAAGACACATAATGGCAATGGAGACTATTGGTTTTAGATTTGTCGATTACAAATCAGATTGGTAGGATCCGCGATGGTGATGATAGTGGTTTTAGATCAAATCTGATGGTTTTAAGGGGTTGCACAAGGTGGTTGGTTTCATGTTTTTCCGGTAAGGGTGTCTGGTGGTTTCACGTAGAAAGAAGGATGAGGTGATGCTGGTGTTGGTTAGGGGAAATATGCTTAGGGTGTGATGATGGTGTTTAGAGATGAAGATGATGGTGGTGGCTGAATGTCATCAGAGGTGGCGGTGGTGCTGCCAAAATAAACATTAGGGCGAAAGCCGAAAGGGGTGGGTCTGGTGATTGTTTATAATTGTTTTTTTTATTTTAAATAAAATGGATCCATTATTTAATATGATTTTGAGTAATTTATTTTAAATGAAAGGATATTTTTATAATTTCATATAAACTTAACTGATTAAGTTAATCTCTGTTAATGCTAGAGACTATAAGTGTGCAAAAAATGTATAGTTCAGGCTTGTAATTGTAATTTTTTCAGTGTGAAGATTGTACCTGAAACACATGCAAACCTAGAAACTATCCATATAATTAACTATATAACTTATTTATATTTATATTAAGATTTAAAAACCAATTGTATTCTCATCCAATCACATATAGGTGATTGTTTAAACTTTAGATATTTAAAGTTTCAGATTTAAACTTGACTCAAGATGTAAGCATTAAATGAGTATAAACGGCTGACATATCCACTCGGAAGACTCACTTACAATCATCATTAAAAAAGATAATAATAAGTAGGGGGGCAAACGAGCCGAGCCGAGCCCGAGCTCGTATGGGCTCGAGCTCGGCTCGTGAAGACTTAGGAGAGCTCGAGCTCGAGCTCGGCTCGTTTTGAGCTTTATTTTTAAAACTCGAGCTCGGCTCGACAAATACCTTTTCAAGCTCGAGCTCGGCTCGGGCTCAGCTCG
Source organism: Flaveria robusta (assembly GCA_025506415.1). NCBI lineage: Eukaryota > Viridiplantae > Streptophyta > Magnoliopsida > Asterales > Asteraceae > Flaveria > Flaveria robusta. The sequence continues at coordinate 17,620,412 of CM046459.1, read as the reverse complement.
TTTATTTATTTAAATATTATTTTTAATATTTTTATATTTAGTTTTGATATATATATTTATAATTATATGATTTATATAGAATATAATTTATATTATTTAATTGTTTTTTATTATAACTTGATATTTAATAGATATTATTTATATAATATATTAAATAAATTAAATAAAAATATATAAATAAAAAGCTCGATACTTGAAGCTCGTGCTCGATAATAAAATGAGCCTTTTCCAAGCTCGAGCTCGGCTCGGACTCGATAAAGCTCGGCTCGTTTCGAGCTTTTTATCGATCCGATCTCGAGTAGCAAACGAGCTGCACTCCTAATAATAAGAAACTAAAAAAGAGAAAGAACAAAAATAAAAAGCTATCTCACGGGTATAAACCAAAGTGGCCTTAAATACACCTGCACCTTTACGCGTTTCTTGATCCTTCAACCTCCTTTCATCAATCTAGATCTACGATCTCTGTTTTCTTCTTCTTCAGGTATAATACACATTCAATCCATTCAAATTTCATCAAATTATCATCATTTCAATCTTCAATCTCCATTTTCACAACACCCATCACCCAAATTTCACACTAATCCGCTTCACTTCCATCATCATTCATCACACAACTCCAAATCAAACACCATTTCACACCAATGTCGATTGAACCCACAAAAACCACCATCATCAATGGCGATTGCAATTCAACAAATGGAATCAGCACCAACAACAAACCATTCAGGATCTTCATCGGTTACGATCCTCGAGAACACGTGGCGTACGAGGTCTGTCGGTACTCCATCCTCAAACGATCATCAATCCCCGTGGAGATCATCCCCATCAAGCAATCTGAATTGCGAGAGAAACATTATTATTGGCGGGAACGTGGGAAGTTTGAGAGCACTGAATTCTCGTTCACGAGATTCTTGACGCCGTTTTTGGCTAAATACGAAGGTTGGGCGATGTTTGTCGATTGTGATTTCCTCTACATTGGTGACATTAAAGAGCTCTTTGATTTGATCGATGAACAGTATGCTGTGATGTGTGTACAACATGATTATACACCGAAAGAAGCTACAAAGATGGATGGTGTCGTTCAAACTGTTTACCCACGTAAGAATTGGTCTTCAATGGTGTTGTACAACTGCGGTCACCGGAAAAACAAGATTCTGACGCCGGAGATTGTTAATGGTGAATCAGGGGCTTTTTTGCACAGGTTTCAGTGGTTGGAAGATGGTGAAATTGGGTCGGTTCCTTTTGTGTGGAACTTTCTTGTGGGGCATAATCGGGTCGTGAAGGATGACCCGAATACGTACCCGAAAGCGATACATTATACTCTTGGAGGACCGTGGTTTGATCGTTGGAAAGATTGTGAGTTTGGGGATTTGTGGTTGAGTGAATTGGAGGAGTGTAAGAAGGTTGATGAAGGTGAGAAATTGCAGTAAGTTTTAATTATTATTATTGCTATTATTGTATACCTTTTATGGTGCATGTCAGGTGTTTGATGAAATGCTTAACTCACTTAAGATTTGTTATTTGTAATATTATTATTCATTGTGTGTGATTACTTGCTTGACTGACTTAAGATTTGTTATTTGTAATATTATTGTTCATTGTGTATGATTACTTTGTAGTATCAAGTGCATTGTTTGGTTTATACAACATTATTAGTTATAAGTTTTACTATATGTGATTTGGAGAAGATGCATTTTAATGCTTTGTTTGAGTATTATTAACAAATATTGAACTTAACAAGCAGTGTGCAATCTTGCATTCAAATGTTTTTTTTTCTTTCTAAATCGGGTTTGATTTGATTTGGCGTGTATTAACTATTAAGTATGCAATTTCATATAGGATTTACTTCAGAAGTTGAAGGTTTGCATCACAACTTCTTTAAATCAAAGACAATATACCCTTATGTGCTTCAATAATCTCTCAAAGACTAGCCTTTCACTCGATGGAAGTTGGTTCACAATGGGTCACGGATCAGGTGAAAGATCTGGTCAAGAACCGTCAACTTCTTTTTGATGCATTGTCACCATTAGGGAAGGGTGTGGTCAAAGGTGTAGAAGAGGCTATTTACTTGTGGGTCAAGTCGCATGAGAAGTTCATTGATGGCTTTGAGGTGGTCCGTTGGCTCGCTAATAACCATGGTGTGGTTCAAATCCCTGGCAGCCCATGTGGGTGCCCGGGTCATGTTAGGATCTTCGCTTGGTGGTCTGGTGGAGAACGATTGTCGGCTTACATCTTGAGGTTGAAGAGAGGGTGGAAGAATTGGTTAAAGATGGAATAATTTGGCTTTGATATCTAGTGTTATTGTAGATGTTGTGGTTCAATATTGAAATTCAGGATTTACTAAGAAGTTTAGAAGGTTGAATTTTTACAATAAATGGAAAGCTTTTGCTGAAATTGAAAGTCAATTTCTTACTATTTCATTTTGGGCTTTTTATTTTTTAACACACAGGTGATAGCTTATGCATAGGGGCAACCTTTTCATATATGTGGTCAACATATACATTGATTGATGATATGAATACAACCACACCATGGTGATTCACATCATTGCACTTGTGGGTATTTTTCTATTGATGTTTGACTATTACTTCTACATTTTGACTTTTTGGGTCAATTAGTATAGGTCTAGACTTGGAATTAGATCAGTTTCAGGGGATATTTTGAATCAATTTTGGCAACTTATGCGGTTTCTATAATAATAGATCTAAATTAATTAATGTTGCTGATGAAAAATGATAAAATTCATCCTAATTTCGTATTTCAAAGTCATAAACTTTGAATCAAGTCAGACTGGATTGTATTACTAGTGTCGAGCATTCTATTATGCAGATAAATTTGCGCAAAATTGAACACGCTGTCTTGTTATCTGCTTACCAACTGCGATCTACTGATCTAGGATTGACTAGTTGCCGGACCCCGGACAATAACCGTTCTCTATTGGTTAAATCACTGATCTGGATAGTGTTTATATAACATGATATAAGAAACATGTGATCTGGACAAGTATTCTTAAAATGCACACACAAATTTTATGCATTCTACATTTGATTAACTCTTAAACAAAGGGAAACAACAAACAACAAACATACATTGGTATGATCAAACATTGGTGAACACTGCACAATACATGGTAGTTTAATAATATACATATACACAAATTTTTTTCAAAAACATTATTGTGTTGAGAACTGTGAGAACCATATATGTCACTTGTGTAGTGTGTTGGTGATTTAATGGGAGAGAGAAGGGCAGTAGGGTAGACGATTACGTGACCATCTTACTTATTACATTTAAAGGCAAAAAGTACAAGTGACATACACGGTTTGCGCAGTTCTCAACATAACACCATTCAAATTCCACAGTAGGTTTTGATGGGACACTCTGAGGTGAGCCCTTCTGGAGTATAGTAGAAATGCATATACTTGTAATTGTCAAAATCCTTAAATCGCAATGGGTGTTGTTCATCAACGAGTTTTTGAGGTATCTGTAAAATATGATCTCTGATAAATGCAAAAAACCCCAACACATATCTGTCTTTCTCCCCTGTCATCATCACCCTGTGAGTTGGTGCTTTGATTCTTCCATTTGTCCATGCCTAATAAAAAAAAGTAAGAATGCCATAAATCTCACATGCATATTCACATTGATGGCATGATGATGTTTTGAAAACCAAACAGACTATCAATCACTCACTGGCGGTTGAACCAACGGTATCGGACTTTAAAACCAGATACATTTTAATTTTTTAAAAAATATTTAGATGTTACATAAAGTTTAAATATTATATTGTTACGTCCATTGTATTTGCATGAATAAAACAAATATATGTTTAGAAGTGGTATAAAATCAAATAATGGATAATTAAATATTTTCATATGTATTTGAGGCTTCAAGTTCGAATTTCGAAAGTAAATGTAAAAAAGTTGTGAGATTGAGTATTTAATCAAAATATCCAGAAATACAACAACCTTCACTTACGCTCTTAGACCAAATGGGCACTATTTTCACATTTAAATGAGAGGTTCTAATTTGACGAAATCAATATTTTCATTAAAAAAGTTTCAATCACTGTACTAGCTCATCAATTCAATCAGTTATCGTATAAAAATGACTAGTCTAACTAGTAGTTGTTCAACCTCAGCGAACTAAACGTATACGTTCAGTATAAGTTCTATGGCCCGACCAAGACAAACTTGTCAACAATATTGGTTATAATAAAGTAAAAATTACCATAAAAGCATCTCCTGCCATTACTACAAAAGATGATGGTGGATATTCAACTTGAATCCACTCCCCGTCTTTTGACATAATCTCTAGACCATTTACTTCATTCTGATGAAGATAAGTCATGAAACTTTTATCCGTATGTGGAAGAATTCCCAACATCTTCTCACTCCCTTGAGCGCGTATGTATTTAGTTGGTTTAAGAAGATAAGTGGTCGATCCACGGATCGATTCATAGTTTTCCTCTATTCCATAACTCGTTGTTACCATTTTCATAACGATTTGATCTAGTTCTGCTAGCACTCTTGAGTACTTCAACATATTGTCACTAAACACATGAAAATCATACAAATCATAATTTAATGTTCTTATTTTTATTGAAAATTAAGTTTTATATGAAAGAATAAAGTATTTTTTTTTATATTAGAATACCAAAAATATGTTATTTTAAATACAACTCGATTTCAATAAAATTGATATTGATATGATAACATCAAAAACTATATGATATCAATTATCAATAAACAGAAAGAGGATTGATTATCTCACTTCAATACTGATCTATGATAAAATTAGAAGATAAAAGATAAAACAAGATTATGTATTTAGAATTTTTAAAAAAGTATTACATATTATCATTAAAATAACTAAATTATATATGTATGTGTCAAAACAAAAATTTAGAAATCCAAAAAAATACATGGGTGACTCATTTTTCTCTTTTAAAATCACAATTAACTGACAACACAAATCAAGTTTAAAACAAAAAAAACCTATTTACCATCATGTGTTTTGGAAACAACTTGTTTTTAAATAAAGAACATGTAAGTATCCATGATAAAATCGTACCAGAATTTTGGATTTCCTTGGGGCCACATAAGTTTAGTGAAACTTTCAACTCCTTTTGTAGTAGTTGTATCTTCAATGCCCAAACTTTCATAAAGAGGAACCATGGGTTCTTGCCCAATGTAACCATTATAGGGTGTATCTAAAGTGTTTAAAACTTTCACTTCCTTAGGAAGATCAAACAATTCTTCTGATGCAAGGAAACACGCATCGGAAAGTTCACGAGGCACGTCATCATAGATGGCTATGAAAGATCCATATTCTTCAAGCGCACGTCTAACTTCTTCGCGCTTTGTAACCCAAGAACTTGAATTCAAGTTCAAGGTTTTTGAAGATAAATCGATAACCGGAAGCTTGGGTTGTGTTAAGGAACCCATTGTTCACTTTGATCTCTTCTCTCTCTCTCTCTATATATCTATCTATTTCTCTATCTATATATAACCAATATGGAAGGGTTATATAATCAATTAATATATATATACTTCATAGGGCATAACTACAAGCAGAAAATGTTAAGGATGTATAAATAATCAAATCTTATGCTTATCACACACATTTTTTTAAGACTTGAAATTTCGGACGATATTGTTATATTTAAATAATAAAATCTTAATTATGATGGATGTGTCCAAACGTTATATAAGCTTGTTATATAGTTATGCGAATAAGCATCAATTGATGTGTACACTGGCCGGCACAAAGTAATAAATTGATTGCACTAATTTGTTGCATTTTGTGGTTTAGTATAGTCTAGAGGAAATGTATGAGAATATATAATTAACTGTGTTTTTTTTTTTAATATTTGCCTTGGTATTTATTTAAAAGAAATTGGCTTTATGTATATTGGATACAATAAGCCGGCTGTTAGATTAACTAAAACCTAACATATAGAAAGCTAAACTTTAGCCACTAAATAGTGGTAGGTTTTTCTATACAATTAGGTTTATTGGGAATATTTTTAATATGACAAATGCAACTTTGTGTTATTTTTAGGCTTAGACTCGATCTGCTTATCACACTTGTGTGGTACATTGCTTCGTCGTATTTTGGGAAATGATTTGCCACAAACCTAAAACATAGTCCCGAATCTGAGATCATCCTCAGTGGTAAACCCACTAGGTGGGAAAATACCTACTTCATTTAACTACTAATTGTTTGCCATAATGAAACCTGGATAAATTTGTGATTCTGCTAGTTAACAATGAAATTCAAAAAATACCCTTGAAATTTAGTTTTTTTTTTCTTTCTTTCAGACCCTGAAATGATTGAGGTGGTACTAGTTTATATCATAAAAAATCAACAATCAAATGGTTTTACTTTTTATATATCATCTCTAAAAATTGCATTACAAATATATCAATCAAAGTACATATATGGTAAATATCATTATCAACACCTGCCCATTTAAATAAGAAATAATAATTTGGCATCCGCATGAGTCCTCTGACAACACATATTATAAGTTTAATCGTCTAATATGATGTTGATCTTGTCTTTTAATTAAAGCGAATTAGCATTGATGTGGATACATTTGATACTTGGCTTATTTAAATGATAGTCTGTGGCCTTAAATTTCTTCATTTTATTTGATGCATGGCTTTTGGTCAATATCAATTAGCAAATAGAAAAGAGAGTGGTTGGCATATATTAATAATTTAAAAATAAACATATATTTTAAGTTATTGAAGAGAAAAGAAATATATTTAAAAGTATATAAACAATAAAATTATAAAACTAAATTTAAATAAGGACAAAACATAGGTGCGCGACTGTTCATTAAAGTTTCTTATTAATTGTATGCTAGTAGGTAACCCGCGCTTTGCGGCGGGGTACGATCCTCTACTCGCACATGCTTTGATAGTTTTGTTAAACTCATACTTTTTGCGTTTTATGTATATTTTTACAAGTTATGCATTCAAATTATAACTATTAATTTGGTTGTTTAAAAATATTCTTTTTTTTAAGTTTTAGATATTACACAATATATTATTTTGATGCAAAAATGATTTGTGTAGTTTTACATCTTAATTACAGATCCTAAAGTTATTAATTTTATTAACACAAAAATAAACAACCAGAAATTATTTATTTCAAAAATAAGTTAACAGTATTTTATTTCTTAAACATTATTTTTGTATTTTTAAAGACTTCGCTTGTAAATTTAGTTGTACTTTTGAATTACTCAATAAATTGACATCTTTTTAAGTTGTATTCTAGGTATTTAATTTTTCATATATATAATTTTTATTTTAAAATTTAGTCTATGTAATATATATTAATAAATTCATATACTAAATATATATAAATAATAAGTTAAAATGGCTAACAACCTTTAATCTAACTTTTTCTTTGTTTACACCCTTTATTTATTTCTTTAACCCACTTTATATCAATCAACAATCCTATTAATCATTTATGAAATAAATAAATTATATGAAAGATTTATTTTTTAAAATATCATTTTTTAATAATATATAAAAAATATTTTAAAACAAAAACATCTATTACCCTAAAATATTTAGAAAGACTAAATTGACATAAGATAAAAACCAAAATAAAATAAATAAACTTTATAAGTTTAAATTTAAATCATAACATGCATTTATTTGATACTTTATTAATGTTTATGTTTATTCTTTTAATATAAATAATATGTTATCAAATAACAAAATTTAGTCATAAATACCAAAATACTAAATACCAAAAAGTTAATACTAAGTGTCTTAAAATTAAGTAAAATCTCAAATTTGCCCTAAAAAGATGTTTTATAAAGTAGTATAGATAGTTTGTTGGCTTGCACGATACGACACGCGCCACTAAGGCTCTTCTATGATCTGTCTTAAACACTAATCATAGTTGGGTATTATTATTATCATCATCATCATCATCAATATTATTATTATTATTATTATTATTATTATTATTATTATTATTATTATTATTATTAAAGTATTTAATAATTATATAGTTAAGTATTCAAATATGATAATACTTGTTTATAAATTTATACGTTAATTTAGTATTATAAATAATATAATATTTAATATAGATGATTAAATAATCTCATATTATTAAATAATATATTAATAATATACATTAATCAATGTATTAATTAGAGAAAGTTTATTAAATGAAAAACAAAATATGAATGATTGCATGAAGCACTTCTACCTAAAATTAGATTTGTGTCCCAAAAGAATTTTTAGATAGTAATATGGATATATTAAAGTTTCTTATTAATTGTATATAATTGCCAAAATGAGTATTTTGGTTGTTTATTCCTCACAAATATTCATTATTATAGCCATTAATTAAACCAAACATATCTTGCAAAACTCACTCACAACAAAGGCTATAATAAGATCTGGAAGGTTGGAACGTAGAAATTTTTTTGAACGGCTGGTTAGTGGTTAATTGTTAGTATCACCAAGTTAGTAATATTCGTCAATGTCAAGGTTTGAACCCTGGACCTCCAAGAGAGGCAAAGCCTCCCACCTCCCCCTTAACCACTAGGCCAAGAGATCATTAGTTCATTTCCTCTATTTCAAAACGTAAAAATATTGCTCTTAAGTGAGACCTCTTTTGTTTAAGGTTTTTTTTTATTACAATAAAAAAGTACAAATTCTATGTTATATTGTTGCAAATTGGCCTAAAAGTTCATTATTAAGCTTATCTTGTTACTGATTTGTGGATTTTATACAAGCTAGTAGTTTATTTCCGTCCTTTTTCTATGTATGCTTGCTATATTCTGGTTGTATGATTATATCTTTTTAAGGTTTATTGATATGTGGAATCTGTAAATTACTCTAATTGAGATGTCCATAACTAGGTAGTTCAATATAATTTATTATTTTTGATTTGATCTCTAGTTTAGAAAGAATTAACAGACTCATATATGAACCAATAAATATGGTGAAGATGAAATGGCTTGAAAAAAGTCCAACATAAAAGTTAAAACATTATCGGATTGAAGTTATAATGCTTAGATACATTGACATATGTAGTTTGTCTAATTCTCGAACCTAAAGGAGCTTAGGACCTCTTATTTAAGCTTTTCTTGTTGCAACCCATATAGCCCACTACCATTGTAACTCATTTTAACCCATCATATTTAGCATATCAACATGCTCTGACAAAACTCAAAAATGTTGGCTTAAACAAGAAATATATGGGAAACAAATATACCAATAATAGGTATAGAGATAGGATATTTTTTTAAAGATAAATTTCTACAGTAAAAAGTAAAAATTGCTAAGTAGAAAAAATAAAAAAAGTACTATAAAAATAAGACTTACAAAGAATAATAGCAGAAGACAGATAGAAGAAAAAAAACTTCTCCACAAATGTAAATTTATGCACAATGGAGGAGGTAAACAAGGGTAAAAAAGACTTTTTTTTTTTTTGTTTGAAGTATATTATAAAAAACGAGAGAAGAAGCAAAGGATAAAAAGGTAAGGCTAAGGAGTGCCAGAGGGGTTTTGTTCTGCCATTGGAGAGAATGAGAACGTAAAGAAATTTCATTCAATTCTTGGTTGTGTCACAATGAAAAGAATGCACTATATTTATAGGGCAGATACAATTACTATTATATTATACAAAAAGTAAACACAACAGCTAGAAATTAAAAAAAACAAAATTACATCATTTAAATTACACGAATAGAAGTGTTTTTCATCTACTAAAAGTGAAACAAAATTATCTTTTCTGGAAATTGAAGGATCGAATGCAGTAAGCGAAGATAAACGCGAAGAACAGGACCAATCCGATGTGCACCCCGGCAACAGCCCCAAGAAAATCATGCTTGAAACCAAAGTATCGATCCAAGTAACCTTTAACGGTTTCACCGTTAGTGAGTTCATCATTGAAGTCCCCAAACTGTGAAGCAACCATGCCGTAAATAGTCCAAGCGATCGGGTTTCCCCAGTAGTACCATCTCCACCACACAGGAATGCTCTGTTGATTTACAAAATAAGAAGATCTTCAGAACTTGAAATGGTTTTAGAAAAATAAAGTTTATAACTACTAAGTAGGATGTTTACGGTCCGAAGTTGGTTTTGACAAAAATTTTAGACCGAACGGCTAAATACAGTTTCAGTAAACGACAAACCAAATAGGTTGGGTGGGGCGGTCAAAACCAAAGGTTCTATTGGTTTGATGGTTTAATGATTCGGCTTTGACGCTTGGAACCTTTTTTTTTTTAATTTATTTTCGAGATACTTGTTTTTATTATAATCTTTTAAATAATAAACATGGTAGATTATTATAATACATAATTGCATGTTTTAAAACATCAATATATATATATATATATATATAAATAATAATAATAACTAGGTTTACACAGCTTATTTCAAATTTCAAAAAACGTATGAAACCGTTAAACTGTCAAACCGTAAAACCGACCGTCTTAAATAGTAAACCGACCAAAACTATATAGATAAAAGAAGTAATTAGGATCTTTACGGTCCATTTTAACAAAATTATAGCCTACGAATAGCTAACTAGCAAAACGACAAACCAAACTAGCCAGTTGGGTAGGTAGGAAATAACTACCAGTTTAACGGTTCGGCTTTTGACGCAATGAACCAAACTTTAATGATCAAACCACTAAACAATCAAACCATATCAAAATCTCAAACCAATCAAACAAGATCAGGGGAACTTACGGGTCGTGGAATGATGAACCCCGAGAACAAGTTGAAGATCCCGTAGAATGAGGCGGCGATGATGGCGGCGATGTTGGCGTTCGGGGTGATTGCGACGGTCATCATACCATAAAACGTCATGTAGAGGAAACAACACAATTGGAAGAACAGATACCAGAAGAATTTAGCAGCAGTCCACTCGAATCCGATCATCGAATACACGATAACACTGTACACCCCCGTCTGCACCAACACATACGGTATCTCCACCAACACCTGCGCAAAAGCGTATGGCAAAGCAGAGTACATTCCAGCAGCTCGTTCTCTGTAAAACACTGTTCGCTCGATGTCAACCACCGGTTGAACGGCCGACGCGTTTTGAATACCTAAGAACAAAACCGCCGCATACATCGATCCCATCGCATTCATTAGATCTTGTTGTGTTGTCCTGAAATTCATAACAAAATTCACAAATTGTGTTATAGACTGAACTGCTACAGGATATGAGACTTGTTTCACATTGGTTGTATGAGCAATTGATGTGGGGTATAAAGACAAAATGGGTCCCTCGCTCAACAGACTATTCTTTTGAGTTAATTTCTCATGTTTGGTCCGTAACAAATTGACGATGCATTGTGCGTAGATGCAATGATGCTTACTTTTTACCGCCGAGATCCCAAAACATGGTGCCGAAGATGATGGCGATGAAGGTGGTGAAGACAAAACGCACGGCGGTGTAAGGCGGGTTCCGCCAGTACGACCACCGTTGTTTCCACAAGCAGGCGGCGCATTGAACGATGAAGGGCTGCGAGTATTGCGTTGGGAAGAAGAGGTCTTTGGTACCGGGGCGTGGGACGCTTAATTCTGCAATTTGGGCTTTGTTTCTCCTGTGTATTATGACCAAAAGTGAACAAAATGATGAGTTTTGAAAAGAAGAAGATGATTGTTATGTAAGCAGTGGTTGATTGTGTATTTACCTGTAAAGATCTGAGTTTCTGTAAATTTGGGTGAAATCGACTCCAAGAGCGAGTTCTTGCGCTGAAGTGCTGACTTCTAGCATCCAGGTTGCGGGGTTATATCCGTCTTTTATCTTGCTTATACCATCGATTGACTGTTTCAGGAAAAATATGCTTTAGATGACTTTCGACCCGTTTAACTGATGCTTAGATAACTATTATGTTTTAGGAGCTCGGCCCGTTAGCGTAAGCCAAATAGACATATTTTTAAGTAAATGGGTCAAAACTAGATACAACTTATTGAGCAGTGGGTCAAAAAGATGATTTTTTGTTGAGGTCAAAACAAACTGTCATATTGGTCAATATGGTTATTTTTTTATAGGTAAGTAGTGTGTCATATATATGATTTACAGATTTATGCACCAGAAGTACACTTTAAACTCCTTTTGACCTGTGTTGATGAGCGTCTGTTATGGATAACTTTTTTTTATTTCTACCCGTTTGACCCGTTAGAGATCATACATAAGCAAATGGGTTGTAATAAGTAATTGCAATTTTGTTCATAATGATAGTTTTATACCTCGAAGTATTTGATTAATTCACATGAATGTCGTCCTACAGGTCCAACGTATAGCTCTTGTCCACCTCTTTTCATCAAGAACAACTAGAAAACCACAAATTTATTAGTGCCCTTTTTATAAATAATCGAATAAATGGTAAAAAGGTATATTTTTGTGATTCTACCTCATCAAAAGCTTCAAATATGTCAATGCTTGGCTGATGAATGGTGCAAACAACTGTTCTACCTGTATCCACCGTGTTCCTAACCGTTCTCATCACAATGGCTGCAGCCCTTGCATCTAACCCAGAGGTTGGCTCATCCATAAATATAATAGACGGGTTAGCCACGAGCTCAACTGCTATGGTCAACCTTTTTCTTTGTTCTGTTGATAGCCCGTTGACACCAGGTAGCCCGACTAATGCATCCTTTATTGGGTTAAGTTCCACGAGGTCCATCACCTCATCAACAAACATCTGTAGAATAGTAAAACATCATTCAACATTCTTAAAAACCGCAAAAACGGGCGTTTCAAACAGGCTTGTTGAGCACAGGTATGCAGCTAACCTTTCTCTTGTGTTCATCAACGTCTGATGCTAACCGGAGCCAAGCTGAGTATAGTAAAGACTCGTACACAGTCACATGAGGTGAATGGATGTCGTTTTGTTCACAATAACCAGAAATTCGAGCAAATGTTTCTTGCTTTTTTGGATACCCCGAAATTCTGACATCACCTTCAATATAGCCGCCTGTTTTTCGACCCGCTAACACGTCCATTAGAGTAGTTTTACCAGCACCACTGACACCCATTAGAGCTGTAAGGACACCAGGCCTGAAAGCCCCGCTAACGCCTTTAAGCAGCAGCAATCGGTCTTCAACCACCCCTTGATCTTTCATTTCCTACAATTGTTTTTTACAAACCCATCAATAAAAATCTCATATTTTTCGTGCCAACTACAATACCTGTTTATAAGAACTTTTTCAAAAATAGCTTCAAAGATCATATGATACTTTAGAAGTTACTCATAAAGTAATTAAAAATTGGTGAAAAATAGTGGGTCAACCCAACCCAACCCGGTCTGGTCCGTTTCGGCCCATTAAAAAAATGACCCGTTTCAACCAGAACCCCTGGCTCGTATTGCCATATCCAAGTAAAAATATCATCTTTTTCTTGGGAATTTACCGTTTTCAAGAACATTTACGGTACCTGTGGCATATCAACAGAGTATTTGACATCATCAAAGGTGATTGAATGTGGTTCAAATGGAAGGATCATTCCTTTCTTCTTATTTTGACTTCCCTCATTTGTGTTCATAGATGATAACTCAATGGCGGAATCACTTTCATCCTCTGTTGATACATTAGCTTGAGGTTTTTCAAATGCTGTAAAACAAGAAAACAAATGTTATAAACAACAAAGTGACAGTACATGATTAATATCCAATATCACAAACATGTTAAACTCACGATTTAGGAAGGCAAGAGACAAGGCGTAGCAGAAATTGAAGACGAAAATAAACCCGAGTAAGGCTGCAACTGCAATCCAATACCAATATGCTTCTGCAAAGAACCCTCTTGCCTCAATAGCTAGTTTCCCAAGCGTCGTACCATTCATAGGCTGTATATGACACCAAAAAAGACATCTTAAAATGTAAACTTAAAACTAAAGGAGTCGATATTGAGCCATTTTCTTATGAATGGATCGATTTCTAAGACTGGTCAAATAGGTCAAACATGTTACTGTTATCTTAAGTCTACTTTTAATGCATAACATCGGAACAAAGACAATTTAAAATGCAAACTTTAATGATGAACACAAATAGAATATGATAACACATAATGCTAAAGATTTTGTTTTCAAGCCATTTGTGTATGAATGGGTCGATTTTTATGCGTTGTAATTTATCTGAAGTCTACTTTTGATGCATACAATGCCCCAAATCAGTTGATCAAAGATTTGAATTATTGATGTATTGATTTGTGTATATTTATAGTTATCACAGTTGGTATTTGTAAGAAAAATACTAAAATGGGCAAAAGAATATGTGTGATTTGACCCGACCCTGGCCCAGCCTGTTTGACCCGTTACTTGACCCCCCCCCCCCCCCCCCCCCCCCAGTGTTTCCACCTCTGCATAAAAGAAAGCTTTGTGTGACTTACTTTTCTCCAACTGTGCCCAAGAAACTCATTTACTGCTATTCCATTCATTGCATACATCATAGGAGATGACCAGTATCCCCATAACCACCAACCCTTGACATCATCTTCAACAAGAAAGCCCATTTGTTAGTTGAAAAACAAGAAGCAAAAACATTAATGGCATATGTTTTAAAACTAGTTATAACATAATACCTCGTGACAGGACAAAACCGCCCAATGCAAACACTAAGAGAATCGCAAATGAACCAAACGTGTTTGCAACGATCATGTTCCTACCCATTGCTCCGATGAACCGAAATAATCCAGAGGACATTTGGTTAACAAGCAATAATATCAAGTATTGTTTGAAGAACCTACAGATATTGATAAGGTTAGTATAAAATATATATGTTACAATCATTTGGGAGGTACTTGGATATGGGTATTGAAAATGATAATATGTCAGAATCAAATAATCAGCTGTAATAAAACTAGCTGTAGAAGATGGAGTTTGGACGCGCTAATTGCGAGGCGCATAATCAGTTCCAAATGAAAATTTTAAGGAATTAAAAGTAGTTACCTTGAGATATTAGGATCAAATCCAATGACGTAGTAAGTGAGAATGGTCCAAACTGCAGCTTCAATAAATGAAATGGGAATCTTGATGATCCATGATGGAACAGCATACGCCCATGAAGGGTAAAAAAGGAAGTTCCGTTGCTTGTAGAAAACAGGAAGTTTTGCAATCGTCATTGATATCTCTGACATCCCGTTAAACATTATCATAACAACACCAAAAAATAGAGCACCCGTATACAATCCTCCATCTTCAAGATCATCTTTATGCATCTCAGTTCGCAAGAATACCGTAAAAGCAATGAGCGCCATGACAATTAGCTGAAAGCAACCAATGAAGAATGATTCAAATTACAATTTTGAGCAACAATTTGTTAAAAAGATCAGGAAAGATCAACTCTTTTAGAGTAACACTACACTTTATCGAAAAACTTGTTAAAAAGACTATGAAAGATCAAAACTTTTAGACTAACAATACACTTTCGAAGAATTTGTCAAAAAGATTTAATGAAAGATCAAAACTTTTAGAGTAACATACAAGTATAACACTTACTTGGAATAATTTGAAGATATAGACGAACGAGTTTCTTTTCATGAGCAATATTTCTCTATCAGAGCAAGCTTTCAAGAGTTCCTTACTATCTAAACCATATTTCTCAGTTGTGAGAGCAGCAGGGTGGCTTTTACTTTTGTCAAATGGGGTCGCAATATCGTGTGCCAGTTTTCTTCCAACATGAAAAGATTGGAATGCCTCTGCAAATTCTTTGGCTGTCACAAATCTGTAAGGCTCGTCTCTTCTCATCCAGTATTGTTCTTGATCTTTCTTGGATGTCACCTGTAACAAGATTTCAACATTATGAGCACTAAAATGGTCATTTATTGTCATTAAGTATAATCTTGGTTTCTAATTCTTGTGCTTTGCATTTTCCATTGTTAGTTTTATTTCTACACTTTAACTTGATGAAAAAGGCCTCATATAATACTTACTTCTTGCAAGAAATCAGCAACGCCTTTTCTTTCAGGGCATTTGAATCCCATTGATTCAAAGAACTCAAGAACATTTTCACGCGGGCCTTGATAAACAATCTTGCCATCAGTCAAGAGTATAATGTCATCAAACAAATCGTATGTTTCTGGTGCAGGCTGCAGGAGTGAAATGACAGCAGTACCCTCTAGAATGTGAAGAAATTGTTTAAGTGAATTCACAATCTGATAAGTTGTAGAACTATCCAACCCTGTTGATATCTCATCCATAAGAAGAACCTTTGATGGCCCCACTATCATTTCACCCGTTGTCACTCGTTTCTTTTGGCCACCAGAGATTCCCCTTATCATTTGATCTCCAACCATGGTGTCTGCACAAATGTCCAGCCCCAATAGCTGCACAAGAAACCATTTTTTTAAATTAGATAAAATTATCAACTTTTAGCAGGGGTGCTGAATTTGATCAGTTTATTTATAAATGGGTTGATTATGGGAAGATATATTTTGAAATGATATAACCAGCTATGTTATTCTACACAAGAGAAAGTGGGTCAAACAGATTCTACTCAAATGGGTCGAAAGGCATTCTACTTAAAAGAAACAGGTCAAATGGGTCAGGCGGGTCGAAAATCGCCCAAAAAGGTGTATTATTAAAGCATAAAACCTGCTAAATACAAGTCTAGTTAGTCAGACGGGTCACAAGTTGTCCTATTTTAAAAGAAACAGATCAAAATGCCCAGAAGTCACTGAAAAAGAGTACTTTTAGTGCATATAACCTGCTAAATCATTCTATTCAGAATATTAGATTCTTAAATTAATGTGAGTATTGCAATCATACCTTGAGAGTATAATCTGTGACCACACTAGCTTCTTGACCTTTTGTTGCAGCAGCCTGCATAACAACAAAAAAATGCTAAACATTTTAAATTTTGATCATAAAGGATTCAAAATGCATTTTCATGTTAGATGATTTCTTAATTACCTTCATGAAGATATCAATATCAGGATCAGGCTTTATGTTTGCAGCTCTTTCTCTTCTTGACAACTCTGCTAACATATCTGCAATTTTTCTTATATGAGTTTTGTTACACAAAAGCCTATAGCCCTAAAACATAATTAATGAAACAAATCTAACTAAATGCTAACCATATCGAGATCCAACGCCTTGACATCTTGCAGAGAAAGCCAGTGTTTCTCTGACAGTCATTTCTCCAATATGGACATCATTTTGACTGATATACGCAGAAGTCCTTTCAGGTACAAATTCATGTAGTTCATGCCCGTTATATGTTACCTTACCCGAACACTACATTTACAAAAACAAACTATTTTTTATTCTAGAAACAACAGACAACAAATTAGCTAAATGCATACACTTTTGATGACATGTTTACACACTTAAGAGTGTGTGGTATCTTACTTGAGATAAAAGTTTGCGAAAAAGTTCACAAAAAGTTACATATTTCTCTTAAACATGAAGAAAATGTGTGTACACATTAAAACTTTTAGTAGCGCGACAAAAGTATGAAGCCTTTTTAGGGTCTTTATAATACCTTAAGCTCCTTCGCGAGTGTACCAGCCAAAGCCAACAAGAGTGTCGTCTTCCCAGAACTAGGGGGACCCAAAAGTAGTGTCATTCTACAAATGTTTATACATGAAAATCAGTACAATTAATTGGACAATTAACAGTAAAAACAGTCAAAGAAAGGTATATTCATGTGGCTGATTAACCTTTTTATCAGACAAACTAGCAGAATTTTTAAACTTGGATTTAGTACGAAAAAGGTTTTGACAGTTACCCCTAAGGTAACTGTATTTCAAATGTTAAAGTTAACATTGTCAAAATCAAAATAGTTAACTTACCTTAAGTAGAAATTTTTTGAAGGTTGGTAAGTTTTGAGTCTTTTGACTGGTTATTGATAGTCAGCTTACCTTAAATAATTCTTTTTTTTTAAAGTAGGTTAGTTTTTAGACAATTAGCAATTGGTTTTATGTTCTTTGTTCTTACCTGCTAGGCTTGATGACACCGCTGACATCATCAAGGATAGTTATATGTTTTTTTGAATTTGGGAGTAAATGCAATAAACTCAATAGCCCCTGTAAAAATGAACAAAAATTAGGAAAATATAATTCTCAGAAACATCAAGAATAATGTATAATGCATTTTTCTCAGAACCGGACAGGTTCAACCCATCGTATCCGGGACAGCTACATAACTAGTCCACTTGAGTACTTTTTAACCGCCTCTATTTGATTGCTTTGTAACAGGTCAGATGGGTTGAACAGGTGAACTAAAATAGTTTAATTCAAAAGAATTTAATATTTTCTTTCAAAAAATCATTTACTAATTCAGACTCTTGTATCTTGTTTTTTCTTGCTTTGTATTTTATTTGTATTAAAAATCTACTCAAAAAGACAAAGCACTTTAATATTTTATTTTAAATTGATTATAGTATTCTTTAATTTTTTAAATTATTTATGATGTCATTCTGTTTTTAAACCTTATCCAACTAATGAATCGATGGGACGGCCCTTTCGATTATCGGTCTAGTTATGAAAACACTGGTAAAATATCTATTGATTTTGGTTTCTTTTATTTACCTCAAAAATATCAATGTGAAAGTTTATAAAACTTGGCAAGGCCCTGCTTCCTGTATTCACATCAGCCTCCACAGTTAAATGCTCAAATTTGACTTCAATTGTTGGCATATCAATCCCAACCCTATAAACATTTCAAACCAAACAAATTAATAAATCCCATGATCAGAATTCAAAAAGAGTCCTACTATATAGACACCCACCCAGATAAATCGACACCCCCCTATACAACACGTATGGGTCCATACGCGGCGTATAGGGTCGAATACACTGAAAACGAGGAAAATTCAGGGGCTGTCGGAGAGCTATAAGACACATACAGCCTTATACGCCCCCCGCCCCCCGCCCCCCCCCCCCCCCAAAACGCGTATGGGCTATACGACACGTATAGAAATTCTGGGGTGTTGATTTAAAATAATGGATTGTCTATTTAACACATCCCTTCAAAAATTATATAAAATTTTATAAAAATTAAAAAATATATATTAACATAAATCTTTAACACAATAATACATACCTATCAAGTCTGTCTCTGAGCTTCAACAAGAACTTTTCATTATCTTCATCAGCAACTTTCACAAGTCTATCAAGTAAATGCTTTCTATCTTCTACTCCAAGGTTATCAACATCAACTTCCGAAGGTCCAGTTGATCCAAAAAGTAAACCTTTTCGTAGTCGATCGAATGTCGGTAGCTTCTCAAGAGAAGCCCATTTTAGAGCTTCTTCATCATCTTCTTCACGTGAAGATCTTGAGAAAGCATCCATACCAGAGTTCCTCCATACAGAAGTACTTCCAGATTTTAAACTTGATGTTCTTGTACTAGCTGCTCTTAAACTCCCTAATCTTATACTATTAACAGCTTTATATATGTCGCTTCCATCCATTGTCACAAAACTTAATCAAAACCCACAAAATCTTGATCAAGAATCTTAAATCTTTGTGGGCTTTGTTGTTTAGGCCAAGAAAATCTTGAATTTGCTAAAAAAAGATCTAACTTTTTGTGGGTTTGGTGGTCAAGAAAACCTTATATTTGCTCAAAAGAGATTGAAATTTGATGTGGGTGTGGTTCTTTTGGCCAAGAAAACCTTGAAATTTGCCTAAAAAGATAAAAATTTGAAGTGGGTTTGGTTCTTTAGGTCAAGAAAACCTTGAATGTGCTCAAAGAAAGATTGAAATTTGATGTGGGTTTGGTTCTTTATGCCAAGAACACCTTGAATTTGCTAAAAGATGATTGAAATGTGATGTGGGTTTGGTTCTTTAGGTTAAGAAAACCTTGAATTTGCCCTAAAATATCCAACTCTGTAGTGGGTTTTCAGTGTGAAAGTTGAAGAACAATGTGATGATATCTTTGTAGGAGAGAGGTGTTAAAAATATGTGATGTTTATTTAGAGAAGATATACGAGTGTTTGTATGAAGATATTGACCGATTTTGTTGTAAAGTAGTTAAGCGTTGAACTTATAATAATAATGTAGAAGTACAAGCACTCCAACCTGGCGGCCAAGAAACACGTGATGCAATGAACAGAGTGAGTTGCATAAACAGTCCCTTGACTATTACTTATCTTTAATGTTAAATCACATAGATACTGCATTACATGCATACACATATACATACACAATAGATACACAAATAAGTTCCAAACTTTATAATGGTTCAGTTTGGTCAATGAAAGCCAAAGCTGGTTTGAATTTCAAACCGGTTCGGGTTGAAAACAATTTTTTGACCGGTTTTTTATTGGCCTTTTTACCCGCTTTTGATCCGTTTTGAGTAGATTTGGTTGTTTTGGACCAGTTCGATTTGGTTTAACCGGTTTAATGAAGAAGATTATTTAGTATCGAACATATGGTTTCTGCCAGTTCCAAACTAGTTTGAAATAGTATTGGTTTTGTACGAGTTCAATTTCAATTTGGGTTGTCAGTTTCAATCACGAACTTTTCTGGATGTGCAATGTATGGGAACTCATCTGACAATCATAAAAATTTTAAAATCAGATAATCAAACTAGGTTCTTATATTAGAAAGTGAATGATCAAGATTTAAGTAATCATTTTTAAATATCTTTAAATGCATGTGTATTTCCTAATCAATATCTAAATAAACATATACATATGTTTTTTTATACACGAAACAAGTGATTTTATGAGTATTCAGTTATGACCCTTTATTTGTTTCATACTAAGGGGCTGTTTGATATGAGCTGACCCGGTCCAGTCAAAGCTGATTGCTGACCGGGTAAGTGGTCAGGCTGTTTGATTTTTCTTCCTCACCTTCTGACCGAGTCTTTTGCTTCTGACCCACCCTTTCCCTTGCTTCTGACCCGGTCTGGATTTTTGATGCTTCTAACCCGGTCCGGTCCATACAAAACATTCAAACAGCCCCTAAGATTATCTATAGTGGATAAGTGATAGTGAAGAAAAAGTGTTGTCATGTACGTATCACCACGTAAGCATTAGTGTGATCACAATAAAGGTGTGTAATAGTATTTGTGTGAATGTAAAGTTTAATTAAAAAAAAAGGCTAAGATGAAATGTTGTAGTTAGTGGAAAAAATAAAAATAAGAAAAATAAGAAAAAAATTTATAATTGTAATCATGCCGGTGATAATCAAGAGGGTGATGTTCTAGATGTAATAGGTTGATATGGCATTATATTCACGTCTCGTTACAAAAGTTTTTAAGCTTAAAATTATTTTATGATGCTTGTTCTTTTGTGGTGGTCAAATAAACCAACTCATGTGTGCATAGAAGAAGTAGATAATTGCTTACATGGAGTTTGTACTAGAGATTGTTAAGGTAGAATAAAAATTTATTGATCCAAAACTGTTGGTGCTCTCATATATTTAGCATTATCAAAAGAAGTGAGAAAGTTTAAGGTTATTAAGGATTAGAAAATAGTATAGGGTTGAAATCAGCATACAGAAAATAGTTGAGGGTGAGTTTTGTAATATATGTCGACGAAAAAATGCATATATGGTATGGATGTCATGTGATCAAATAACGGATCTAGAAGATCTTTCGTATTTTAGTATTTTTATATATTTTTTGCTACTCAATTATTCTGAGTCAATTGACTTCAGAGGGTCAAACTCTCTTATATCCTGGAAGGTGTTAGGTGTGAGGCATTTTTATAAATTTTCAATTTTAAAATTACGAGGGTATTTGTCCTGTGTTTTCAAAGCCTTTTTTTTTTTTTTTTTTTCATTTTTTAAAGATTGAACGGATAATTTATACAATGTTGGAATTAAATAAGATAAATCAGCGAGTATCTTGTATACGACTTTATGGATAGTGAATGTGTATTTACAAAAAAGATATTTTCACGCTCAGTTATTTTGAATTATAGGCGTAACCAGCTAGGGGAGTAAACGCGAAGCAGAGCCCGAACTCGTTTAGACTCGAGCTTTACTCGTTTTGGTTTTAGAAAGCTAGAGTTCGGTTCGTTTTTAGTTTTATATATAAAGCAGGAGTTTGGCTTGTCAGATATTTTTCAAACTCGAGCTCGGCTTGTTTATTAATAAAAAAAATTATAATTATTTTAATATTTGTTTATAATCATGCTTTTTTATATATAATAGAGTTAATTGCCGTTTTGCTCCTTGCGGTTTGATCATTTTAACGGTTTTGCCCCAATAGTTTAAAAATAGCCAAAACCCTCCCTGAAGTCACTACTTTTTCTCCAAATTGCTCCCCGCCCTTAACTCCGTTTAATTCTCACGTTAAAAGGCACTCACGTGCCCTTCACATGAGGGGCAATTATGTCTTTTACTACTAACCCTCCTTTTAAACGACATTCACAACTAAAAAACCCTAGAATCCCAAATCATTCATTCATCACTTTATCACAAATCGTACGTCAATCGTCCACCGTTTCCGTCACACGCTTCTTCCTCCGGTAGGTGTAGATTCACCGATTTGTGATTTCATTAGGTGAACGATGTCTTCATCTCTATCACTTCTCAATTTCTCAAACTCCTTCCACCAATTTCTGAACAGAATTTTCCCTAAAATCGAAACAACAGTGAGCACCGAAAACCTACAGGAGGCGAAATTAAATAACAACCCACATTAAATCTTCACAATCTCTCGTTGTTTTTGAATGCGGTTAATCAAGATCTGAAGCACCCATTTGCGAACCCACGAGCATGATCTGATGCGGTGGGGATAGAGGACTTCTCCGGCGAGATTCTGGCTGAGTGTCCGCCATGTGGCGTCGTAGGGGAGGTGGAAATGGTGCGGGTGATGAAGGATTTAAGGCGGTCAGAGAAGATTGCACTCTTTTGAACAAGCACTTGGTGAGCAAGAGACTGGTCGGAGACGATGATGTTGTTTCGAAATCCAATTGAGAAGATTAACAGTGGTTCGTATTTTGCTTTGAGGTTGATGAGAATGGGTCTGAAGTTTAAGAGGGATGAAGTGGTGATTGAACGATTTGGGGATTTAGGGTTTTTATAGTTACGAATGTCATTTAAAAGGATGGTTAGGAGTAAAAGACATAATTGCCCTCATGTGAGGGGCACGTGGGTCCCTTTTAACGAGAATTAAACGGAGTTACAGGTGGGGAGCAATTTGGAGAAAAAGTAGTGACTTCAGGGAGGGTTTTGGCTATTTTTAAACTATTGGGGCAAAACCGTTAAAATGATCAAACCACAAGGAGCAAATCGGCAATTAACTCTATATAATATAATATATATTATTTAATTTTTTTATCATAATGATATGATTTATGTAAATATATCTATTTATATATATTTGATATGTAAACAAAAATCATATATTTAATAGGCTTGCGAGCCGGCTCGGGCTTGATATCTAAAGCTCGGGCTCGAGCTCATTTAGTAAACTAGCAATAATGTGAAATCGAGCTCGGGCTCGAGCTCTTTTAAGCCCGGCTCGATTAGAGCTCGTTTAAGCTCGGCTCCATTAGGTCTTTTTCGAGCCGATCTTGAGTAGATTGCGAACCGATTTGGCTCGTTTGCACTCCTATAACCAGCTGTGGGATAATTCAACAAACAAAGGGTTCCGAAAGAAAAAAAAAAAAACTTTAAGCAGGATATAATGGTCTAACGTAGTTTTTGAAAGATATAATAGCACAGTTATAATTGTGTTTACACAACACAATTATACGCATAATGCATGCTTAAAAAATGCTATTTAAGAGATTGTAACGTATAAAAGTTCCTGAATTTATAACAACTAATGTTTATAACCTGACGCGCGTTGCGCGTCTTAAAACCGAGCCTCAGACAAATAGAACATCATTTGGATACGAACCGATGATCGGTTACGACAACACCCCAAAAACGACTATCCAGCCGAGGCAATCGACACCAGTATCGTCGACACCTTCAGATGTGTACACAGGCCTCAGATGTATCACTTATCATCATCATCATCATCGACCTAATGGCAGCGTTACCACCCAATGGCATTATAATCGAATTATAAAACAAAAACATCAAACACACAACTACAACGTATCTTAGTAATAAAGTAAAAAATCATATGTAAATAACGGGATAAACCGAGGCTTAGACAAACACGTGTTGTCTAATGATCGTGTTCTTACCATCATAGCCATTTTACATCATTGACAGGATAAATCAAGGCTCGGATAAACAACATTTCGTTGTGGCTGCGAACCTGTAGGTTCACCACGCCATCACAACGAACTGGCTATTTCCAGTCATCGCCTATCAAACGAAACTCTCATCGCAAACCGACAGTTATAGTAGCCTGCCGATGTCTCAGACGAACCGAAACTCGTCATCATCGATGATGATAAAGAAACCAACAGTCAGGATAGATTAGCACAAAGCTAACGCCAGTCGTCCGACATAACATCGGATCGACATCGTCACCGGATCACCTTCACTGCCACCGCAAGCATCAAAAACCAGCATCGTCACCGGATCGGCCACCACCGCCACCGCCACTGACTGCATCACAAAAAACCCCAAAATCACATCACCATCAACGAAACCCTAAAACACGTCTAGTGTTCGATTAACGGTGGTGTTCTCCGATGGTGGGTGGAAACCAAGAAGTCAAAGTCCGGGGTGTGCGGTGGTGTTCTCCGGTGGTGAGGTACGATAGCAGTGATGATAAACCACCACCGAAAGCCCCCCCTCCCTAAAATCCCCAGCAACAGTGACATCAAGGAGGGGAAAATGGTTTGAAAGGGGTGACACACCAAACGGGCGATAGCCGAGGCTTGAGGCGGTGGAAACTTGGTGGCCGCTCAGCCCTAAGGTGGCGGCTAAAGCACCGGCAAACCACCACCGGAACACCATTTTCCCCCAAAAACCCACAAAATAACAGTTAAAAAGGGGGCACAACCAAGAAGCGCATTAGGCACTTGTACCGTTTGCAAAACAACTTATACAAAAAACACAACTGGTAATCTGGCGACTTCAACGCCGATCATCGGAAGAACAAAGAGGACCGGCCACCATCACCGTTGACAAACGTCGGGGACCCGCTGCCTGCTCCACCTCGACCACGTACGAGAAACGGAGCGGCAACAGATGCTGCCACAGCGAAAAACGATGATAACAGCCGGGAGATGGCAGTCGAGATCGGCTTTGGAAACCAACTCAACCCGCCGGAGAGGGTTCCCAAACCGGATGCTCCACCGCCACCGAAGGCATGCAAGCTGAACCCAAACCGGATGCGACATCGCCACCGTCACCGACAAGCTTAAAAACTGAAATCGTCCACTTGAAGCGCCACCGGAGGCGGGCGCCGGCTGTGTAACGGAAGACAGTGGCGGCGCACATGGATGATGGCGGTGGTAAGGGAAGCCCAAATGTCGATATATACAAAAGGGTGGTGCTGAGGGGTTGAAATAAAAAATCCTGAAAGTCATGTGACAAATCTCAAAATGAATAAAAACAACTAGTTGTTTTATTCATATCATGTAATTGATGGACTAGTATTTAATAAATATATAAAAGTCAACACAACGGGCATATCCCTCTTTTCTCTCCCAAATCCCATTTGTTTCAGAACCTTTTACATATTCAATCTTAACTATTGAGTTAGTAAGTTACTTTGATTAAAAGTGAAAAATATTTAATAAGGGCACACCGAACACGAACAGAATCAACTGAAAGAAGAAGAGCGATAGCAACTCACCAGAAAGCAACTATTTATAATTTTATATCTTGTTCAAAGAAAAGATACATTTATATCAAATATTACAATGATCATGAAAAGTCAAATAACTTTTAGGGGGCGTTTGGTTGGAAGGAATGGAATGGAATTGAGAAACTAGTATAATTTTTAAGCAAAATTATGTTTAAGTGGGTAATGAAATGTAAAATCCAAGGGAATGTTTCACCTCAAATTCCCTTGGTTGTGGGATTTCAGATTCCCTCTCTAGGTGGAAGGATTTTGAAATCCCACAACCAAGGGAATTTGAGGTGAAACATTCCCTTGGGTTTACTTTTAATTGCTCACTCAAACACAATTTTACTTGAAAATTATACTAGTTTCTCAATTTCATTCCATTTCATTTCTTCCAACCAAACGCCTCCTTACAATTAGGCTATTTAACTCTCTTAATCTAGAATAATTTTATATACTTTGTTCAGCTTTTTAAAAAAATATACCATAAAATTATACATCCTTTTTAGTTTAAGTGTATCACTACGTTGTATTTTAAAAATTCATATTCTATAAAAGGCTAATTGCATTGCGCATCCAACCCAGTTGCATTGTATTTTTGCGCGCTAGTCTAACTCATTTACAACAAGATGCCTAGAATTTTAACGGTACGACAAGTAGTTTCAGGCTTTGAGCCTGACACATAAACCGACCGTGTTATTATAATTATGCGTCTAAAATCACTTATGGTTACCTATCGTGTATAACTTGTCTTAACATACATCATCGATCACGTCATGATCTTTCATACACGTATAAAAATTGGTATATACTATATCTAGCCTTATGAAAAAGTGAAATATTGATGATTGAAGTAATATTATTATTTAATGAAGGCGAATCATTGGACATCATCAACTAACAAGCCGCCATTAAAGACAAATATTTGTTTTATTGTGTATTTATATATTGCCTTTTAAATTTTGATCTTATTCGTATAAAATATGAATCAAGTGGAGACACCATGACCTAATCCGCATAAATCATGCAATGTGTTTCTTGATATTTCTTTTTATGCCCTTACTCTATGGTCTCTAGATTTTGAATTCAAAATTTTCATGAAATAGGCTTTAATATTTTTTGAGTTAATTACACGATTGGTCCTTGTGGTATGTTAATATTGTAAGATTGGCCTCAACTTTTAAAAAATTATATAATTGGTCCAACTGTTTGCCTAACCGAACACGATTGGTCCCTGAAATGGATGTGCATTACTTTTAACGTTAATTTTATTAAAATGACCATTATATCCCTGCATTAATATTATTATTAAATTATTATTGTAATTATTAATACATTTCACCATAACCACCACCATCACCATCCACCACCACCACCATCCACAACCACCATCACAATATTAAAAGAATATATATATTAGTAGGGTATAAGAGTGTTTGAAAACGTGGTATAATTTGAGTAAAAGTGAATATTTTAAGGATGACTAGAAAACTAATATGATAGTGAAGTGATATGTTTTTGAGTGTTTTAATGTATTTGAAGATGCCCTGATACATTAAAAGATCTAAACTCACTATGCATCTTTCGTTGGTAAAGAATAATAAGGTGTTATACGCTTGCTTTTCTAAAAGACAAGTCTCCTGTTATAAAAGTAATATCTCTCTCACAATAAGAGATAGTTGGATGCATAATTTTGAGTTTAGTCATTTCCGAAGATTATAAGAAATATGTGGCTATAAATATTGACAAATATGTGCGTTAGAATGCAATGATGACGATTCATGAAACATAGTAATCGTGAAAAAAGTTTTGCAATTAGTGGACCATGTTTTGCATATTATTAAAAAGTTCTAGTGATTAATGAAAAAGGAGTTCAACACGAGTAATTATTTCATATATTTATAGGTGTGTTACTTTTTGTATTTTTTAAGACTAAATTACAGAAAATGGCCTTTACTTTGTAACTAATTTCATTTTTTAATATTTATTCTTATTAGTTACACTTGACAACCTTTATTTGCATGGTTTGTTTCATCTTAGGTCATTTAATCCAACGGTAATTAATTTGCATTATTAAGTTAGCTTATATGGTTCTCAAATGAGGGTATATGTGTAAAAAAAACATCCATACAACATAAT
This sequence comes from Flaveria robusta, assembly GCA_025506415.1. Lineage (NCBI taxonomy): Eukaryota > Viridiplantae > Streptophyta > Magnoliopsida > Asterales > Asteraceae > Flaveria > Flaveria robusta. Next base: position 17,592,622 of record CM046459.1, on the reverse strand, counting down.
TCAAAAACAAATTGACGTATTAGGGAAATATGATTAGTAAAATATTGAGACTGACGAGTAAAATCTCAAATAAATTTTATGATTTTGATAATCACTTTTTTAAAGCTAGTTCTATTAAAAAAAATTAATTGTTTCAAATGATTTAAATATCAATAATAAATGTAATACATAGAAATTAGAATGTAAGCCACGTGAAGTTATTTAGAAATATATGATCATTAAAACGTTAAGACTGACAAGTAAAAGCTCAAACAAATTTTATATGTTTAATTCATCATTTTTTTTAAAGTTAATTATATAAAACTTATTGTATCCTAGAATTTAAGTATCAATAATAAACTTACTATATACATATACATATATATAAACATAAGCATATATATATATATATATATATATTAAAACGCAAGACACGTGAAGTTATTTAAACGTTTTTGTTCAAATTAGAATGCTCTTTTATAAAAATTTATTGTATCATATTTATTTCCATAATCATATGATTTTCTAAAGTGAATTCATAATATGAAATATTTTTTTTTAATTTTAAAATAACTCTCTTTTATTACACATGATTATATTAGGTATGATGCTTGATACATATAAGTGATTTAATACGTTGTGTGTTATGACTCTTATATAAGGCCCCGCTCAAGGTGATACAAAAACTCAATACTTAAAGGAGAAGGTTTCTTTGGGGCGATATAGATGGGAAGAAGCAGAAGGTTAGTTGGGTTAACTAGGATAAGGTCACCTCTCCTAATATAGGGTGAGGATCAAAAGCTTCTTGTGCAGGCTATATATTGTCATCGACTCATCTTAGCTTGCTGGTCCGTTTGGCGGGAGAGAAACAACATTGTATTCGAGGATAAAAGTTTGAGGATCGATCGTGTCTTCGATGAGAGTAAAACAATGGGTTACCTTTGGATAAAAAATAGAGGGAAAATTAAATCCTTGGATTAGATTAATTGGTGTAATAATGTTTCTTTTGTGTGATCCTTCTCTGGTTATATATGGCTCGCTTCTTGCTAGTCGTCTTTTTTTTAATAAAATCGTCTTTCTTTTTTTTTTTTGAATGGCCAACGAATATTTTTAAGCCCGGTCACCCGGGTAAACCCAATGGCGAAAGGCCACCCACGCCCGCGAACACAGACAACGCTGGTGACCAGGCCCGCCCACCAATCCAGGGGAAACCCACCACCCGAAGGCCCACTGTGGTAAAACCCCTGACCCACTTGAAGCATATTGCATCAAGTGAGACTCCAACCCATGACCTCCACTTTGAAAAGCCATGAGATGCCTACTGCCAAACCAATTGATCTAGGGCTCATTGGCAATAAAATCGTCTTTCCAAAAAAAAAAAAAACAATTAGCAGATATTTGAATCAGGCGCACCCGACTATTATATACTTTTGTTGAAATAATTAATTCTAATAATTGAGGGGGGCCCAATCTTTGTTTTTAATTCCTTTAACTTTCACGAGTTTCAAAATATAATTGTAGATTAAAATGTAGTTATTTGTCTCGCAAAAAGAAGAAGGTCACGTTCTTTGTATTCTAAATCCTAGTTTCGGGAATAAACAAAAAAGTTTGATCAATTCTTTTTAATAATAGCAAATTGTGGATGTTATATAATCCAGATTATGACGTATGGATTGATAATAGTCTAATAATTTGATCAATAATATTCTTGAGTTTCATGTTCATTACCATGGACAACCTCACTTGTAATATTAACTCTTATAAATTTACATTTGATAGTCACTAATTTTGCTTATACAGAATGTATGTTTTTTTATTTCACTCATAATCATTATTGAAATAAAATCAAATGTAAATCAACGATTCATCATGCAAGTATGATTGTTTTTGGCAACAATTGTAAAATTATGAATGTTATTGATTTAAATGACAGTCTGAATCATCGTTAATTGGCGTCACTAACATATCGTAGTTTGGAAGTTGTGCCAACAACAGTAAATTTATGAATGCTATTAATATAATTAACAGTATGAATCATCATTGGTTGACATCACTTAATTATCATATTTTGAAAGTTGGAACGTCAAAAATCCAATTTTGTTTAAACAATCAGAATAAGAGTAATTTGGGCGTTATATCTTTCAATTATATAGTAAATACAAATTACGTCTTTTGGCTCTAATAACTATGGTGTATGTTCCTTATTTGAAACTTTTGCATGTTTTCTGCCTTTTACCTAATTAATATTAGATTTTCTGTTAACTACTTGGGTATAATATACTTTACGTAAAGAACAAAATGTATATTTTTCACAAGTTTTTCTTGTTTTGCTTTTACTTTTTCTATTTTCTTTCCTTCTTTTTTTTTCACTTTCATTTTACATATTTCTTTACATTTTATTATTTAATTAATCAACTTATTTATTTTATAAAGATATAACTTTTATAATTTTTAAATAAAATTTTCATTTTTTGTTTGATTGATTAAGTTATTTACTTTTCTCAATTTGAAATGATAATATTATTTATAATATGTTTTTATATACAAACCATGCAAAAAAAAAAAAAAAAAATCATCTCATGCAACCCTTAATTACTTTTCTCTATATAAAAGTAATAACACAAATTTACTCTTTATTTGATTTATTATTTCTAATATAGTAAAATGTAAGAACTATGAATACATCTATATTAGTTCAACAATAATCTGATTCAAAAGAGTTTTATGCACTAAAAAAAACTTTCATCTCATGCAACCCTTATTCCCTTTTCGTTATTTTTTATCAGTTTGTCGTGTTAGAACTTGTTTATTTATAAAATCAATTTGCTAAATTAATAGCATTATATAAAAGCTAAAAAGAATAATCTTGGTTTGACAGGGATTGATTATTACATGACCGCCAAAAAGGTTTGTAATATAATGGTGTAACCTTGCAAGGTGTTTATTAAGACGTACGTAATTTAAGATTGATGGTTTAAGTCTTATAGTTAGCAAGTGGTATAGAAAAAATGGTTAAAAAAATAGTACACAACTACAGGTAGTGCTTGTTGGATCATACGATCATTAATTTGATGGCATGCAAGGATTCTCATTTACGCTGTGTTCCCGAGTTTAATAAACGAAAGAAAAGAAAAGAAAAGAACGGAAAGAAAATTAGCGAGAGAAAAGAAATAAAGAGAAAGGAAATAAAGGAGAGAAAAGAAATGAAGAGAAAGGGAAAGAATATTAAATTTTCGTGTTCTAGAGTTCGAATAAAATGAAAAGAAAGTTAGAATTTTATGTGTTATAATTCTTTTCTTTCCATTTCCTTCCATTTTGGAAGGAAAGTTAGAAAGGAAAATTCTTGAAAATTTTCCTTTCATTTCTTTCCATTTTTTTCCTTTAAAAAATTTGGGAACATAAAGTTTTTTTGTTTTCTTCCATTTCTCTCCATAAAAAAACTTAGGAACACAATTTTTTTACACTTTCCACTCATTTTCTTTCATTTCTCTCGTTAAATGAGACTCGGGAATACAGCGTAAAGTTTCACGAGCCAATGTCAACGCCGCTAAAATGCGTTCGATTAGATTTCGATTTGGTGAGTTCCCCTTGATTCCATAATTATTTTAAGTTTCCTATTTAACTTGTGTCTTTATATCTATATATATGTGGCTGCTTTGCATAAAAAATATAGATCGAGAAAGCAACATGAGAACCGTTACGTCTGTCTCTTGATTAAACGACGGAAAGATAAAATAATAATCTTGAAATAGTACAGAGATAGATTTTTAAATTTACTTATTAAACAAAAAATTGACTTAAGAAAATCATTCGTAAGGACAGACGTATGCAATTATGCATGTATCAATTAACCTATTTTTTTAACAACAATTTTTATGAATAAATACCATTTAATACTCTATTTGTTAGGATTTGTGCTATATTTATGAGACAACTATTAATGTCATCAGTTATAAGGCTAAAAATTTTCATATGTATTGTTGAAATTGGTTTGTTCTAATCATAATCATCTCGTAGTCGAGTTAAATCACATTAACGGGTCATAAGCTAAAGATTATGATTAGTAAGATCCAAATTTTAATAAATAAAATACAAATTTTTGTTGGATTTTTGTAGCTTAATCAAAGAAAAGAAGCAGGTCCCATCATGCTATTTAATTTAATAGAAAACAAAAATATCAATTTAGAGATAATATTTTTATCCTTTGCTTTCCAAACACCATACTCCACCTTCACTTGCCATTAATAATTGTCCATTATACGTTATCTAGACAACTATATTGAAATTGATCAATGCAAAACTATTATTAAAAATCACATTGGTAATCGTTTTCACTTTTCATCACCAGGGTAAAACTAAAAGTTAAAAAACGAAATTTTTTTTAATAATTTAGGTGTCAAACTTGTTAGAAATTAATAACGTTCAATAAAAAGAAACAAGTTTTGATGGGTCAGCACAACCCAACCTAGTTTAATATGTTTTGACTTGTATAAGTATAACCCAGCCTGGAGATGCACAAATAAGTATTAAAGAAAAAGAAAAAAAAAGAAGAAGACATGGTTTCGGTTAATAACCGAACCGATTATTTTGAAGGAAAAAGGAAAAGGTTTTCAAAATAACTACATAGATTGATATTCAGGTTTCGGTATTGAAAAATCTAACATGTCTGGTTATAACCAAATCGATTAATCGGTATTGGTTAAAAAATAAGTTTTTTTTTTAATTTAAATGATCAATTTAACATTAAATATATACTATAAACTCAATAAGCTTCACTTTTTATTAATTTTGTTAAACTTAAAAATTCCAAAACATTGGTTCATCGCAAAAAAACATATAAAATTGGATATACATTTATATATTTAATACATAACGATCATCATAGAGTCATTTCGCTCTTTTTGATGTGTAAATGTTCATATCGAAGATAATTTTAAGTACATGCCGTAATCAATGCTCGGTTGACGGCTATGACCTATACTTGAACTTACCCTGACTTGAGCATTCACATTGATTTTCAAGAGAAAATAAAAAGCATTTTTGAGTGTTGTGATCAAACCAATACACTCACTACCTATTTATACTAACATAGTAGGATAATTAACAAAAAAAAAAGTCGAGAAAATGAAAAAAAAAAAACGGCCATGTGGCCATTGCCAGCGGATAGTTTAATGGCATTTTTTCACTGGTTAACCGTATTTAAGTTGCTTTTAAAAAACCTTTTTTTTACTGGTTACAAATTAGTTCTAAACGCTTTGAAACAGGCGGTTAGGATCAGTTAGGAACCAGTTTTTATCATACAGGTTATTGATTGGGTAACGGTTGCAATTACAAAAGCAGGTGGGGTCGGTTAACTGGTTCTTTTAATCACCTCCAAGTCCCAGACCAACATTAGAGTACTCAAAAGGAAATTATGAGCACAGGACGGTGGACAGAGAGATAACTGCAAATTATATAGAACAAAAAAAAACATATAGCATGCATGTGATTTGTAGAACATATGACATGAGAATAAGTTAATTTAACATTAGAAAATAATTAAATCCACATAAGCAGAACATAATTATCCTAGATAAAAGAACAAATAAATAATGACAAAAATTAGATGGTCTAAATTAACTAATCAGAACATGGTTGTTTGAAAGGTTTTCTTGATAGAAACTCATAACAATAGAAAAATATGATATTAATCCTTATAGTATTGAATGAAATATGAATCCTTTTACAATGATTAAACCAGTAATCTTTCATATATTTATATCACTATACATGGTTGATATCAATGTAGATTTTATCACCCAGTCTGACCAAAAAAGTCAAAATCCTTCTACAGTTTAGAACAATACAAGGTACATAAGAAATTACATTATAAATGAATTATAAGAAACTGAACCTAAGCAGTAAAATAAGATTTTACCATGACCATCTTTACACAACCTCGCAAGAAGATGTCGCTGTGGTAAGTGTTTAAGTCCTGTATCACGGGTATAATGCCTTAACCACCTTGAAGGTCGCCTACTTAGCAGACTGTATTTTACCTTATCTCATTGGTTGGCAGGATACTGGTGTGGTACCATGAGTGTTTCATGGTCACCAAAAAAGCATGACTAATTTAGTGAGTTTTGGAATAACTCCAAGCATAGGTTTATCACTTTCACCAAAATCATGTACATAAAATTTATGATACCAAAACTTTGCTTCTTTTATAGTGAATTTTTTGGCTTATGACCAGAATCCCCACAAGAGCATACACCATCCTTAAAATGATGAAAACATTCAGTATCCCTAACACTAATTTCTCTCCTAACAAGTTTAGATATAAACTTCAGCAAATGATGACAACTTTCACACATGTAAAGATTTTTTGTTACCCGTATAGGCACGCCAGGAGCCGTATTTAAAAGCCCAAAACCAACCGCCAATCGTTCACTATGCCCGCATAATACATCCGCTTTAGAATCATCAAGATCAGTGATTTCTTCCATTTTTTCATAAAAACCATCCAGAATTGAATCTATCTCTTTTCCTTGAGGATGGTTCTTATCACCTGTAAGAAATGCATGAATATTTCCCTTCACTTCTACCCAACTGCACCCAGGGTCAATCATAACCCCTTTTTCTCTCATTAATCTTTTCAACTTTGCAACTTCATCCCATTTACCATTATCAGCATAAAAGTTACACAAAAGTGTATAATACCCGACATTTGCTGATTCATTTAGATCTAGTATACGTCGAGCTGCAAGTTCCCCTAACTCCAAATTTTTGTATATCCTACATGCATTTAACAAAGCTCCCCATATCGCTTCATCTGGCTTTATAGGCATTGTTCTAATAAACGAGTAAGCTTCTTCAAGTTTCCCTGCACGCCCAAGTAAATCAACGACACAAGCATAATGCTTGAGGTTAGGGACAATACCATAATCTTCTGTCATAATCCTGAAATACTGTAATCCGTTTTCTACCATGCCAGATCTACCACAGGCACTTAATAAAGAAATAAATGTAACAGGGTCGGGTTCTACATCTGATTCGACCATTTTGGTATACATGTCAACGGCATGTTGACCTTGTCCTCTTTGTGCATAACCGGTCAACATTGTGTTCCAAGAAGCAATGTCTTTTTCAATTGAATTGAACTGGTTCCATGCGGTTTTCAAATTCCCACACTTTACATACATGTCCAAAAGTGCATTTGGTACAAATCCATCAGACCCTAGCCCGATTCTTAACGTGTATGCGTGTATCTCTTTTCCAATTACCAAAGTTCCAATGTTAGCACAGGCGGAAAGAATGGTAATTAAAGTGACTGAATTCGGGAGTACACTAAGTTTCATTTTTCTAAAGAAACTAAGAGCTTCAATATTCCGGTTATTGTTCACAAAACCATGGATGATTGAAGTCCAAGATATGACATTCTTATTAGGAATGAGTTTAAAGACTCCCAAAGCTTTATCAATAAGTTTACATCTGGAATAAAGATCGATTAATGCATTCGCGACAATGACATATGATATCATTCCAGTCTTTTTAGCATATTCGTGTAGCTCGACACCCAAATCTAATAGATTTAAAGAAGCACAAGCAGAGATAACACTAGCAATAGTGATTTCATCAGGTTTAATGTTTTCTACCTTCATCTTCTTGTAAAATTCTACAGCTTTTTCAGACAGACCATTGTTCTCATAACCTGAAATCATCGCTGTCCATGACACTACATCTTTCAATCTAATTCTGTTAAAAATCTTCTCAGCTTCTTCACAAGCTCCAACGCTCGAGTAAAACTGTATCAACGAGTTACTAACAGCAACATCTTTCCCATACTCGTGTTTTGTGGCATACCCTTGAACAGTTTTCCCTAATCTTTCATCACCAACGAATTCACACGCTGACATTACGCTAGTTACAGTCATCACATCTGAAACCACAAAGCAATCAAGCATGTCAAGAAACAACTCTAACCCTTCCCAACACTCCCCATTCTCAATACACCCCGAAATCATCGCGTTCCACGATATAGTATCCTTCACAGGCATTGCATCAAACACCGCCCACGCGCTATCCACACTCCCACATTTCACATACATGCTAATCAAAGCATTACACACATCAACATTAGACCAAAACCCATATCTCAACACATGAACATGAACCTCTCGACCCGCGATCACATCCCTTACAGCCCCACAAGCTCTCAAAACACTCGGAAACGTATAGACATCGGGTCGAACTCCAGCCCACACCATCCGATTATACAAACTCAAACCCTCATCAAAGCACCCACCTTTAACATACCCACCAACCAACACATTCCAAGTGAACACATTTCTCTCAGACATTTTACCGAACACATACCACGCATCACCCAAATTACCAAACCTCACAAACATACTCAACAACGCGTTCCCCAGCCTAATCCCCAATTGGGTATTCGAATTCATTATCAAAGAACACACTTCACGCCCTTGGGGCTCTGCTCGCTTCCGCTCACAAAGATCAACTATCAAGATATAAGTTTCTTCATCGACGTCAATTGGGAGTTTTTTGATGGCGTTTAAGAGGGTTAGAGCTTGGTGTAAGTTGCCGTGAAGGCAGAGGTCGCGTATGAGGGAATTGGGGTCTCTGGTGTCGATTGAATCGGTGCTGATTACGGAGATTTTTTGGTTCTTTTTGAGTGAAAATTTGCTGGTGGGAGATTGAATTGAGAGATTTGTGGGTCTGGGGATGTGATGGTGGTGATGAGGGGTTGAGAAGCTGTAGTTGGGTGAAGAGAGTGTCGGGGTTTTAGCAGAGACCGCCATTAGCGGTGGTCGGAGTTACCTTGCCTTCGTCGACGGTAGTTAAACTACCTTCGTTTTTTTTTTTCTTTTGAAACAACAAGTTGTTTATTAAATTAAAGAATTAAAATTGTTATCTAAAGTTTATTTTAGTGTTCTAATATTCAGACACCTACTTGGATAAATCGACATCCTCTTATACGTCGCATATGGGTTCATACGCGGCGTATAAGGTCGAAAACATTGAAAACGAGGAAAATTAAGGGGGCTGTTATAGGGCTATACGCCCCATATAGCCCTATACGACCCCCTATACGACGCGTATAGCAAGTTTCGACACGGACTACGAGAAAAAATTTAGGGGGCTGTCAGATGGGTTATACGCCCCTTATAGAGCTATACTACCCCACTATTCGACGCGTATGGTGCTATACGACACATATAGAAATTTGTGGTGTTAATTTATAATTTTGGGGTGTTTAAATATCCAATCTCTTATTTTAAAATAGTTGAAATGAGGTACTCAACATTTTAATAAAATAAATGAAGGTTTTGAATTCAATTTTTATCTGATTTTGTATCAATACATGCCTTCTTGACTAAAAACATCTTGCAATTTTATACTTACAACATCGGAAATGATGGGTGAAAGAAATGAATCAGTGTGATTCTTCTTATCTCTATGTGAAGTATCGCAAAAAACAACAAGGTGAATAGAAACAAAGTTTCCACTCCGGAGCAACTTGTCGAGGACATAAAAGCCTACTCCTTTTGGATCGGTAACCAGGAGAAAAAAATTAATGATGATTGAATTGTTTGGAGAGATTTTAACTTTCCTATGCTTTCGTAATATCTTTTTCTTTTTCCAGATATTTGTATTTATGCTTAGGTTCTTGCTGGGCTCTTTGTTGTAATATATATTTCATGTTGTAGTTCAATAAAAAAAAACTTAAACATGAATAACTTTTTTTTTCAATAAAAAAACTTAAACATGAATAATTTTTTTTCGCACTAACATAAATGTGTGTTAGTTTCTTGTAAAACTTCATGTTTGTTCAATTATTTTTTTTAAACGAGGAACACACACGTCACTACAATTTACTGCTAAATCAACTTACTATGACACCTTTGGGCTTTGAACCTGCACCATTTTGATGAGGATTAACACTAAATGCAATGCACCAAGACTCCAAAAGACAAAAGGTTTTTGTCATTTATGTAATCACTTAAATTTATCTATTAGTTATTAGTAATAATAGTTGGCCACGGGCCACCGTTTACAAATTATTCGTTTACATTATTTTTTTAAGTTTGCATTTGACTAAGTTTTTAACTAAGACAATGGTATAAAGATATTAATTTGATATCATTGCTTGCTTTAAAATGTTAGTATACTATTGAATCTTGTGATGATAATAGTTTTTAAACTTTAATTTAAATATAATGCTATATGCCTTTAATTATTATTCATTTATGATTGTTTAGAATCGTTTAAAATGTTAACAATGAAACATAAACATAAACAAACAAATCTTTTTTCATAGCAAACGGAGGCAAGCAAAAACAAATGTTTATTCAAGCGTTTATGTTTGTTTGTTAAGTTAAAGTTAAACGAACGTGAACTAAGAGCTTTAAAACCATTTCTCCCTGTCACTCAACATGTGTCTTTAAAGTCATAACGGTTTGATCACTTGATCCTTACCTTCAAATTTTCTATACGGTAACAAATGCTTAGCCAAGTTTGTACAGTTAACAATTACAACGTAAGTGGTTTATTATAAACTTATACCAACCAGCAAAAGCAAGGGTAACACTGAGCACAGCACAACAATGCAAAACCTATGACTCTTCTTTTGTCAGTTCACGGATTCGAGCCCGCAACGCTTCCTCTCGTGCACGCTTTGCAGCAAGAGCTTCCTCATCGAGAACTTGGATGGGCAACCATTCGGGCCATTTGAACCCACCCTTTTTCTTCTCGTCACCAGCTATTACTGACTCGTACATGTTCTTGAAAACGGGTCTTAATTTGATAGCAGCAAAATCAACCCCAGTTCCCACAATGGCGATCCCAATGGAGTAGCGGATCGCACCAGCAGGACCACCTGATATCAACATTTGATGACAACTTGTGTTCATTGCTAATAGATTTGATGAAATTTTACATGATATAGACAAACTGGATCAAGTGATTGTTAAACCTTTGTGTGTTTTTAACTTTATCAACAAATATATTTATCAATCTCATGCAATGAAACCATATCAATCATATAATTTCCATTCGTCTGATTCATTCACCTTTTTCCCATATGTTTTAGTTCTTTAAAGAATAATCATGGTGTTAAATAAGATTAAAAGATGTGATTATTTCTATAATGTAGATGATATGTATCTAGGCAACGGCCATAGATGAATGCAATTGCTGAATCATGTACGGAATGTGTTTCATTGTTTGTTTCCTGCAACTACTTATTGTTGTTTTGATTATGCATCCTGCCAGTTATTTATTCTAATCACATTACAAAAGGGGAATTCTACAACAACTAGCAATGGAAACGAACTCAATATTTCAGTCAGGATATTTCATCATATGGAATACTCCCTCAGGGTCAAAAATGTTAAGAATGTATAACTATAACATTAAATCCGTAATTGTTATATCCTATTCCATTCTTAAACCTTATAAGTTATGCAACTTCTGAACTCTTAAACATAATAGTATCAAACAGATAGAAGGAAAAATATTATATGCACTTGTGCATGCGCATAAACAGCCTACACAACCAAAATTATGAAGATGAAGAATCTTAATGTGACCAACATATTGTTTATGATGTTTTGCTTTAATTTGTCTTTGTGGTTCTTTTAGTTTAATCTTACTGGATTTAGATATTTCAGGAAATTCGGACCAATGGGATCATGATGTCTAGCATTGTTACAGTCAAAATTCAAGCAAAAGGCGAACAATCACAAAGGACCAAAGTCCCAAACACTGAGATTTGCCTGGTTCACGAAACAGTGGCGATAAAAAATGAGCATTCACTATATAGACCATTAGACCATTAGTAACGAACCTTGCAATCTTCCTAGAATAGCACCAGTGCCAAATCCAGCAATTGCTGAGTCTACCAGATTATCAGGCCCAGAATGTCTGCTAACTCTTACAAACTCTCGAGCACCTGTCATCAAAGGAAGCACATAAAGAAACTCAAAGCTCCGTTTTGTTATGTTATTTCATCATTCACCTAGCACAAAGTAAATTGATCCAAAATCACGTTTAACTCTCTTCTCATGTTGTATAACAGGACTCACAAAGCAGAATGTTTAAAGGCGACTACAAATTGTAGTTATCTTCTCTTAGAAGCAGTAACATCAAATCTAGACATGTCTTCTCCAAGCAAAAGTTGTTATACATTATCTTACTACAAAATACATCCACAACAGCATGTAGCATCCCAAAATAAATACAAAAACATTAATGGCTTTGTTTCAAAAAGCATGAGGCGCTTCGAGGCGTTTAGGCTCCGAAACCCAAGGCAAGAGCTTCATGTACGCAAGGCGTTGCTCATGTACAAGTATACAACCAAATAAGTTTTATGTTCAACCAAAAGTTGCATCTCACTCAACTATGTACATATCAGCCTTTTAATGAGGTAAACCATTCATAATCTCTTTATCCTTTTCTACATTTTTATATATCATCCTCCAGAGTCCAGACCCTATATCTGACCAATTTTGACCCACATATACATGAAGCATCCGCCTAGGTGCGCCAATATTCATGGTAAAGTATTGTTATGCAACCTATGATTAATACAGTTTCCTTGAATGGATCATACAAGTGGTTGTCAGTATCAGTAATTTGGTATAATTTTATAACTCACTGGATACAATAAAACAAAAGGAGGAGATGATAGTTTACCACAATAGCAACCAGTGACTATGGCAAGATTAGTGGCATAAGTAGACATCAGTTCACGCCCGTAAACCTTCCATCCAATTCCTCCTCCCACGATTCCTAATCAACAAACAAATATTCAAAACAGAGTCACACTCTTCTCTTCAGCAATGTTTGCTTCCATGGGTTAATTGAATTAAAAATCAAAGCAAAAAAACTCCAACACAAACACAGAACCATAAACTCCAATCATCCCAAACACTACCTTAAAATGTCCCATAAAATATACAAATACAGTGAAAACAACTAATATATACAGTTACAAATCAAGTATACATTGTATGGAGCAGTTTTTCAGAGGCCAATTCAATCAAAATCCTACCGTAAACATGAAGCTATAAGTTAAAAGACGATAAGCCAAATGCATATAGCTATAAATGCTAAATCAAATCCACAATCATCTCTCAGCATAGGAAAAAAAGCTATATAATCACATATAAGAAGACATAAATACGCAAATAAGTAAATTAGTCAGTGAATCGAATACATATTAATCATAAATGGGCAGTAACTTGCTGTTGTTGATATTCTGCAAATTAACTGCAAAAACAACATTAAAAGAGATAAGTTTGGGGAAAACAACCTCCGAGAAGAGTAGGATAGAGGACTCGAGTTCTCCAGCTGATTCCGTCGTCTTCTAGGGTTTTAATTTCATCGGTCGATTCCATTTTCAAGCATACTCTTTTGATCGAGGTGGTTTCTGTTTCCTACGCGAGTCGGCCGGTCGGGTTTAGTGATTGTATATGTGAAAGGATATTGAGCCGGTTCGATATACAAAACATTGGCCCAAATATATAGTTGGTTATGGACCTTTTGGGCCTACACATTATCCAACCCAAAAGCTGTTAAAACATTCACATCACCTCATGCCTCTCAATCATATAGCAAACATGAAAAACATCTAAGGTCACAAATTTAGAGGTGGGCAAATCGGGTTCGGCCCAATACCCGAAACCGGGTTGGGTCCAACCGGGTTTTTTCGTACCCGGGTTTTGGTGAAACCGGGTTCGAACCCGGGTCGGGTTCACCTAATGCAAAACCCTACCCGGCATACCCGGGGTAGGGTCGGGACGGGTCCAAAACCGGGTTTAGTTTTTTTTTTTTTTCTTCTTCTTCTTTTCTTTTCTTTTCTTGTGTGTGTCCCCAATAACGGGTTCAAATCGGGTCCAAAACCGGGTCCGGGTCGGGTTCACTAAAAAACTCAAAATCTAAAACCGGTTCCAACCCTACGGGTTTAAACGGGTCCAACCCCGGTACACCTCCCATCGGGTACTACCCGTACCCGGGTCCGGGTCGGTCCACCGGGTCGGGTTCGGACCCGGTTTTTATGCCCATCTCTAGTCACAATCCATCTCATATGTCTATTATTTTATTGTTTTCACGAGTGTTTGTAAGTAAAAAGAAATAAAAAATAATAATTAAATATTATTTAATTAAAATAAAAATAATTATGAGAAATCTGATGTAAGAGACTTTTAGAAAATAAATAAAACTTTTATGGGATTAACATCTTTTTGTTAATTATGAAGGATGAGGATGAAGAAGTTACGGTGGATGCTCTTATTATATAATTTGAGTCTCAATTAACAATTGGTACAATTAGTATGTCTGGTTTATAATATGAATAACATATTTAACTAGTTTTGTTAAATAGGTTAGCAAGTCGATACTACACGTTTGAGATTATATTCATCGTATTTAAGTTCGCTCTCCTAATTGGATAAAGTTGTTTGTGAAGGATTTTGTGGATTGTAATTTTTATTTTATCATTTTAGTTGTGTTAAGTGAATAGCATCAATAAACATGTTAAATGTCTCATGCCACTCGTGTTTATTGGGCTACTAAAATCTTATGTGTTAAACGTGTTATGTCATATCGTTAATATTACTGAAGTTGTTATTTTTAATTGTATTAACCATGTTGTGTAAACCGTTAGTATATATGTATGTGTTATTGTTTAAGTTAATGGTGTGTTTAGTTAAACGCGTCATGTCAAACATGACCGTTTAACACAAGACTTTTAAACACGGAACATACCATGTGTTTTGGGTAGTCTTGAGGGTAGCGGAATAGTTTGAAAGTATACAACTATAGTTAAAAATAAGTATGGCAGAATTAAAACTGAAGTATATACATGTGTATGATATTGATTCCTTTTAGCACAACATATTAATACATGAATTTATGAACTAATCACTCAAGATCTTATGTCGAGTTCAAGATTTTATCAATCATTTACATTAACATTGTGTTTATGAAAATTGATTGTTTTAAATAAAGATACTAATCGCACACATCTACAAAAATAAGAGCTAAACATGACGAATTGGCAATCGCATTTACACTTATCAATCATTGTTACACATTAACTCTCATCTAGTGATCATCGTCGTTATCACCAGCAACTGCGAGGGACCGCCATTAAAAACCGAAATAAATGCTCTAGCACAACTTTAACCAGAAACCCTGCTCAAAAAATAATAGTTCGTGAATAAAAATGATTAACCTTTACTTAAACAACATACTACACTCATAGAAATAGAAAATTAAATTTGACTAGCTACCAATAAGTTATTTAACCTAAACTCATTAAAAGCTTTAACTGAGTTCGGTTTAAACCAGCTGAAATCAAACTTAATCTTAAATCTATACCACAACTAATTTACATCAATTAATCATCCATCGTAGATAGATAAAACTAGAACCCTTAATTCCCACGCTTGTTTAATCGTCGCCGTTGTCGGAACCACAATCAACCTCCCTCAACTTCACCAACACAAAGACCACAACCCCACACACGAACCCCAAAGCAGCACTCGAACCAGTGAGCGAAACCGCAGCACACACCAGCATCACAAACGATTCTTCTTTCGTCTTCATATCCTTTGACGCCATTGCTAACTCTACTCCGGCGAACAACAGCAAAGCCCCCAATATCCCCACCGGAAACTGCTTCAAAATCCTCACAAACGAGCCCCCAAACAACAGCCCCAACACCAATTTCCCCACACCCAAAAGCGCCACCGAAGCCCCGGTCCGACCACCGAACCGGTACTGGCCGGCTAACCCACCCGCACCATGGCACACTGGCATCGCACCGAACCAACAACCCACAAGATTCATCGCCCCCACGCTCACCGACACTGCGGTCACCGATGACTGATGATCAGGAAACAAATCGTCGGATAATTTGCATACTGCAATGACAGAATTCAATATTGATAATGGGATTTGTGGTATTGATCCCCGGAGAAACCCTGTTTTGAAATCGTCCCATGTGATTTTGAGTATCTGAAACTTCGAGGGGCCGAATTGTAAGTTGGTGATAATCGAGGGGTCGGTTATGAAACAAAATATTATTCCGATGAGGAAGACGATGAGAGCAGAGGGGATAGATGAAAGGATACGAAGTCTCCGGCGGATGCTCCGGCGTTTTCCGGCGACTTGATCGGAGTTTTCAAAGGTGTCACCGGCGCCGGTGGTGATGATGAGGAAGATGATGGCGGTAATCGCGACGATTAAACCGTCGAATCCGATCAACGACCGTGGATCTCCCTGTTTGTTGGCTGCAAAATCCTGATTGTAACGAACGTATTTGATGGCGGTGAAGGCGAACGAGAGGCCTTGAGAGAGTTGAACGCCGCGGACTACCGGAAGGGGGATGAATCGGTAGAGGAACGACATGAGGCCGGTGGCGCCGAGGAGGAGGAGGACGGCGGCGGTGCCGATGCCGGCGGCGGCGATTTGGGGGAGGGTGAGGAGTGGTTGTTCGGAGATGGCGACGGAGGCGATGGATTTCATCGGTTGCACCGGCATGGGGATGCCGAAGAGGAGTCCGGTGGCGATGTTGTAAACTCCGGTGAAGATGAGTGTGGTGCTGAGATCGAGGTTTGAGACTAGGGTTAGGGCTAAGACGATGGGGATGTAGGTGCCGAGGTCGCCGACGGAGCCGCCGAGCTCCGACCATACGGTGGTTTTGTGGAGGCGGAGGGAGGAGATGGCGTTGGATGGGACGGTGCGCCACCAATTGGGGCGGGGCTGGTGGTGGTGGTGGAGGAGTGGGGTGGTCGCCGGAGATTCTTCATCCATATTTTCCGGTGACTGTTAGGGGCTGCGATAGAAGTGTTGTGCGGTTGTACTTTGTATGATTTCTATTATTTTAAGGCTCACAAAAATGGTCCTTGAATGCTATTTAAATAATTATTAGCCCCTTTAGTTTTAGAAATCATTATTGTGACCAAAGGATGAAAAAAGTTTGTTTATTTAGAACAGTAACTCACAGGTATAATACTTTATTTTTAAATTTTAAAGTATCAAATAACATGACTTGCACCATGATTTTTTTTTAAAGTTTGATTTTTATCAGTAAACTAACAACTTAATGGGATCTGTCCACCCCAAAATGTGTAACATAGAGATGGTGGCAGGTAAGCCCTAAGGTTATAGGTTTTATGAGATGAAAGAATAGATATAGTTTACATACATAATGAGGGTTTTTGTATTATGTTATTTTTTGTTTTAAAATTCTACTCTGACATATTGATCTCTAATACATTATGAATGCTTTTATTAGTTTCAGTCGTTTATATTAAATACTTAAAATGATTATTATAACTTTAAATCGTACAGGTTTTGTTAGATTCACATTTAAGCACATTTAAATTTTAATTACAATGCATGTTATCGTTTCACGTTACAAAGAGAATGTACAAACAAAAAAGTTGATTTTTAAGATACAATACTTTATGAAAACGATTGGTACAACTTAAAGATGAAGTGTAGAATCGACAATAACTTATGGGTTTGTTTTGCTTGACGATAAAAAGATGAAGGGGGTGGAATAGAAATTAAAGATGATAAATGAATAGAAGCAGAAAACAGAAAACACATAAACAGCTTATGGAATGCATCAAGAGACGGGTTGCCATCATTAGGTCACGTATGAAAAATATTTAAATCAAGAAGGGCAAAATTGTAAATTAGTAACAATTGAAATTCCATCATATCTTTATCTTTTATGTTGTTATATCATATCACAAACTGTATTCATTCAATAAGTTAATGTTCTGATGTTTACTTGAGAGCACTAAAATAGTGTAATAATAAAGATGGCTACAAACAAATATCAAAATTATATTAGTTGTGCAACTTTGAAGTCATTAAGAAAATTTTATGATTCCCATATTAACTTGTTTAATCATGAGATTCTAATGTTAAGTATCTATACCTATATATAATAAGGAAGAGACATAGGACTAATTAAGTTTTAAACCCAATATTTGGCATAAGCTCAATTAAATTTTAAACCAAATTTTAATCACTATGCCAACACTTTTAGTCCCCACACTAAACTAAGATTATTAAGTATTTGAGAGCTATAATTTGTGCTATCTTATTTGTTGTTATGGACATCTTACTGGTTTTGTTGAGTCGAGGGGTTTCCCGAGAGCTACCTCTCTATCTCATCGAGATAGAGGAAATGTGTGCCCTCATCTCATCTTTTACGGACCCTACTATTTGAGCGCAACTCACTGGGTTTGTTTGTTTGTTCTCGTTACTTTTATTGTTTAGATGGTTATTTGATTAGTGATTATATGAACTAGAAATTGAAAAATTACAAGCTTTAATTTTTCAATTATAGCTTATGATTTATGCACCTTTGATTGTCACTCAACTTATCCGACTCAAATCGGATCGAAAAATTTATTATATAACGATACTCAAACGATCATAAACATTTTTCGTACATGTACGTGAGTAGGTTTAATGCCTAGAAAGTATTTGTGTTTTTTTATGTGCACAAGTATTTATCATGCATAATAAAAACTCATTTAATAGATATCTACAGCATTATGAAATAATCAAATAGCGTAAATGGTATATAACCTGCGATTATATGGCACAATGCTTTTGCGCCTTTTAGAAAATGTCATTTTAACAAATTTGTAAAAATATTATGCTTTACATTAAAAAGAATAAAACTCTTAATTTTGTAGTATAATTTTCTAAAAAGAACAAAGAACAGTAAAGCATATTAAAGCTATTTGAATTAAAAATAATAATAATGAAACTACTATTTAATAATAAAAAGGTCAATGAATGCGAATTCCCCTTCACACCCGATTTTTTTTTATTGAACGATCAAAAAATATTTTTTAAGTCCAGTCACTCGGGTAAATTCATTGGCGAAAGTCAACGCATGCTCGCAAACACAAACAACGCTGGTGACCCGGCCCGCCCACCTATCCAGGCGACACCCACCACCCAAAGGCCAATTGTGATAAAACCTTTGGCCCACTTAAAATATATTGTAACAAGTGAAACTCGAACTAATGACTTCCATTTTAAAAAGTCATGGTGTGCCTTCTTTCAAACCAATTAATACATGGCTCATTGGCTACCCCCGAGTTGTTACTAACTTCCATTTAACTAAAATTTTGTTTGCATATTTATCTTAACCATTAAATTAGTCTGATTAAAATCCTATATTGTTTCCGATGATTTCTAGCCAAAAATTAATTTTGTATGATAATTGAAAAACCAGCATTAGTATCCAATAATTAGTTTCAGGTTAACAATTCAAGCTACACCAAAACCATCCCCGACCCAAACCCACCCTAAAAAGTTCATACCAAAATAGGTCTCGACCGTGAAGCGCTAACATTTGCCTAGACCTGTTTTGTTTTGGTTTACATTATTTGTATGTTTTCGCACTTTTTTCCTAATCTTACTGGCTAGTAAAATAAAATGGCCTTAAATCTCATGCATAATGTTCGACTAAGAATAATGCAACCAACAGTACTTTTAAGACCAAACGTTATGGGGGCTTTAAGAGACATTATAACATCTTAAAACGTCCTTACACCACCCCCGTGGGCATTATAGGGGCGATATAGGTGGGGATGTTTCCACTATAACGCCCTAACATCTCATAAATTTAATAAACGAGTAATGATTGAAAGGATATTAAAGGCCATTAACTAAAAATATAATGATGAGTTGGCAGTTGGCAATAATGTAACGTAAAATGCCTTTTAAAAACATTAACCATTACATATGATTTAACCATCATCATTGCTAAGATACGGGGCCAACACCAAAAAAGCAAACGTGCATTATTACTCAACTCCAACAAAAGAACCCAAAACAACGCAATAAGACGAGAAACCTTCTATGGAATGGACTGAAGCCTGAAAGACCAACATATCAAATATATTTATCGTACTCCCGGCAGTAACAAAAAGTTATTAATCGAAAAAAAAGCATAAACATGTGGGGATTCAAAAACATATTTTCCGTCATCCACCCTTAATACTCTTATATAACAACTACTAGGTTAGTACCCCGTGTATTACACGGGTTGATTAAATAAAATACAAAATAATTAGTAATAAAAATTTATAAATTATAAAACCATATTTGAAGATAAAATATTATTATAATTGCATATCAATAGCTACTTTATGTAAATAAACAATAATGTATTTTTCTTAAACTTTTATTTTATAAAAATATATGGGTTTTAAGTATTTTGTTTTAAGAAAAATAAACATGAAGGGTTATAGTACGATGTTTTAATATAAGATATAATTAAAATTATATATACGTAATAGTTCAAGAAATAAAACAATTATACTATTTTTTTTAACTCTCTTATCTAAATAGTTTCATTTTAAACATTCGTGTTAAGATTTTTTTTATAAAAATTTATTGTTTGTAAAAAACTTGTTTATTAAAAACTCGGGTTTCTAATTATTCTGGTTATTTTAATAAAATTACTTTTAGAAAACTTCATATTTTTTATAATTTAGAAAAAATGACCGATTTAAAATATTTTGTTTCAAAAAGGTTTAATGTTTTAGAAAATTTCATATCATATAAAAATTTTGTTTTTTTATGATTTCTATGTTAATAAAAAGATGTGATTTTTTATTTCCTTAATAAAGTTAGATTTTATAAACATAGCTTGATTTTAAAAAATCTAGATGAGAGTGAAATGTATCAATTAATAAAATTGATTTTTATTGAGAGAGAAATTAATTTGAGTGTTTAAATTATCATAATACCCTTTTGGAGGGAAAATAAAGTGAGATTGTTTAAAATAATGACAAGTGTCAAAATGATGGTTTAAAAGGGTGACAAGTGGCAAAAAAAACCTTGTTTTATTAGATACTATAGATATATTACTTACTAGTTTTATTAAACTCGTACATTACACATGTTGAATAAATTAAATATTAAATATAATGAATATTTATTAATTATAAAATAATATTTTAAAATAAGATATGATTGAAATTACTATAAAACAATGATATCAACTTTTTAAAACTTTTTTCTCAAAAAAAAAATTAAATATTTTGTTACAAAAAAACCTTATTTCGACAATGTCATTTCTAAAAATTTGCTTATTATAACTCGTATTTTTAATTATTTTTCATTTATAAAAATATTAACATCAATTTAAAATATTTCTTAACTTTAAAAATGTTTGATTATTAGAAATACCTCTTACTTTTTAAAAACTTTTTTCTTTAGGAATAACATTAATTAAAAGATCTATTTCTTAATTTATAAAAAAAAACTATTTTTAATCTATAAAAAGTTAAATAATATTATTAGTAATAAATGTAATTATTTAATAGTAGAAGGAAGCAGAAAAATTTTAGTGAGGATGAATGTGATGCTAACACGTGTCCCCCTTATATATTTTTTTATTAGAGTATAAATATGGATATATTATAAAAATTGTAGGTGGGTTCTAACGGTACATTTTAAAGGTTGCACTTGCACATATTGACCATCAAACTTTTTGATATGGTACTTCTTTGTTGCAACGTGTCTACACTATTGCTTCAAGTCTAACTTGGTGACTGTCTTCCTATACACATTTCTATCCATATATTAGTTACTAATTTAAAATAAGCATTTATTTTTATGATTTAAACAAGCTTAAAGTTCTATTTTTGGGCTATATAAACCAACGGTCTCATTAGAATTATATTCTATGATGCTTCTACATTTTCTTATATGTTTCGTTTATCTTTTACTCGTAGCTTAACTCCATTTTCTGAATGACAAGGGAAGGGTCCAATGAACTGCCAAGACCATCTCAATGAATTTATAATAGAGTTAAGTTAATTTTTGGTCCCTAAGGTTTGACAAAAATAACCATTTTCCTTCAAAAGATTGAAAACATCAATTTACCTCTAAATGTTTCATAATTTGTTTCAATTTTAGTCCAAAAGGTTCATCATTGTTTCAACTTAAATCCAAAATAATAAAACTTTTGGACCAAAATTGAAATAACTTATGAAACTTTTGGAGGTAAATTGATGTTTTTAATCTTTTGGATGAAAATGGTTATTTTTGTCAAACCTTAGGGAGTAAAATTGAAATTAACTCTTTATAATATTTTAACGATGAGTGACAAGTTTATACATATATATTATCGTTGATCTTGATACTACAAAGGGAAAGACAAAATATATGATGTGTATATATAATTTACTACAACCCAAGTATTGAATACTAACCTATATATATCTGTTTATCACATGAGTTGAACAAATAATATATTAATTACATACATATAAGGTATAAAATTTTATACTCTTACTTTTAAATCAAAATTATAAATTATATTATGTTTTGTTAATTAGTTTTAGAAACTTCTTCAATTTTGTGAAATGATATTTGACAATTATTCGTATTTATGAAATGTATTTTTACATCCTAATGTAAATTACATTATGTTTTTAATAAGTTATAAATTATCTTCATTTTGAAAATAATTATATATCTTCATTGCTTAAAGAAAGTTTCAATTTGTTAGTTTGTTTTACAAATAATAATTTTATATATTCAAAAAATTACAATTATTTGATTTTAGTTGTTGTTTGAAGTTTTATATCTTTTAAAACTCATTTATAGAACTATCTCTACATTATTGTTATTTAAAAATGTAATTTTAGATCATAAGCGTAAGATACAGATATTTGTATTAATGATTTTCTGATATAATTTTCCTTTTAAAAAGGTAATGGTTAATTCTTAAAAGATAATACTGGTTTAGAAATTCGACATGTGATGATGCTAGTTTAATATGTTGACATGAAAAAGAACTTTTTTTTTCTTTTATTATATATAAAGTATCAAATAAGTATACAAATCATTATTGTAATATTATTGTTTCATATAATATAAATATATAATACAAATATGAAGACCAGTAGTAATATTGTAATGCTACATCTTAGGATGTTGATTGCCTCCAGCGTTTTGGGGTCTTGCTTCTTCCTTGTTTCCCCTTAACAGGAGTTTGCTTCCCGATATTACCCGAATCATACCCTTTCCCTTCAACTCGCTCGTCGGCCACTTCAACGCTCAGAGCCCCGAGACTTGTTGATGCGGGCAACTTCCTCCAACTAAAAAACCCTTTTTTCTTCTCTGACAACTTGTCGATTTGCAATTGCATCAAATGGCATTGCTTCTCGAGCCTACTCACGTGTTCTTTTAGTTGCTTCATTTCCATTTGTTGAAGAGTCATGATATCTCGCGATGAGTGACATCTGTTGGGTAGGTCTAGCCCGAGGTTCGAGCTTTTGGTATTGGTTGTTATTCGAGTACTCCAGTTGATATGAGAATGAAGCTTGGTTTGTTCTGAGAAAAGCACTTGGATGACCGATCTGACTGGTAACCGTTCGTTTTGGGCCGCGTGAAGGGATGCTTCGATTGATAACTTTTGACTGTCGATCAATTTGCATAGAGTCTTTCTTTCTTCTTTTGTTACATTTACATGTGTCTGTATGAAATTAATACATTACCGTGAGATTTTATGTATATTAAAATAAAATAATATAGAATAACATGGGACTTATAAAATCCAAATATATAAGACCAAGTAGTCACATTCATCACGAGAACCTAAAGACAAGACTAAGTTGTGATTCCAACGTGCCACTACTTTTATCTTCATTTGTTCAAATAATTTGGTCATGGTGAAAAAGGACAACACAGTTTTGTATATAGAAAACCGTGATAATTATGTAATGTATTTGCATACTTAGGGGGCGTTTGGTTGGAAGAAATGGAATGAAATGGAATGCAATTGAGAAACTAATATAATTTTCAAGTAAAATTATGTTTGAGTGGGTAATGAAATGTAAAACCCAAGGGAATGTTTCATCTCAAATTCCCTTGGTTGTGGGATTTCAAATTCTCTCTCTAGGTGGAAGGATTTTGAAATCCCACAACCAAGTGAATTTGAGGTGAAACATTCCCTTGGGTTTTACATTTTATTACCCACTCAAACATAATTTTCATTGAAAATTATACTAGTTTCTCAATTTCATTCCATTCAATTCCATTCTTTCCAACCAAACGCCCCCTTAGTGTTTTGTATAGGTAGCTCGGGTGTAAAAATAAAAATCTTTTCATATCCGTAGCCGAAAACCCGAATAAAATTGTGAATTCAGTTCAGTTTGATTCTTCGCCGTAACGAATTATAAATTTGTTTTTGGTTCGGTTTTCGGTTCCACACAATCTTGGTTATTAAGGTAACTGGACATGATTCAATCAAACAAACTGAATAATAACCGGTGTAATTAGTTTAGTCAAATAGCTGAACCAAATAAGTCGGTTGAATTTGATTTGGTTAGACACAATTTTAATTTGGATCGTTTTGATTTTCGGGTAGGCCAAAAAAATTGAACTGAATAAACCGATATGAACCAATAAACTTCCCTAGAGATAACAAGATCTAAAAGAATAATAAAAAATTCTTTAAAAAATACCAGAGTTTAAATTATGTTGCTCGATACTTTAGAATTTAATATGATCTAAGACTACGAATAAATAAGCGTGTGAGTAGCATTGTAAAAAACTAATTATGATTTAATATAGACAAACTGGATTTTAATAATTCAAACTATATCCTATTAGCTGATAATATCTGGTCAATAATAATCCAAATTTTTATTTTTGTTGTCAAGAGCAATCCTAGCTGCATAATCATCATAGATTTATATTTGATATCCGCTCATTTTCACTTGATTTCATTATATGTTTTCCTATTTCATTCATAATTATTATCGTGAGTAAAATCGAATAAAAATCAAATGTAAATCAATGAATGTCTATGCTAGTATAATTGTTCTTAGTAACAAAAATAAAAATTAGGATTATTGTTGTATAAATTAATAATAAGAATTATTATCTATAAGTTAATTCAATAATTTAAAATCAATTTGCCTTTAATATATTCAAACATATGGTAAAAGAACCTTACTTTCAAATAAGTATCAATAGCTCGATACAACCCATCGTCAGTAGCTCTCGCCTGAGCCGGAACAGCTCCGGCGAGCTCCATAAACTCCGGCAACGTGAGCTCCGAATCAACAGCCGCTTCGGCAAGATAAGCGTCAACAATCTTCGCAACCTTAAACATTCCGGCCCCGCTTCTAAGACCTTCGGTGTTAATCTCCACAAACCTCTTCACCAATCGAATCATCAGTTCGACGTCGAGCAACGTCCCTTTCTCGTGACTGAAGCACGGTATCATCATCTCCTTCATCGTCGCCTGATCTAACCGCCACGCGACCCGTTTCTCCAGCTCCTGCCGGAAGTTTGCATCGGCGGCGACCATGTTGGCGTGTTTCAGTAGCCGGAGAAGAAAGCTGCAGGGGACGGCGTCTTTTTCCGGTGGGAGGACCGACACTATTGTCTCGATGTAGAACCTTTTCTTCAGCCACGAGGCCGTGGCGCTTTGTGGTGGGGATTGGTGAGGGGATGGTGGTTCGCCTGAAAGCTCTGGGATCCATTTGCACGCGTAATGTGTGATTATGGACCCCATGAGGTCAGGCTGGATACCTTTGGCTCTGATACCATACAGAGTTTTGATGAAATGGTCGATGTCTGCAATGCAAGTGACGTCGAGCCAGCATTTGGCGGGGAGGGATGGTGGGGGGTCGAGGGGGATGACGGCGGAGGAGTCCGGCGGCGGTTGGTGGCTCATTGTGGTGTAGTGCGAGTGTGGTGTGGTGTAATGTAATGAACATGTTATGTCTTTGTAACATGGTATATTGTGTCTCATGTGGATAAAAACAAACAAGGACCACATGTTTCGTACTAAGACACCTTTTTGTGAATATGCATGATAATGAATTGTTTGAGTACATAATAAATAACAAAAGGATGTAGGGTATTCGATCTATTGTTGAGATATGGTAGATAGAAAAATAATGGAGGGTATAAAAATAATTTAATAAGTGTTGGTTAATGTTTAAATAAGTTGACTGGGTTATCTGTTTTAAAAGCTTATGTTTGATTGTTTGAATGTGTTTTAATTGATTAAGTTTTGTTTATTTTGTTTGACTATCTATCTACATATATTTTGTTTTTCAAAAAGTTACTACATTTATGATAGAATTTGAATTTAAATCTATAGTGGATCCTTTAAAATTTATCTTTGTATTTCAATGATCATAATATTTTTTGAAATGTACAATTGTATATTCTATAAATATACTAGGACGTGCAGAATATGAAACATCTTTTAAGTAGAAAATATTAACAAGTTCCATATCACTTAGTTTTAAAAACTTTACCAATTACAAAAAAAAAAAAAATTTCTATAACTATGAAATAATCGTAAAACTTAGTAGTTTTTATATATAATTAAATTAGTGTATTAGTGTATACTTTTATTTTTATAACGGATGTAATTTAGATTATATATTCCATTATTTACCTTATCCTCTACAAACTTTTTACACCTATCACGCCTGTCCTAATTAAGTCCTATACCCTCACAACAAAGATGATGACTCTCTGCCCTCTTACGAATTTAGCTTGCAAAACATTTTTTTTTATAAATAAATTCCGGTCAAGCTTGGAACTAAAGATCTTCTTTAATAGAGGGTTTTCGAATAACAAATCAATTGTAATATAGATACTTGTTTGTCTCAAATGAAACTTACACTTTAAAAAAAACTACGTTATGACTCATCACATAAAAAGGACTCTAGACCATTTTTTTGATGTAAGAATCAAGGTCATTTCTTATGGTGGTGACTGAGTGAGGTCCGTTTCCAGACAGATAAATGTTCAATTTCATAACCGATTGGTTGTTTGAGAAAGCTTCGTTATTAGGGTTTACTTCAACAACTATCATTATATCATTATAAGTTGTGCACATATGAATATATGTTTTTAACCAAATATAACTAAACCAATTGAATTGTAGTTTTCTTAGTTTGGTAAGGTTATTGAAAAATATAATCTCATATTTTGAGTTATTGTTAACCTAATGACATTTGTTGTTGAAAAATGTTGTCATTTGTTTAGGCATCAAATGAGAAAGGACAATTACTTTATTTCGTTTTTTGAATAACATCCGTTACTTATATGTTAGGTGTAGCTCCAACTATTCCAAGAGATTGATTTTCGTACGACAGGTTTATATCATTGAAACTTAATGTATGTTTGGCATGACAATAATCAAAAGACATAAGCAGAACTAGAACTTTTTACTCATATGATTATCACAAAAAAGATTTTCTCTACTAACTAGAACTAAAGATTCAAACTCACGTTTTTCTTAAAACAAACTTTATTACAACTTCGAGACCCATTGATATAGTTTGGCATTTGTTCAATAAAACACATGAATAGACTCAAACAAGCAACGACGAAGGAGATAACTAGGAGGTTCTTTTATGGCCGTTGGCATCGCATTCGGAGCAATGATTGCACACTATTGATTATTCTCTTTATTAACCCACCACACACATCTTTTTGTACTCTATTGCTGTTTTTTAACATATACCATCCCCCTTTTTGTCTTATTATTTATTTGTTCAATTCTAACATTCATCGAAATTGATTTACGAATCAAAATATTCTTTACCAAAAATATCTTTGAGAAAAATTGCATTCTAAATTTTGGCATTTTGGAAGGACATGTTTCTATCACATGTACGTTATTTTGTTAAGGGGATGAACATAAGACTAGTGGAAGTCACTCCGTTTTTCATTGTTTTTTCCCGGATGACATATAACGTCACATCAGATTTTCTTATTTTACAGGGTGTTATCTCAATTTTTATCATGTTTCCCTGTTTGGAATCTGTCAAAACAACAAAAGAGAAGCCGATGATGCCAGATAAATTTTCACCAGGTTTCGGAGATTTCGGTATCACCGGGTCGAGGGGGTGGTATTCCCACCCTGGGCAGGGTTTCCCTACCCTCCCCCGACACGACAATGTGTGACCTAATATATTTAAGGTTAAGTTTATCAAATAACTTATACTTTATTTTTGTCACAAATTTATAGTTTTACTATAAGTATGCTAAATGAAATTTAAGTTTTTGCTTCTATATGGCGCATAGGGTGACCAATTGTTGGGTCAAGGGGTTAACGTCTGAATTTATGGCATTCAATTTATTTATTTTTATTGGACATCACTTTTATGAGAAGAACTCGGAGCAGACCGGAAACCCAAATCTTGAAATTTTCAAACCTAGTGATAGAAAGGTTTTGGTCGGTATTAGATATTGATCAGTATGAGACCACATATGAGATTAATTTAAAATATTCAAGTGTTTAGGGTGAGTTTAGGATGTGTATGGGGTTGGGTGATACCTCCAAAAATCTCATCAGTAATCACGTTCTTTTTGTTTCCACTCATTGGGTTTTATAACCGTATTATTCAATACATTAAATGTTTGTTTCTCAAGCAACAAATAAATTGTATCTCTATTAATAACTTAAATGGTTTGTTATATTGATCTACTTGCAACTGATAACACTGATGTTGCTTTCCATTTGGTTATCACAGTCCTCATGTGAATCTATTGTAAGATTTTAACTTAATTTCATGAGAATTTTGATTTAATTTGAAGATTCACATTTCTCTGAATTTAAATTTCATCGTAAGTATGATCATTGAAGTTTGAATTATGATTCAATTTAATTTCTACTTATTTGTTTTGATAATTATGTGATGCAAGTTGATAGTTTCAATCCCAGTACCACTCACCAGTCACCACACAAGCTTTATTTAGCTAAAAGCGGCTTGGTTTGGGTTGTTTTTCACCGCTAACAGGTCAAATGGATAAAAATCATAAAATTGTAAAATACAAGAAGGTTGGGAAAGCATTTAAATGGATACAATAAATTGGAGTTTCTAAATTTACAAATTTAGTTTTCATAATCATATATACTACATTTGCATTATCTTTAGAATTAGAGAATAGACAAACATGTGTTGGTAGACCAACAGACCAGTCTTGTCATGACATGTGTTTAAAGATTTTCATTTTTGATACAAAACCATTCAGGCCAGCCCCACCTAGCTACCATAGCCATAAACATTGCATTGGTGATTTAAAACATGAGATTTATGCTAGAGGTGGTCCATTTATTTATAAATAGAATGGTTTGGTTTGAGTTATGTTCATAACGGGTCAAGCAGGGTAAAAGTGAGATAAATAGCTAAAAGAAAATATGTAGGAAATTGTAAAAGTTATATATTTAATGTGTAAACCTAATAAATAAGTTATTCTTAATAGGGCAACCCGCATGGAATAACATCCAACTTGACTATCGTTCATCATTGGACAATAAAACTTATTCTCGATGAGACAAACTTTTAAACTTGCCTTATGACGTGGTTAATTCTCATTTTTTTGCATGTAGTATTAAGCACTGGTTTTATATTTATAATATTAGATAAATCTTCATTTGAATTGTGTTGATGTAAGTTTAATTTTACTATGGTGATCGTTGGACTATAAATCAACCCAAAAAAAATAAATAAATAATAATTCGTGCTGAAAAGTGAAAATACCCAACTCTTGTGTTTAAAGCCCAAATTAACGTCTTTGTAACTAAATAATATAACATAGTTGTGACTTGTGAGCCTCATTTGTGTTACATCGGCCCACTTCAAGCGACCGAGAAAATTTCTAGAAATAGATCCAAATATCCAATAACTTCAAACATTTCATATAATTAACTAAAACATGAGGATTCGGAATTTCGGTTTAATTTTGATTAGTTAACTAATATTTTGGGCATAAGAACAAGTAAAATTTTATGAAAGATTATGTTATAATTCATAATTCTACTGAATGAAATTTTTATCGCCACAATTGGAAATGATTTGAGGAAAAGGTATAATAGTAAAATTATGTTTTTTTACTTATTATTTAAAACAAAACCCTAGGATACCATTATACCCTACCCTTGGACGTTGGAACCCATTACCGCCGCTTACTCACAATTCACAAGCCGATCTCTATCTTGGCATCTCCTGTCCTCTTTAGTCGATGAGTTTTGATTAGGAAATAAATTTTCATAACTTTTAGTCGATGAGTTATATAATATGAAATAAATTTTCATAATTTAATTTTCATAAATTATGAAATAAATTTTCATAACTTTCATAATATTCTATTAATAATTATTTGTTTTAATCATTAAATTAAAATAAATAGATAATTTATAAAGTTATAAAGTCTTAATTGTCATTTATGAGTTTTAATTACTTAATTAAAATAAATAATCATACTATAAAGTTTTACAAATTTTTATAAAGTTTTATGAATTGATAATTTGATTTATTATTCAAAATTAAGTTTTATAAAGTTAAGGGTTAAAAATATTATTCTTGAAAACCTAACTTAAATAGGTTTTACATATAATAATAAAACTGTAAACTCCAGGGACCAAAGTGTAACTTCCTTTTAAACCAACCCTTTTCCCGCCCGTCACCTGATCTCCGGCAACCTCTCCGGCCAACCGCCGATGAACCCCAAAACCTTTAAATCCACCAATCTCAACTCAATTGAACCGATCCAATACCCTTTCTTCTATGTTTCGAACCTTAAACCCACCTCAATTCAAATTATTGAACCATTTAATCCTGTGCAACTCGAAACCGACTAAACATTCAAACCCCAAATCAAATACTTACTCGAAACATACAAATTGATTCGGAAAATGATTGATAACGTATCTGTGATCATCTTAATCTTAACAACCCAATTCAATTGAGTCAAAACCGTTCAGACAATGATCAACCCAACTTGAAACCCCTGATTCAATTCCTTTAACTCATTGATCATGAAAAAGTCTAATTACACCTATATAAATAAGGGGAAATCATTATATAAGCCCCTTGACACTTTCGGAACACTCAATTCCAGTCAAACACACACACAAAAGCATTCGATCATCTCGTCCTCATCGCCACTAGGTTTCAGCTCATTTCATCGAAGTGACCTGAATCCTGGTAAATTAAACCCATCCTCACACTCAATTTTACATGAGGAATCAATGCCCCATGTTTATTGTTGTTAACACTATCGAATTCGGTGTTCGATTGAGTCAAATTCAAACTAGGGTTTATGCAAATTTTGGAATTTTGTAAATGAAATTTAAATTAGTTTTATTCTGAATCTTAACAGATTTGGGTCATTGGCCCACCGGTTTAAATCCATGACTCTCACGGGGGAGACCTGGGTTCAACCCCAAATATCCCCAATCTTTTTCTTTATTAAACTTTAAATCTGGAAAATTTTAATATATTTTTATATTAAAATATAAAAGTGGTTTTTTTAATTAAAATAAATTTAGAAATTATTTATATTTATAAATTTGTGAAAATTCAAATTATATAATATTCTATTTTTTTTAAAATTTTCAAATGTTTTAATATTATAAAATCATTATAAAAATTATTTAAAAGTTTTAAAACATTATAAAATGATTTGAAATCAAACCAAAATTATTTTGAAATACTTTGCAAGTCATTCAAATAATTAATTATTTAATTATTATTGTTAACCAAACATTAATAATTAACTATTAAATACTTTAAAATACTTTGCAAGTCATTCAAATAATTAAAAGTACCACTACGTCAAGTCTTATAACATGATATTCACAGCCTTACTTCACACTTTTATGTAGTATGTTATATCTCACAATTTCAACTCATGACCTTTATAGAAAAAGAAAAGTTTATAATGACTTATTTGTAAATAATATGGAGTTACAACTTACAAGGGCATCTTGCAGAATATTCGACAACCTCAGGGTTCAAAACGTAAACATCAACAAAGACGAAGGACCACCATCACGAAAGAAGCCTCAAGCAATCAACCTATAAAACGAAGAAGATGCATCAATGGCATCCTTGCGCCTAGCCCCTGTACGCAGTAGTCTATATTATTATTATCTTACTTTTAGTATTATTATTATCATCATTATACTTTTCTACCATTTTTTCTTCATTTGTAGTTTCAATAATCCATCTGTTCATCGCATATCAAGGGTTAGGAGGTGTGGATTCATCCTTTTGAAGCGATCAAATCTTCAAAAGCAGATTTCCAACCTGTTGATTGCCGCCATTCTCCTTCTTACATATATAATCTATCCACTGTTTCTGTGTGATTTCGATTACGATTTTGGTGTCGTTTTGGGGTTGGGTGTTGATTTGACGATATAACGATCGAAGATTCACCGCGGAGGCAATTGTGCGTTGTTTATGTTAGGATCAATTGTCGATTTCTAGGGTTTTGGTCGTTGATTTGTGGATTTTCGATTGGGATTTGGAATCTGCGTTCGAATTGACGGATCGGGTTTTTTTTAGGGTTTTTGTGTGATTCGATTTTGTTGAAGATATTATGGATAAGAAGAAGGTTGCTGTTCCTCTTGTATGCCATGGGCATTCCCGTCCGGTGGTGGATTTATTCTACAGCCCGATTACTCCTGATGGTTTCTTCTTAATCAGTGCTAGCAAAGGTTTGTGTTGTATTCGAATCGGAATATTATTCTCAGTATATTGGCTTTCGATTGTTAGATTGTATTTCAACTCATATTAACATTAGATTGATCAACCGTATTGTAGAGTTTATAACTGATATGAATATTTGTCTCTGTGATATGTAACTGAGATCATAGCGTTGTTATAGTAAGGATTGTTGAAAGTTATATGAATGTGCTGTTTATGAAGGACTTGAGTGTTGAATCGATATCATATTACTATAAACTGTTACTTATAGGCCTATATATATGATTCAGATTCGACTCCTATGCTTAGAAATGGAGAAACTGGAGATTGGATAGGAACCTTTGAGGGACATAAGGGTGCGGTTTGGAGTTGCTGCCTAGATACAAATGCTCTGCGTGCTGCATCGGCATCTGCTGATTTTTCAGCGTACGTGGTTAATGTTACTTTACTTCATTATTCATCATTATGATGGAACTTCTGTGTTGTGTTTGTATTATCTTAGGTTAATGGCATCAACATGTAGCGTACTTTCCCCCTTTTGTGATAAGTAGTTTTTTTCATTCTATGTAATATGCTTTCAAAATTTTATAATTGTACGTAAAGGAACCTTTTATGGTCGATGATGTGACTGTGCGCCAAACCACCATTTTACTTGTCAAAGATTAACCACTTACATATAATGTTAAACCATAAAAGATTGAAAGTATGTTACATATGGATACGATGTGAATTTTCTTTTCCTGCATAAAATGATAAAATCAAAGTTCTTTGTTTTGTTGGTATTATCTTGTCTTGGTTAAATCAGGTTGCAACTTTCTTTCAGCATTTGTCATTGTGTGCAAGCAGAAAAGCTGTAAGTATGCAACATACTTACATTTTTTTTTTAATTGTTTACCATTGTATGCAAGCAGCCTTCTTTAGAAGGTAAACTAGTTTTTTGACTCCCAGACCACCAATTTTGCCTTTAATAGAAGCTTACTCACATACAATGGTAAAAAAATGGAAGTATGCTGTATACCATAAGAAAAAAACATGTTTTCTTACATACAATGACAAAAAGCTGAAGGTAATTTTCTTGGTGTACAAAACACATTATCTTTTGTGTTTCAATAATATCACATTATGTTTCTGCTTTTGTTGAATTTTCAGGAAACTGTGGGATGCTTTAACTGGGGATGTGCTACACTCGTTTGACCACAAACATATTGTCCGAGCATGTTCGTTTTCTGAGGTGGCGTCTCTTTCTCAAAATTTAGTTTTTTTTTTTTTGGGGGGGGGGGGGGGGGGGGGGGGGGGGGGGGCGGGAGGGGGCTGGGTACACATAAAACGTGTTGATGTCTGATTGACTGACCGATCAAAATTGTTGTTCACTTATTTAAAATATAACCAATTGGATAAAGTTTCGTAACAAGAACTACTAGGATCTAAATGTAAAAGTACTAAAAATTGGGTCCACTATTCACTTGTATATGGTTTAGCTGAATTTTTCAGCCTGGTCTTGTTTTGCAGTTAGATTTTGGTTTGGTTTGCTGTTAACTTCTCTACACAGAACAAAAGGATGTTGCATATGTGTTGATTCCTTAACAGTTGATAATCTTCACAAATGATCTAATTCATCCAAAAGTATTGATTTGATGCTTGAACCTTAAAAAGAGTGATGAAAGCATAGTTAGAGATTCCATAATTGATCAAATGACGGAGAGATCACCCTGAAAGAGCAGCTGGAGCTTCAGGAGTTTTATCTGAATTTAAACATGAATTTTTTGCTCCCTTGGAATTTATATTTGTTATCAAGAGAATTTGGAATATTCTTATTCTAACTTTTAGGACACGGAACATAACCAAAGTTTTTCTCATTCCTATTTCCATTCCAAGTGACTTTTTATTCTGAACTGAACTTTTTTCTTTCTTTAAAAATCTTTATTGACGATTGCCTATACATACTCAAATGGATGTGATCTTTATTTTAGTAATTTTTAGTACCAAGGTGCAGACTGTGGATGAGAATCACATTCTTACACCTGTGTTTGAACTTGCTACTTTTTGTTTTTGCTTATCTTTGTTGTTAATGGATAAAACAACTTTTGCATAATTTTACAGGATACACATTTCCTTCTGACTGGCGGTTTTGAGAAAATACTTCGTATATTCGATTTAAATCGACCAGATGCATCTCCAAGAGAAATTGATCATTCTCCAGGCTCTATCAGGACAGTTGTATGGCTCCATAGTGACCAAACAATATTAAGTTCTTGTTCTGATTCTGGGGGAGTAAGGTATGTTTTAACCATTCAATCACTGTGGGGCAGGGTATTTTGACAAAAGTGCAAAATGATACGTGCTCATATAAAAAAAATAGAATGATTTTAAAATGCCATGATAACTATTTTTATCTATTTGTTTCTTGTTATAATCTAATTTGAGAGACTTTTGCTACCATCTTGGTTTTAAAATGCGCGCATTGTGTGATGAACTTGATGCGCCCTGACGCGCAAGATGCTCCCTAATGCATGCATCATGCACTGCTATGTTTTTTCTTCATTTTTGGACCTGGGTCAAATCTTTTCGACAAGAGTATGGGTCTAACGTCTCAACATTACGGTATGTTGTTTCATATTTGTGTTCATGCTATGTATTTACATGTGTTTAACTGTTGTTTTAATAGTCTGTACATAGTGTAATAGTCTTGAATCTGGGTTTTTATGTTAAAGTATGTTTTATGAATGTGCTAACAAATAGTTTTTATGTTGAAGTATTATTCATACAAAAAAGTTGTTTTGTTTATATAATTTTTAGTACCTTTTAATATCTAACGCATCGCATATGTGATGCTTGCGCATCGCGCATTGGGGGTTGGGACCAAAACGCATCGGGGCGCATCACGCAATTAAAAACCGAGGCTACCATTTATCAGAATGTTTCTTTTTTCTTTTATAAAAGCGTCAATTATTGTCATTTTATCTATCTATGCCTTAAAATAACTAGAATTTGCCAATTACCCAAACACATGAATATGTGATGGTTAATCAAATACCATTTTCTGTAGCCTGTAATTCTGTATAATACAACTGATTTTCTGTTCTGATCGTTCAGTGTCAAATCATCTTTTTTCCCCTTCAAATTCACATCCAAACACCCCTAGATATTCATCCATATTTATTACCAAATTTGTTTTTTCAAATATCTGGTTCTTGGACATGTTGATTTTATATATTTTGTTTAAAAGTATATTATGTGATTAATTTTATTATATTTGAAGGCTATGGGACGTGAGAAGTGCGAAAATTGTTCATACTCTTGAAACCAAATCATCTGTGACCAGTGCTGAAGTCAGCAAGGATGGTCGTTATATAACCACTGCTGATGGATCTTCTGTTAAATTCTGGGATGCAAACCAGTATGTTTTCAATCCTTATTAATCACTCCATGTGCAATATGTATATTCTGCATAAATTCTTATGGTGTTTTTTAATGTTCTGTTTTATAGTTTTGGATTGGTGAAAAGTTATGATATGCCCTGCAATGTAGAATCAGCGTCATTGGAACCAAAGTTTGGTGATAAGTTTATTGCTGGAGGGGAAGATATGTGGATTCGCCTATTTGATTTCAACACCGGTGAAGAAATCGGTAAGCATTATGCAATTTGTAACAATATATAATATAATAATAGTAGCAGTAGTAGTAATAAAAATAATTCATGTTACTTATATTTAGTGAATATTATTCTGCCGTTTACATAGATTGTTGAGCAGGCTTCTGTATCATAATACCATGATGGAAATTAGAGTTTTAATCAGAATATGCTATATCATAACACTTTTAAATGATTAACTTTTTGAAATCAGAATTAAAAGTTGACCCAGATATGCTTTTTTGCTCTTTTTCAATAAACATTTAGTGTGTATATTTACAACAAAAACACTAATAAAGATGAATCTTTGCATATACTATTGGGAAGGTTATGTGCAACTATGCATTAAAGATGGACTCTAGCAATTTAAATTTAGCCAATTTTCTTGAGTTGGACTCATTCGTAAGTAAATAGGTTGAAATTGTCACATCTATTGATCACATTCACATTCACATTCACGACAAATGTGATCATATATTTTGATATTTTTGCAGGGTGCAACAAGGGTCACCACGGTCCAGTCCATTGTGTGCGGTTCTCACCTGGAGGTGAATCATATGCATCCGGGTCGGAGGATGGAACGATAAGAATATGGCAAACAGGGTCTTTGAATCCAAAGGAGAAAGAAAGCTCTGTTCCAAATGGGCCAAGCAAACCCATGACAAGTGATGAAATTGGCACAAAATTGGAGGATTTGAAAGTTGGGAGGGAGTGATTAGGGGTTGATTATTAAGTGTTAACTAGAAACATACATACATATATGTGTTTGTTCCATCTTTTTGTGGATGATTTTTAAGTCTATGTTGTCACTTTATCCTATAAAATAAATAGACCTTACTTGTGTTGATTGCTTGCTTGGATGTTCTTTTTCTGTAATCAACTTGAACCATTTTATGTAAATAACTACTGTTTGTTACCCATTTTGAAGTAATCTTGCATAAAAATACAAGTTCTAAAGTATAATATTTATGAAGTTAAGCACATTTTTAATACAATTAATAATTAGAGTAACATAATTTTACCATCGAATGTTTGATAACTTGAGCATAGTTCAAAAGATCTCATTACTTCTAATGAGCATAAAACTATACATATTTAACGTGTCACATTAGTGATATATTTATGTTTTCGTACTAATGTAACCCCCCCCCCCCCCCCCCCCCCCCTTATTAATTTGATGAATATTTAATTTTTTATATTTAAAAGAATGCTTAAACTCTTAGTTTTAAAAGGTGTATATTAAATCTCTCTTGCGTGCCACTTTAATTTACTATTTAAAAATGTGTTATGGTTTAAACCTGTCTAGAAATTTCCATCATTTAAACATGGTTTAGTGCTTCCGTAGTAAGACATGATGGAAATACTGGGCCTATCATGCTTCTACACTGTCATCTTCATTTGTGATAAGGTGTGTGATGCTAAAAAAATGTGAACCTACTCAAGGGAAGGAGTGACTGTGTTATTTATTTATTTATCTTAAAATTTTTAAACAACTATAAAAATAAAACTCATCACTCTAAAAATTAGAAAATCCACCGCTATCACAAACCCACCACACCCACTTTTACTGTCACAAATTGCCTACAATGCAATATTTTTTATTATCACACTATTACCACTACTAAAAGTCTTAGAGTGTGTACTAAACTAAAACCTATATTAAAAATTTAAATATTTTTAAACTCCCCGTCTTTAAAATGTGTGGAGAAAGTTTAGCACGATCCCATTTATAGAACAGAAAACAAAAGATAACAGAAAATTAACACTTACAATGTAGTAATATGTCGTCCTATCTAAAATTTAAACTCGAAAACGACAAGAGATTTTGTATATTTTTGAGGTGATGCGGTAGACAAGATTAATCAAACTCAAAAACTCTAATACAACATTTGAACACAATATCAAATCTCTTGGATAATATGTATCTTTTCAACGATTAAGAAGCTGATAATCCGGTTTACTTTACCTTTTCTTTTTCCTAAAGCGTGGCTCCACGTATACATCCTTATCGGCTTATCCACACCACTCATCATCCATAATATAAACCCCCTTTCATCTTCACACTTTTCCATCTACCAACTCTCCTTTCAACATCTAATCATCAATGGCGACTTCACTCTCCACCTGCTTCCACCCTACCACCACCGTCACCACCTCCTCCGCCCACCGGAACCACCGCCTCAAGCCACCGGCGGCAACTTCCTCCGGCAACTGGTGGACTCCGATCTTCGGCGTATCACCAGATCCAGACTACATTCACACTCCGGCCACCGAAACCGCCGGATCGGCCACAGGAAACCTAGATCCGGATAATGCTAGATCGCGATTTGCTCCGGGATGCTTCACGGAGGAGAAAGCGAAACAGATGCGGATGAAGACTGTTGAGATGTCTAGTTTTCATGACATCATGTATCACTCTGCGATCGCTTCTCGTCTTGCTTCCGATGTCTCCGGCCGTTACGATCGTTGACGTCGCGGCCGTGTGGTTGTTGATCGGCCGGTGGTGTCTACGGCGGATCTGATACGGTTAGATCTTAACTTGTTAGCGTCTAGAGTCTCGAATAACTCTGTTTTAGTGAGTTGATTTCGTGTTGTGGCAGTGTAGATTTGCACGATTTCTGTTTAGTGCAATTGTTCATCTTAAACTCGTTGATTTCATCGAACATTTTAGATCTATTTTTAACAGATCTCAGAGTCTCCGGTCGTTACGACGGTTGACATCTCCGCCGTGCGGTTGTTGATCGGCCGGTGGTGTCTCCGGCGGATCGTTATACGGTTAGTGTTGGATCTACTGATTTTACGTTAGATCTTAACTTGTTAGCGTCTAGAGTTTATTTCGTGTTGTTACAGATTTCTGTTTAGTGCAATAGTTGATCGTGAAACTCGTTTATTTCATCAAATATGATCTATATTTAAGGGATCTCAGAATCACTTGTGGAAATCTTCATATAGATTCAGGAGTTTTGAGCAACAGATATTATCCATAAAAATTAAATATAATAAAATATGACGATCATATCGATGAATTAAGCCGACCATAATATGGTAAGGACATTGGAGCGTTTGGTTTGTTATTATTACTGTTATTTTTTTGTCATTGATGTGGACTTTTACAAGTACACGAGATTCATGGGAAACTAATATTTAGTTGGATCGGATTATCCAAAGCAAATTACAAATAGTGTGGATTCATTTTTCACACTTATCTAATTTATTTTAACTTATATCGGTACTGGAATCGTTGATCTTGATGTCTAGAAGAGTATCATCACGTAACTTTAAGAGTGGGTGGGGCCCAAGCGCCGTGAGGCCAATGGAAGGATTGACGCCTCCTGACATTACCATCGCAATCCCCTTTCACGCCGCACCACTCTCTTTCATGGCATCAATTCGCCGTGGCACAACTTAAAAATATGTGAGAGGTGTAGTGGTGTAATGTGTCATGATGTGGTTACACCACCACCAACAAATTTTAGTGAGTGTTGTGATACAATAAAAATTTTTTTGGTGAGTTTATAGTATAATGTGATAGAGTATGAATAGAGTGTCGGCTCCACCCTAATACTTTGTTACTAAATCCAATTCTCATTTTTAGAGAAGCCATTTGAACACAATCGCCACCCTGATAACATTAAATTGTTAGTTGAAAGTTTACTTCGCTCATAAAAATGATCTAGATTATAATTTCGGATATTAGAAGCCTAGTAAAAGATTGAGTCAAAAAGCGAATAATATAAATAACAGAACCGATTAGGAAACCTATTGAATATTCTAAAATAAAAAACACCGATGAAGTTAAAACCGTACCTTTTATATTGATATTTTTATAATAAACTATTATATGTTGATATGTATGTTATATTTTTGTATAAATTATGTTTTAAGTGGTTTGTCAATATTGTTTATCCAAGGTATGATTCGGTTATTTTGATTAACCTAATCATCTTTTCCGGTCACTAAATAAACCAACATGTTATTTTTAGCAGTATGTTACATAATAACAAACAAAAACTCTCTAAATTAAAGTTGTGATTAACATCGAAGTGGTTTGAAACTACAAGCGCTAAGCAAAGGATCTCAAATTCGGTTCACTATTGAAAGACAAATAATTAAACCTTTAAGCCACTAAATGTGAGTGGGAAGAAATATGTGAGTGACGTGAAAGTGTGAGAAAAGGCAAGCGGCTCCAAAGTGATGAAAAGAAAGGAAGAGTGAAATCTGTCCGGAAAGCAAGTAGGACTACGAAACGAAGAAGAGAGAAGCCATCCGTGAGAGAGTTCTGTCAGGCTGACATGAATACGAATAGATCACTCGTGAAGATGATATCAATAGAAATGTTCATGCAAACAATGTTAAACATCCTATCAGATACATGAGACATATGGAAGTAGTTAAATAACGGATGCATGATAAAACATTGAATCTATCAGTCTCAAATTGTAGTAGTATATATACAAGTTGACCCACATCACATATAGCTTACATTTCCCTATCTTAAGTCATTTTAACAAACATGTGGACAACTTTAACACATATAACTAATCGAATAGAGTGTTTCATCACGCCGTTTATTGATGCTTACCTCCCTACGATATCTGTACTCAAAAGTCAACACGTAGATCAGTTGACCACATCAAGCACAAGCTTACGAGACTTGAAAACCGACCATTTCAAGCGTCTGTAGTAACCAGCTTGGAGAAGTGCAAGTGACAATACAAATATCCATTTGAATCCCATCTACAACACCAACAAGCCACTTGAGAAAACTAGGGAAGTCATTTTGACCCATTTAATTATAAACGGGTTGATTATTTAACCACAAACGTGTTAAACATTAGAAAAAGAAAAACTACTGAAAATAGAACAAACCAAACGGGTTGAGCATGTCAGACTAGTTGAAACTTGATTTATTCCCGTCACAATATTGCATTTATGATCATAACTAAGACGTCACTTGTTATAAATTATCTTTTTATAAAAGAACAAAAAAGTAATTTCTCTGCAACCCAACCCGATCAAATGAGTTCGAAACCTAAAAGTCGTTCTAAAGTCTATTTTTACACAGTTTTCTAAATCATATTAATTTTTTTAAAAAAATAAGTATTTACGGGTCAACCCAACTCATTTGAATAATAAGTGATCAAATGGAGAAGTTACCAATTTTCTTTCTTCCATCTCAGGCTCAGCAGCCCATGACAAAAAGCTCACAACATCTTTTCCCATCTGAGTCATTGATCAATGAATCAGAAAGCCATGTCTTTGCCCTGAAAATAAAAAATAAAATAAAATAAAATAGATGAGTTTAAAGAGGGTTATTTACTTGTGCCTCTGTTGCAGGTGTTCCATCTTCATATTCAACAGCACCATCATTAAGCATTTTTGGCATAGCAATTGCTCCACCAGGAAAGTAAGGATTATAATGCAGTCCCTCTCTGATCTAAATTAAACAAAAATAAAATAAAATATATTATTGAAAAGTATGAACAGAAAAAAAATATTAATTTTGTAGATTACAAGCCCAAGGCAGAAGAAGTTACCGAAACACCAGCAGGAGGGTCACGATAGCCGGTTAGAAGGGCAAATACATAGTTTTGACCATTATGACGGGCCTAAATGAACAAAAATAATGTTGTTAGGAACAGTACATTGGCCACCCACGAATTTAAAAGTTTTCACTAAGGTCACCCAAACATTAAAACAACTTTAGAGGCCACCAGAGTATGAGTTTGATTTCATTTAAGTCAAATCCAGGAAAACCATAACTTGCAGGAAAATTGGTAAACAATAGAAAATGCTATTAAATTTAAAGCTTTTGCCACTTATAGAAGTGTAAAATGACATAAAGATCCTGAACCCACTCGCATATTTGAGTACACTTAGGAGAACTTTTGTTATTTTATAAAACTAGAGGTGACAGAAGCTTTAAATTTGAGTGCAATTATGCTAGTTTCCAATTCTCTGGTAAGTTTTTTTTGCTAGTGTCAGCACAGATGAAACCAAGTTGGTACTTGGGGGCATCTAAAACTTTTTACTAGTTAGACGACCTTAATTAACACTTTTGAATATGTGAGTGGCCTATGACTATAATGGGATATATATATCAGGGGTGTTTGGTTTCAGGGTCTGAATTTTAGAGTATGGGCTTGATAATTTTGAGTATAAATGGTTAGATACCCATAAAAATAGTTTATCCTCCACATTCTAATCAAGCTAAAGGGTTGGGTTTAGAAATTCATAACCATTCCCATCCCATTGTATTATCAAACCCATACCAATAGTGATCCCAAAGCAAACCAAACACTACTTTTAGTTTTTGTTTTTAAAAGATGTTAAATTAGTAACTTACTTTGGTAATGAGACTTAGATCAGGTGGGTATGCCCCGCCATTAGCGAACCTCGCTGCTTGTTCATTTTCATAGGGTTGAGGAAACCGATCACTTAGCTTACCGGGCCTGGTAAACATCTCACCCTCATCATTAGGCCCATCAACAACTTCAATTTCAGCTGCCATAGCTTTTGTTTCTTCCTCAGTGTATGCAACACCAACAAGATCTCTGTAAGATATAAGTGACATTGAGTGACATGACGCACAAACTTGTTGGTACACCTGGTGGCCTCTTCTAATCCTGCTCACAAGAATTTACATAAAATATTCAGATTAAAGTTGCAAATGTCCAAAAAATCATTTGATATCTCAAAATTTGCATACTATTTTAGCTTGGTCAAGTTCTAAACGTATAGAAAAGTGAAAACAATAGGTAGTTTATATAAATGTTAGGGACTTTTACGCAATTTGCAAAGTTTGATGATTTTTTCTAGACAAAAGTAGATATCAGACCAAGGTTGTTAACTTTTACGCGATTATACAATTTGTAGTTAGGGAATTTTGTGTTTACTTACGAAGCATGATCATACGAACTGAGAATGCCTTGGTGTGGCCAAGGATAGCTAGGACACTCCAAGCCATGCTCTGCCTCATCAGCTGCATAAGCTACAGTTGTAAATCCTAATAATCCAGAAACTCCAGCACCCAAAAGGGCTAACATCCTTAACGAAGTCATGGCACCAGATTCAGATCCATCTTGACCTTGTTTGGAAACAAAGTATGTTGATGGCAGATGATCCTGTATATCGAAACATGAAGCGTTACTGATATAATACCTCAAGAAACAACACAGATGAAGTAAAGACCATCCTTAAACCTCAAGCTGATGATTGGATGATCATATATATGATTCAAGTTCAGATCATTACAGAAAAAAAAACATACTTGTCTAAATCTTAACTACTAAATTTTTAAGTAATGAAATTTCAATACTCCGGTGTCATAACAAACACTCTTTTGAAACTAATGGGATTCTAACCTGCTCATACAAGGGTCAATTTTCTTCCCATATTGTTTAATGCACAAAATCAATTTAAACATGATCAAATACTAATTTGGGAAGATCTGTGGTCCAAGTTGTGAAAGAGAACAGTAGCCAAAACTATGGTTTAAATGAGAACTTGTAATCAATAAATGATCAAACATATTAAGCTGCCAGTTAAAATGTTCATTTATGTAGTCAAAGGAAGCTAAGGCTGGCAGGTGAGACGAGGCGAGGTGAGGCACAAGGAAATCCCCTTGCGTCACAGAGGCGCAAAATAATTAGAAAAGCAAGCTAAAATATATAAGAAA
This sequence comes from Flaveria robusta, assembly GCA_025506415.1. Classification (NCBI taxonomy): domain Eukaryota; kingdom Viridiplantae; phylum Streptophyta; class Magnoliopsida; order Asterales; family Asteraceae; genus Flaveria; species Flaveria robusta. The sequence goes on along the minus strand of CM046459.1, from coordinate 17,548,803 downwards.
AACTGTCTATACCGGCCTAAACTAGCCTATAAAAGCCACAAAACATTCTGAACTAACTTAAAACAGCCTAAAACATGTATAAAACAGCTAAAAATGACATGTTTACACTATGAGCGATCTCAGGCCACTCGCTTTCTAACCGACTTACGCCTAGGCTCAAGGCTCACCTGTGCGACCTAAGTGCGTCTAGCGCTTTCAACGACCTAGATGTTCACACAGTCATAGTTGTCTACAAAGCATCTAAACCTGATTGTTCATACTCTAATCAATCATGATAATAGAACTGCATACAACAGATCAAAGTTGAATACCTTGAAACCAGTGACCTTCGATGCACCATTTACATCCAAAAACTTCGAAATTTCTCTCCGACGAGCAACTCCAGATACAAAACAACCAATCCGTCTAAAACCTGATGCAAAATTCAACAATCAGAGCTCAAAACCAAACAAAAACACTGATTCAACTATCATGATTATAACGAACACAAATCAAAACAAAAACAGTGTAATTTTAGTTGAAAATTATGCTAACGATTCGTTCGAAAGTGAAAGTAAAATGAATATGTGATTACTCATGGTTATGGAGACGATGAGCTCAGAGGAGTTGAGCAACCACACGAGAAATATCAACGTTGATAATTCAGCACAAATGACGGTTGATAATTGGTCGGGTCAATTTTGATTGGGCCAGTTGTCGGATAATAATACTCTACGGGTCATATATAAGCTTTTGATTTTTCAGTGGACTATGAGGGCGCAGACAAGCCACATGTCGCGGGTTATTTCGTCAATAGTTATTTATTTTATAACCATGTCACACGTTCATTTTATCTATTTTTAATTCTATATTACGGTAAATTACGATACTTGAACTCTTTTAAAAAGAGATATATCATTTAACACATTAGAATACCATTAGATTGAAGAGATATATCACATATAATATTGTTGTTTTGTGAACTCAATGTCACGAGTTTAAGGCGTGAGAACGACATCCTACACTAAGTGAATGGTAAGTATGTATAAATCAAATTACAAAACAAAATAACCCACGCTCAATTTTAAGTTAAATCAATCATTAGATACATCATTCTTTATAATAAAATTAACATTTTTGTGTTTTTTTCTATTAATAGAGTTAGTTTAGAATAGGTGCTCATTGTTTGTAACACTTGTCAACAAACCCATGTTTTTTGGTTTCATACTCGCAATTCTAGCAACAACTTGTATTCAAAAGTTAATATAAATAAACATCTTTCTTTTCACAAATTCATAACAATCCTTGCAATTTACAAAGAGAAAGCGAACCAACGGGAAAGATAAACATGGCGAGTCAACCAAATGGTGGAGTTTTAAATAAGGTATTGTAATTGAAAACCGATCTTTTATGTTTAAATTTGTATGTTTATTGTGATCTTAATATCAACGGTTAAATTGAATATCAATTTGCATCTTACAATGTTGTAATATATGTACACTGTAAACATTGATGCGGTATTTCTTTGAATCTATCGCTAAACGAATGAGTTCAACGACATATATCAGTGGATTTTCTGACCAAATTAAAAATATGAAATTTAAATTTAAATATTTTCTGGCAGAATTTAAAAAGTAAAAAGACTTTTTTTACTTATTTTCACTAATTTTTTAAGAGAAACAAAAAGTTAATTCCAATTAGGGAAATGTTAAACTACAAAGTCTTGAATATCTAGAAAGTTATAGAAGGATTAAGATACCGACACGTATCTTTTTGATCAAAATTAGATTGAGAACAAAATTAGTAATGTTCCTCTTTCTCAAGTTCCTCCTTTTTTTTAACGCTCGTAACTTTTACATACGACATTTATTTTTTAAAAAATCTATCGGTAACCTCATCACTAATCAAATGACACACGCCTATTTTTCAGATGGAGTATCACATATGGATTTTCATCAATATAAGCCTATACTGATAGATTCTGTGTATGATACTCAGTTGTTTAGTAGTGTTCTTTGTTCATATCTAATCATAATAAATTAAAACATTTAGTTAGAAGATGCTAAAAAGCAATTCTGCGTTTAGAAGCTTTTGACAACGAAAGTAGTAAATTGAATATTTGGTGTTTATAGGCAGAGAATTCGGTGAAGACAGTGGCTCATGGTGCAGCAGATGTGGTTGGCGGAGCAGCGAGTGGTGTGGTGGGTGTCGCACAAGGTGCGGCAACGGGTGTAGCCAATGTAGCCGAAGGTGTGGCGACGGGTACAGCCAATGTAGCCCAAGGTGCAACCGGCGCGGTGAAGAACACGTTAGGGACTAACTAAGTCCCATAATTTGTAACGTCAAGTTGCTTGATTAGTTTATTTGACACAAAAGCTTCATGCATCTTCCGAAATAAATATGTTACCAAAGTTGTTATCTAGATTGTTTTTTTTTTGTTGATTATAATTTAGAAAGAGCAAGTAAAAAACACTATGTATAACCTTTCAAAATAAAAATATCTAGTATACTTTTTTATTAGGGGCATTTACATATTTCCCCCTCTTAAACTCATTAATTACATATTTACCCAAACAAAAAAATTACTTACATATTTTTCATTTCTAAAACATATGTATTACATATTTACCCATCTTATTAAAATTAGTTATTAAATGAATATTGTATCTATATTTTTACTAAGTTATTTTTATATAGTTCTCTTACTAATAACATCAATCACATATTTTATCAACTTCGAGTCTTCTATATAAAGGAAAAATATAAAATTACAAACTCCAAATACAAAAGTTTAAAACTTTATTTCAAAACAATAATCACCGATAATCAATGTTATATCTCCAGATACAAAATACAATTGATAAAGTTTTAATCAATTATAAATAAAAAAAATCAATATGTCAATATTATTTAGTAAAAACAAGATAAAATAATCATTTGATACGTTAATTTTAATGGAATGAATAAATATGTAATAGGTATTTATTAGGAAGAGGAAATATGTAATTGATTTTATACCTTGGGGAAATATGTAATTTATGTTCTTAATAAGGAAAAATATGTAAAAATCTCTTTTAATGATATATGAAAAAAATCCATTAATCTAAGTTTATACAAACATTACATACACATCACGTAATAAGAACTCTGTTTTTATAAAAATATAATGTTATGTTGAATCAAACTCGTGTCAAACAAAACCTTTAAACTCATAACCAGTGGTTTTATTCTGTGTAATGCTATACTCCTCAAGCTTGGAGTGAGCCCACATGGCAAGTTTTTGGAGGTTTTAAGCTCAACCCAGAAGTAACGTCCGTGACCACACTCACATTACAAAGAGCAACACACTCTCAAGCCTGGGGAACGGTGTTTCATGCCTATCTTCTCACAAGCGTATACATAGGCGAAGGTTACTTGGTGCCCGGGGGGGGGGGGGGGTTCCGCTCAGAAGTGGAAATTTATATGTATTTCGTTCGAAAATTTTATACGTGTAAAGTCCGGTCCTCACTGATTTAGGTCTCAACTTTTAGCCTTTTTATAAAAGACTTCAAGCTCCACCATTGAGCATAGTCTACTACACACTTAAATCTAATAATAATCTTTGAATACATGATATATTTATAAAGGTTTAACGGTGTGTGGCATTTGATTGAACATTTGCATGAATTAGTTCATGTGTGTTTACTAGCGAAGATAAACAAATATTAAAAATATTTACATTAAAGATTATAAATGTTAAATTATTTGTTTGGATGCTTCAAGTTTCTCTATTTATTTAGGTTTTTCGACTATTAAACTGATTTCGAGAACATCACTTGTATATTTCAACTGATGAACTATTTATTTGAATTATAATTATTTTAATGAATATATATTTACCACAATGTTTTGACTTCAGGTTTTCTTATTGTTTTATACTCTCGTTCGCAACACGAGGGTGTTGATACTTAATACTAGTAAAATATATTTACCAAAATTAATATATAATATTTGATTGTTCACTTAAAATTCTATATTCACCTATATCATTAAACATATACTATAATCTTATTTTATCTTATCTTATATTATTTTATTTTACTATTCTAATAAAAAAAAATATATTAAATGCACACTTGACACAATTATAGATCACTAAAAATTTTATTTTTTTGTTGAAACTATTTTCACTCTTTTTATTACAATTAATAATTAAGATACTAATTTGTACTCATTTTTATGACTACCATGTAAAATTTTTATTTATTTAAAAAAATAATTCAATGTTTTCTAATTTAGTTATCATTTACAAATGAAAAGATATCATATATCATATCTTCTAAAACTGTTTTATATATACTAAGTTATTTTAGTAATTAGAACTATATACAGATTTATGATTAATATTTTTTATCATCCAACTCGTGTAATATACATATATTTTAAAGCTAGTATGACTAATATACATATATGATAGATATAACATATATGAAACTCGATGACTCTCGTGTTTGTTACAAAAGATTCACTAATCATAAAGTTGGATTCTATTTTTTTCTTTTTCGAAATGTTCACTTTTGCTTCATGTTAAATAATTAGGGGGAAATTGCATTTATTCCTCATTCTACCTGAAAAATTACATACTTATTCAAAATACAAGTTTTCAATGCATAAGTATAATGGTTTTTAAATATGTTTTGAGAAAATATGTAATTTTACAAGTTTAGAAGGATAGATATGCAAATGCCTCAAAACAATAAAATGGATTTTACGCATGGCGGTAGGCCAATTCCAAAACATCCGGGTTTGAGAATCGTTATTTTAAGAAAGAATATAACTTTACAAATTTTGAGTAGATAATCATATCGAGAATCTATATATAATACTAAAAGAGTAACTAAGTGGGACACTTGGCACAATTCTAGGCCCCCTACGTTTATTTTTCCCGCCTCTCTCTCCTCTTAAATAATTACCTAAATTAAGAAAGATTATATAATTTTAATTCTTTATTAGATTACAAATAATTTTTTAGTAAATTAGGAAAGATATCTTTTTATTAATGTTATTTCATAAAAATTTTCTACTCTAATAAAAGAGTAACTAAGAGAGACACATGACATCATCATATTTTTTTATTAATATTATTTTTAGAGAATAAATTTCTATAACATAAGAAATTTTTTTAAAACATAAAATTTTTTTAAAAAAAATGAAATATTTTAAAATTTATATTTTTAAAAGAAAAATTTTTATAAACTAAAATAATTAAAATTTGGAGCTATATAAAAAAATTTTAAAAAATATATTTTTTAAAACAGTTTATTTTGAAACAAAATGTTAAAAAAAAACAAAAACAGTTTAAAAATAAAATTTTAAAGAGTTGATATTATTATTTTATTATTTATAGTTCTCACTTATACGTAATTTTAATCATGTCTTATTTTAAAATATCGTTTAATAATTAATAAAATTTTTATTTTATTTTAATATTTTATTTTTTTCAACCCGTGTAATACACGGGTTTACTAAAGCTAATCTTATTATATAAAATGAATTTACGTACGATGTGTACAAAATTATTATACAAAAAGAAGCGCTACGATGAATTACAATATAAAAGATTGAGTTATTTATGAAAAGATATAATTATCACGTAAAAAATATTTTTGTTTGAATACTATTCATTATACATTAAAATTCTTACCGAAACCACACGCCACACCCAAATTCACACACATACACATAGCACGTAATAATATTTCACGCTGAATCAAATTCATCACAGAGCATGATGAAATTCCCATTTATCATGATTCATGATCCACTACGACTAACATTGATGTGAAGAAACACAAATGGTTTTTCACTGATAAACCCTAGAAACCAACATTCATTCAATCGTTCATATTCACGTACCATCTAAACAATCCTCCATTCTTTCATCAAAACCTCAGATCATGCTTCAGACAGAAGATCAATTCCCCAAAAGGCCCAAATTATCTGAAACGTTACCGAATCGAAGAACACAACACAAGAACGAACTGTGCTTGAAGTTCCAACGAGGTTCTTGCGATTATGGTGATCGCTGTTGCTTCGCTCATTGCATTGAAGAGATTAGAAGATTCGAGAAACGAGAAGATCTGATTGCGGTTGAGGAGAATAAAAACCCTAGACGTAGCGAGAAGACGAAGTTGTGCTGGAGGTTTATGAATGGCGAGAGGTGTCAGTTTGGGGATAAGTGTCATTTAGTTCATATGAAGGTTGAGAGATCGAGTGGTGTTATAAGCGTTTTGAATGCTGATGATGGTGAAATGCAGCAGCGGAAGCAGTTTCCATGGAGGACGAAGCTCTGTAACAGGTGGATGGCCACTGGTAGCTGTAGATATGGTGTTAGTTGTTGCTTTGCTCATGGAGAATCAGGTGTATTCATTGATTACCACCTGTTTTGTTATGTTTTTGATGATTTAGAGGTGTTTGGATATGTGTTTTTAGATTGATCATTGGGAAGATGAACCAGATGATTAGGTTATTAGAGTCCCCAAAATTCAATTGATAATCTGTTTTAGGGCAACTTAATCCACATTTGTGATTCTTTTGACCCTTAATTATCAGAAAACCATAAGCATATTCAGTTTTGTCAATCACTGTATACTGATTATTGTGCTCATAACTTGTTTGATTATGGAACTCATAGCTGTTTTTTCTTGTTGAGGACCATAGTCTAATGCCTGAATTCTGCCATGAAAATGGCACCAAATGTGTTGTTTAGTTGGCTAATTCTTGCTTTTAGCATTTACAGAACTGCAGACTCAAGGATTCAATGATGCACGCGATAACGTAGAGGGTGGACCATGCAATTTGGTTGATAAAAAAGAGGGGAAGCAGTTGAAAGTTAAGTGGAAGAATAACGAGAAGATTAGTCGAGCTTATGCCGACTGGATCAACGATATGCCACTTGCATCTCATGCCATATAGTTTCACATGAGCAATAGTTTTCAGTCTGAAGAGAATCACAATTGGCGTCAGGGTTTCTAGTATATACATTAAATACTAATGCAGTAATTTCTCTATTTTCCATATGTGATTATTAAGAATCTCTAATGAGTAATGACAGATTGAGTAAGTTTGACCATGGACCCAGCTAATGAAACCAATGGGTCAACACATTTTTTCAACAAAGGATCATTATGAGATGTAAGTGTTCTTACACTGTCTGATGCAAGAATGATGATATTCACAGACCTCACAAGAAGAACTTGTAATGCAATTCTCAACAGGTTTTGTGATCCTTCTGTCTATTCTGCTTACAGCTTTAGTGGATGGGCTTAATGTGTGTTCCATACTTCCATTGTAGCATAGAGGGTAGTCCCAACCGGTACCAATTGTAGGTTGCCGGCGGGATGTCTGAGGTGGGGCAAGTAGTGATATACAAACCCGCTTTAAAAACTTCTGATTCTAAAAGTAAAAAGCACCAAGTGCGTGGGCTTTAAAGGATGTATGCGCTTGTACAAAGAAATTGGTTCGGGCATGATCATGTGAAGAGATGAAGATTGTAAGAATAAATGGGTATGGAATCCGATCCGAGGTTGTGAACTTGTGATTGGTTAAGTGGAAAACAGGTTGAAAATTGCTCGATCAAACGGCTGTTTCTTCACTCGAAATTCACATTTTCAACATTTGTTTAGGATCGACAATTGAAAATAAAGAATGAAACGAAACTCAACTCAAAAGTCAAAACGGATTAGAGTTGAAGATAGTCGTCGTCGGAAGCTTTTCTTCATTTACATATGAAACTACCATTTACACAAGGAACTCCAACTCAATTTGAATACGTTATCTTCTATCGAAGTTAAGCAATATGGTTGTACACGTACTGATGAATAATTTGTGATGTATTTAATTCACAAAATAATCATTCTTAGCTTGATAATTTGTTAAAGCCGGAAAAAAGCGATGAGAAGCAACGAAAATTCCTACTATTGTGGTTTAATTCTTCACAATTTAAAACGAAAATTCCAGTTATATTATTCTTCAAACAGACATATTATAATTTGAATTTAAAATCTGGTTTTAATACGAACCAAACACGTTAGAGAAAATTCATATTCTAATTTTATTAAACTCCAACGAACCAAACCTCCTTAGAATGATTTACAATGTTTTCTACTTAAAGATATACTTTGTTAATTTGTTCAAATTCAAACATGTTTCGCCCTTGGATATCAACTGGTAAATGGGTTGAAATTCACCTCAAGATAAACTTTCTTGTTACTTAAGCAACGAACATTAAGATCACCATCAAGTCCTAGCATTTGATGGTAATCGGTACAAATTTTAAAACATGTTTAAACTGAAACAAGCAAACCTGCACGTTGTATAATAGGCCAGAATACAAAAACATCACACCTCTACGTAACCCCATGGATATCAATAACTGCTAACCGATAAAAGCTTCGGCAAAGACATCTTGTAGAGTAATCCGAACCTGATGTTAGCACTGGGATTACCCTTTTGCCCTTATAGGTATCTTCTTGCAAGAGCTCGGACCTTTGTATCAAAATGTGAAGATGTGACACGGGATCCAGGTAAGTAGAGAGGGTTCAGAAGAATCTGCAGAAAGTTAAAATTAACTAAATTAAAGAATATCATTAATGTTGAAAAGTCTATTCTCACTTCTGCAGCGTAACTTATTCTCGCCTTTTGCCTTGGTGTGTAAGAAATGTTTTAACTATTGTACAAGAGAAACCTTCTATAGCAAGTAAAATGGAGGCACGGCGCACTACCATGTCATCATTTGTCATCATCTTGTGCGCCACTATTTTACCTACTATAGAAGGTTACTTGCATATAATTGTAAACAAAAACTTGAAACATATGACATACAACGAAAAAAAACATTTTTTTTCTTCCATACAATGACAAAAGGATGAAAGGTTGAAAGCAAGTTGCCTTTTGGTGAAATTTACTATCTGATAGTAATCTCAGTTACTTAAAACTAGAACACTTGATAAGGTAAACTTGCCTTTATATAAAGCTCATGAACCTCTTGAAAGAAGCTCTTTATTCCATCATCATTACGTGAGTCATGAAGCAGCATCAATCTCGTATGTGAAGCTTGAGTCAAGAAAAATATTTATATAGAAAAATAACAATAAACAATTCATAACCACCTAAAGGAACAGGAACCACCTAAACATAACCATTGAACAATTCAAAAAGACAAAACAATCAATCAAAACATTAAGAAGGATATGACCCGCTGTCACGTAAACTGACACCACCAAATCATTGAACCTATCGATCGATTTTAAAAACCTGGAAATAGAATAAATTGAAATATAATGACATGAGCAAGAACGAAAATCTGAAAGAAAACAATTCTTTTTTTATTATTATGATTGTTAGAAAGAGTGACTACAAGTCTTACATGGCACTTGTTGTCCATGCAAGGTCCTGGACAACATCCAAAGCAGCATGAAGGATAAACTGATGCTGATGTGCAGCTTCTTCTTTCTAGATTGTGATTGCAAAGCATGAGTTTTATTTAGATAATACAAGGTGCTCGAGAAAATTTTAATTTCATTAACAGCTAAAGATGCAAATATCCAAGTTCAAAACTTCAAACATGGTTGAATAGGTTAAGATTTGTGAAAGAAAAACAGGTTTACATAATCTGCATATAGTTACTGAATTGTAAAATCCACAAGTGATTTATTAAAAAAATATACCTTAGGAGCAGTCCCAACTTCAGCCTCATATATAGGAATATCATTTCGGCTAACGATCATGAAACATGCTGTGCTAGCCATTTTGGTCCACTAAACAGTTGCAGGTGGACTAGATTATACGCATATCTGCAAAAAGATGTTGAAGCAAGTGTTACATACAGACACACATAGGTGATGTACATTTCCAAATCAAAGGAATTATATCCAAGAAGTTAACCAGGATTTATCCACTACATATAAAAAATTCTTTTGCAAAAAAATATTTCTGAAATGCAAATACAAACTACATCCTATAAATCATATATTAACAAAATGAAAACTGAAATCATAAAATCAGGGGCTTGAAGTCTTGAACATGGTAGATTAGACATCTACTCTGCACTTTTGACTCTATATCATGATACAATTCAATTTTCTCAAAATACAACTCAAATGTGATCTTAAAACACCAGCCCTCGTACCACCAATATTATCAATTTTGCTCACAAGTAGCTCACGGATTTGGTTTTGGTTGTATGATCTCTCCCACCGAGCACGCTTAACAATGCAATTCTCCCCATCCACAGCCAATGCATCCAATACGCGCTAACGATGGCTTTGATGGTATCTCAGGTGTGTCATTTCTTATGAACCCAAACAGATGTAGGATTTGCATAAAATGTTACACTACGACATCTAATTTCACAAAAAGCTATGAGCTTACGGATAATAAAAACCCTAACCAATATGAAAGAAAACGATTACAATTTTGATAGAGATCAGCATACCAGAGAGATCGTAAGGTAATTACAGAAACTAAACAAGAAGAAACATCGATCAGATCTTCATACTAAAGCATAGAATAACCAAAATACGTGCTCTGATGATGATTCAAAGTGCATTACACCGAAATTTATTGCAATTACCGTCAATCAAGGTTGGGGCCAGCGATATTTACATATATTTTGATGTAAAACAAGTGTATATTCATAAGATAATAACAGAAAGACTTACACCGTGATCTGATCGGAGATCTCCGTCGGAGCAGCGGAGAGATACGGCGGAGTGTTGACCGGAGCAACAGAAGCCTTTACTCCGATCCCCCTTTGGATCAAGTATAAGTATCAAAGTTTCGGTTTGGCCCCCGTACTTTAACTTTATTGATTTATGATTCCAGAATTTAATCTAAACTCTAAAGTCTAAACGACATCTTCTTGGAAAAAAAAAAGAAAACTTTAGCGATTAATTAGTAATTAGTTAGAGAAAATTGTAGAATTTAACCATTAATAACTAACAAATAATAATACTAATTGTTGGAAAATACATATATTTTCCAATTCAATATAAAACATATGAGTTGCGCTAGTTGTTGATTATGTTTTGGTTTATATTAGAATGAAGCAGTTTGTACCTTTTGAATTGGACTAATAGCCGTTGGAGTTTTTTGGTTCTTTAGCTCGGCTATATTAAGAAGAGTGAAAGAGGAGTGTTGGGGAGATCACACTATTTTATTCTAGAGTTTTTTCTACTTAGCAAGAGAGTATGTTTTGATAATCATTATCTTAGAACCTCTTTCACAACATATTTGTCTGCTTCCTCCAATCGGATCTGTATCCAATTGATTACGTTGTGCTCACATTCTTTGCTATGTCTTTGTTTTGACTAAAAGTCATCATCTTTCATTCGTCGTCTTCAAATAGGGCTTCATATTGTTAGAAACAGGGTCTTGATTGTTGATCTTGTCTAGTTCATCGTCTTGTTAGAATCAATTGCTTGTTCATACTTTGTATCATTTGTGTGGATTTAATAACATCTAAGTATTTTATCCTGACTTGAAATAAGTAGCTAAAAACCAAATGTTACTTTTATAGTTTGTATTTTTACATGCTAGTTGCTACTAGTCGTCTTTTTAATGATGCTATTACAGCCATTCAAAAAAAAACTTCCGTGTATTTTTAATGAATCAATTGGTGGTTCTTACACTAATCAAATGAATATAGTTTTAACTGCTTTTATCATATTGTTTAGGTATTTTTAATTAAAGAAATAAAAAATGATTTTATAGGCATCCTCCCACTTTAACCGATATAACTATATGCGAGAGAGTTCAACTAAAAACCATTTATATAATTGAAAACCATAAAAATCATGGGTTACATATATGTGACTATGTGTTTTCGTGTATACAACTATCAATTACGTATATGTCACTTGTTTCGTTATGATCTTTATTCCTTGAGAATTAAATAAAAAATATATATTGATCTTAAATAATAATGGTGAAGTGTACTCAAACACATTTTAAACAAATAAAATTATTTATAATATAAATATGTGATTGGCTGAGGTGGTATTTACGACTTTTAATTATAAACATGTTTTTGTTTGATCCACTGTAGCTAAAATGAAAGAATAATGAGCAACATTTAATATAAAATTTGTAGAATTCATGATCATTCATATCATAGTGATTGAACCACTCGCCCTCAAACATGTGTAAAAGTCACAATGGTAGGTGTGGTCCATGTTAGGCAAGGATCCATAAGATAATCTTAGGTTTGAGACTAATGTACGAGCTTCTCTTTAAGGACATACCAGCCTAGTGTTTTAAGGTTTCGTACTCGAGTAATAAAGATGATCAGGTGGGCCAATAGCCCGTTAGTGATCCAATTAGCCAATAAAAATGATTGTTTAACAAATATTCATAAGTCGGGTTTAGAATAGGAATTTGTATTTGGAAATAATTTTTAAATATAAAAATTCAAAGAAGAGAGTATTTGTGAGAGAAGCTACGAAAAGAGAGAAATGAGGTAAAGGCGTATAACCAAGTAAGTGAGGTGAATTTTACAAGTGTCATTCCTTAACACAAGCAATATCACTTTCATACCCATACCTCCATTCCAAAAACCCTCAAACCAAAAATACATTAAATTTGAATTCCTTATAAATAGATGTACCATCCATGATTCATCAACTAACAGAACAAATATGGGTTACATTTGAACTTATGAACTCTCATTTGAGAGACCATAAATATGCTACAATAAAAGAAATCTTAACTTGTATAAAATCATCTTAAATACCTTAATGTTATCGAACGCCCTGCTTAGGACACCCTTTAGCAAGCGGCAAGTCCACGTTCTCAACGGTCCTAAATGTCCGTTTTACCATCTTGTCAACATACAAAGTTCCCTCTAAATGATCACATTCGTGTTGTAAAATACGCGCCTGCCACCCACAGGCATCCACCTTTATGGGCTTCCCATCTCGGCCCAACCCGTTAACCTCCACCTCTAGAAACCTTTCAACCATTGCTCTATATCCATCAACACTGCAAAAACCACACCAACAAAGAACCATTAGACCATTTCAATCTCAATCCATGTGTTACATTGTTTAGAGGATGTTTAAATGTGTAACTTGAAATAGATTGTTGTTCTTCGAACAAGCATAATCAAGATTTCAACAATTAGCAAAATGTATATCCCATGTTCAAAGCAACTTATATTATGGTACTGAATGCGGTAGAAACTACACACATTATCTAATAATGTATTAAATACGAATACAAAAACTATATTACTACAGTAATAATCTAATTCTTAAATTAAAAAGATCTAACATGTTTTATGAGTTAAAAATACACTTCGGGCAACATTCAAGTTTCAACATTTGACCTAAAAACACAACCCAAATCATCTCAATTCTAAATGGCTTGAAATTATCACGATCTGCTTAACTCCATCCTAGTTATTTACATTACTAAGTTTACTTTATCTACCCATTTGAATAAATGGAACCCATAATCCATACACCACAAGTTGCAGTCAAAATGTTGAATGCTAAATCAACCAAAGGAATCATCAATATCTTTAAAGTTTCTTGATAAGATTGAAATCATATGAACACACCTTAAGCAGCCTTCGAAAAACAATGCTGATTTGTTGCTCTTCTTTTTAAGCTTTGGGTTTAAAATAACCTACATTTTCAAGAATCCAATTAAAAAACTTCACATTCACACAATCAAATAATGGATAACTCAATTTCAAAAATGTATCAACATACCAGAAGATCAAAAGGCCGTCTGTCTTGTGCCTTATTCTCTTCCTCTGGTGCATGTGCTATGTACTCTTTAGTATCCTCCAACACAATAATCTAAAGAATTAACAAGGGTCAAATCAATCAATTACATTCTGATTACTAAATCAATCAACAATTTTAAAGAATCCAAATATTAAGACACCCATCCTTATAAATTAACACCCCCTTATATGCCTCGTATAGCCTTATACAATGCGTATAGGGTCGATGACATTGAAAACGAGAAAAATTCAGGGTGAGTGTCAGAGGGCTATACGTCTCGTATAGTCCTATACGACGCGTATAAATTCAGGCAGCCAGAGGGGTTCTATGCCCTATACAAGGCTTTACGACGTATATATAGCTATACAGCCCGTATATAATTTTGGGATGTTGATTTATAATTAAGTCTATTTAACAATTCTGTGGTTAATCAAACTCAAATGCAGTTAATGATTAATAAAACACATGAAATTGAGAAAACTGACTCTTAATGGAATCCCAATTTGGGGAGCAGCTAAACCAACCCCGGGTCGTCTCCTCATGACCCGAATCATGTCATCGATTATCTTCTGTATCCGATCCGACCCGATTTCTTCAATCGAAACTTCTTTCGCGGGTTCGTGAAGAACCGGGTCGCCCGCTTGCACAATACTTGGTAGATCCATTATCTTCTTCTTCTTCCCCAGTCCGTACAACCAGTTCGCCGGAGCTCGAACAGGAGAAGAACTGAAGCCTCTGCTAATCGTGATGGAGTTCACGTTAATAGTGGGATTGAATTGAGATGATGATTTAGGGTTTATGATGGGTTTATGTTGGGATCGAATGATTGGGGTTTTGGGGTGGAGATATTGAGGGCTTCTGCATAGGTTGATAGATTTTCCGGCGAGTGGGTTTAATGAGAAACGTTGTGAAAGTCGTCGGAAAACCACCATTACAGTTGATTGATTCAACAGTTCAGCTGTTGCGACTCAAAGGTTCAGAATTCAGACCTTTGCTTTGGTGTTTTGGACCTTTTGGTCCCCTAAATGGGCTGTTGTTACTGGACTTTAAGTCTATATCTTTTCAACTTTTCTAATGTTAAATGGGCTGTTTTGGTCCACTAAATGTGGGTTTTTCATTTCATATAGTTTTGTTGTTGAGAAAATAGGTTGTCGATAACTTATAAAACACCGGACAGGATTAAAAAATCGGTCGTCTTATTAATTCGCTGTTACGACTGGTTGAACCGAATATAATAATCAAAAATTATTTAAATAATAAAAAATTTAACATTATTTAAATATATGCGATTTATAAAAGAAATAAGAAAACAACATATGTTTGGACGTAAGTATACACTTTTAATAAAATATAAAGACTTAAATATATAAAATATGAATTCTAGCATACTAAAATATTCAAGAAAGTAGATCTTAAAATGAAAGAAAAAATAATTAGAATCCGTTCTGATGATCCAGTTGATTCACAAATCCAACTAATAACTGGTTAGTTTAACTAGAAACGACTAAAAAATTATCATACCCAAACCCGTTCTATAATTAGTTCATGTCCTAAATCCAACTAGTAACCAGTTAGTTTAACTAGAAACGACTAAAAAATCATCATAACCAAACCCGTTCTATAACTAGTTCCTGTCCTATAAGTTGGTATGAGCTGGTATGGCTCAGAAATATAACGGGATACTATTCTCTCAGCAAATATTATGGTTTTCACTTTAAAAGACACATCATATGCTCATACAAACGTCATTAATATTTATTTTTATATTTATTTATAGAGGTGTGCATAACCAAGCAGAAAAATAATATTGAAAGAGACAAAAACAATCACAATAACAGTGAAAATAAGCCTCAGATTTGTTTTTTTTCCCTTGATTTAAAGTTCAATTCATCTGCTCAATCTCAACTTCAATTTGTGATAACATCTTCTATTTTTTTAGATTTTCGGTTCCATTACAAACACTTAAACGAAGATGTCAAATAGAGGTAGAAATGGCATCAACCTCATTAGGTTGTCACCAACTTTAATTTATTCAAGAACCCTAAAATCATACATAAATCACATCTAGAAATCGAGAGGTAAAGATTACAAACCAATATCACAACAACAAAACCATGAGTTTCTAGACAGACAACCCATCTTGTACTGATACGATTTACGTGTGCTGTTACAGATGTACTGCTTGCTTACATCCGCACAAACGTTTGTATTTGTTTCTGCGAGATGATATCCAAGTTCAATCGCGAGCATGATCGGACCATTTCTCCGGCGATCGGAACCACCGGAAGGTTATCACAGTTGCATATCTCGATCATGAACCCATCGGGATCATGGAAGAACAACTGATCAACGTAGATTCCACCTTCTTCCACTCGTTGTCGCTTGTAATCGATCTTCATCTCCTTCAGCTTCTTCTCCACCGCACCCATGCTCTCACACTGCAATAATCACACAAATCAAACAATCAGACATCAAAACTGCAATCAAAAACTTAAAATCAACAGTAATTTGAGAACAGATTGTTGATTTCGTTAATCAATTTTACCTGGAAGGAGATGTGGTTATCCTTAGGGTTTATTTCGCTTTTTTTGGGCATGTTATCAGGATCTTCCGATTGCAACAAATGAATCCCGATTCCGTAGTTAAATAGCCTGCAAATCAAACATCAACTGCTGTTAAACGCAATTTCAAACTGTAAATCGCTTTATTGTTCAAAATTAGGGTTTCAACATGGACATGAACATCAATTACCATGCACCGTCGAAATCGAAAGATCCAGGCCTTCTGATCGGCACAAATCCAAGAACATTCGTGTAGAAATCGATCGATTCTTCCACCGATCGACACACAAGAGAAATATGATTCAACGACTTCAGATGTAGAGGATTTCCGGCGATTTCCTTCATTTTCCGACGAACTTTTTGTCAAATGCGATCAAACAATCGATTGATTCTACACCAAAAACCAAACTGAAAACTACAACGGCGATTATTCCAAAATTCGTACGGATTTTTGTTATTGATTCAAATATTAATCAAAGAGATGAAAGAATTCTTTGAATGTTGAAGAAATTATTCAAAATTTGATGATGATGATAATGGAGGATGAGGAGAATGGGGATGGTGATTATTTATAGGCGTTAAGGTTTACCAAGCTTTTGGGCTTCTTTTCCACGTGTCGATATTATCTGATTGTTGACACGTAGGTTCCACCTCGGTAGCATTCATGTGGGGTAGTTATACCATGTCACAACTCACAAGATATTATTTTTAGGTTGATGATGACAATATTATATCATACAGCTGTAAATATTAGGTATTCTGAGAGTGGGTCAGTGGGATTAAATAACTTAACTCACTTTTTGATTTTATATTAGACAAATTGTATGAAAATGAAATGTTTTTTTATGTGTTAGTTTTATATCAATAAAATAGTCATTAGTTTAATAGAAAATGGATGTGAGAGTTTTGTTTTTTTAAGGGCCATGTCGCGCAAATGAGAAAAAAGGTCTTCGATGACTTAAGGTTCATATTGAAAAATGAGAGTAATATTTTCCAGAGTAGATTACACGGACGTTTATGTGATAACGTGAAAATTTACATTTCATTTTTTAACTATAGTATTGTGGTTTCTTTTGTTTACTCACATTTCATCTTTTAGGCCCATAGGACGGATCCTCGTCTATTTCGAGGGATCGGTTTGGGAACGAGGAGCTACTGAGGATCAAAGATGAGTCATTGATGGTGGGTGTTGTTAGACATTGGCTTAGTTAATATAATGAAAAAATAAATTTAAGAAGAAATTACGAACATGTTTTTATTTTAATTATTCTTTCTCAAACTTAACCTAACCACGTATGTCTTTTAGGTCATCTTTAAGTGACACCCACTATCTTAACACTTTTCACATTAGAAGATTAATAATAGATTAGCAAGAGAGAAAATGTTGAAAATTTTAATTTAATATTCTTTTTAACGTTTAGGTTGTACGTATGTGTGTTCATCCATCAATATCAACATTTTATATTTGTAGGTAGTCATAGAAGCCACTGAGAAGATAGTTGATCACTATCAAAGGTTAGTCACAGGATTTTGTATTAATAAATATTTATGTGACCTATTAACCATTTGGCATAAATATTTGTTGTGTGTAATTCTAATAGTTAGGTATCTAATTAAATAGAAATTAATATTCTAAAAGGATGATGTGTAAATAGTGGCAGTTGAATTAATTTGGAACTCAATGATAAAATTATGTCTTCTTCCCTCATTTCTCTGTATATATTTTCTTCATAAGAGAATAGAGAAACCCTAACACCAATAAAAAAATTCATACATCTTAACTAAAAACACACAAGACTTTTAATCATGATCTTCATAACTTCCTCATCAACAAATATGCAGAAGATTGAATCATCTTCTTCAAATAAGCTTTTTTATTATTAACTTGAGACTTGTGTATCTGATATAAAATGTACAAATCCATTCTACAAGTTGTTGATCCCTACCAAAATTTTAGCGATGAGAAGATGTGATCGGTACCATATTAGCAAAAAGATAAATGTGATCCCTACTTTATTACTTTATTTTAGAGGGATTCATAATGAAGATACATGTTTGGTGAAGATCAAATACTAGGCTTAAGATGAATTAGTTAACATTTAATTGAATCACCATAAATCTTTGTGACTCTTTAAAATATCTTTAAGTTCTTCTGCTTTAACTTGTTTATTATTATTATATCCGATCAACAAGATCTTAGCAAGTACTCACAAACCTCATACATAAATAATAACTTTCTATAGAACCACCTTAGACGACTTATCAAAACACGAAAAATCCTTCTATCACAACATATCAACAATACATATTTTCCCTTAGAACTCCTCTTTTTCACTCTTATAACAAAAACACAATGTTGAATATTTGAATTGACGAATTCAAACAAAAACATGACAAAAAGAGTGTAATTGAATCATTTTGAAACTTGATTGTGTTTTTTAAAATAAATTAAAGAAAAAATCGTTTTCATTAAAAATTTCAAAATAAAGGGACAAATTATTTTGATTGCACGTGATCTAGAGCAGGAAAGAGCATATTGGTAATTGATCATGTGCAATAAACATCAGGTCATCCTACATCGTTCGCAAGTGACTTGTTTTTATAATAAAAACAAAACTGAATAATTAACATTTTTATATATATTCTTTCAAACGAGAGTACATTGAACCTTTAGTTATGCATGGTTATTATTGTAATGTTTCTTTAAAATACTTAAAATGAGTCTCTACTTAGCTAAAATCGTTACAAATATAATTCAATAGCGAAAATCCACAGCAAGACAACTTAAAACTATCACCTATAGATCACACTGTAACAAATTCGTAGCAAAAAAAAAATTAAAACTTTAAATATTTTGTGATTCTTTTTCCAAAAAGTTTTAAACTTTTAAACTTTTTTATAAATCTTTTTTTGGGAGATCGTGGTAGAGGATGATTAGAGAGGAGAGGGATGACTAAAACAAGCCAATGCATTGCCACGTAAGGTTGGTAAAAATTCATCATAAACAATTTACATAAATAACTCGTATAAACCTTTTAATTAACACTTCTCTTATACATTACGCTGTTAGCCTGTTACTGTAGTTTACCTTTAAATTATTTTAATAAACTTAAAAACCAGAAAAAAAAAATAATAATAATGAAATCCAAATTTCATTCATTTTGTAAATCAAATGTCCACGAGATTTAATTTCACACTACTACCAAAATAGGTATTTGGTATTCTTAGTCATTAAACATTTAACAAAACATATACCTTGAATGTGATTGGCCTAAAAATACCAAACAAATAAAAGAGTCACATCCGTTAAATAGCGATGTATCTTCATATTGTCTCGTTTTGAAACATATGCCTAACTTGATACCATAATATATTTACATCTATACTACTATATGATGCATTTGAGATTAACAAAGTTGACATTGCACTAGAACTTCAAGATATTAATTTATTGAGGGCATTTTTTATATTCATAACATAATTATGTTAATGACGTATTAATCCTTATATAGTTATTATAATCCAATTTATTTTGTTATTTAATGACATATTATTTAATGAATGATATTTTTGGTAGTATACATAATTATTAAAATGCAATTTACAAATATGCATTTTAAAAAAGGATAATCACATAATACAAAGACAAAAAGTATATTGCTTGTATATTAAAAACCTATTAAAATATAAATACAAGTTTTAACAGTGTTTCATGTTTCTCATGGTTTTATCTTAATACCGATTTGAACCACACTATGCATACCCTTAAAATCATCAACCTAAGCGTTGTGTTTCTCGGCGCATTGTGCGGTTTTCGAACTAGTGGTATTTAATTAAACATTCAAACAATATGATACACATGATTACCAGCCACAAGTTCACTCGGATATGAAATTATTATGTGATATTTTCATATTTACTTCTAAGCATGTTCTTAAAAAATAACTCTTCAATATAATCATTTCCTCCAGCCCTCAAGACCCCAAGTTTAGCAATTGTAATCAATTATATAATTAATATTAGAGTAGTATAAGTAAATCTTTAAATAATGAATATGCCAACTTATACAAATTAGGTATCATGTCATTAGAAAACATTAAATAAAAGACTACTACAAGTGACAAATTGGCGGCTGTCACCCATCATTGTGTGTTTATATGGCCGCTCCATATATAGTACGTTACATATATATGTGATATGAAAAATATATATTTAACTACGTAAAATATGATGAAGAAACCATGACCACTACAAGTTTCCATTAAAAAGTTATATTATCGGGTTGATGTGTTAAAAATTTTGTTATGTAGTATTATATTATATTATATGATATAATATAATATAATATATTATAACGTAAGGAGGATACAGATTTTATATCAACTTATTTGATATATGAAACATGTAATTTAATTGATAGTATGTTGTTTTCATGATTAAATATATATATTAATATAAACATGTAAAACTATTTCATAAAATTTATACATATTTGTATAATTTAATAGTTTTAAAGACACTATTTTTAAATATAAGAAACACATTATATTTTAATAGTTTTGGTAGCTTTTTAGTAAATAATATTATAATATAAAAAATAACCTGAGGTATGATTTAAATATATGTACACGAATTACATGAGGTCGATCGATAGGTCATGGAGGCCTAAAAGGTCAATTACACGAGGTTAATAATTCATATTTGTATGTTTTTAAACACATAACAAATTACACAAGGTCATTAGCTCATGGAGGCCTAAAAGGTCAATTACACGACTCATATTTGTGTGTTTCTAAATACGTAACAAAATAGAGCTAGTACATATCTTTTGAGAGTTACATTATTAGAAGGATCTATTTGATGGGTTTAAAATAGACCAAATATGAGAACTTCTTAATATCTTATCATATGTTTTTTCTTCGTAACAAAATATATAAACTAAACACATAAAACTATTTATAATATATATCTTGTTTTATAATAAAGTAAGTATAAATAAAATATATGAAACTCCTTTTGAACGTTTTAAGATGGTATACCAACTTACTAATAATTCATTTGGTTTATATAATTTTAACTAATACATAAATATGAATTTACATATACGAAGTAAACCTATATATGTTAAATAACTAAATTTTCAATATACTATTACCAAACAATTAATGAGATTATAGTTACTTCTTGTAACACAACACAACATTGTTATATTAGTTCCAAAAGTCATTTCACATCAAAGGTAAAAGAAGAAAAAAACGAGAAAAAATACAACATCATTCAAGACAACTTTCTTTTTTGGCATCTAACCAAACACATTTTTTTCTTTTGAATTTTCAATTTTTGTACACCACCAATTTGTCTTTCAAGATATTATTTTTGGGAGAGTTTTTTATGAAAGTTGTGTTGTACAAGTAAAGACGTATGAGTATTTGCCCAATAGGAGATGTCTTGGTAACGCATTAACAATTTATTTTACTAAACATATCGCAAAGAAAAAAGCTTTGTAAAGCAATAATAGAAATAATAATATAGCACGTATTTGTTAAATTTTTTTTAAACAAAGGTCTTTTTATTTGTTAGTTAAATAAAATTCTAATTAAGTTCAGATTGTGTTGGTAAAGGTGATTGCGTTTGGAAAATGAAATTGTAATTACAAATATCTCAAACGGTTTTTCCGAAAATAACTAAGGAAATGCGTATGACTATATCCTTTAAATGGACAATTTCATGTACTTTTTGTAAACCTTTCATAATATCGTATCTGTATAACACATAATGATAATATGAAATGTAATGTCTAATTTTAAAACAATTATGTCATTTTGTTACCCTCTCCTCTAAATGGGTTACGAGTTCAACTTTTAGAGTTTACGATATGAAAACAAGAAAAATATATATTAGTCATATAATAAAATTGTTTGATAAAATGAGTTTTTATTACCTTATTAAGTGTTTTAACTTTTTAAATGACTATTTGATATTATGATATTTATCTTAGCAAAGATGATATTAAAAAATATTAAATCATTTTTTAAATGGTTTATACAAATAATTTCTCTGACCCGTTGCTGGTGGTGGCCAACAAATCTAATAATTGATGTATGAAGTCACATGAAATGATATTCTACCTGCCTAAAATTTGATTTTCTTTAAAGTGCATATGTTTATGATTTTAAGTTGTATATAAAAACTTTTATTTCACTATATGATGAAGCTATAAACAAAAATTTAGCTCAACTAAAATCACAAAACAACTTTATTCTAGCATAAAACTATATTCTAACCACTTAAACCCATGCATGATCTCAAGGTCATTAAAAAGTTAATAATTTTATGAGTTGTTTTAAGATTCACAATCATAAACAAACATCAAATTCATATGTTAAAAAAGTGTCACCAGAAATTGATACTTGGCTCACTTTTACTTAATTTTTCTTAGTTTTCATTTAAATCCAACCTTATATACACAAACACACACACACACACACATATATATATATATATATGTTTTCTTTTATAACTTTTAAAAAGTTATCTTTTATAAAATTCGGAATATGTTATTATGGCATGTTTATTTTTATCTACGTTTCGATGTGAATTCCATTTGAAATGAAGTTGTGCGTAATAATATACAAGTAATCGAAGCACGCATGTTCAAGGGGTCAAAGTAGCTTCAAGACTTTTTTTACTGTTTTTGTTTGTTTTTCTTTTACAACCCTAACATGTTATGTTTTACAAAATTCTGGATTTGTTGTTTTAACGTGTTTATTTATATCTATGCTTTTACATTAATTTTTTTTGCAAAGTAAATGTTAATGTATAGTTCGTCGAAGCCAAACATTTACATGTTTTAACACCGCATCGCAATGTACAGATTTCGTCCATTAATAATTTACTATATGGAGTATACTTTGATTGATTATCCAAGTTTGTCACAATTGGTAAAGTATCATATGAATAAGCATGGTCTATTATTAAAAATTACTATAAATTTAAGATAGACAACGATAAAAGTCAGGAATAACTGCCTACTTTTTTATTGATAACATATGAAAATAAAGGCTTAATTTTGTATATTATACAAGGGTAAACAAACGTGTTACTATGAATCCTTATAATGTACATATATACAAGCCATTATAAGGCTCTTAACATTTCTAAACCCAAAGTAAAACGCCTATTTTTTGGTTATAATTTGTATGTTATAAAAGACAAGTTTAATGATTATTATAGTCATTAGCATCAATTTATTTAAATTACATTTGTGATTTGTAGGTCCTAACAACTAATAACTTTATGTAATTGCATTTGTCAATTATATATAGTAGAAATGATTTATTTAATCTTTGTTAGGTGACATTATCGTAATTTGTAGGCAGCTAGATAATTAATTAACTAGTTGTTAAATATTTAAAGATGACACTCCCCACTCTATACTCTAGACATATATAACCGTAGCATAAATGGAGCTTAAACCTACTTTATTCTTTTTTGTTTTTTGGGGTTCATTAAATGGATTATGTTTATTATGGATATTATTATATTGTTGCTATTTTAATGTATCCATATCCATAATAATATATATAAATGGAATTATTTTATCACTCAACTAATATAAAAGAAAGTAGTTAATACAACTCGATATCATTTTCAATCTAAAACAAATAATATTTGTTGGATAAAGTTACACGTACACGATACCTCTATAGCTAATTAAGAAATGCCTAAATTAGTTCAAGTAATAATTCCTTTATATTATGTGTCATTAAAATTGTCAGAGCGTTCTAAAGCAGGCCGGAATGTTTTTTCCGTTTAGATGCCGTAGGTTGATCTATATTAAGAAATAATAATTATTACTTATTACATGTTATAAATTGGGTCCGATAAGTCAAAAGCTAGTTTTTATAGACTCCTAAAGCCCCACTCAACCTCTTAGTTTTTTTTTAACGGTCAACGAATAATTTTTAAGTCCGGTCACCGGGTAAATTTATTGGCGAAAGGTCATCCACGCCCGCGAACACAGACAGCGCTGGTGACCTGGCTCGCCCATCATTCCAAGGGAAACCCACCACCCAAAGGCCCACTGTGGTAAAAAACACTTGGGCCACTTGAAGCATATTGCACCTAGTGAGACTCTAACACATGACCTCCATTTTAGAAAGTCATAGGGTGCCTCCTAAACCAGTTGATCTAGAATTTATTGGCTCTCAACCTCTTAGCAATTACATATTATAGATGGGGTTTATTCCTTAGTACTCTGACATGACATTTAAAATCTTAAAAACGTTCTGATTAATGTCTTCAAATGTATGAACCTCTTATACTTTTGTTTTATGTTAATATATATATTTACACAGTTATGTTTGTATAATTTTGAAGAACGTTGATGATAACTCTCAAACATAAAGTGGATATACGGTAATTTAACTTTTTCATAACTACGATATTGAATGTTTAACTATTATATTGTATTATATATCTAATAGAAATTTGTGTTGACATGGTAGCATTCGATTTCAAACACTAATAAAGAAAACAAATAATTCAATAAAGTCGGTCATAAAACAAAAATATGTGAAATAATATCTCTTATATAGTTATATATTATAATTAAATAAGAAGACGAGAGTATATTATCATGCTAGTGACTCAGAAAACACATGTTTATTTTGGTTTACTGAATCACGTTTTCTTAGCAAAATGACAAAATTACAAACTGTTTCAAAATTTTCTACAATTATTCAGAAACCAAATAAAAATTTTCATACCGTCCTGAGGGAAAATAAATAAGATGTCTGATTTTCAGATACTTATACGTTTTAATACTTATTAATTATAAAACATACCTCACAAACATGACACATCACGCGATATTGTAGTTATTTTTCTAATTATGAATTAAACGAATAAAGTTGACATAACGACTTCATTTTCATGAATCAGTATATTCTATTATAAATTATAATTTTTGCCTTACTTTTTACTTTTTGTATTTATATATGAATTTTCAATTAAATATGTTTTAAAAGAATATAAAAGCTTTAGAAAAGTAAACATTCTAAAACATTTGTAAGGATTGAATTTTATTGAAACAGTATATTCAACTATATATGAATTTTCAATCAAATAACTATAGTCATATATTCTAAAGTTCACTATCATTTGTCGATAAATCTAGTCACACAACTATATATATTCTAAACTTCATTATCAATTGACATCAACTAAAGAGTGTTTCCAAAAGAAACAAGTAAAACTTGTGATTATTAATAACAGTTTTCTCTTGAATAAAAAACAAATACGTAACCCCACCACCACCAACTCACTTAAAATTTAAAAAAAAAAAAACAATTATAAGTAAATATAATAGTCTACATGATCGGCACAGTCATGTTGGGTTTGGTGGTCTTTTATTAAGGGAAAATTATCAAATTGTCCTTGTTATTTACTTTCCCAACAAAATGTTTTTAAAATGTTATCTTCAGACAAGTTGTTAGCGTCTCTAATAAACAGGTGTGGGCGTCCATTCACTCAAAATCATACGCATATATTTTTTTAGTTTTCAAACTTTAGTTTGTTGCGATTTTTTGGTTTGTGGAGGCGGCTTCCCCCGTTGTGATTTTGAAAAAAAAAAACGAATATTTTGTAAAAGGACACGTATACGATTTTAAGTGACCCGTTATACAGTCGACCATACATGTCATTAAAGACGTCAACGCCTTATCTAGGTGAGACATTTAAAAAAAAAAAAAAATTATGGTGACATTTTACGAGAAATAAGAGAGAAATTTGTTAATTTGTTTATAACTAGTAATTGTCAATGTCGAACATTTGCGATACCACCATTAGCACATTGGAAATGTTTGAGATTTTGAGTAAAATAATGAAAGGTGGATAGTGGGATCCATTTATTCTCATTTTTTTTTAAATATTCCGTACAAGAAGACATTGTGTTGTGTTTATACTATATAGAGTCACAATCAAGTCGATCACTATTAAAAAAAAAAAGTCTAATAACCAAGTTACCTATAATTATGAAATTGATATACGTAGATACAAGATACACGAAGAGGAGGGCACACTAGTCATGCTTTTATAGTAGCGGCGATGATGCAAAGAATTGTTGCCGAAGGAAGGTATGGCGTTGAGGCGGTAAGTGAATAATTTCTAAGATCCCTTCTTCAAGCTTAAACTAAACCATCGTAGCGACGTGAAGATTGAACTGAAGATTATTATATCAGGTTGAAGCCAAACCCCTGGTTAGACCGTCACTAATACAAGAAAATCAATCATAAGTTGTTTTATATGTTGATTGAACAATGCCTTGACTACAAGACGTGTGACTCCAACATTGTCACACCGTAATAAGATTGTAGTTGGAGCTCTTAAATCCAACTCAGATCTTTCTCTCGCTACGATTATGAAGGTTAATCGATCTATTCCAATAGATATTGGGAATAGAACCTCACTCTAAACAATTGAACAACATTGAGCAAAATATGATGTTAAATTATCCTAAAAACATTTGATTGCTAATTAAAGCCTTTTAAGTCGTTAACAAGTTTCTCAATCCCTCGGATTCAAACGCCACTGAAAAATGGAACATACATCAATTTGTTACGTCTTGACCCAGGAAACTGGTAGCTATAATGTAACGTCGAAACTAAGAAGGCCGCAGTTTTAATTTCATTAATGTTAAGGCTGAATTTGTTCATAAGAAATTTTTATGATACTAGTGTATGAAAAATCAGATGATTTTTTGGTACTTTGGACGCTTGATTATCAATCTTTGGATGTAATCGCGAGTAAACCCAATGCGCCAATAAGAATATACTGCAAAATAGCAAAAAAGAGTAAAAATAAAGGAAAACATCACTCAGAAGCTGGAGTGGCATTGGTTTAACATGAAGCTAGAATTTTATGTGTACCTTTATAATGGGATTTTCCGTCATGATGATTGTAACATAGCCAACATATGGTAAAAACCTGTAAATAAACAAAGTTTTAGCTCTTACCAGTTACAGTAACACACATCTAATCCCCGATCTGATTACTTGGTTCCCCATTCACAAGATTCAACATTACATATTTTAGGATCGATAATTACACACGCGATAAAAGATGCACGATGAAAAGTCAAAACACTAGATAAGTGTGATTTAGCGAATTTTAATATATAACTTAAAAGTTGGAAATTTAGACCCATTTGAAGGTATACGGGTCAATCTAGGTTATACTTTGCCCCTAACGGGTCAAGCGATTAGAAGTTTAAAAACTGGTTAATAGGGAAATGAATCAAGAAGGTCAATGGGTCGGAAGTCATCCTAAATGTATTCAAAACGCAGAAAACCCCTAAATCATTATATTTTTAAAACTAAGATCGCCCTTTTTATGATTTTATCGGTATGGTTGCATTTTGTGAAAACAACCATTTCAACCCGTTATAAAATTTTACCTGCTCTGGCCTATCACCCAACTTGCCTGTACACTCCCAATTTACCAGCTTTAATTTTTGTTAATGAATTTGGTAGTATCAATGACTGAATGAAGAAAATGGAAAAACTAGAGAAACTGTCTCTTACTGCTTAACTATCATAACCATACTCTTTAGATGTTTATATCATGGAGTCTTGAAATTGTTTGCGGTCTGAATTCATTTTCATATCCAACAGCTATGTAACAGTCTTTAATGATTGATATTGATGGTAATATTCATGCTAATTTATGGTGGAAATACAACAACACAGATAAGAACTTGAAGCCAAATAAGATGATAGAAATTTTCAAAAGAACATTAAATAGGTGTCTCAGTCTTACCCTATGGCTCTACCCATGATATGCTGACGTTGAAGCCACTGCTGACCTGGTGCATATAAAACTCGATCATCCTGATCATTATTATCCCCTGAGATAAAAAAAAAGAATATTAAGACCCCCTTGATTGAGAGAGAGAGAGAGAGAGAGAGAGAAAGAGAGCTTGGCATAGAACATTCTATAGAGATCTTCTAAATTGCTAGAAATTATACCTTTTGTAAGGACATCAATGTCTGAAGTATCATTTCGCTCATGAACCTATAAAAAGAAACAATGCATCAATTAAATTAACAAGACGAGATAATGAACTGTTATGAGCTAAAATCAACTATATGAATAATCTGCAAGGTGATTGTGGTGTTTGACTAGAA
Organism: Flaveria robusta; assembly: GCA_025506415.1. NCBI lineage: Eukaryota > Viridiplantae > Streptophyta > Magnoliopsida > Asterales > Asteraceae > Flaveria > Flaveria robusta. The sequence goes on along the minus strand of CM046459.1, from coordinate 17,520,309 downwards.
ACATGGTTTAGTAGAATTGTTTGACTATTAGTCTAATATCCAAAATACAAGACAAGATAATGAAATGTCATGGAACAAAATCAACTCCATGAATAATCTGCAATGATCAATAGCAGGCGGATAGATAATTTTGGAATGAAGCTTCATTGAAAAGATAAACGTTGAAACAATCCAACCAACCAACCATACCCAGTAAAATAGTTGCATTTATGTCGGGAGGAGGTAAGTTATTAAAGATTTACTGTTCAATATATAGATGGGTTTATTAAACCAAAATGTACCTTACCTTCACATTTTTGTCATCAAATGTTTTTTTCCTATTATATGCAACCTGCTTCCATATTCCTACCATAAAAGTAACTTTCTATAGCAGGTAAATAACACAATACACCGCACCTGCTATAGAAGGTTACTTTCATATAGTGATATGAAATTGAAAGTATATCATATACAACAAATATACGTTGTTTTCTTACAAAGAATGACAAATATGTAAAAGTTACACTTTGGTGTAAATTATCCCTATAAAGATACCATGGAGCTCTGGAGCTCTGGGTAGCAGTAATTAACTTTTTTCTGTCATGTATGAGACTCTGAATTCTTAGAAGTTAGAATTCACCAAATCAACCATTGAAACTTTTACAGTTACTAAAATGAGCGAGTACAAATATTTGAAGCTCTATTGGCTTGGCATTTATAAATACATTCAATCTCCATACAAGTTTCGGAGTGAAACTGCAAACACCCATGCTCAAAATACATAGTTATTGGGTATAATTACACAAAAAAGTATTAAATAAAAATTAGTATGTTATATCAAGTAACTTGGTGGAAACACAAGGACAAAAATGTAATCCAGGAAGAACGCAATACCTTGATTACACGATGGACGATAGGAATCTCACGGCGCTGAATGAAAATGAAGAAAGAAAAAAAAATTAGAAATGACTCATAAAAGTAATAGAAGTTTCAATAAGCATGCACATTGTAACCAAAGTATTAGGCTATGGATAAATAACTTACATCAATGTTGAACACCACGATTTCACCAGCCCGAATTGGATCTTCACCCATGCGTAAGAACAAAATATCTCCCTAATAATATAAATTAGGCATCAATTCTAACAAAATATTTAAGCAAAAAAGAATTTACAAATCTCACACACTAAGGGGTTCACAAAATTCAATGGAATTGGAATCTCACTTGTTTGGTTGGAAGAAAGATTAAATTGGACTAAAAATAATTCAACTCAAATTTCTTTGTGGGGACGAATTCAAGAACGGAGAACCCTTCCACTCATTGAGGAAAAGTTTAGATTCCATTGGAATTTAAACTAAATTACCAAAAAGTCCCTCAAAGAAAAGTAGAAAACACAGAAGCTTTGTCTGTTTAAAGCCACCACCTTTTTCTCTAGCCCTCTTATCCGACGAGTACTCTTCTTCGGGGGTCATTGCCGACGACTCACCCCATTTCTCACCTCAAGCTTCATCGCGTTCAATTAAAATATAAGGCAACCTGTATACAGGCTGATTTGCATTCCGTTCATTTCTGGTTTGGGGTCCTGGAGATGATGATTTGCTGGTAATGTTTGGACCTATTAAATCTGGAGATGTGGTCTTGAGGTGCAAGGGAGGGTTGGCGATGACAAAGAGAGGAGGAGGTGGTCTGGTTAGACGGAGATGGTGGTGGTGCGGGGGACGACAGGTGTTGGAGACGATGATGGTGAAGGTCATTTTCTTTTAGGAAGTCCCTTAACAAATTTTACATTCCAACCCCTTTAACAAATTCTGACAACAGAACTCATGACAGATTCCAATTCCTTAAAGAACATTCTACCAATGGGATATCTTACATTATAATCTTTATATACAATAAATGTCAAATTGTCAAAAGATCTAAAAAAATACAATCTTTTGGTATCCACATGAAAAAAAGATTGCAACCATACATCCACAAGTAAAAAAGTACTAGATACGAAAGACAGACTTACCCTCTGGAATGCAGGTTCCATGCTTTCAGAGAGAACCACAACAACTGGTGACTCACTACCAGTAACACACATCAGAAACTTCCATATAATTAGTGCAGATGAGACGATCATACCTAAAGGCAAACAAAAAATAACATATCATAGATAACGTGATTAAAAAAATACAAAGACCGCAGATTACGAATTAAACACTTTTGAATGTTTTTCTTTGTTATCTTATGCAAACCCAATGAATTGAAACCATTCCTTCAATGCAAATTTAAGGTTCCTCCATAAGATTGAAAAGCTAAGAGCTCAAACCAAATTACGTCTCGAAATTCAAACAAATTTCGGTAGTTTACCCGAAAGGGCCTGCCCAGAGCTTAACTCCGGAAGGGGCCACATCGCGATCTGATGTATACTGTCTTACACTACACTACATACAAGGCTGTACAATCTCCTCTTTTATCAAAAATATATATAGGTACTAGTGACAAATTGCATTTTACTAATTCCAACGCTAAAAGGCACAGTCAAATCGGTTCCAATTTGGTAGGGTTTCATAAGGTAGGTACTGTAAAATCAAAACCCTAATTCAAACATGCTACATTGGATAAACGAATTACGAAGCATAACAATCCGATCGAAGCTTCAAAATGGTAGAATCGAGTTACGTTAAGATCGAGGAAGCAGAATTCTCATATCACATGTTGAAATCGATCAGTTAATCTTTGTGAAGAAAGTGAGAGTATCGTACCCAGAGTGATGATCTGCTCTAAGGTGTGTCTGACATTGAATGACTTCAAAGAATCGATCGAATCTCTGACGAAACCCATCGTCCGAAAGTTGACTGGATCTTCGGGAATTTCGATCTTTGTAGTCGGATGTGACTTTGTCTTTGACTTGGGTTTCTTTTACTCTTCTCTTTCTTCGTTTGATTGCAATTGGAATTCATAATTAATTTTGACTTTTTGTCACTAGTTTTGACGTTACTTAGTGTGTTTAAAATATAATCACTAATTAGAAAAACTATTATACTAACACTGTAAAATTGGATTTTACTTTTTGAATCTTAAAAGCTTGAATGTTAGTTTATCGAATGTTTGCTTAATTAACAAAAGAAAATGCATGTGAGATATAGAATTACACTTTAAAGTTAAAAATAATGAAAATAAGAAAATTTACTATGTTATAACTTATAAGTGAATTTAATTGAAAGGATAAATGATGAAGGTTTAATACTCCAAACCAACTTAGTTTTTTTACAAATCGTAAGACCATTTCCATCGAAGATGGGGCACAAGCACCTTCACGTCAACCTTGTTTGTTTGACCAAGTAACATTTTTTCATGAAAAAATCTTCTTATTCAAGACAAGACCATAGTACTCAAAGTCGTAAAACCCAATCCAGAGTCCACAATGAGAATAGAAGAATCAAGTATCACTAGAGTAAGACTAGCCACAACATGAAACCCTCATTATTCTCACAAACATACCCGTTAGCTGTCAAATTAGTTTTTTACTCATTCTTCTCAGAAACTCATTAGTCATTTTCATAATTATTATTCCCACAAACATACCAATTATTCTCAGTTTCTCACACACACACCAAAAGAAAATAATAATAATAAACTTATTAACAGGGCCCAGAAATGGGCAATCCTTGGGGACGTGAGATGCTACGAATGGGGCTTCTCCTATGCTACGTGGAGTGTATATTATGGGTCAATTGCAATGCCACATGAAGCATGCGGGAGAATTTTTCTTAATATTGTGAATAGCCCATGTGACCATGGAGCCCTACACATTTCCCTCTTCCTCTCGAGCTTTAGGGCTCAGTAGAGCTTTTTTAAACTAACACCCTTTCAAATCTCAACCTCATAGAAATCAAGGTTAGCATCCCATCAAATCTCAAAAGATAATAACTCATTTCATTAGAGAAAAAGTTAATGCATAATTCATTTCGTTAGAGCCCGCAGACCTCCATATCATAACTTTTCTGACTTAAATCTCATGAAGCAAGACCACCTCTCATAGAAAGTCTCATCCAAGAACGATGATCTTGATTTTCTAAAACTACAATTAACTTTTTGTGAAACATCAATCCCCCACGCTTGAAAATAACAACAGGTCAAAATCCACAGCTCAAAAGATCAATGATCTAAGGTCTAAATCAACAGTTACAGCACCTGCTCAAATGTAAACCACAGATCCAAACAAACTAATATCTGGGTGTCGATTTCTTTTCTAACATTCAACTATTGCTAATAAGATTAACCATTACAATCCATCCACAGCCAAAAGTAGTTGTACGCAAAAGGGACCTCCTTATGCCGGCACTGCACAAAACAAGGTCCAGAAACAGAATACAATTAAAAATAATAATCACCAAAATAAACAAATATGAAGTTAACACTATTTTTAGACTACCGAAATCAACAAGTTCTATGACAGCACTTCAATGAACGCCAACCAGTTGGCACGCTTTCTAACTAACCACTACGAACCAAAACATCTTAAAAGGAGTAGTTTGAAAAAAGATGAGTAAAACGTGTTGAAAGTCACCTAATGTGTACTAGGTGCATAAAACTTGACTAGCATTATGCAAACATAAGATTGTTACAGAATAATAGACTTTTGTAAATTACTAAATTGTAATCACAAAGGCCAGCATACATATAAGAACTTATAAAAAGTGACTTGGGTTGACCAGCCGTTTGAACCTGCACTAAATAATTCATATTTGGAACCGAAACCATTTTGACCAAACCACCCACTTTTGTTGGTTTAAATTTCAAAAGGTGCCTAAAGTGTATTCATAATTGCATAAAACGTCCACCCTAAATCAGGTTGTTCAATGTTTTAGATTATTAGTGATTTATAAAACATTTGCCACCGCATATTAAAAAATGCTCTTTTAAACAAAAGGTATTTTTGGTAAACCTGACCAGTGCTTTGACCTCCACAATAAAAAATTACATGTTTTAAAGCAAACCCTCCCGCTCATTTTGTCACACTCATTTACAAACATGCATTTATGCAGCTTGAGGGTGCCCTCCAAATATTGAATGCAATTCTCAAAGCAGAAGCAACTTTCCGGTAGAATAACAATAAATGCGATTAAAGTAGCATGAATATAGCAAAAAGGCATACTGTAGGTTGAAGTGTCAATTTGCTCTGGAAGCTCCTTTATATCAACTTCAAACCTTTCTTGCACCTACAACAAGAAAAATGGTATAAATTATTAAAGTTGGAAAGCCAAAGCGGAATAAAAACAAGTATTTCTTAGAATAACATCAGAAAGCGACAGCTAACATTAACCACCATCAAAAACAATATAAAAACAATCACCTGATTAAGAACATCAGAGTCTGAAGCAGACGCTACAAAAGTGATTGCAAGACCCTTAGTACCAAATCTGCCAGCTCTTCCAACCTGCCCAAACAATAAATAAAACAGAGGAGAGAAATCAGTTGTGTGACCCAAAAGCAAAGCAAGAAGAGCAACTGATCAAACTCTAATATTATTAAACTTAAACCAACCCTATGCAGATAAGTATCAGCAGAATCTGGCATGTCATAATTTATGACAATATTAACACGCTCAATGTCAATGCCTCTACCAACTAAATCAGTTGCAACAAGGATTCTTTTTAACCCCTCTTTGAAACCCTTGTAGCGTGTCAACCTGACAGAAGAATTTCAAAAGTCAGAACAATTACAAGTTAAATATATGCAACTTAGCATTTATATCCCTCCCATGTGATTGAGGACCATGTACACTAATTATAAATAGGGATTATGTTTGTATTTGAACTTACTTATATACCAATTCCAAAAAAACATGTTGGGTGACAAAATTGCCCTCAAAATTTCTTGAAATGCAACAGGTTTAACCTATAACGTGTAACCTCATCAAACATATTTTTTGTTTATTCAACTTTTAGTAACATTCAAGTCAAATGACATGCTTTTGGCCATTGATTTAGCGTAAATGAAATCGGATAGATTCTTGGAGGTTTTAATGATACAAAAGGTAAAAATACTTTAATGGTCTCCACATAAACTACCATTAGAAATAATAATCTATAAATATTAATGAGCAAGTTGTCTGGAATAAAAGCGTAGCCTTTTATATTAAAAATTATGTGTAATTCAATTAATCAAGCGTTGAAAACAGTACTTACCTTTCTTCCTGAGACATTCCAGAATGGATACAAATAGATGGGAAGTTGCACTCCACTAGCAATTTATTAAGCTCAGCAGCTCTGCTTACACTCTTGACAAAAATGACTACTTGGTTGAAATCCAAGGCATCCAGAAGGTCATTTAGTTTGCGGTTCTTCTCCATTTCACTCAATTTAATGTAATGCTGAGATTAAAAGGAGATTACTTAAAGAACAAGTACACTTTGTCCAGTTTACTAGAAAATATCTTCAAGATTAAAATGGAGAAGTACCTGGACAAGCCCATGAAGGGTTAACTTCGCTTCATCATCAACATAAATTTCCATTGGCTGAATTGGTTAAATAATAAGTATTAACACTTTAATTCTTCAATTACTAAAGAAATTACAAATAATAGAAGCTAAATACAAGTAACTTAGAATAAGATATCTTTCATTTCACTAAGAGCTGATAATTGACTAATTCAATTTATGATTATTCGGGTCAACACATGTAATCCAAAAAAAATTTCTTCAAAAGTATATACATCAAGCATTTCAAAATTCACCCAAATCATATTACACTAGATAAAAACCCCCCATAAACATTTTAGTTAAAAAACTTGGATTATAATTGAAATGGTATTGTCTCAGGTAGTTTACACATTATTTGCTTATTAAAAGAATAAGTCTGAACAAGCGAAGTTTTTTTGGTTAACCTGGTCTGTCTTGACTTATTTAAAAAAGTACCCATGTTGATCGAAACCTGTTTTGGTATATTACCCCATCTGGCCACCCTATCCCACCATTTCGACATTTCTAACATCTCAGATGTCATTTATTAATGATAAGTAAAGAAGTCACAATATATTACATCTTGCATAAATTTCTTGCAAACTGGTCGAATCTCCTTGCTTAGTGTTGCAGAAAACATCATTACTTGCTTGTCATGAGGTGTCATCTTAAAAATCTCCTGCACATCTCTTCTCATGTCTATAGACCACAAGTAAAAGGCGTTAACCATATATGCCAAAATAAATAGTATACACCAGAGAAAAAATGGGCAGCATAAGAGCCTGAAAATAGTAATTTTCCTTTTTTTAGTGCGAGTTGATATAGACTGTGTCGAGTCAGATTGACCCAAGAACATTTTTAACCATTTTTATTAAAAAAAAAGCTGCACCTAACTAATGTATTATGTGTGATTATAAGAAATATATTAAGAATATATGTTTTCCAATATTGTGGCTCATAAAACTATATGGACGCAAAATACACTTTGTGCAACATTTGAGGAAAAAAACCCAAATCAACTCATTTATAAGTATCTGGTTTAAAAATGACACCTCTAACATACACCAATAGATGCATTTAAAGGTACTCAAAAAAATTGAGTGAATAAAGAAACAACATACCAAGTGACTCAAGCATTTTGTCACACTCATCAAGGATGAAATGCCTCACATTCTTTAATCCAAGGTCCTTATCTCTAGCAAGACCTAATACTCTTCCAGGTGTTCCAACAACAATATGAGGGCATTCATTCTTCAGCAGTTCTTTATGGATTTTTATGTTCACACCACCATAAAAGACAGCAACTTTAAGATCAGGCAAGTATCTACTGAACCTTTCAAACTCATGGCAGATCTGCACGGCAATAAATGGTGAGATATGGCCATATGGGTGAGAAATGAACATATTTAAATTATAGGATGGAAATGCAAGATTGCAAATCTCACCTGATAAGCTAACTCTCTGGTGTGACAAAGGACAAGGGCAGCAACTTGACCTGCCACAGGCTCAATTTGCTGTAGTGTAGACAGAACAAAAACAGCTGTTTTTCCCATCCCAGATTTTGCTTGACATATGACATCCATTCCAAGAATAGCTTGTGGTATGCACTCATGTTGTACTGATGAAGCAAAGAAAATCCCATCGAGTGAATTCTTCATAAATTAAAATGACGTCTTTTTCCCCAAAACGGAAAGGTTTAGCAAACCAGTTATCTGGCTGAAATCATGACAATGGAAATAATATTTACCTGAAAAGAATTACAGATAGTGAAAATAATTAGCTAAAGTGCACAGGTACAGCGTAAACAAACTCAATACATATTCGTATATAATCTACAATTGCACAAAAAAGTAAAAAATACTTCACAAAGAATATGAAAAATAAACTGTGGAATTCTGACAAAAGAGAAGAACACTTGATAAATAATTTGACAAAAAAACAAAACACGTAACCCGTACCCATTGACATCCAGGTGACGTTTGGTTTGTAAACGAGCTTAAAAATTGGTATGGGTTTTTTTTTAAAAAGGATAGAGGGAAAACCCATCCCTAGTAACAGGTTTGACGAAACCCATGTTTTACGGGTTTTTCTCAAACTCAACCCCTTCAAATTAAGATAAGGTATGATAAAATCATATTCGTTTACATTCCTTCCTAAACCCAAAAACCAAGCAAAATGCAAGTTAAAGATGATAATTAAATTGGCCTGACCCAAGGACGCAAGATGAAAATGCCCAATGAATTGCAAGTTCAATGCACATATGCACATCTAACTTACACGTATGAATATAAATAATTCTTAACATACAAGGAGAGTAGTAGAAGAGTTGCTCCAGATTTACACAGTTTGATAAAATTGATAACAAATACAACAAATTGAGAGTATAAGACTTTGCCTTCTGAAGGGTGTTCAAATCCCGAATCAACAATGGCTCGAAGAAGCTCTGGTTTCAGCAAGAAGTCCCGGAAGCCTGAACTGTGAATTCCAACATAGCCCCTGGAAATTATGTGAAATAACATAGTATAAGTTTAGGCAATGAGCATGATCGCAGACACTTGCAAAAAATTACCAACTATCAGTCATAAGAACCATAAAAAGATTTTTATCACTATAATTATAGTTTTTGTGCCCATACTTGGTCTCATAAACTATTTATGAATACTTGATAGAAATAATCAAACTGTTGACAGATCAATTGGTTGAAGGTGTTAAACTTAAAAGTATGTATGCAATAAAGTCAGTTGGAGAATGCAATGGCAAAGAATTGATGGTTTTGATAAGAAGAGAGATACTCCGATTGTAAGAACTAACTAGTTTAAATAGAAAGACAAATGGTTCTACTGGAAGAACAAACCAATGTTTTATTAGTTAATTTCAAATTGTGCAGAGCATGAAATGTAAAACAATAAGACATGATTCTCTTCTGCAGTTTTCTCACGGAAACATTAAAAATGATCATGAACACAGAAACATTAAGAATGATCATGTACACGGAAACAAATCTAATAGCACTTCTAGCATACATGTCAACTCAAGAGCAAATGTATCACCATATACACAAGATAGAGGGAGAGAATACCAAACATCAGAAGGTTAACAATATACGAAGAAACTCAATCTTAGTAATTCATTTAGTCCAATATCAAAATGAATGAGCCACTATAAATAGAATATTCACTTTGCTTTTGTTCTCCATTATATCAACCAACTAATTTGGAAGTCACAGCATTCAGTCAAAAGGGTGCATATTGTGTGTCAACAACGCCAACGAGTAACATACACTTAATAGTTTGACCAGAAAAACTAACCTAGAATTTGGAAATTAGTAAACCCGTGACGCTATGCAAAGTTCACATGACATGGCCACTTTAACATAAAGTTAATAGCAAACTAGCAACTGTTGTATTTATCCCTATGGCTTCAATGCAAACTAACAAGTAACATAACATCACATTTCATCATGAAGTTATAAACCCTAACCTGAAAGCATTTGCAATCATATTAACACCGCTATATATAACTAACAAACAATCAACGAAAACACCGACGCTTACTTTTTGACGGTCTCGGAACCAGATTTTCCGTTAACGGAGTCAGGGGCTTTTTCCTCATCGTCGTAATCAAGCAACTCCTCCTCGTAGTCGTTATCCTTAACTTCCCCCATGATAACTCCTGCTTCACAAAACTCTAGTTTATTATCATCAACAAATAGATTTTCAACAATCGTTGTTCAAACAAAGCGAGATAAATAAGCAATTTAGGGTTTATGTGTACCTTCTTGAAACAAAGAGATGGAGCAAACAGATACTGTGTTGTGGCTGAAGGCGTTGATATAGATCGAATGGCAAACGTCTGGTTGAAGATGAGAGCCCGAGGGACCAAACACCTGAAAGATATTAAACGAGATCTAGGGTTTCCAAGAAGAGGATGAACGGAGATACATCCAACGTTAAATGCTACAGTGTGATTTATAGACGGGTGTAAAGGAAATTACGCTCTTACCCTTTACAAGTTACCTTATAAAAGTATTTTCAGTTACACCTTGATTTATTTACTAGTTACATCCTGCTCTAAAATATTAAATAAATTTTTACTATAACTTAACTAGTGAGAGTCAATGAGCTTTAGATCAATTATTTTGGGAGTATGCACCCATGGCTTTTCAAAATAAAGGTCATTAGTTCGAATCTCACTTGATGCAATATGCTTCAGGTGAGCTATGGGTTTTATCATAGTGGGCCTTTGGGTGGTGGGTTTCTCCTGTATTTGTGGGCGGGTCGGGTCACCAGTGATGTCTGTGTTCGCGGGCGTAGGTGACCTTTCGCCATTAGGTTTACCCGGGTGACCGAGTTTATAAAATATTCGTTGGTCATTCAAAAAAAAACTTAACTAGTGAGGGTTTAATTCCACAAATACATGATTGACTAGCTACTTATATCTAGAACAAATTAATTATGTCATTTTAAATGCATCAATATTATTATTTTTTATTTTTTAATAGTTTTTATAAAATGTTTTTCTAAACGCACTAGTTTTAACATGAATTTATTTATCTTGTGTTACTTAAATAATTATTTTTAATTATATTTTATTAATTGTGATAAAATTATAATAATAGAACACTTCAGAGGAAAAAAATACGACGTAAGGTTTAAAATAAATAAAGGAAAGCGTGAAAATGTTTAGAAAATAACGTTTATTTAGTAAAATATCATAATCGAAGGAAATTTTTATACTGTTTTATGAGAATTATTTTAAACATATTTAATTTTTTTTAAAAGTTATTTTATGATAATTCAAAGAAATTTTGCATTTAATTTGGCAAAAGAATAAAATTATAGTGAAATTTTTTTTCAAAACTCCAACAGAAAGTACGTATATTTTCCTTTATTTAAGAAAATATTTTAATAATATGTAAACCAATGTTTTTAATTAGAGTGGTTTTTAACTCTCGGGTAATAATAAACGAAACATTAAAGACTTTTAGTGTTTGGATAATAATTAATGATTGATTAGATGATATTTAATAATTATGAAGTGGGCTATCAGTAGACTATGTGCAAATAACAACATGCTTAGTATAATGGTTAAAATATTATATATATATATATAACAATTGTATAGTGGTAGCGTTGTTTTCCAATATTATCGGTGTTATTTGTTACAACATCAGCATGTTTTATTTGTTACAGCATCAGCATGTTATATGAAACAACATAACATAAAGTACCCAAAAAATAATATGTTTTCAACAGAGCTTCGCTTTTAGCAACTTTTATGTTGGGGTGACAATAAATTTTTGAAAACAAACACAAATTATAATTATATTTAATTAACAACGTAAATCATTAAAAAAACAAATCTGTAAAAATAACATGCTAAATACATATAAAATAATTGTATAGTGGTAGCGTTGTTTTCCAATAGTATCGGTGTTATTTGTTACAACATCAGCATGCTTTATTTGTTACAACATCAGCATGTTATATGAAACAACATAACATAAAGTACCCAAAAAATAATATGTTTTCAACACAGCTTCGCTTTTAGCAATTTTTATGTTGGGGTGACAATAAATATTTGAAAACAAACACAAATTATAATTATATGTAATTAACAACGTAATACATTAAAAAAAACAAATCTGTAAAAATAACATGCTAAATACATACGTTAAATATAGTATATGGGGTCGAATTATAGGGTTTAAGTTTAAAATAAAATGATGCTTTGTGGCGTGTGTCACCGACATCTGTAACTGTATAAAGTAATTTAAAATCACATCTCGTTAAAATTACTTTCAATTTTTTTAATATAGATCGCTCGATTTTCATAGTGTATAACTTTTTAAACATTAACGGTCCAATTATAAAATTATATGAAGTTTGCTTAATGGTTATTGATTATTTTTTTTCATGTTTAACGTGATATATTAGTTATGAAGAAATATGTTCACTAACTTAGAATAAATTACTAATAACTTTATTGTAACAATATAAACACTTGACGCTTCATGATTTTATCTACGCTATAAGTGTTTGAACAAATGAATCTTTGTGACATGTTTACATTTACTCGTTTCAGTCGAACTGAAAAAACATTCATTTAATATAATATATAATTTAAAATAGATATTGTTATGTATATGTTTATAAAAAAAAAATACTATACGTGTCATCTACTCAACTGTGAGCGTGACTTTATACATGTTTGTGTGTAGCGGGCGAAGTTTGAACCAAATTATATGGGGTCGGGGGGTTAAAAGTATATTTTTTTAGAATTGGTGAACTCTTTCTATATATAAAATTTTAGACTATCGAACCGAAAACTAACGCTACTAACGAAATAAATAGGAGGGCGGTCCCCCGGTCCTCACTAAGCTCCACCCACGTTTGTGTGCGATAATTATATAATAAATTATTTGACATCAAGTTGTACTTATATTTGTAAAATCACTCGAGCTTCAAACTTAGTATTAATGCGTAAACCTTGAAACGAGCCAAGTTTAAGTACCATTAAATTCGAAGAGTCAAGCTCGTGTTTACTTGATATCGGCGTTTGTTCATGTTGAATTTTACAATGCTTCTCGAAAAGCAATCCACATATATCTATCTCAAAATACGTATGTGTAAGCATGTTTGAAATAATTACATTGACTACAAAAAATACTTGCAATTTACACCATGTAATGACATAATGCTAAAACATTGAAAACTTGCGATTTACACCATGTAATGACATAATGCTAAAACATTTAATGGTAAAGTAATGTACAAGTTGCATCGGTATAGTGCTCCAAGACCGAGTTGAGAATCATGTCCTTACCCGCATTGCAATTGAGATTTGTTGGATTACCTTCATAATTCATGATTCAGAGCATTCCCGTATCATTCTTTATATTATTGTGAGTGTGCTTTGTATATTATAGAGAATGATTGTGAGTGAAATAGAGATAAAATTTCATTTTTTGTTAAACATTGTTCATCCCTATTAAATTTTTAATATTGTTTTTTTTAAATGATTATGAGTAAATTAGAGAAAAAAATAATAATAATAAAAGTATAAAATTAATATTTAATTACAAATAAAATAGAAAAAATAGTGATTTTAATTGTGATATAAGAATGGGGATGAAGAATGAGATGTGAATGCTCTTACATAAACCGCTTACAAATCCATTTATGCTCCAATGTAACAAATTAACACCATATACTTAACACTCAACCTTATGTTTCATTAGTGTATAAAATACATTAAAACCGACTTATATTTCACTTTGCTTACGGTATTTGCACAAAACCCTAAATAAAAATAAGACTTTAAGCTTTTCAAACTGTATTGAATTAATTAGGGCCCTCTATAATATGTTATTGAGTTTTAAAATATTTATTAACTAAATAAGTTCATCTAGAAAATATAACTAACAATAACTTTATAATTTTTTAACTATGTCAAGCGACACTCGGTACTTAAACGAAAAAAAAAAAAGAAAAAGAAACTAGTCCCTTAGAAAGTTTGGCACTAGAAAGAATCACCCACTTGACACATCCTTAGGGCTAGACGTGTTCAAAAAAACGGGTTCGAATACCGGTTTCCCAAAAAAACCGGAACCGGTTTTTTGCCCAAACCGGTTTGGGCTAAACCGGTTCCAACCCGACCAATTCCGGCGATTTTTAATCGGTTTGGGATATGCCTAGGTCGAACCGGTTCTTAACCTGGTCCGGTTTTAAACCGGTACCCAAACCGGTTCTTAACCCGGTTCCCAAACCTGTTCCCAAACCGGTTTTTAAAACTAGCCGTTGGGTAACGGCTCTATAGCCGTTTTTTGACTGTTTGAGGCCCCTTTTGACCCTTTTTTTGTAGTTTTTTTACCATTATACCCCCAATAGGTTAGTATATATATGTAGTGTATGTTTTGGTTGAATCACAACAACTTAAAACGCTCTCAACTCTCAAAAATCGCAAAAAACGCTCAATTCTTTCATTCTACAAAAAACTCTCTCAAATGGCTTCATCTAGTGCTCAATCATCCGTTGGTTGTGATGCGTCTTCAAGCAAAGTGGTGGTAGCAATCCTTCCTACTAATAGGAACCGCGAAGTATGGTGCAATTACGATTTATGTCAAATGGCTACCGGTCCGAACAAAGCTCGTTGCAAGTTTTGTCATAAGTTTTTCAAAAAATATGCAAACACAACTTTGAGAAACCATATTGAGCTTAAATATTGCAAGGCGTTGAAAGGTCAACCGTCTCAAGGTCAAGCTTTAATGACCAACGAAGGAAATGTTTGGGCTTATAGCATTGATGCGGTTCCGGAGCAAATGACACAGTTTGTAATTCAAGAAAGCTTGTCATTCAAACATTTCGACAACGAACGTTTGACTTGACTCATTCAACGAACTCTCCAACCACGTCACACCAATGTAAGTCGTGCTACTCTTCGAATAGATTGTTTAAAAATAAGGAAAAAAGCAAAAAATGAATTAATATCTTCTTTTGAAAAATTACAAACCGGTGTTAACTTAACTAGTGATGTTTGGTCGACTCCTCACGGTTCACCGGACTCGTACATTTGTGTCACCGCCCATTGGGTTGAACCCGATTCATGGCAAATGATTAAACGTACGATTGCGTTTGAATTGTTTGATTATCCTCACACCGGCCAAAACATTGTTTATCTTATTGATAAAGTTATTAAAACGTATAAATTAGAAAACAAAATATTTTCTATATCTTTTGATAATGTGTCAAATAACACACTTGCGATAGATCATTTAAAATTAAAATATAAACCAATGTGTGACGGCGTTTTTTTTTCCATAGTCGATGTGTTACGCACATCATAAACTTAGCTGTTCAAGACGGTTTAAAAACCATTGAAACAGTGAAAGATGGTTTAAAAAGAATGTTACGTGACATTTTTAGCAATAACCAAAGATATAGTAAATATCGTAAGTTTTGTAAAGACGCAAATTCCAAATGTTTAGGTCCGAATTGGGACCTACCTACACGATGGAATTCAACTTGTAGCATGTTTGAAAATGCAATTGAACAAAAAGAAAGTTTAATAGCCTTTCATAATAGTTTGTAAGTCGTGGAAAGGCAAATACTTATCATTCATCGAGTTGGTCCATTATTGAAGAAATAAGCAAAATGCTTTAAATTTTTAAAAATGCAACTACGTATCTTTCTGGACTTTATTATCCAACGAGTCTGTTAGTACTTCACCAAATTTACTTAATGACTTCAAAATTAAATGAGATGTCGTTTAGGGGTAGACCTTATTCGGATACGATACCCCCAATGAAAGAAAAACTTAAAAATTATTTTAAAGAAATGCCTCCGGTTATTACATGTGCCGCTGCATTAAACCCTTGTTTAAATTTGTCGGGGGTTGAAACTTTACTTGATAAAATTACTTCAAATTTGGATTTAGAAGATGAAAACCCCTTTTATGCACAAACTTTAAAAGTTACTTTTAATCAACATTTAGAAAAAATGTTTGATGTTTATTTATTAAAATATGGTGAAACATCACATATTCATGAGTCATCGAGGCATGCGGCACATGCCGAAAGTTCAAATGATTCAATGTTTGCTTTATATAATACTTTAAAGGATGAATGTAATAAACGTCAACGTGATAACACTCCAAGTAATGAACTCGGGAGGTATGGTGGAACCAACTTCTTATCTACCAAGAGTCCACACGATTTTAAAAATTTTGACTTGTTGGTTTGGTGGAAAGGTAAGAAATATCAATTTCCCATCCTATCCACCATGGCCCGAGATTTACTAACCGTCCAAGCTTCCACGGTAGCTTTGGAATCTACTTTTTATGTTAGTGGCAGGGTTATATCGATAAGACGAACTCGACTCACTCCACAAGCGGTTGAAATGTCGATTTGCTTGAAGGATTTTTTGGATGCCGCGGAAAGAGTACAAGACAAATGCTCACTTGAAGGATAATTGGAATACGAAGCAGAATTATACGAGGACGAGGTAGAGAGCGGATTGACGCCCGGAATGACAGATGATGAAGCGGCATATGATGAGTACCTTCGTAATAGCTCCGGTTCTGGTGGCGAAAAATAAACGTACAAGTATGCAACGAACGAACAGAGAACGACCAGTCGTTGTTTAGTTTTTATAAAACTATTATTTAATCTTCAATGTTGTTTAAATTGTTTTGTTTTTATATCATATATCTCACTTTTATTATATTTATCACTTTCATTGTATATCTTATTTTTATTATATATCTCGCTTTCATTATATAATAATTTAACTATTTAACATTAAATAAAATAATAATATTATTATATTAATAATAAAAAATTAATAACAATAATAATCAGTTAATATAAATATATTTATATAAATAACAACATTAATAAATAAAAAATTTCAATTAATATAAATATAATTATATATTTTAACAAAAAATTTAAATTTGCTTTTAATTTATTTATATAAATATGATATATAAATAACCAAAAATTGTCTTTAAATTTTTTTATCATGGAATAAAAAAAAAAAAAAAAAAAAAACCCCAACCGGTTTGGGCCCGAACCGGTTTCTAAACCGGTCCAAACCGGTTTGGGCGGTTTGAATTATCCGGTGTTGAAACCGGTTTGTAACCCGAACCGGTTTGGGGCCAAACCGGTTTTGACTTTTGTTGACCAAACCGGTTCCGGTTTGAACCCCAAACCGGTTTGACAAAAAAACCGATTTGTACACCACTACTTAGGGCCGACTATGAAATCATAAGTGAGTTGCTATTTACTTGACATGAAACCAAAGCAAATAACACCATGTTTTTCACGCTTTAAATGGATAATTCTTGATATTTGAAAGGTGACTTCAAACGATACAAAGAATAAGTTAGCCTTTTGTTGTAGAAATTTTTCTTGAATTAACGAAATTATTGATCCACAAAAATCAGAAAAGCAAAAGACGAGACCAACTTGTGCACTCCACAATTGACCCTCACACCCCAACAACCATTACCAATTTGCCAGTCAGCTTTTATTGCATAGGCCCACATTAACTTCATGCTCACCGTTCTTTCCTTCACTACTCCGATCCCACCATATGACCATAACACCCCACCACCATATAACGTCTTCATCCTATTGGCTTATAGTTGCACGTACAGTTCTCTCCGCAACTATAAAACTAAGTAAGAGGCTATTTGGTAATATCTAAATTTTATTACATATGCAAACAAGTTGTATGGTATTGTCCACTTTGCTAAATCATGTTTAAGTTTATTCTTACAACTCTAACGTTATGTTTTTAGAGAGAAAAAAAAAGAAATTTATAAGCTATAACTCTTGACTTAGTTTCGATAGGATTAATTAATTATTTAAATGTTTTTCAAAGTAAAATTTATATCTTACTATATATTAAGTTCTTACACAACTTAGAAACAAAATGATAAAAGTTAAATTTTAAAATGAACATGTCATATGTTTATAATAGATCGTATAAATAATCCAATTAATATTAGTCATGTTCGGGTTACATTCCTTAGAAAATAAAAGATGATAAAATACATCACTTATAAGTTAAACTCTTTAACTAACAAATTTATAGTTTAATATGTTATTCTGTCAATCTAACAAAATTTAACACGCTACCACTGATCCAAGGATTTGAATATTCATTTTTTTAATCGCTCTCAATATACTTCATTATCTGTCATAAAACCAATACATCTTAACGATTCAAATGTAATTTTGTGATAAATATTTAATTTGACTATTATTTATAAGAAGCATGACAAATTTTTCAAGATTAGTGTTTTTGGGTGTTTCTAGGAAATATAATACACCTTTAGAAGAAGTTAGTTTCCACTTCCCCACCACCAAAAAACCACTATTATATCAGCCAACACATCCTCCAACTACATCTTCATCTTCTTCACAAACTCAAAGCAATCAACACTTTAAAAATTCAAGCAAAACATATCAAATATCAAAAGATGTCACCCGTTTGGAGCTCCAACGCCGCGATGTTAGCAACCGCTATGGCGGTTTCGGGCACCATGATCATTCTCTCGGTTCTCCGGTGCACCACCACTTTCTCCGCCGGAGATCAAGATTCAAGTTCCGAAGAAGCACCGCCTCCACCATCATCACCACCACCGCCACCACCGCGGCGGCGTTCTTGTTTGTCATCCGTGAAAAAAGATGGAAGGATGAAAAAGAAAGTGAGGTTTGCAGATAGTGTGAAGGATTCCGGTGACCGGAGAACATCGAGGGAAGTTGAATATTATTCTAATTGTGGAATCGACACGATTGAGTTCAAAGGGGCAAGAAATCTGCTTGTGGAGTTTTCACGTTGATGTTATATGTTGATTGAAGTATATTTGTTTATGATTGTATGATTGTTGTTTAAATGATTATTGTTAACATTAATTGAAATATTGAATGGTAGGTTGAAATGAGAGTTTTTAGTTAAGAAAATTACTTTGTTGACTGCTTAGAGCATTTACAACCCGTTCTCTATAATTATGTAAATGTATTATTTATGTTATATGGTATGGTTATAAGTGGTTGTGAGTGAGTGATATGTAAAATTTACTGTTCAATCTGTATTTTTAGTAAACACTGTTCAAAATCCTATAATGTTTTTAATATATTTTAAGTGGTTGTGAGTGGAGTAGAGAGAAAAAATAATGATAAAATTGAAAAGAAGAGAGAAAAAATATTTATTTTTAATGTAATTATATGAATAAATATAAGCAATGGGTTATGAATGCTATTAGAGCACTAACAATGCGCTAGTGATAACCAAAGATTTTTAACTACGGACAGTGAAAAAGGACTCTCACCTTGAGCATGTGGAGGTGTATTTTAACCTCTCATACCACCTAAGAGCCAGCTAGATGACCAAGTGCATATACATCCATTACGGGTGGTTATATGGCATTTAGTTTGAATACTTTTTAAGGTTCTTTTTTTATTTTCAAAAAAACATTGCTATCTTCGATGATATGTTTTCTACCATTTGTTACACAGTTGGGTAAAAACAAATTTACTATGGCTAAGCGTACATCTCTTGGTTTTTTAGGGCGGTTATTTGCTTTTTGTGGCGGTGTTTTTTGGTAGTGTACAACTCATAAAGCACGTGGCACAATACCTTTTTTTGGCGGTTCTTTGATTTTTTGCCTTTTTGGGGCCTGTAAAATAATTTTTATTTGCTATAAATTTTTTTTGGCAGTTTCTTTCTTTATTTTATCAATTTGAACAAGTGCACTCCTCACCTTCTTTTCTTTTAAATTCTGCCCACAATTAATTCCAAATTATCACTCACCACCCCGTCTTAAAATGGATTGGTATTTAAATTTAAGTATTTTTATGGTGTCGAAGAATATAACTAATGTAGCTACCGTTACGATTACCACAACAAACCTACTGATTGTGCGCAAAAATTGTTGCCGGTATGAGTACTATTAGAACCGATTTTGAGATTTGGTTTAATGGTTTTCGACGATGTGAGGTGATAACCACCGCACTCACGCCTTGTAGAGCGAAGGATAACGACAAAATTCCCGTCGCCGTAACGCAATGAAAAAATTAGTATACGTTATGTTTCATATTGGGCCTAACACTAATTACGCTTCGTTACTATAAATAAGTAAAGACGGTGGCATATGCAGACATGCAACTACCCCACTTAATCTTATAAAAAAAATTATTGACACTAAAATGTATATTACACTGGTGTATAGTCCTAGCCATGAAACCGTTTATTACACTGGTTGATGATAAAAATTATTAATATAAATCTGTATAAAATTCTAATTATTAAAAAAATCTATTGTATATAAGACAATTTCAAAAATATTATATATAGTATATTTTTATTTTGCATATGAGAAATGAATTATGAAACATTGAATTGTTTCTTTGAATAAACGAAAACTAAAACGTTACTCATAAAAGTCTAAATAAATTACTGTATTAGTTAGAAACTGCCATGAAAAAAGTTAAATTAGTTTGGGCGAAAAAGAAAATTTTAAAAGTCTATAATTGTGTCAAGTGTCATGTTAATATACTCTTTTATTAGAGTAGTTTGATGATATGATATTATTAGTTTACTAGCAACACACGGGTTGAAAAAAATCAATAATAAACATTAACAATTAGACATTAAACGTTAGTATTAATAATCGCATTAGAAGGGTTCATCATTCAGATATTGTTTCTACCTTGACCTAAGTACTTTGTTAGAAGATAACTTGTCTCAACTCAAATATCTATTAGAAACTCATCACTCGTACATTAGTAGCCTACTTAGTTGTATCGTCCGTTTTTTCGTGATCCGCACAAGGTTTGTTCTCATTTCAATGAAAAATTGCATTACATATATCAACTTTAATATTTAAATCCCCTACTCTCAAGTAAGCTTGCAATATAATCTCCATGTTGGCACACAGTCTTCAGTTTATCACCTTTTTATGCGCTCATTTCTTGTTTTCCAACTTAATTAATGTAGCTAGTTGACCCGTTTTGATAGCTACAAAGTGTGGTTCCTCATTGGATTATCACCTTTTTATGCCCTTGATGATTCTAGATCCATTTCTTACACCGTATGTTGTGCTTTTTATACGACTTTCATATGTGCAACATCATTATAAGATTAGTCCTTGAAATGACAACAGTTTAGTTACAAATCATCCCTAATTATAAATAGGAATCTGCAATAACAGTAAACTGCTAATATTATAATTCAAATATCACATTTGTTTACCTTAACCATGACACAATTAACCCCTACCTGACGACTATTTAGTCCCTATAATAGTCTCCAAAATGCAGCTAAAATGCTACCACAACAGCTCTGAAAGTGCAATATAATTGTTGCCGAAATCCCTCAAAATTGCAGTTCAACAAAACTAAAAAATTATTACTCATATGATGTTAACGAGTCCCTAAATGTGACTACATATATATAATGGAAGGAGACATGTGCATTTACCTCTTTACGTGCCAACAAAATGTATAGAACCTATCACGTCATTGAGCTTAAAATTACGGAGATAACAAAATTAATTCATGAGGCCATTATCATAAAACCAAAAAATTAGACTTTGAAGATTTGTAGTCATATTAAGCAATGAGATGAAGAATGTTAGCTGATAAAAACTAAAACAACTAAAACAAACAACATAACATTAATAACATAAAAACGATAATTGACAATGCAAAGTTGTTTCGAATAGTGTTAAAGATAAAGTAAATCACATCAAGCACTAGTTATAGTTTGAAGAAAATAATTCATTCCAAGTGTTTGTGCGGACATTTATATAATACTAATTACCAACTTTGGTGTGCTTAGTGGGTAGTATTATGTGTTTAGTGGGTTGTACCCACCTTTGTCTTTTTCTTAAACTAATTTTTTTAACCAACTACTTTTACATATTTTACAATTTGACCCTAATATTTTTTTTTTCATCTTTAATCCCCCATACTTTTCATATTATACAATTTTTTTGTTTTGCGTTTCCGTCTAAATTTTGAGAGTAACACACCGCCACACATGTGTGTGATTCAACATTTTTACCCTTACTTTTTTTTGTTTTGCGTTTAACGACCCTGTCGCAACGCGCTGGTTCTAGATTGACTTACTTATTGTTTTATATGTTTTGCGTTTCACTTACGTGGTTCAATGTTTTACGCTTACTTTTCATTTGATTTTATTCCCTTCGTTTTTTATTTCCCTTTTAATACGAGTTTTTTCGATGTTGGTGGTTACTTGCGTGTGCATTTGTGGCACTTGACATGGTTTTATGCCCCCGCTGCAACGCAGGGGGCTTAATACTAGTTAATAATAAAAACTAAATTTTGGTGAAAATATCACACTTCGAATTAACTTAAACCTTACCTTCCTTTAGAAGCTGCAAATTCACGATCTTAAATATCTGCCTATACAAAAAAAGAATAGATTTGTTAAAGCTATGACACAAATCAATTCAACTGATCACTAAGGAACTTTCAGAGAGGTATAAACACAAACAGGTGGTGTATATTAAAAAGCTTTTATTTTTGTACAAAATTTAAGCTCACATCGGGGAATTTTCATGGATCAAATTTGTATAAAAATTCAATAGAAGCGATTTACATCTCAACCAAAAAATACATAACTTGAATCATAAAACTACAACAAAATAACACTTACCGACTTCTTTCAGTTTGATAAAGAGTGGCTGCACACCAAGCTAATTGAACACCGATCTCATCTCACAAGAGTAATTCACAATCAAAACAAAAGCAAGACAAAAACACTCACTGACACGAAATAAGATTTCAGCAAAGAAAAAGTAATAAAGAACCACTGAAAATGATATCACCAGGACAAACATAAGTAATGGAATGGTTTTTTTTATATTTATTACAATTCAATGTCTCTCTACAGTTTAAAAAATAGAAAATGTTAGAACTAGAAACCTAGAAAATCAAAACATTGTGTGGTCGAGGTCCTTGAATATACGAGTTTGACTGAAGAAAGAGTTTCGTACATTTAGAGAAAGGCATGTACGACATACGATTTTTAAAAACCAAATTAGTTATCGAACAAGTATTGTTATTGTTTACTGGTTGGATATGTTGAGCTGATATTGAAATCAAATGAAATAACAATTTTTTTAAATTTTAGTATAACTTTGTAAATTAGTAATTAAGATTTAAAATACTTTAATCAGATCAGTCGAGTTTTTAAATTGTTCAAACTAATTCACTCAGTTTTTACATTTTATTTATATTATAAGACTAGAATAACTTTGTAAAATAGTAACCAACTTTTAAAATATTTCAATTAGATAACTAAAATTTAAAAAGTGTTTTAATTAGATGACTCAGGTTTCATGTTTTATTTAAATTATAAGTTTTAATATTTTTTTAACGTGTTTTTCTTTTGGTTTTTACTAGAATTATTTTTTTTTTTGATGCGGATGTGAAACGATAACGCGAAGTTTATGTATGTTCTTTATTTTTTTAATATAATTAACGTGTTCTTTTTATTTTTTAATGTAATTTCATATCTTGAAAATTCCGACTCCCAAATCTTCTCCTTCATTGCTTTCTTGAAATAAGAAAATTCGATGATTACTCAATTTGACGGTTTAGTTGTCCAATTTCGGAAAAATACGTACGATTGACTAAATTGGAACATTTTTCAAACTTGATTATTATTTTATGGTATTTTTCATATAAGATTTAATATGTTTTGTTTTTGTTTCAACTGTGAAAGTTTCTTTTTTTTTCTTTTTTTTTTTATATTGACGTGAAGTGGTGGTGTGAGTTTTAGTTTTTTTATTTATACAACTAACTTGTTTTTATAATTTTTTTTAACAAAATTACATATACTTGATATCCCGAGCATGTTCTTCTCTATTTTTGTATTGTCACAAAAAAATCCAATGTTAATTTGATTTCATGGTTTAGTGACTTAATTTGAGCAAAATATACACGTGTAATTAGAAAATACGTGTTGTTTATACTTATGTACTAGCATGACTACAAAAACATTAAACGTCCCAGTTGCATACGAGAGTATACTATATAAGTATGTGTGATAAAGAAATACTTAAATAATAAATTCAGACCAACAAAATGTTGAAAATCAAGAAATGTTATACGATAACAAATTATTTTTTTGAAAAGAAAAAATGAAATCTCTAAATAAAATATAAAATAATAATATCAAGAATTGTAATCTTTTTAAAGTAAACAGGTTAGTTCGGTTTAGCTGGTTTACATCTTTTATTGAATAACCATAAACATTAACAAAAAAAAACATTGCATTCTACGTTTGAGTTAATAACTAGTATTTTATCCGCGCACGTTGCGGCGGATCGGACACGACGTAATAAAGTATAGACTACAATTGTTCCGGCTTGTTTTCATACTAAATTTATGTCGAAATGTAGAGTAATTTGAATTTATATTGTTGAATGAAAACGTATTATATTTGACCCAACTTTTTTCCAAATAAACCTTACATCGTAACGCTGACCAACTCAAAGCGTATATAAAAACATGTCCAACGACGTCGTATGCGGTGTGATAAAGTATAGATTACCATCGTATCGACTCGTTTCTGAACTATATTTACGTCGAAACGTAGAGCAATTCGGGTTTATATCGACAAATGAAAACGTATTATATTTGACTCGACGCATTTCAAAACAAAAGTTATATCAAAAGGTATAGTAACAAAACAAAACAAAACAAAACACAACCAAGATACGTTGAAACACTAAACCAATCCATTTTAGGAAAATATGAATTAATGTTTAGTTAGACACGTTGAAGAATATTTTGTTTACCAATCGTATAAATCTTAAAAGAAATATTACAGTAAAAATAATAATATTATGTTCAATGTAAAAAAGAATAAAATATTTCACCGACGTTGCAAATTGAGTTATAGTATAATAGTATACTGTCGATTATGATTAAATTCAGTCTTGTAACATAATACGAGTAAAACAAGAAGTGATGATTATATATTGATCCACATCCATCATCAAATAAACCTTTTTTTATATATGGTTATTATCTTGTAACTTTAACAATAAAATCACCTGAACGCGTATCTGCGTGGCCAAAATTACAAAATCAACAACATTTAATATTGGGATTTCCAATAATCATGCTACGAGATTGTAAAATATACTCTGTAACGGCTAAAAATAATAAAATCTGTGACAGTAAGATTCTATATTCTATAATTATATAATTATAATAATAATAGTAATAATATTTTGGGATTCGCAAATCTTCAAATACCCGCGTTTCATCCCTCTCCCAACATTCCCCCAAATCTCTCCATCAGCATTCCTCTTCTTCTTCTTCTTCTTCTTCACACACATCAACACACACAATACACACACATCAGCACACACATAGAAGAAGAGAAGAAGATGTTGAAGTTGTTGTCGATTATTGCTCCTCTTCTCCATGAAGTTACAGGCTTCGAATTCATCATTCATTTATATATTTTTGGATTCTTTGATCATCATCATCATTCTCACATTCGTGAAGGAGGTTAGTCATTAATTGCTGCTTTTATCAAATTTTTTTAATTGTTTTTAAATATCGTTCAGGTGTAACTTCGATCGCTGTAATCTATGTGGATTATTGTTTTTTTCTTGATTTATCCCGGAAGCGTGATGAAGAGGGGTTCTGATTGGAATTCTCTTGTACAAGATGAAGCTCTCAACGCCCTAATTACTTACTTAACAACGGTTCATTCACAATTTGGTTTGATTTGCCCATTCTTCTTCCCTGAAGCGCTTGTTTGAAGTGTAAAGTTGTATCTAGAGTTCATTCTATTGTTTCTTTAGACATTTAACTCACCCTTAAATTAATAACTTATTGTTGTTTGTGTCTCTCTTTTCACAGGAAACACTAAAAGCAGAGGGAACCCTAGAAGACGGTGGCTGACATGATCTTGTGGTAAAGGGGTTCGTTGAGTACATTGACACAGAATAAGAAGGAGAAGAGACTACTGTGATTTCCATGGCCATTAATGTAAGCAGAGGCCTGAAACAGGTTAGTAGCTTTCGTTTTCATCGTTTTTTTTCAATATTGTTAGGGTTTACCTCGATCAATGCAATTTACCTGGAATATTCTCTTTTTCCTTGATTATTTCTGTGAGGTTTGATGAAACGCACGTGCCGATGCTGGAAGGTCTTAGTGTCTCTGGTTTTAAGTTACCCATTCTTCTTCCATGAAGCGGTTGTCTGAAGCGTAAAGTTGTATCAAGAATACATTTTATAGTTTTCAGACATTTAACTCACCCTTAAATTAATAACTCATTGTTGTTTGTTTCTCTTTTCACAGGAAACACAAGAAGACAATGGCCCGTATGATCTTGTGGTAAATTAAAGGGGTTCCTTGAGTATATGGACACTGAATAAGAATTAAGGAGAAGAGACTACTGTGATTTCCATTACCAGTAATGTAAGTAGAGGCCTGAAAATGGGTCAATTTGGGTTGTAAAACAGTCAAACGGGTTAAATCTCAAAAAAGTTTGCTAAAAAGTATGTTGAACCTTTTAGAAGTCACCCAAAACATACCTTACTTTTAGAACCTCTTAACTGAATCATTATTTCAGTATTTTTGCTAATCATATATAATGGGAGTAGTATCTTGTAAGTCTAACTGTCTAAGGTTTAATCCTGACAAATCTTGCTTGCATACTTAGACATATTGCGAAATCGATCCATCATTACTTTTGGGTGTTTGTCGATCCATCATTACTTTTGGGTGTTTGTCGATCCAGCATACCATCATTACTTTTTCCCCTTATGCCATGTTAATATAAAAAAAAAACAAGCGATCTAGTTTTTAATTGGCTACAAAACTACATTACATCAGGAGCTGCTTAATTTGAGTTTCTAGGGATAGATTTACTAGCTAGTTGCTTACTTAAGAGCGATGTTGTAAGGTTTTACTCACCTTATGCTGATGCTGCACATGGTCAGTGCTTCTTGTCTTTATTTTATGAAAATTGTGATCTAATGTGGGTATATAACTTCTGGTCATATTTATCTTTCTTTCTTTTGTTTATCGCTGAGCAAATTGGACAAGTTCACCATCCATATCTAAACCAGGTAGTTAAATCCTTGTGTTTTTTTTCCTTTACATGTTCTGTTCTCTTTATCCTTTATTTTCCCCTTGTGCCATGCTGATAAAAAATGATTTATCTTTTTAATTGACTTTATTACATCATATAATGCTTATTTGTGTGTCTAGGGATATATATACTTACCCTGAACTTAAAATGAAATAATATCCCTTGTCATTGTCATTTGGAGGTGTAATTGGCCCTACAAACTAAAATTAAGCTCTAGATATCATTACATATGGCTGCTTCTACTTTGGCTTTTACATAGACTTTGACTTTAGTCTGATGATGCATTTTCTAGGTATTATAAATATTTCCTCAACACACTCATGAGGGAGATTTGCCATAGTTATGTAATTTTTGTTGCATCAAATTAGGGTAGTTTAAGTAGATTGCCCCTTTTTCGCAAGATTGCCCCTTTTTCGCAGACATTTCAAATACATTGCTTCTCATGCTGTAAACCAGAGGTTTGACCTTGGCACCTTTAATCTATATTCTTTTTTTATATATTTAAATTAATCAAGTTTCTCCATTGGTCTTCATTATTTACAATATTGCTTATTTTATGCAGATTTCCTCCAAAGCAGTGATGTATATCAAGAAATCGGGGTTGCTGATTTGTTTCAGAAGTCAGGAGGAGTTTGCATTATATTTGTTTTATTTTAATCACATTTTTTAGGGTTGCTGATTTGTTGCAATACCAATTTATACTTCACTTATGCCATTATGAACCATGTATAGAGTAGGAGCAGATGACAAACCCATGCGCATGAAGATGGTTCTGCATGAGCTTATAAAGCTTCCTGGGACTGCAATAAGAGGTCAGCTTTCTTTAGTTCTTATATACATGGAACCCCAACTTATAATACTCACCTACATTGACCTTAATCTTATGGTATTCTGTTTTTTCTTTTTTATAAAAAATCTGATTAAAGGAATGTGTCTTAAACCCTTCTGATAATTCTGTTTTTTTTTTAAATTATTTGATGTTGCTGCTACGAGAATATTAACACCAACTGGATCAACTTTTTCAAACACATGGGGTGGTTCTATGGTCAAACATTCTGGTAATGCTCATTTGAAGGTAAAAACGATGTCCGGTTTCACTTGAATTTTGGCATCCTTTCCATTGAAGAGAAGGCCCTTTCCGAACTTCAAGCCCGATAGAGATGCTCTAATATGGATCAATTGATTCTTGTTAAGAATCAATTAAACAAATAATCACTAGGGGTTTGTCAAGTGAAGTTTAAGCCATGAAGGCATCTCATTCTTGCCAAACTAGGGTGATAGATAAGATTTGTAGGTAGCTTGTAAACACACACACACGCACATGTAATTTTCTGGACCAAAGAAGACTGTTAAAGACTTAAAGCAATAAGATTTCACTCATATCCCCTATATGTACATACACACATATATAATGTTCCTATATTCTTTGCATGCATTTGTTGGTTGTCTTGATGGCTTGCACCAAAGAATGCTGTTAAAGCAACATATTAGATTCTGTATCTGGTGGTGGTCTTTGTTAGCTTGCACCAAGAAGACTGTTAAAGCAATAGATTCTGTATCTTGATAACTTGCCCTGTGAAGATAGTAGCGGAAAGATGAAAGGATTAAAGAGTTCTGATTGGAAGGTAATAATGGTTTGTTAATAATTTATTAAAAAATAAAATATAAAATTATTCTTGACATTGTTTTCTGTTGTGGTCAGATTTGTTTGGAATCTATTGAAGCAGTTTATAGAATCCTGGAAGAAGCTAATAAGCATACTCATCCTAGGATCCTACCAACCGCTAAGAATTTGCATTTATGAGTTTAATTGTTTTGTAGTCTGTTTGAAATTTTTTTTTTGTAGTGAACATATGCACCAGAGAAAACCTAACTTATCTTTTACACTTTGAGAGTTGAGGCCTTTGGAGAAGTCATCAGAGAAACTTGATGATTTTAGGCCAAAAATGCTCTCTGGTGTTTCTGGAGGTGGTGTGCTCCGGTTTCAGAATTCTTAGTTTTTGATCTTTACTGGAGAGTCACTTATCTAATTGTGAGCACTTGTCCCATCGTCACTATCATCTGCTCAGGTTTGTTTCTTTTATCATTTCTTCAATTAACATGTGTTGCTACGACTATTTAGTATTATTCTCAATTTAATTATATTTCTGAATTATCTATTCTAATGTGCTGCTAGTAGTGGGAAAGACAACAACAAGCATGCTTAGCGGGAAAGATCATATACCAGTTACTTGAGTTTCACCAATATTCTGTCTCGTTCTTTATTCTTTGATCTTTGAAGTAATTAATCCCAACTATTGTTGTTGATGCTAGTTTTCTCTTATAAGTATTTAAACCTGCTGTTAATAATGTAGGTCCTGCAATGATGGTTGTTGGTAAGAAATCATATGAACCAGGTAAACCAAAAAAGTTAAACCTTTCTTCTGTATTGGTTTTCTATCAAAGCTATTCTTTTATTTCAATACTTATTATAGACTTTGGCTGCTGCAAGAACGTTAACACCAATTGACCTGGTGGCCAAACACATTGGGGTGATTCGGCGGCCAATAACCCAATGCCTGCTTCACTTTCTCACATGCTCAATTGAAGGTGAATTTTATCTGTTTTGAAAAATATTGCTTTTCATTAAAAACACTTCTTGTCTAGAAAATGGAAAATTTTTTAAATTTTTTATTAACTTCTGTTTTAAAAGATTATATCATTTCAATATTAATATAATATTTTTCCATATACAATAATTTTGGTGGTTTTATGCTCTAAAAGTAGCATTTTGAGTAACTTTTGATCACTTTGTCCTGTCTTCTTTTTTAAGTTATTTTTTGTGACTTTTTCTCCATTCAATATAAAAAGGCAACCTGAGTTGACTCAGCGACTTGACTCAGCGACTGCTACACTTTCTACGTATGCCCCGTTGAAGGTTAGTTCTTCTCCATGTCACAAAAAAATAAAATTGTTTCACCGAAACACTTCTTGTCCAGATACTGGATAAGAATTTTTGTGTTTAAACTTCAAATATTTTATTCTATCACTAATATTCCAGTTTTTTGCATATAAAATGTTTTTGAGGGTTTTATTCTCTAAAAAGACCATCCTAGGTAAGCTAAAGTGCTAAACACATAGCTTCAAAGATGATTGGTTACTCACTTTATGCTGATGCTACAGATGGTCGGTTTTTATCTCCGTTTTTATGAAAGTTGTGATCTACTTGAGTATGTAAGTTATCTTTCTTTATGTATTGCTCATCAACTTCAAGAAATTTCAAGATCAATATCTTTACCAGTTTCCACAGGACTTTATACCCCCATGAAGGTTTCCAATGGAGTGACAGATTCACTGATACATACCCGGTGGTCTACTCACGCCGGAAAACCCGAGCCAACAGGTCAACAGCGGATGACAACAAGCAAGACCACTCTCTTTTGAACTTCTTGTTTGACCCTTTCTTTGGAGGGAAAACAGAGGGAGTGGGGAAGCAGTTCACGAACTTCTTTTTAGGACCGGTTGCTTATCTGTTTATGCAATCTGATTTAGTAGCCGGCTTTGTAATGTTGTTTCTTTCGTTCTCGTTTTTATTCAAAAAATTAGTCAGACTAGTTCTGAAATTGGAGACGGAGCCCCTCTCGAATCGAGCCTTATCCTTTTCAATTTAAGTGAATTTGCTTGCTGATTTATTAGTATCTATCATTCACATATGAAGGTTTATCTCTACTACAACTTCAGCTCATTTGAATTTATGTTTATTTAATTTGATTTTGCAATTTGCAGATAGTAGTGGCCAGTGGGACTGTGGGCGCAATGAAAGAAAGAATGAAAAGGATCCAGTTAGCTTGCAGCGCTGAAGACTGTCTTGATAGCTTGCCCCATGAGGATGCGAGTGGAAAGATAACACCAGCCCTTCTGAAAGGTTTGGAGAGTTCTGATTGGAAGGTGATGATGTGTTTATTATTATTTTATCAAATACTGAAACACGAATTTTCATCTTAAGATGGTTTTTTGTCATGGTCTTGTTATTGGTTTTTGTGCAGTTATTCAAGCTTCATGCACAACTGTATGGCCCAAGTCCTTTTATTTAACCATTTCTCCGACTAGTATGTGTTGCTATTTGCTAAAACTATGTAGGATGTTCAATGCTGCAGATGGTCAGTGATTCTTATATCTATTGTATGACAATAGTGATCTAACTTGGGGTCCTGGTCATATTTACTTTTCTTTCTTCAATACAGTTCTGGTATTGCTGGGCACTGCAGACAAATTTCAAAATCCATATGTACACCCATTTATTGCAGGTAGTTCATTCATTCTAGTTTTTATGTTACCTTTTCTGTTCTTTCTATCATTTTTTCTTTTCTCCTTATGCTAGGCTGATATGAAAAAAGCACAAGAATTTAATATCATTTAGGTTTAACCTGAATTCCTGTAATGAATGTGAAATACTGCTTTTCTTTATTTTTTGGTGAGGTTTGATCAAGAAGGTTGCTGATTTGAATTTGCACGCACAAGATAAAGCGCTCGATGCGCTAATTGCTTTACTCACTTTATGCCAATGCTGATGGTCAGTGCTTCTTATCTCTGTTCGAAAATTGTAACCTAACTTGGGTATTTAACTTCTACTCATTTTTACTTATATATTGCTGAACAACTTGGTGAAGTTTCACGATCCATATCCGGACCAGCTTTTAGCTGGTGGTTAGTGTTTATTTTGTTTCTTTCTTTCCCCTTATGCCATGATGATGTGAAAAAACACATGATTTGATTTTTAATTGGTTTTATTACACTATGAGCTCCTTACTTTGTTGTTCTAGGGATATATATAACCCCCCGGACCTCAAACGGAAAAATGTCCACTGGCATAGTCATTTAGATGTGACATAGCTTAAAAGATAGCGGGTCTGGTTGGTTAAACGGATGTGAAGCAGGCAAAAGTTAATTTCATAAATACAACTAATCCTTGTGTTCAAAAAGTTAGATTGTTGTTGAAATTATATAACTTTTGCCATTATTATAATATACAATATCCCATAAATTGAGTCGATATAAATAAGAATTTATTGGTCCACGAGTCAGTAGACGTAAGGTTATGCTTTCTTTATTGAAGCTTTTTCAAATGAGAGAAGTTTCACGATCTATATCCGGACTAGGTTTTAGCATGTAGTTAGATCCTTTTGTTTATTTTTCTTTAAATTTTCTGTTTTATTTGTCCTGTTTTCCCCCTTATGCCATGCTGAATTGAAAAAAACACATGATTTGTTTTGAATTGGCTTTATTACATTATGATTTCTTTAACCTGTTTAAGTTTGCACCTTTGATCAATTTTCTTTTTGTTAACTTATACATAAACTTCCACTCATTGGTCTTATTTACTATTTTTGCTTATTTTGATGCAGGTTCCTCAAAATAAGCTCTGCTGAGGTTTGGTTGTTTTATCATTTCTTCAATTAACATATGTTGATAAAACAATTTAGTATTATTCATAACGTAAGTTTTTTCCTGAAGTTATTTATTCTAATGTGTTAATAGTAGCGGGAAGGACCGAAGGACAGCAGCAAGCATGCTTAGAAGAATCCTAAACCTGTGAAGTTTTCCTCAATATTCTGTCTCTATTTCTTTTTTGTTTTATGATTTAAATATATTAATCTCTATTCTTGTGTTGATATTAGTTTTCTCTCATCACTATTTAAGCCTGCTGCTAATAAGGTAGCTCCTGCAAATACGGCTGTTGGCCAGAAAGGACCAGTCAAACTGGAAAAGCTGAACCTGAAGATGTTGAGGTGAGTTCCTTGCACCACACACACACACACGTACACACATATATAAATAAACATTCCTTCTATATTTGTTTTCTCTCATCACTATGCTGTTTTTGTTTAAAAAATTATTAGACATTGGCTGTTGCAAGAACATTGACAGCAACTGACCAGGTGGCCAAACACATTAGGGAGATTTGGCGATGGAAAATCCAATACACATCCTCACATGCCTAATTGAAGGTGAGTTTATTATCTGCCAAAAAAATATTAGATTCACTAAAAAACTTATTGTTTCGAAAATGTGAATTTTTATATAAACTGTTGTTTTGAAAGATCATATCATTTCAATAATAATCTAAAATGATTTTTTTTCCCAAAGGGGGGGGGGGTATGCTCTATAAGTACAAATTTGAGTAACTTTTGATTACTTTGTCATGTTATCTTTTTAAGTTATTTTTTTTTCATTTGATATAAAAAGGTAATATGCGTTGAGCCAATGGCCTATAAACATTTTCCTTACGCCCAATTGAAGTCGAGTTTTTATCCTTGTCAAAAAATGTTGATTTCATCAAAACTTTTCCTGTCCAGAAGCTGCATTTTTTTAGAACTTTGTGTCCAAAGAATATACAGTTTCACGAATATACAATTTTTTTTGCATATAAATTATTTTGCAGGTTTTATGATCTAAAACGACCATCCCGGGTAAGTTAAACAAATAGCTTAAAAGATAGCTTATGTATAATATCTAATAGGTCAAATGGGTAAGCTATATGGTCAAACGGATGTGAAGTGAACAAATGAGCTTTTCACAAAACCTCCTTCTCTTTTTATTCAAAAAGTTGGATTGCTATTGAAATAATATATTTTTACATCATATATGTGTAAAATGTTTCTTGGCTTGGGGCAATATAAACAGGTTTCAAGTGGTCCATGAGTCAATAGACATTGACACAGAGGAGAAGAGACCACTGTGATTTCCATGGCCATTAATGTAAGCAGAGGCCTGAAACAGGGTAGTAGCTTTCGTTTTCAACGTTTTTTTTTAAAATATTGTTAGGGTTTACCTCGATCAATACAATTTACGTGGAATATTCCCTTTTTCCTTGATTATTTCTGTGAGGTTTGATGAAGCGCACGTGCCGATGCTGGAAGGTCTTAGTGTCTCTGGTTTTAAGTTCCCATTCTTCTTCCGTGAAGCGGTTGTCTGAAGTGTAAAGTTGTATCAAGAGTTCATTCTATACTTTCCACAGTCCACACATTATCTCACTTTTAAATTAATAACTTATTGTTGTTTGTGTCTCTTTTTTCACAGAAAACACCAAAAGACGATGGCTAGCATGATCTTGTGGTACCTTGACACAAAATAAGAAGAAGAGACTAGTGTAATTTCCATGGCCATTAATGTAAGTTGAGGCCTGAAACAGGTTAGTAGCTTTCTTTTTCATCATTTTTTTTTATAAATATTGTTAGGGTTTACCTCTATCAATGCAATTTACCTGGAATATTCTCTTTTTCCTTGTTTATTTCTGTGAGGTTTGATGAAGCGCACGCGCCGATGCTGGAAGGTCTTAGTGTCTCTGGTTTTAAGTTCCTATTCTTCTTCCGTGAAGTGGTTGTCTGAAATGTAAAGTTGTATCAAGAGTTCATTCTATAGTTTTAACTCGCCCTTAAATTAATAACTCATTGTTGTTTGTCTCTCTTTTTGCAGGAAACACCAGTAGACAATGGCTCTCGCATGATCTTCTGTTTGAAAAAAAATGTTTTCTAGTGAACTTATGCACCAGAGAAAACCTAACTTATCTTTTACACTTTGAGAGTTGAGTCCTTTCTGGACTTTGTTATTGTGAGGCCTTTGGAGAAGTCATTAGAGAAACTTGTTGACTTTTGGCCAAAAATGCTCTCTGGTGATTCTGGAGTTGGTTGTTAACCGTGTCAGGCTCCAGTTTCAGAGTCACTTATCTAGTTGTGAGCACTTGTCCCATCATCTGTATCATTTGCCCAGGTTTGTTTCTTTAAGTCATAACGATATAAATCTGCTGATCTGGTGGCCAAACACATTTGGGGCGATTTGACTACCATTAACCGAATGCCTGCTACACATTCTCCCATGCCCAATTGAAGTTGATTTTATTATCATTTCTTCAATTAATATGTCTTGCTATAACTATTTACTATTATTTTCAACTTAATTATTTTTCTTAATTGATCTATTCTAATGTGTTGACAGTAAGTAATGTGAAGGGCAACAACAAGCATGCTTAGCAGGAAGGATCATATACCCGCTACTGTGAGTTTCACCAATATTCGTTCTAATTCTTTTTTCTTTGATCTTTGAAGTTTATTCATCCCAACTCTTGAGGTTGATATTAGTTTTCTCTCATAAGTCATAACGATATAAATCTGCTGATAATGTAGGCCCTGCAAAGATGGTGGTTGTTAATAAAGCAGATGAACTAGTTAAACCAAAAAAAGTTAAACTTGAAGATGTTGAGCTGAGTTCCTAGCGCCTAACACCCACATACATGCATATATAATCAAACCTTTCTTCTATATTGGTCTCATCTCATCACTATTCTTTTATTTCAGAACTTATTAGACATTGGCTGTTGCAAGAACATTGAAACCAAGTGACCCGGTGGCCAAACACATTGGACCGATTCGTCGACCAATAACTTAATGCGTCCTACACATTCTCACATGCCCAGATGAAGGTGAGTAGACATTGGCTGCTGCAAGAACGGGGACACCGACTGATCTGGTGGTCAAAGACATTTGGGACGATTTGACGACCAATAACCCAATGTCTGCTACACATTCTCACATGCCCGATTGAAGGTGATTTTATTATCATTTCTTCAATTAATATGTGTTGCGATAAGTATTTAGTATTATTCTCAACTTAATTATTTTTCTGAGTTTATCTAATGTGTTGACAGTAAGTAGTGTGAAGGGCAACAACAAGCATGCTTAGCCTGAAGGATCATATACTCGCTACTGTGAGTTTTACCGATATTCGTCCTCATTCTTTTTTCTTTGATCTTTGAAACTCTTGGTGGTTGATATTAGTTTTCTCTCATATGTCATAACTATTTAAACCTGCTACTAATAATGTAGGTACTACAAAGATTGTGTTGGCAAGAAAGCAGATGAACTAAGCAAACCAAAAAAGTGAAACCGAAAGATGTTGAGGTGAGTTCCTTGCGCCAAAAGCACACGCATACATGCACATATAAATATAGCTTTTATCCTATTGAATGTCCACTCTGCTCATTCCTAAGCTAATATGCTTATTCATCCTACTGAACTGGTATTATCCTGTATTTACGACTTACGAGTTGATTGTTTTGTGGTAAACATATGCACATAAGGTAACCTAACTTATCTTTTACACTTTGAGAGTTGAATTTCTAGCAACTTGTTTTGGGCTTTGGTATGCTAAGGCCTTTGTAGAAATGATTAGAGAAACCTGATGATGTTTGGCGGAAAAAGCTCCAAGAAAAGATTGTTTTTTCTAGAGGTGCTCACCAACCGTGCTAGGCTCAGGTTTCAAAATGCTTATTTTTTGCTCTTTACTTAATGGTGACTCATATTCATGAGAGTTACCCTTATCTTTTGTGTTGTTCAAGCGTCAGGCACAACTATATCGCCCGGGTCTCTTCATTTTAATATTTCTCAAGTTAATATATGTTGCTAAAAATGTTTAATATGTCGATTCAAATGGTCAATGCTTCTTATCTCTATTGTATAAAAATTGAGATCTAACGTGAAGATATAACTCTTAGTCGTATTTAGCTTTTCTCTCTACAATACAAATCTTATACCACGGACCAAATTGGAGAAGTTTCACAATCCACATCCAGACCAGGTATTTTAGCATTTAGTTTGATCCTTTTGTTTATTTCTCTTTAAAACCTTTGTTCTCGTTGTCTTTCTGTTTTCCCCCCTTATGCCATGCTGATATTTATAAAATGCATGATTCATTTTGACTTGGTTTTATTACATTTCGATCGGTTTAACCTGCGCTTATATGGATATTTGTAATCTCCTTGAACCTCAGATGGAAGGACATCCCACGATGCATTTGCAGGTGTAATGGGCTCGCCATATGCTGTTCGGTAGTTTTTATCAAATCAAAGCATCACTATTTAAGTAGAGTTTCTAATGTTATTGTCGCTTTTTGCAGTTATTTCTAATAAACTGTTTGCTCATGCTGCCAACCAGAGCTTTAACGTTCGCTCCTTTGATCAATTTCTTTTTTATTAGCTACTTATAAATTAACTTCCACTCATTGGTCTTTCCTATTTACCATTTTTGCTTATTTTGATGCAGACTCCTCAACGTATCACCTGCCCGGGTTTGTTTGTTTTATCATTTCTTAAATTAGCATGTGTTGATAAAACTATCTAGTATTATTCTTCTTGTAATTTTTTGCCTGACCTTATTTATTCTAAGGTGTTGCTAGTAGTGGGAAGCACATCAGCGATCATGCTCAGCGTGAAGAATCCTAAATCTGCCACTGTGAGTATCACCAATATTCTGTCTCATTCTTATTGTTTTATGTTTGAAATATATTAATCCCTATTCTTGGTGCTGATTTGTTGATATAGTTTTCTCTTATCACTATTTAAACCTGCTGCTAATAAGGTAGGTCCAGCAAAGATGGCTGTTGTCAAGAAAGAAGATGAACCAGGTCAAACCGGAAGAGCTGAACCTAAAGATCTTGAGGTGAGTTTCTTGCACCACACACAAACACACATGTACTCACATATGTAGATAATATTTCTTCTATATTATTCTGTTTTTGTTTGGCATTGGCTGTTGGAAGAATGTTGACACCAATTAACTAGGTGGCCAAACACATTAGGGCGATTGGACAAAGAATAAGCCATTACACATTTTCACATGCCCTATTGAAGGTGAGTTTAAAATATTGGGTTTCACTAGAATAACTTAATTGTCTAGAAATGTGAATTTTTTTTATAAATATTTGTTTTGGAAAGATTATACCATTTCAATAATAATATACTTTTTACCTCCTAAACTGATTTTTTCGGGTTTTATGCTTTAACAGTACAATATTGAGTAACTTTTGATCACTTTGTCATGTCTTCTTTTTAAGTTATTTTTTGAATTTGTTTTCATTTGATATAAAAATGTAATCCGAGTTGACCTGATGGCCTCTACACATTCTCCTTATGCCCAATTGAAGGTGCATTTTTATCCTTGTGAAAGGATGTTGTTTTTTATCAAAATAGTTAGCACTTGTCAATAACTTTTGTGTCCAAACAATATATTGTTGCACACATACACGCATAATGTTCTGGACAAAAGAAGACTGTTAATGCAATAAGATCCTCACTTGAAGACCGTTAAAGCAATAGATTTTGTATCTGGTGGTGGTCTTGATAACTTGCCTCGTAAGGATATTAGTGGAAAGATGAAAGGATTGGAGAGTTCAGATTGGAAGGTGATAATGGTTTATTTTTAATTTATTTAAAAGTAAACCATGAAATTATTCTTGACTTTGTTTTCTGTTATGCTTAGATTTGTTTGGAATCTACTGAAGCAGTTTATAGAATCATAGAAGAAGCTAATAAGCTTATTCATCCGACTAACCGGTAACAATTTGCATTTATGAGTTTAATTATTTTGTAGTCTGTTTGAAAAAAAAAAAACTGTTTTGTAGTGAACTTATGCACCTTAGAACACCCAACTTATCTTTTACACTTTGGGAGTTGAGTTTTTGCAACTCCTTTCCGGGCTTTGGTGATGTTAGGCAAAAGAAGCTCTCTGGTGTTTCTGGAGGATGTGTGCCAACCGTGTCAGGCTCCGGTTTCAGAATTGTTAGTTTTTGATCTTTACTTAAAGGTCACTTATCTATATGTGGGAGTTACCTTTTGATCTTTACTTAAAGGCCACTTATCTAGATATGGGAGTTACCTTATTTTTGTGCACTTGTCCAATCATCAGTATCATCTGCCCAGGTTTGTTTCTTTTATAATTTCTTCAATTAACATGTGTTGCTACAAGCCTACAACTATTTAGTATTAGTTTGAACTTAATTATCTTCTGAAATTATCTATTCTAAGGTGCTGATAGTAGTGTGAAGGACAACAGCAAGCATGCTTAGCGAGAAGGATCATATCTGGCTACTTTGAGTTTCACCAATATTCGGACTTGTTCGTTTTTCTTTGATCTTTGAAGTATATTCATTCCAACTCTTGGTGTTGATATTCGGCCCATTACCTTGTCGATTTCATCTAATAGGTACAAAAAATCGGTAGTTGGTCCTAGGCGCCACTAATCGGCATTAATCGGAGCAATTTTCCTAGGCGGTCAAAGTCGGTCAACGCAAATTTTTGTGCTTTTTAACTTATAATTCTGATCTATTTACTCAATTCTAAACCTGGTCGACATTGACAATACATCAACCAACCCCAAAAAGTCGACCTCCACCTGCAACCAGCCTCCTCATTAACTTATAATTCTGACCCATTTACTCAATTTTAAACTATTTGATCTTTGAAGTATTTGAACTGTTATATTTTGAACAATTTGTACCAGTGGCCGAACGACAATTCTCCACTATGTTGTGTTGTGGGCTCCGATCCATCTTGGGTCGGGCCCTGGAACAGCCATAAAGCTGCTGCAGAAAGGGGTTAGGGGCAGCCGGCCCTAACCCTAATCTGCCAAAACTTATTTTTGTTAAGTTTTTATTATCTTCTATTATAAATACCCACATATGTACTTGTAATCTTTAAGTCTTGAAAGTAAATAAAAGAAACCCTGGTTCGTAGCCCGTGGACGTAGGTCAATCCTTGACCGAACCACGTTAAATCTGTGTTTTTTACTCTTTTGATTATTGTGCTCGTGTGTTGTGTGTTTGCTGATTGCTATTGAACCACTGCTGTCTTTCTACTACTGCTGCCGCCAACCTGCAATCAGCAAAGCTGCTGATTGCCATTGAATAACCACCAACAGCCACTATTACAGCCGCCGCAAAGGGGCTGTGTAACTGTCGAGAACAGGCTGCTGACCTGTTCTGTTTCGTGAGCTGCTGCTGCTGTTTTCTGCTCTGTTTGCTGATCAAAGAACAGCCACAAAACAGGTTCTGTTTTGAGTATTCTGTTCAGTTTGATTAGTTCACGTTATTGGTTGTTTGGTTAAATTATTTCCGCTGCGTAGTTACGTTTATTACTACTATTATTGCTATCATTATCTCGTCACTCGTTTTTTAGAAATCAATTAGAAATACCGACAAGTTCTTAAGGCCCGAGCCGTAGTATTGTATTGATTTCGTACCCTATCCGAATCCTCGGGTCAGCCGCGTACACGTAATACCTAACACACTAAACTCAAAACCGTGCAAACTGATTGGGGAGGGGAATTCAGGAACCTTTCTTCCTTTTTTGCTTCAATTGGCATAGTTCACCGTCTCTCTTGTCCTCACACCAGCGAGCAAAACAGTGTCGTTGAACGACGCCACCGCCACGTTGTTGCAACCTGTCTAACCCTAATGGCGCAATCTCATGTTCCTTGACGTTTTTGGCACTATGCTTTTGAAACTGCAGTTTATTTAATCAACCGAATGCCTTCCCGTACAAACTCAAATATTTCTCCCTTTGAACACTTGTTCAAACGAAAACCAGATTTTTCCTTCCTTCGGGTTTTCGGTTGTCAATGCTTCCCTCACCTCCCTCCTTATAATCCAAACAAAATTGATTTTCGATCTACCCCGTGTGTTTTTCTTGGTTATAGCACCTCTCATCACGGTTATCGATGCTTTGACCCTGTCTCTGAACGCATATATATTGCGCGTCATGTTCGTTTCCATGAACACACTTATCCTTTCCTTTCTCAACCCACCGAGCCTCCCACCTCACCCAACCCATACGTTTCCTCTTACCCCATGGATTCCATTCCTTTATACACCAATATGGAATCTCCACCCACCACCTCACCACCACCCGTTTGCCCTACTTCTACACAACCCACCAACCACCCTGCTAAAACCTACTCTTGTCGGTCCACAACACCACCGACGTCTTCGGTTCCGGCCTTTGATCGTTACAACCAACACCAAACTCCATCTCCACCTACTCCTCTTGACCATCCACAAAACCAAACTACACAATCAACCCAACTGCCACTTCATTCTCCACCTACTCCAACTGACCAACCGCAACCCCAAACTACACAATCTGTCCAACCACCCTCACCACCCCCACCCCCACCAACCCCACCACCCCCGACTCCCATACAACACCAGCGACCACCTAACATACGCCCCAAACCCAAACAAACCAAACCCTACAATCCCTCTTCCTTTCATACCTACACCACAACCAACACCGAACCTACCACCTTTGCCATTGCCAACCAAGAAGCTCACTGGCGTAAGGCTATGGCGGATGAATATTCCGCTCTTATCCGTAATGGTACGTGGTACGTGGTCCCTCGTTTCCAACACAAGACATGGGCCCTTATCTCTCTTTCTAGGAATTGAGGTGGCTCGTCAAGGTTCTGATCTGTTAGACTAATATCTCAATATGTATTTTACATTTATTATTCTAGAGGGTTTATATTGTAATATCATAGAGCCTATTATGTTCCTAAATAATTAATCAATAACCAAATCATTATACACGGTTTATCTTGGTATCAGAGCCAAGAAAACCAAACCCTACGAAACCCTAATCCTGTCGTCAACCGGCTGGCGTGAAGAAATTTCCGGCCATACTCAAATTCTACATCAAAAACCTTTCTAAAACCCTTCCTGTTCTTCATTAAATCACAGAAACAACATGGCAACCATTGTTGCACTTACCTCAGCAGAGAAAACAGCTCTTAACTCTCATAAATTTGCCTTCACCCTCTCTCCTACAAACTATGGATATTGGAAGGCTATGATCGAGCCATTTTTAATCTCCAATAACTTACTTGGTTATGTGGATGGAACTATACCATGCCCTCCTAAAACCGTAAACTCAAGTACAACAACCAATGACAACCCTAGTTATCCACATTGGATAGCAAATGATGAACATGTTCGCATGCCATCCAACCAAATCCCATTTTTGAAGGATGTATTCTCGGAAAACATCATCGCGAAAGCTCTATTCAGTGTTTGTTTTGAGCTGTGGTACCTTCAGTGTGCTTTTCGCCAGTAGCT
Organism: Flaveria robusta; assembly: GCA_025506415.1. Classification (NCBI taxonomy): domain Eukaryota; kingdom Viridiplantae; phylum Streptophyta; class Magnoliopsida; order Asterales; family Asteraceae; genus Flaveria; species Flaveria robusta. The sequence continues at coordinate 17,478,311 of CM046459.1, read as the reverse complement.
TCTCCTTTCTTTTCGTTTTTATTCTATATAAATACCTACACAACGAATCTCTATTCATAGGAGTAGCTTCTTCATGATTTTGTGCCGCGGTGAAAAAATAAAAAATAAAAAGAAAAAAAGAGGGCCATCTCAGTTATCACTTCAACAATCTCGGAGGCTGCTTTCCAGCATGTTCAAGGCGAAACATCCAAAGAAGTCTGGCTTTCACTACAACGTGCTTATGCTCCAAACACATCATCTCGTGAGTACACCCTCAAAACTCAACTCCTCCGAATCATGATGAAAGGCGATGAAACCCCAACTGCCTATCTTACTCGAGCACAAAAGTATGCCACTGCTCTAGCAAACATCGGCGAACCAATGAAGGATAAGGATCTTGTGATGCTTGTTATCTCCGGTCTCAAAGAGGAGTACAATGGTCTGAAATCCAACCTGCTGGCCCGCCACCAACCCATCACCTTTAATGAATTGCATGGTTTGCTTCACGATCATATGAGTACATGATCAACACCAATAGCTCAAGCTCCGTCCATGCTACTCCTAACCCGCAAGCCTTTGCTGCCATGGCTGCTGTAACTCCGTCACCCAACCTTACAACTATTCAATCTCAACTAAGCAGCCTGCAACTGTTAGCAGGTCAATTAGGGTACCAGCTTCAACCTGCTACTCCACAACCACAGGCCTTCTACTCCTCTCGATCTCTTAACAACAACCGAGGCAGTCGTCGTGGACACTCCTGAGGACCTTCTCGTGGTAATTTTTCCTCCAACAGAACCCGAGACAATCGTGACAACAGCTCCAACAGGATGTTTTCCTGGGCATCAACTCACAACATGGTTTATGGTCACTGTAATCGGTGTGGTATTGGCCATCTCCCATCTCAATGCCCCAATCAGCGTGGCTGTTCTTCCTCTAGACAGACTACACAGGCCAACTTTACAAACTTCTTGGATGCTGGATCAACATCAGAGTCCACTTGTTTCCCTGACACTGGGGGCTAACAGCCATGCAACTCCTAATTTATCGAGCCTAGACAACTCTGAAGCTTATCATGGTACTGACTCACTCCATGTTGGCAATGGTAATCCTCTTCCTATCTTTCATATCGGCTCATCCAAATTCTTTTCACCCACTAAAACCTTTAGTCTTTCTAATATTCTTCACGTTCCAAGGATGAAAAAGAATCTCTTATCTGTTCAACAATTCTGTCTTGAAAATAATGTTTTCTTTGAATTTCATTCTTCTCTTTTTGTTGTGAAGGACGAGTCTTCAAACACCACCCGTCTCATGGGTCCAAGTGAGGATGGTCTTTACACTCTCAAACTCCCTCGGCTCAAGTCTCTTCCAAAGCTTGCCTTCACCGCCACCAGAGCATCCTCCATAGTTTGGCACCAACGTCTTGGCCATCCACACCAACGTGTCTTTCATAATATTGTTTCTAGTTTTTCATTACCTGTTTCTACAAAAATAAGTTCCTCTTTATGTACTTCATGCCAACTAGGCAAATCTTCTAAACTTTCATTGTCACCTTCGAATATTCGAAGCAATAAGATTTTAGACTTGATATATTGTGATGTTTGGGGGCCCTCTCCCACTTTATCTATTGATGGACATCGGTTTTTTATGTTATGCGTAGATCACCATTCTCGTTTTATGTGGTTTTTCCCTTTAGCACGTAAATCAGATGTTTACTATACTTTTCCAAATTTTGTCAAAATGGTTGAGAGACAATTTAATACCAAACTAAAAACCGTCCAAACAGATTGGGGAGGGGAATTCCGCAACTTATCATCTTTCTTCACTTCTCTTGGCATCATCCATCGACGTTCTTGTCCTTATACTAGTGCTCAAAATGGTATTGTCGAACATCTTCACCGTCACGTTGTTGAAACCGGTCTCGCTCTTCTTGCCCAATTCAACCTTCCACAACGCTTCTGGCACTTTGCTTTTGAAACTGCAGTCTACTTAATCAACCGCCTCCCCTCTCGTGTCTCATCTAACAAATCTCCTTATCACAACATTTTCAATAAAAACCCTGACTATACGTTTCTTCGGGTCTTCGGTTGTCGGTGTTTCCCCTACTTACGTCCCTATAACCGTCACAAAATGGATTTTCGTTCGACATCATGTGTCTTCCTCGGCTACAGTCCATCACACCATGGCTAGCGATGTTATGATGTTACCACCAAAAGCATCTACATTGCCCGGCATGTTCGCTTCAATGAACATGTCTTTCCCTTCCAAGCTCCACCTTCTCCAACACCAACCACCTCCACCCCATCACCATATGTCTCCATTTTTCCAGATCCTCCACCCACTTTTCCAACAGAAACCTTCACCCCAACTCCCTCACCTGAGCACAACACTTCATCACCCGAGAACAACACCTCTCCAACAACTACCTCACAATCCACATCATCACCCTCTCCACAACCACCTTCCTCACCTACACCACCCCCTCCACCCCCACCACCCCCTCGTCCCCGACCCTCGAATCTACGACCAAATCCCAAACAAGCCAACCCCTATAACCCATCAGCCTACACTGCCACCACCTCTCCTATATACATGAAACAGCCTCCAGGCTTTGTCGATCCCAGTAAACCGAATCATGTATGCTTACTACATCGTTCACTTTATGGACTCAAGCAAGCACCGCGAGCCTGTTTTCATCGCCTCTCAACTGCTCTTCACCAACTTGGCTTTTACGGATCCAGAACAGAGCCGTCTCTATTCATTCTCTTGAAAGGCTCTACCTTAGTTTATGTTCTTGTTTATGTGGATGACATAATTATCACCGGCAACAACAATTCAGCCCTGATAGCATCATTACAAAACTTAATTCTTCATTTATGGTAAAAGATCTTGGCCAACTTCACTACTTTTTGGGGGTTGAAGTGATTCATCATGCAGAAAATGTCTTATTATCACAACGGAAATATATTTTAGACATTCTTTAGCGTTCTGGCCTTTCCGAGTGCAAACCCGTGTGCTCACCAATGAGCACCTCTCAACCCTTAGCCAATGATGGCAGTCCGCTTCTTCCAGATCCCTCACAATATCGTCAAATCGTTGGGGCTCTCCAGTATGCCACTCTTTCCAGATCGGATATTGCTTATGCTGTAAACAAAGTTTGCCAATTCATGCATGCCCCGACGGACAACCATTGGTCAGCTATAAAACGTATACTTCGATATTTGAAAGGTACAACCAACCTTGGCCTTCTTATTCGACACAACTCCAGCTCCAACCTTCAGGCCTTCACAGATACAAACTGGCAGCCCACTGTTTTACAGGCCTATACGGATTCTGATTGGGCCGGCTGCCCTGGTCCACCGGCGGCTTTGCAGTCTATCTGGGATCCAACCTCATCTCTTGGACAGCTCGAAAGCAACGAACTATTTCCAGATCTTCAACCGAAGCTGAATACAAGGCACTTGCAGTTACAGTCACAGAATTGGTTTGGTTAAAAGCTCTCCTTCGTGAACTTGGGATCTCACCCAAGCCACCACCCATCATTTGGTGTGACAATCTTGGTGCCACCTACCTCTCAACCAATCCTGTTTTTCACGCTCGAACCAAGCATGTTGAAGTTGACTTTCACTTTGTTTGAGAACAAGTAGCCCAAGGACAACTAGATGTCAAATTCATCTCTACAAGTGATCAAATTGCCGATGTGTTCACTAAGCCTTTGCCCTCACAGAGATTTCTCTTCTTAAGATCCAAGTTGCAGGTTGCTCCCCGCCCTCAACTTGAGGGGGAATGTTAGACTAATATCTCAATATGTATTTTACATTTATTATTCTAGAGGGTTTATATTGTAATATCATGCTCTATATATAGAGCCTATTATGTTCCTAAATAATTAATTAATAACCAAATCATTTTACACGGTTTATCTTGATCTCATTCTTTCACAACGCAAATACATTAATGAATTGCTGGACCGTGCAAACCTGTCTCGGTCCAAATCGGTTTCATCACCTTGTGTCACAGGTGCTACTCTCTCTCTCGGTGACAGGTCTCAAAGAAAGTTATCTGTCTAGTTCATATCTACAAACGATCAAATTGCTGATGTGTTCACAAAGCAACTGGCTTTGTATCGTTTTCTAAGATATCTGCATGGGATTGCGAATCATGGTCTTTTAATTTGTAGCTCCTCATCTCCTGTTTTGCATGCCTTCACGGATGTTACTGGACCACCCGTGACCGCTTTCTCTGATGCGGACTGGGCTGGGTATCCGGATGACCATCGATCCACGGGAGGATATGTTATTTATCTCGGGTCAAATCTAGTTTTATGGTCAGCCAGAAAACAAAAGACTGTATCTCGGTCATGCATCTGAGTACAAGGCCTTGGTTGATAAGGTGGTTGAATTGACCTGGCTTGAAACACTACTTATAGAACTTCATGTATCGCTGCCTTAAGCTCCAATTTTATGGTGTGACAATTTTGGAGCCACATACCTTTCTGCTAATCCAGTCTTCCATGCTAGGACAAAGCATGTGGAGGTGGATTTTCATTTTGTTTGAGAGAAAGTTGCTCAAAGAAAGTTATTCATATCTACAAAGGATCAAATTGCTGATGTGTTCACATAGCCATTGGCTTCAGATCATTTTCTATTCTTGAAGTCCAAGCTAAGAGTTGGTTCCTGGCCTTAGCTTGAGGGGGAGTATTAGTTGATATACTTAGGTTATATTAAGCCCGGCCCATGCCATATAACAACCAGCCCTAGTACCATTGTATAGATCTATATATATGACACTATTGTACTCTAATATTCATTACAATCAATGCACAATCATTATACGATATTTATACCGGTTTAATCGATTTAGATGCTCAAATCTAGATCAATTATTTCCTTTTTAAGATCAAACTATACAAATAACCTTTAGGGCTTTGTCAAGTTAGTAATTTGAGCCATGAAGGCTTCTCATTTGTGTCAAACTAGGGTTATAGAAATGTTTCATAGGTGGCTTGTAACTATATAGTGATTCGGTGGTGGCCTTGATAGCTTGCAGCAAAGAAGACTGTTAAAGCAATAAATTTTGTATCTAGTGATGGTCTTGACGTCTTGTCTAATTGAAGGTGAGTTTATTATCTATCAAAAAAATATTAGTTCCACTTAAAAAATTTCTTGTCCTGAAAATGCAAACTTTTTATAGCAATTTGTTTTGAAAGATTACGCCATTTTATAAAATGATTTTGGGGAGTTTTATGCTCTAAAAGTACAATTTTGAGCACCTTTTCATCACGTTGCGGTGTCTTCTATTTAAGGTTTTTTTTAACCTTTTTTTCATTATACTCTTACTCATTTACTAAAGGTTGATGTGGATTTTTTTAATTTTTTATCTCAATGTGGTTAGTATCTTAGTATTGTATTGTGAATTCATTTACATCTACTGGTTAGCACGAGTGGTTTGGTCTTTGCTTAGATTTATTGTTGGCATGGGATCGATTATGTGTTGAAGATTTTTTTTATTATGCTGTAACAGGTGTTTATACACATTCTTTTCCATCTCCCTTCTCCATTTCCCCCTAGACTTCCTAACTGCATGCTTCTTTTTCCGTTTTCTTCTTTTCTTTGACCGCCGCAGGTAACTTTTTCGTTTGTAATTTTCTTTTGACGATCACAGGTAACCTTCTTCTTGCTCTTCCTCTTTTGTTTGTTACCGATTTCTTGGATACTAATGCCTCTGATTTTAGGGTTTCACTTTACTATTGAGTATAGGTTTGATTTGGGTGATTTTATTACCATCACAGCTGACAATAATCGGACTGAGATAAGTGTGCGTGCATCCTTTGTGTTTCCTGTACTTGGTGTGTTTTTGTTAACCAACCATTGCTTTTGTTTATTTGCAGAGTATTTATAGTTGTTTTGCCTTCTATAAGTGAATTTTCATGATGAATCTTCATCAATAAAATCATTGATTAGGAGCTTAGGTTTATTTCTATGCATATGATGTTCTTTCTGTCCTGTTTACTGTATCTGTTTATGTTGCTCATGAGCTATTAGTGCTTGCGATCGTCTATGTAATGGCATCTGAACAAGCATTTATAGGTTAAACTTATACTCTTGCTTTGTTGTGACCTGTTTGTCCATGTAATGGCATGTGATCAAGTGGAATGATAGGTCATGTAAACATAAAAAATCTTGTTGGCTTGAAAGTGACAGCTCCTACAGGTTTGCGATGCAAGTTTTTTGACTTCTAAAGATGTATCTCCATCTTCTGTTGCATCTGGTATCTATAACCTCCGGAAGATCCTTCATTTGCAGGTTAGACTTTTACACTTTGGTTTGTTGTGTCCTGTTTGTTCATGTGATGACAATATAAAATGGTGTGACCAGTTGAGTAATGACACCAACATTGACTGACCTTAATGATTGGGCACTCATTAGACTGTTTGTTGCAGATCTTAGTCACATTTGATCAAAAGCTAGACCACATTTAGTTTCTCTTAAATCAAGTTTTGGATCATTTCAATAAATGTAAACTTTGAGGTCCTTTGGTTCCTCGAATGTGTTGTAATTGAAAATGGAATTGATATTGAAATGGAATCTTTTTAAAATTCATAAAATGTTTGGTTGGTAATTTTTTTTATAGAATTGGAATATTAATTTTGGACATTTCATGAGTAAGTGGAAGGAAAATGATTTGTATTAAATGTGGGGAAAGTTTTGAATTCCAATTCCATCTAGCGACCCAACCAAACACGATTTTAGATAGAAAATTTTTTGATTCAAGTTCTAATTATATATAATTTTGTGAACCAAGTAGAGCCTTATATTATTTAAATGACTAAACTTGGGTTGTTTTGGCCCATTTCACCTAAAGAGTTCTATACAAAAAATATTATGCCTTTAGGCCTTCTAACTTGTAGTTTTATTTTTAGGCATTATACTTTGTGTTTTTAAAAATATTATCTTAGTGTTGTCCTCCTACTTATGTAAACAGGTGAATGTTGTTTTTTGGTGTCTCAAACGGTTAAACTTTAACCATTAAAGTATAATCATCAGATAATTATTAATTTGTGTTAATGAAGTATCAAGACCTATTTTGATAAACAAAACCTAATCAAGATACAACTAACACCCAACAATGGTCTGGTCTTTGAGCACACTTACAATATGCAAATCAAATATGGTTTTTTAAACTGGTTATAGATCACAAACTTTAAAATAATTTAAAGTTTTTGTAAAGTTTTATTGGAATTGTTCATTTGAAAGAAATCAAAAGGAACAAATAACAGTAGTGGATGATGTGTTTGGATTGTTAGTGGATGAGTCTAGTGACACATCTTTAAAGGAACAAATAACGGTAGTTTTGAGATAAGGCGATAAACTCGGGGTTGTTAAATTAAGTTTTATTGGAATTGTTCATTTGAAAGATACATCTTCTTTTACTCTTAAACAAGTCATTCTTTTTTTGTTAGCAAATAACCAGCTGAGTGTTTATCAAGTAAGTACTAAGTTTTATACTCTTAAATTGCTCATTTGAATTACGTTATCACTGAAATAGTTTTCTAGGTCTGTCACTTGTAAGTAGATCGTATAAAATAATCTGATTAAAATTAGTCATGTTCAGGTTATATTCCTCAACAAATAAAAGATATTTTAAGTATATCACTTATATGTTTAACTCTTCAACATAACAAATTTATATATTAATCTGTTAGTCTATCAATGTAACAAAATTTTAACACATTACTATTGAATCCAAGATTTTAAATACTTTGATTTCTTTTAATCACTCTCAATCTACTTTGTTATCTGTCATAAAACCAATACATTTTAACACTTCAAATGTCATTTTGTGATAAATATTTAATTTGACTATAGTTTATTAGAAGCATGACAAAATTTTCAAGATTAGTGTTTTTGGGTGTTTCTAGAAAATATAATACGCCTTAGAAGAAGTTAGTTTCCACTTCCCCACCACCAAAAAACACTATTATATCAGCCACCACATCCTCCTACTCCTTTCATCATCTTCTTCACAAACCCAAAGCAATCAACACTTTCAAAATTCAAGTAAAACATATCAAATATCAAAAGATGTCACCTGTTTGGAGCTCCCACGCCGTGATGTTAGCAACCGCTATGGCGGTTTCCGGCACCATGATCTTTCTCTCGGTACTCCGGTGCACCACCACTTTCTCCGTCGGAGATCAAGATTTAAGTTCCGAAGAAGCACCACCTCCACCATCATCACCACCACCACCGTGACGGCGTTCTTGTTTGCCGTTCGTGAAAAAAGATGGAAGGATGAAAAAGAAATCTGCTTGTGGATAACATCGAGGGAAGTTGAATATTATTCTAATTGTGGAATCGACACGATGGAGTTCAAAGGGGCAAGAAATCTGCTTGTGGAGTTTTCACGTTGATGTTCTATGTTGATTGAAGTATATTTGTTTATGATTGTATGATTATTGTTTAAATGTTTACTAGTAACATGAACTGTTAGTTAAGAAAATTACTTTGTTGACTGTTTAGAGCACTAACCATGCATTAGTGATCTTCAAAGATTTTCACGTACGGACAGTGGAAAAGGACTCCCGCCTAAAAACATTCATATCAGCTTTCATATCCTTATTCTTATAATTACATTAAAAAACACTACTATTTCTCTCTCCTTCTAAATTAAATAATATTTTTTATACTTTTATCATTACCTTTTTTCTGTTTTCTACTCACAACCGCTTTTAAAAATATTAAGAAATTTATAAGGGTTGAACAGTGATTCCTCAAATATACAAAATGAACAGTAACTTTTCTCTACTCTACCCACAACCATTTACAACCATTCTTTAAAATATAAGAAACACACTCACATAAATATAAAGAACCTACTGTGAATGCTCTAAGAGGCATCTAGTTGAATACATCCATTGCGGGTGGTCATATGGCATTTAGTTTGAATACTTTTTAAGGTTTTTTTTTTTTTTTTTTTTTTTTTCAAAAAAATATTGCTATTTTTGATGATATGTTTTCTACCATTTGTTTTACAACCGGGTAAAAACAATTTACTATAAATAAGTAAAGACGGTGGCATATGCAGGTATGCAACCTACCCTACTGAATCTAATAAAAAAAATTATTGACACTAAAATGTATATTTCTAATATTAAATCTTTCTATTTTAATAAAATAGTAACTAAGGAAGACATATGTAATTATCACGTTTATTCTCACCAAAATTTTCCCGCTTATCTTTTTTATTATATAATTACCTTAATAACTAATAATGTCATCTAATTTTTTTTGAATTAAAAATAGTTTTTTAATAAATTAAAAAAGAGATCTTATAATTGATGTGATTGCCAAAGTAACAAGCTCTTAGAAAATGGGAATTTTTTTCAAAACATCAAACTTTTTTAAAATATATTTTTAAATTGGTTTTTTTATAAAATAGAATTTTTATAAACAAAAAATAATTAAAATAGAGAATTACCATAGGGAATTTTTAAATGATATTTTTTTAAACTGTTTATTTTAAAACAAAAAAGTTTAAAAAGTTGTAACATTGTTTTATTATTTATAGTCTTTATTCAATTGTAATTTTAATCATATATTGTTTTATAACTAATAAAATTTTTTTTATTTAATTTAACCCGTGTAATAAACGAGTTTACTAAAGCTAGTTTATATATATATATAGTACTAGCCATGAAAATCCTTGTATTACACGCGTTGATGATAAAAAAATATTGATATAAATCTATATAAAATTCTAATTATTGAAAAAATTTGTTGTATATAAGAAAATTTTAAAAAATATTATATATATATATATTATATTTTTATTTGCATATGAGAAATTATTAGAAAATATTGAATTGTTTCTTTGAATAAACGAAAACTAGAACGTTAGTCATAAAAGTTTAAATATATTACTATATTAATTAGAAACTACCATAAAAAGTTAAATTAGTTTAGTCAAGAAAACGAAAATTTGGTAGTCTATAATTGTGCTAAGTGTCACGTTAAGAACTCATTTATTAGAGTAGTATGATGATATGATATTATTAATTTATTTTGATTTTTCCATACTACTTAAAAAAAGATTAAGAATTATAGACGACTCAAATGGTCAGCATCATGCATCGTGAACATCGCGTCTCATGCTCGATTTGTTTTCGAATGATATGACCATGTGAGTGCTGACACTATAATCGTACATACCGTCCTGGTATAATTTTTGTTTAAAACGAAATTGTATTCAAAGTATGATATTTCATTATATATCACATACGTTTTTGTTACTTGGCCGTGTTTAAACATTTTGTATATTTATAGTGGTAATGAGAATAAAAGAAAATTATTTCATAGGTTATGGTAATTATAGTACATAAACACATGTTGATATTAATCAACATGCAAAACGATTAGGGGTGTAAACGAGTCAATCAGAGCCGAGCCGGGATGGATTCGAGCTCGAGCTCGAAGCTTATCGAGCCGGCTCGGCTCGGTTCGAAAATTTTAACAAGCTGAAAACATCGACTTGAGTTCGCCTTGTGAAAAGCTCGAGCCAGCTCGATTTAATTTTTTTTAATTTTTTCACGTTAATTTATTTATAAGAAAACACAAAAAGTATATATTAGGGCTTTTAGATTTTGTTTGTTACTCCGTACTTAGTGGAACAAATATCATTATTTTGACTATAAACAATTTACTATCAAGTTATATATATTTTTAAACAAAATACTTAATGTTTCTAAAAAGAATACATTTTTATTTTAAGAAAATATTTTTAAAATCCTAATAAAATAATAATAATCATAATAGTAGTAGTAATAATAATAATAATTATTATACTATATATATGTATATATATATTATATGCACCGAGTCACAAGCCGAGCCAATGAACCGAGCCACGATTGGCAAACCGAGCTAACCCTAGCTCAAGTTCGGCTCGTTTAAAATTCGAGCCGAGCCGAGCCGGCTCGCTTAGACATGAGCTTTTTTCGAGCCGAACTTTTCTCGAGCGAACTTCGAGTCGCGAACTTTTTGTACAGCCCTAAAAACGATCAACAAATAAATCTCAACGTACTCTTGAGGATGTTAGAGAATTAATAGATAAAAAAATATGAACCTCACATATACGTAGTCAATGAATACCCGATGTGTATCTCTTATGATATACTAACGGGTATTCCCGATAACAACGGGTAAATATACGATACATACTTAACGATTTTGACCAAATATGTGACACATTTTTCTAACCAGATATGTAGACATGGTTATCAACCAATACTCAATACTCGTATTAAGCCTGTCTCATTGTCATTTTAAAAATAAAAAATGACATTTACCTTTTTTTTTATTCACATTGAAAATTACATAAGGGGTATGTTATAGAAAAAAAAAAAGAAGACAATAGGGTGTTTTAATAATAAAAATGTATGTTTGTATAACACAACTCTTAAATAAACCTTACCCATCAATGTTTCTTAGCCCAACTGGTTAAGGTGAGCTAGTCATGACATGTAAATATTAAGAGGTCATGGGTTTAAGTCTCTCCCTGGGCAAAAATGCGCAGAGTTGAGCCAGTGGGTTTTTTTAGCAACCGGGTTTCCTACTGACGGGGTTGGGGGTGCGGTCTCGGCTGGGAAACGAATAGGTAGGCCCGATTAAGATAACACATATTCTCCGAATCAGGGTCGTACATTTGCTGTTTCAAAAATAAATTAATAAACCTTACTCTTTGTTATAACTAATTATTGTCTTGTAACTTTCACGCCAAATTAGAAAAGGCGTATTTGCAATCGTTCGTGAAGTCAACAACATTGAATATTGGGATTTTCGAATTATGTTTTAGGAGATTATAAGGATCATTACCATATATAAAACACATGACTAAAAGTAAAAAAGTCAGTAAAAGTAAGATTACCGGGGATTCTCAAATCTTCGAACACACGCGTTCTTCTTCCCCAAATCTCTGAATCAACATTCATCCTGTTCTTCTTTACACACACATCAAATCTTCGAATTATTTTTTTTTTTCAATTTTTTTGGTTCAAAAATCGTTAGGGTTTACCCCAAATATCGTTAGGGTTTACCCTGATCGATGCAATTTACGTTGAATATCATCTTTTCCCTTGATTATTTTTGTGAAGCTTGATGAACGTCGCTGGTTCTGATTGGAAGGTTTTAGTGTCTCTGGTTCTGATTCGAGTTCGCTTATACAAGATGATGCTTGAAGGTCTTAGTGTCTCTGGTTTTAAGTTCCCATTCTTCTTCCATTATCGCTTATTTTATGCAGATTTCCTCCAAAGCAGTGATGTATATCAAGAAATCAGGGTTGCTGATTTGTTTCAGAAGTCATGAAGGCATCTCATTCTTGCCAAACTAGGGTGATAGATAAGATTTGTAGGTAGCTTGTAAACACACACACACACACACACGCACATATAATTTTCTGGACCAAAGAAGATTCTTAAAGACTTAAAGCAATAAGATTTCACTTGTATCCCCTATATGTACATACACACATATATAATGTTCCATATTCTTTGCATGCATTTGTTGGTTGTCTTGATGGCTTGCACCAAAGAATGCTGTTAAAGCAACATGTTAGATTCTGTATCTGGTGGTGGTCTTGTTAGCTTGCACCAAGAAGACTGTTAAAGCAATAGATTCTGTATCTGGTGGTGTCTTGATAACTTGGCTTGTGAAGATAGTAGTGGAAAGATGAAAGGATTAAAGAGTTCTGATTGGAAGGTAAAGATGGTTTGTTAATAATTTATTAAAAAATATAATATAAAATTATTCTTGACATTGTTTTCTGTTGTGGTCAGATTTGTTCGGAATCTATTGAAGCAGTTTATAGAATCCTGGAAGAAGCTAATAAGCATACTCATCCTAGGATCCTACCAACCGCTAAGAATTTGCATTTATGAGTTTAATTGTTTTGTAGTCTGTTTGAATTTTTTTTTTTTGTAGTGAACATATGCACCAGAGAAAACCTAACTTATCTTTTACACTTTGAGAGTTGAGGCCTTTGGAGAAGTCATCAGAGAACTTGATGATTTTAGGCCAAAAATGCACTCTGGTGTTTCTGGAGGTGGTGTGCTCCGGTTTCAGAATTCTTAGTTTTTGATCTTTACTGGAGAGTCACTTATCTAATTGTGAGCACTTGTCCCATCGTCACTATCATCTGCTCAGGTTTGTTTCTTTTATCATTTCTTCAATTAACATGTGTTGCTACCACTATTTAGTATTATTCTCAATTTAATTATATTTCTGAATCATCTATTCTAATGTGCTGCTAGTAGTGGGAAAGACAACAACAAGCATGCTTAGCGGGAAAGATCATATACCAGTTACTTGAGTTTCACCAATATTCTGTCTCATTCTTTATTCTTTGATCTTTGAAGTAATTAATCCCAACTATTGTTGTTGATGTTAGTTTTCTCTTATAAGTATTTAAACCTGCTGTTAATAATGTAGGTCCTGCAATGATGGTTGTTGGTAAGAAATCATATGAACCAGGTAAACCAAAAAAGTTAAACCTTTCTTCTGTATTGGTTTTCTATCAAAGCTATTCTTTTATTTCAATACTTATTATAGACTTTGGCTGCTGCAAGAACGTTAACACCAACTGACCTGGTGGTCAAACACATTGGGGTGATTTGAGGGCCAATAACCCAGTGCCTGCTTCACTTTTTCACATGCTCAATTGAAGGTGAATTTATTATCTGTTGAAAAATATTGCTTTTCATCGTTTTTTTTTCAGTATTGTTAGGGTTTACCTCCATCAATGCAATTTACGTGAAATATTCTCTGTTTCCTTGATTATTTCTGTGAGGTTTGATGAAGCGCACGTGCCGATGCTGGAAGGTCTTAGTGTCTTTGGTTTTAAGTTCCCATTCTTCTTCCATGAAGCAGTTGTCTGAAGTGTAAAGTTGTATCAAGTGTTCATTTTATAGTTTTAACTCGCCCTAAAATTAATAACTCATTGTTGTTTGTCTCTCTTTTCGCAGGAAACACCAGAAGACAATGGCTCTCGCATGATCTTCTGTTTGAAAAAATATGTTTTCTAGTGAACTTATGCACTAGAGAAAACCTAACTTAAATTATTACACTTTTGAGAGTTGAGTTCTTAGCAAGTCCTTTCTGGGCTTTGTTATTGTGAGGCCTTTGGAGAAGTCATTAGACAAACTTGTTGACTTTTGGCCAAAAATGCTCTCTGGTGTTTCTAGAGGTGGTTGTTAACCATGTCAGGCTTCAGTTTCAGAGTCACGTATCTGGTGTTTCTGGAGGTGGTTCTCAACTATTTAGTTTTCTCTCATAGATTATTAACATGCTGCTAATAATGTAGGCCCTGCAAAGTTGGTTGTTGTTAAGAAAGCAGATGAACCAGTTAAACCAAAAAAGGTTAAACTTGAAGATGTTAAGCTAAGTTCCTTGCGCCAAACACACACACATACATGCATATATAATCAAACCTTTCTTTTATATTGGTCTCATCTCATCACTATTATTTTATTTCAGAACTTATTAGACATTGGCTGCTGGAAGATCATTGACACCAAGTGACCCGGTGGCCAAACACATTGGGTCGATTCGTCGACCAATAACCCAATGCCTGCTACACATTCTCACATGCCCAGTTGAAGGTGAGTAGACATTGGCTGCTGCAAGAACGGGGACACCAACTGATCTGGTGGCCAAACACATTTGGGGCGATTTGACGACCAATAACCCAATGTCTGCTACTCATTCTCACATGCACGATTGAAGGTGATTTTATTATCATTTCTTCAATTATTATGTGTTGCTACAACTAATTATTATTATTCTTAACTTAATTATTTTTCTGAATTTATCTATTTTAATGTGTTGATTGTAGTGGGAAAGACAAACAACAAGCATGCTTAGCGGGAAGGATCATATACCCGCTGATGTGAGGTTCACCAATATTCTATCTCATTCTTTTTCTTTGATCTTTTTAGTTTATTCATCCCAAATCTTGGTGTTGATATTGGTTTTCTCTCATAAGTCATAACTATATAAATCTGCTAATCCGGTGGCCAAACACATTTGGGGCGATTTGACGACCAATAACCCAATGCCTGCTACACATTCTCACATGCTCTATTGAAGGTGATTTTATTATAATTTCTTCAATTAATATGTGTTGCTATAACTATTTAGTATTATTCCCAACTTAATTATTTTTCTGAATTTATCTATTCTAATGTGTTGATAGTAAGTAGTGCGAAGGACAACAGCAAGCATGCTTATCGGGAAGGATCATATACCCGCTACTGTGAGTTTCACCAATATTGGTTCTCATTCTTTTTTATTTGATCTTTGAAGTTTATTCATTCCAACTCTTGGTGTTGGTAGTAGTTTTCTCTCATATTTCATAACTATTTAAACCTGCTGCTAATAATGTAGGTTTTACAAAGACTGTGTTGGCAAGAAAGCAGATGAACCAAGCAAACCAAAAAAGTGAAACCAAAAGATGTTGAGGTGAGTTCCTTGCGCTAAACACACGCATACATGCATATATAAATATTGCTTTCATCCTATTGAACATCCATTCTGCTCATACCTAAGCTAATAAGCTTATTCATCCTGCTGAACTGGTAATATCCTGTATTTACGACTTGATTGTTTTGTGGTAAACATATGCACATAAGGGAACCTAACTTATGTTTTACACTTTGAGAGTTGAATTTCTAGCAATTTGTTTTTGGGCTTTGGTATGCTAGGGCCTATGTAGAAATGATTGGAGAAACCTGATGATGTTTGGCAGAAAAAGCTCCACAAAAAGATTGTTTTTTCTAGAGGTGCTCACCAACCGTGCTAGGCTCAGGTTTCAAAATGCTTATTTTTTTCTCTTTACTTAATGGTCACTCATATTCGTGAGAGTTACTGATAGAAACTAGAACTTTCTGATTAGATTAATATAAGAACCAACAGGATAGTTGACCCGATTCGAGAGGGCTAGTCTCCGATTACAAGAGTAATTTAGATAATTGTTTTACTAGACAAGAACAAAATGCAGGAAACAACAATATTTAAGCTAAGATTTGGTGGGAACAGTTAGAAGTTGCTGCACCACCTCCTGATTTCGTGGACTGCCCTCCACATTCTGAATTTCAAATGCTTTCCCTCCAATTAATCTCCTTCCAACCCGTTTCCATTTGTTTAGCAGAGAATGGATTTGCTCCGACCCAGTTGGACCCAGCAGTGGGTTCGTATCAGTTACCCTTATCTTTTGTGCTGTTCAAGCGTCAGGCACAACTTTATCGCCCGGATCTCTTCATTTTATCATTTCTCAAGTTAATATATGTTGCTAAAAATGTTTAATATGCTGATTTAAATGGTCAATGCTTCTTATCTCTATTGTATAAAAATTGTGATCTAACTTGGAGATATAACTTAGTCGTATTTAGCTTTTCTTTCTTCAATACAAATCTTATACCAAGGACCAAATTGGAGAAGTTTCACAATCCGCATCAAGACCAGGTGTTTTAGCAAGTAGTTTGATCCTTTTTGTTTATTTCTCTTTAAAACATTTGTTCTCGTTGTCCTTCTGTTTTTCCCCCTTATGCCATGCTGATATGAATAAAATGCAAGATTCTTTTTGACTTGGTTTTATTACATTTCGATCTGTTTAACCTGCGCTTATATGGATATTTGTAATCTCCTTGCACCTCAGATGGAAGGACATCCCACGATGCATTTGCAGGTGTAATTGGCTCGCCATATGCGGTTCTGTAGTTTTTATCAAATCAAAGCATCACTATTTAAGTAGAGTTTCTAATGTTATTGTCACTTTTTGCAGTTATTTCAAATAAACTGTTTCCTCATGCTGCCAACCAGAGCTTTCACGTTCGTTCCTTTGATCAATTTCTTTTTTATTTTTTACTTATAAATTAACTTCCACTCATTGGTCTTTCATATTTTACCATTTTTGCTTATTTTGATGCAGACTCCTCAACTTATCACCTGCCCGGGTTTGTTTGTTTTATCATTTCTTAAATTAGCATGTGTTGATAAAACTATCTAGTATTATTCTTCATGTAATTTTTTTCCTGACCTTATTTATTCTAAGGTGTTGCTAGTAGTGGGAAGGAAGAATCCTAAATCTGCCACTGTGAAGTGTAAAGTTGCGTGAAGTGTAAAGTTGTATCAATTCTATAGTTTTAACTCCCCCTTAAATCAATAACTCATTGTTGTTTGTCTCTCTTTTCGCAGGAAACACCAGAAGACAATGGCTCTCGCATGATCTTCTGTTTGAAAAAAAAAGTTTTCTAGTGAACTTATGTACCAGAGAAATTCTAACTTATCTTTTACACGTTGAGAGTTGAGTTCTTAGCAAGTCCTTTCTGGGCTTTGTTATTGTGAGGCCTTTGGGGAAGTCATTAGAGAAACTTGTTGACTTTTGGCCAAAAATGCTCTCTGGTGTTTCTGGAGGTGGTTGTTAACCTTGTCAGGCTCCAGTTTCAGAGTTTTTAGGTTTTGATCGGTATTGAATAGTCACTTATCTAGTTGTGAGCACTTGTCCCATCGTGTGTATCATTTGCCCAGGTTTGTTTCTTTAATCATTTCAACTAACATGTGTTGGTGTTGCTACAACTATTTAGTCTTTTTCTCAACTTAATTATCTTTTTGAACTTATCTGTTCTAATGTGTTGCTAGTAGTGGGAAGGACAGCAACAAGCATGCATAGCGGGAAAGATCATATACCGGCTACTTGAGTTCCACCAATATTCTGTCTTATTTTTTTTCACTGATCTTTGAAGTATATCAATCCCAACTTCTGGTGTTGATGTTAGTTTTCTCTCATAGTATTTTAACATGCTGCTAATAATGTAGGCCCTGCAAAGATGGTTGTTGTTAAGAAAGTAGATGAACCAGTTAAACCAAAAAAAGTTAAACTTGAAGATGATAAGCTAAGTTCCTTGCGCCAAACGCACACACATACATGCATATATAATCAAACCTTTCTTTTATATTGGTCTCATCTCATCACTATTCTTTTATTTCAAAACTTATTAGACATTGGCTGCTGCAAGACTATTGACACCAAGTGACCTGGTGGCCAAACACATTGGGCCGATTCATTGACCAATAACCCAATGCGTGGTACACATTCTCACATGCCCAGTTGAAGGTGAGTAGACATTGGCTGCTGCAAGAACGGGGAGACCAACTGATCTGGTCGCCAAACACATTTGGGGCGATTTGATGACCAATAACCCAATGCCTGCTACACATTCTCACATGCTCAATTGAAGGTGATTTTATTATCATTTCTTCATTTAATATGTGTTGCTATAACTATTTAGTATTACTCTCAACTTAATTATTTTTCTGAATTTATCTATTCTAATATGTTGACAGTAAGTAGTGCCAAGGGCAACAACAAACATGCTTAGCTGGAAGGATCATATACCCGCTACTGTGAGTTTCACCAATATTCGTTCTCATTCTTTTTTCTTTGATCTTTGAAGTTTATTCATCCCAACTCTTGGTGTTGATATTTGTTTTCTCTCATATGTCATAACTATTTAAACCTGCTGCTAATAATGTAGGTTCTACAAAGACTGTTTGCAAGAAAGCAGATGAACCAAGCAAACCAAAAAACTGAAAACGAAAGATGTTGAGGTGAGTTCCTTGCGCCAAACACACACGCATACATGCATATATAAATATTGCTTTCATCCTATTGAACATCCACTCTGCTCATTTCTAAGCTAATAAGCTTATTGATCCTTTTGTTTATTTCTCTTTAAAACTTTTGTTCTGATTGTCTTTCTGTTTTTCTCCCTTATGCCATGCTGATATGGAAAAATACATGATTCATTTTGACATGGTTTTATTACATTTTGATCTGTTTATCCTGTGTTTATATGGATATTTGTAATCTCTTTGAACCTCAGATGGAAGGACATCCCACGATGCATTTGCAGGTGTAACTGGCTCGCCATATGCTGTTCTGTAGTTTTTGTCAAATCAAATCATCACTATTTAAGTAGAGTTTCTAATGTTATTGTCGCTCTTTGCAGTTATTTCAAATAAACTGTTTGCTAGTAGTGGGAAGGACAACAACAAGCATGCTTAGCGGGAAAGATCATATACCGGCTACTTGAGTTCACCAATATTCTGTCTTATTTTTTTTTCACTGATCTTCGAAGTATATCAATCCCAACTCCTGGTGTTGATGTTAGTTTTCTCTCATAGTGTTTTAACATGCTTCTAATAATGTAGGCCCTGCAAAGATGGTTGTTGTTAAGAAAGCAGATGAACCAGTTAAACCAAAAAAAGTTGAACTTGAAGATGTTAAGTTGAGTTCCTTGCGCCAAAGACACACACATACATGCATATATAATCAAACCTTTCTTTTATATTGATCTCATCTCATCACTATTCTTTTATTTCAGAACTTATTAGACATTGGCTGCTGCAAGACTATTGACACCAAGTGACCTGGTGGCCAAACACATTGGGCCGATTCGTCGACCAATAACCCAATGCGTGCACATATTCTCACATGCCCAATTGAAGGTGAGTAGACATTGGCTTCTGCAAGAACGGGGACACCAACTGATCTGGTGGCCAAACATATTTGGGGCGATTTGACGACCAATAACCCAATGCCTGCTTCACATTCTCACATGTACGATTGAAGGTGATTCTATTATTATCTTCAATTAATGTGTTGCTACATCTATTTTGTATTAATCTCAACTTAATTATTTTCTGAATTTATCTATTTTAATGTGTTGACAGTAAGTAGTGTGAAGGGCAACAACAAACATGCTTAGCGGGAAGGATCATATACCCGCTACTGTGAGTTTCACCAATATTCTATCTCATTCTTTTTTCTTTGATTTATGAAGTTTATGCATCCCAACTCTTGGTGTTGATATTAGTTTTCTCTCATTAGTCATAACGATATAAATCTGCTGATCTTGTGGCCAAACACATTTGGGGTGATTTGACGACCAATAACCCAATGTCTGCTACACACTCTCACATGCACGATTGAAGGTGATTTCATTATCATATATTCAATTAGGGCGTTTAAGACCCGAAAGTCATCAATATGATCCTCATAACCTTAAGGTACCTTAAATACTCACCGTGCCATTATTAGAGGTGCTTGGCCAAGTCAAGTTGTGGTTTGGTGAATCCTCAAAAAACCTTGAGGTTGGGTAGGTTTTACTATGTATGTTAAGTGTGGGGACAACTAAACAATCATGGTAAATATAAATTAAAATCACGAGCACAAGGCATTAATTGAGATAGGAAGGGGTATGGGTTTAAGAAGGACAATATATCAACAATAAAGGTTAGAGCCTTGGTTCTTTTACTTAGTTGAATGAGTTGTGTGAAAGGTTAACACGTTAATTATGATCCTATTGCATTTCTTTTTCGGGACGAAAAAGTATTAAGTTGTGGAATGTGATCGTGTTGGATTTAATGCATGTTTTAGGAATAAATATTGATGGATAGGAAGTAGTTTAAAGCTCATGTGCACACAAAAGAACCAATAAAAGTTATGCATGAAAGTTTGGACTTGATTTGGACAAGAAAGAATTGCTCTGATTGTCTAATGTTTGGTTTGATTAACACGTGTTATTATGAATCATGTCTGTGCGTTAATCATTCTCATACTCAAACCCAAGTTTGTGTAGGTGAGATTCTATCTTGAGGCAGGAAGTGATTGCTCTTTTATTAATTAAACTAACTATTCTATTGTTATCAAGTTTAAATGTTTTATTTTAATTGCTTTTTTTAGGGTAGCTGATTTGTTGCATTACCAATTTGTACTTCCACTCATTCTTGCCAAACTAAGGTGATAGATAATATACATTCGTGGCTTGTAAGCACACATACACGCATAATGTTCTGGACAAAAGAAGACTGGTAATGCAATAAGATCCTCACTTGAAGACCTTTAAAGCAATAGATTTTGTATCTGGTGGTGGTCTTGATAACTTGCCTCGTAAGGATATTAGTGGAAAGATGAAAGGATTGGAGAGTTCAGATTGGAAGGTGATAATGATTTATTATTAATTTATTTAAAAGTAAACCATGAAATTATACTTGACATTGTTTTCTGATATGGTCAGATTTGTTTGGAATCTACTGAAGCAGTTTATAGAATCATGGAAGAAGCTAATAAGCGTATTCATCCGACTAACCCGGTAACAATTTGCATGTATGAGTTTAATTATTATGTAGTCTGTTTGATAAAAAAAAGCTGTTTTGTTGTGAACTTATGCACCTTAGAACACCCAACTTATCTTTTACACTTTGGGAGTTAAGTTTTTGCAACTCCTTTCCGGGCTTTGGTATTGTGAGGCCTTTGAAGAAATCACCGGAGAAATTTGATGATGTTAGGCAAAAGAAGCTCTCTGGTGTTTCTGGAGGATGTGTGCCAACCGTGTCAGGCTCCGGTTTCAGAATTGTTAGTTTTTGATCTTTACTTAAAGGTCTTATCTATATGTGGGAGTTACCTTTTGATCTTTACTTAAAGGTCACTTATCTAGATGTGGGAGTTACCTTATTTTTGTGCACTTGTCCAATCATCAGTATCATCTGCCCAGGTTTGTTTCTTTTATAATTTCTTCAATTAACATGTGTTGCTACAAGCCTACAACTATTTAGTATTAGTTTGAACTTAATTATCTTCTGAAATTATCTATTCTAAGGTGCTGATAGTAGTGTGAAGGACAACAGCAAGCATGCTTAGCGAGAAGTTCATATCTGGCTACTTTGAGTTTCACCAATATTCGGACTTGTTCGTTTTTCTTTGATCTTTGAAGTATATTCATTCCAACCCTTGGTGTTGATATTAGTTTTCTCTCATAGCTATCAAACCTCTAACAGTACAATCGTGAGTATTATCTTCCTAGGTTTGTTACTTTTATCATTTCTTCAATTTACACATGTCGCTAAAACTATTTAGTTTTATTCTCAAATTAATTATTGTCTGAATTTATTTATACTAGTGTGTTGATAGTAGTGGGAAGGACAACACAACCATGCTTAACGGGAAGAATCATATACTGCCTACTGTGACTTGCACCAAGTTCTGTCTCATTCTTATTTCTTTGATATTTGAAGTATATAAATTCCAACTCTTGGTGTTGATGTTAGTTTTCTCTCATAACTATTTAAACCTGCTGCTAGTAATGTATTCTAGTGTGTTGATAGTAGTGGGAAGGACAACACAACCATGCTTAAGGGGAAAAATCATATACTGCCTACTGTGACTTTTGCCAATTTCTGTCTTATTCTTTTTTCTTTGATCTTTGAAGTATATTAATCCCGACTCTTGGTGTTGATATTAGTTTTCTCTCTTAACTATTTTAACCTGCTGCTAGTAATGCAGGTCCTGCAAACGCAGTTGTTGGCAAGAAAGCAGATGAACCAAGAAAACCAAAAAAGTTGAACCTAAAGATGTTGAGGTGAGTTCCTTGCACCAAACACACCCATACATGCATATATAAATAAACCTTTGTTCTATTTTAGTTTTCACTCATCACTAGTTCATTATTTCTTTTTATTTAAAAAGTTATTAGACTTTGGCTGCTGCAAGAACGGCAACACCAACTGACCTGGTGGCCAAGCACATTGGGGCGATTCAATGGTCAATAACCCAATATCTGCTACACATTCTCACATGCCCAATCCAAGGTGAGTTTTTTATCTGCCAAAAAAATTTTCAGGTTCACCCCATGAGATCGACCTATCCGCCCAATGATGTTGCCACGTTTAACACTCCCTCTGAATATCCACTCTGCTCATTCCTAAGCAAATAAGCTTATTCATGCTATTAACACTCCCAATATCTGCTACACATCGCGTTGTGTTTCTCGTGTGTAATGAGCATCTCTGATGCCACTTATTAGGGATCCGGGTGTAGATCAACACACAAACACGTTAAATCTCGCGTGTTCATCTCTATGTTGTCAAATGCGCAAGGCGCACTCAAGGCGCCAAGGCCTCGCCTGTCGCCTAGGCGCAAGGCGCAAAAAAGGCACACGCTCGAGACAAAAAAAAGCGCACGGTTAGAAAACAATTTTAAAAAATAATAAATGCAGAAATATAAATATATTTGAGTCCAGAAAAAAAAAATTAATAGCCTAATAATAAAAAAATTCAAAATTTGAACACTTAATCTTCTTTTAATGTTCCTAATCTCTATTTAATGTTCCTGCAGTCATTTAATGTTCCTAATCTCTATTTAATGTTCCTGCACACCTTTCACTTTTTTACTCTTTACTATCAACATATCACTTTTTAATATACAAAGTCACTGTCACTTACCTCTCCTCCCTCCCTCACTCCTCCTTCTCTCTTTCTTCTTACTCATCTCTACTCCATCTACACTTGCGTTTATCTTTAGATCAACAAGTTTAGAATAGAAAAGAAGCAACAGTTGCTGTAAAGAAAAAAGGAAGATAAGAGAAAGTAAAAAACTCGTCGGAAGTTCAGAGTTTTGGCCGGAATCTGACCGGAATTTTGCTGGAATGTCGCCGGTGCCTTGCCGGAGCGCCTGCACTATGACAAGGCGGTTTCCTTGCGCCTCGCGCTGGCGCCTTTGACAACACAGGTTCATCTTTGTTATTATTTTCCTCTTACAGTCTGATTGTGTTTGTGTGTTGATCTATACCCGGATCCCTAACAGATCTTAGTCAAATTTGATCAAAAGCTAGACCACACTTAGTTTCTCTTAAATCAAGTTTCGGATCATTTCAATAAATGTAAACTTTGAGGTCCTTTGGTTCCTGGAATGTGTTGTAATTGAAAATGGAATTGAAATTGAAATGGAATCTTGTTAAAATTGATAAGGTGTTTGGTTGGTTTTTTTTTTTTTCTTTTTTTGTAGAATTGGAATGTTAATTTTGAACATTCCATGGGTAAGTGGAAGGAAAATGATTTGTATTGAATGTGGGAAAATTTTTCAATTCCAATTTCATCTAGCGACCAACCAAACACGATTTTAGATGGAAAATTTTTTTATTCAAGTTCTAATTCTATAGAATTGTGTGAACCAAATAAGGCCTTATATTATTTAAATGACTAAACTTGGGTTGTTTTGGCCCGTTCACCTAAATGACCCAAAGTTGGAATATATTAGGGTTATATTTTGTTATGTTTTTCTTTTGTAAATATTGTAATATTTGAAGACCCATAGCCAAAACTAGATACAAGAAGAATCAGGTTATCATTAAGATCCAAACAAAACAACTAGATGCACTTAGGTTCATCTTTGTTGTTGTTTATGTGTTGTGATCTCGTGACCTAGTTTGATCTTGCTACTTGTTTATTGTGGTTGTTTTAATTTTATAATTCTTATAACGAATTACACTAATTAAAAAATATTTTTCACAATCAAAATGTATAATAAGTTTTAAACTCATTTTTCAACTTGCTAAACTTATTTAAAACAAATAGTTTGTTTTTTTTTTAAATAACCAAATAAGTTTTAAAAATTAAAATGAGTTTAAATTTTAAACTTAAAACTTAATAGTTTATAACTATTAACTTAAAAATAGTTATCAATCTTGTGGCAGACTTAGCTTTAATAGGTATTAAAATCAAGTGTTTGCCATATGTTATCACGAACTAAATTTTGTAAAATGATTTTTACTAGGGATGAGATCAATACCGTACCAGTACCGTATCAATAAATACCCATACTGAAAATAGGTAAAAGTGTGAACCGAATACCATATCTATTTTGTCGGTTCGACATTGATCGGTACGGTACTAGTATTCGGTAAAATTTGTTCATTCCTATTTTTTACTATTACTTTTCTCTTTGTTGTGTGTCATAGTTGTATGGAAAGAAAAGTTGGCATATGTGAGGCTACATGTAACACTTCGAAATTTTTCGTATATTATGTTTGTCAATAAAATTATTATGGTTATGTTCAAGCGTGACTTCATGACTAAGTTTTAGATAAAACTTAGTGGTTAAGCTTTAAGACAACTTAATAGTTAAGCTACGGATAAAACTTACTAAGTTTTGGTAAGGCTTAATAGCTAAGTCTTGAATAAAGTATAAAACTTAATAGCTAAGTTTTGAATAAAATATAAAACTTAATAGCTAAGTATTGGATAAAATATTATGCTTAATGACTAAGTATGAATAAAATATAAAACTTAATAGTTAAGTTTTGGATATAACTTAATAAACAAGAAATACTTAATAAGTAAGAAATACTTAATAAGTAAGAAATATCCCTATATAAATAGATGTCTTCAGGTTCATTTCAAATCACAATTTCTAATCCTCTCCCTACTTTCATACGAAACTCTCTTCTACCCTCATCTAACCTATAAACACCCAAAAGATTAGGTGCGTAGCCCCTACTCATAATCATCCGAAGTTAGAAAACCAGTATAGAGGCTCTAGATATCAAGTATAGAAGTTCTGATTTAGAAGCTCGTAACTTAATCATTAAGTTATTTCAAGATGCAAAAGCTTACCAAGTTTAGAGGCTTTGTTCAACTTATCAGGTGAATACGTTTAATACTTTCAAAATGCTCAAATGATTTTATTTTGCGAAAATGGCATTAGTACGTTAACCATGTTAATGCATAGAGGTATTCTGCTGAAATATTTAGACCAGAAGTATATGTATGTTTGATCAAATTATATCCTGGGGATGGGTGAAAACCTCATACTAGGGCTGGTTCAGACTCAGTGTAGATCCGGAGAGTCCCGTAGTAAGACTGCTTGAGCACCAAAACCAGTATATATGGAGGGGGACTTCCAGTTGAAATAGACTGCTAAATGTGTGGTTTTCCATTAATTTATGATAAACTGTTTATCGTTATTCATGCCGAAATATTTTTGTGTTAAATTAAATGTATTCACCAGCTTTTTAGCTGATGTATTATTTTTCAAACATTTTCAGGTAACATGATTAAATATGTTTAGTCAGGTGTTAGTGCTGGATGGACTGTGAATCCTAGGCGTGGAAACCCTGTGATAAACATATTATCAAGAATAGTGCTGGAAGGACTAAGTTTCCTAGGCATATACCTTGTGGCAAGTTTTGAATATCTGTCAGTCGACAGAAAGTTTTGTAAACGTTGCTTTGAACAAATATTATGTAAAACAATGGGTATTTAATTCCCAAGAATATATGAAAGTTTATTTTTATAAATCATCAGAGTTATTTTACGTTATGAATTGAATTGTAAAACGTTTTTCCGCTGCATAAACGTCTTTCAAGTCTCAAAAAAAAAAAAATGAATAATAAAGTGTACCAATCGGTAGCACTCCCGGGGTGTCCTGAAACCGAGGTGTGACACTACATGTATCAATGCATTGATGAAAGTTGTAGTTAGGGTCATCTACTTGAGAGTTGTGTGGTTTTTATAATTGATTAACGTTGTAAGACATATTTGCCTGAGAAGGAATTTTTAATAGAGAAACTGGAAGTAATATCGTGGACTTTGAAGAAATTCAAAAAACAGAAATAAAAAGTTTTTATAACAGATCGGATATAATTTCAACCATCCTGATGAAGTCGATGCATCTGAATAACAAAGAAGGTGTTGCCGATTCCAACATAAACGCAAGCGTTCGTAGAAGTAGCAGGACTCGTAAAGAATCTAAAAGATATCTTTGAAATTTGAAGGGGATTGAGATATTGGTAGTAGCTGATTCTGGTGATGAACCTACTAGATATACATCTGCAATCTTATATCTGGATTTTGCGAAATGGCTACATGGCATGATTGTCGAGATGCAGTCTATGCGTGACAATAAAAGTTTGAGACTTGGTTGAACTATCCCTCGGTTCACGGGCAGGAGGGAGCAAGTGGATTTTCAAGAGAAAAATTGACATGATTGGAAATGTACATACCGATAAAGCACGGCTAGTTGTGAAAGATTTCACTCAAACTCATGGTGTTTGACTATGATGAAACCTTTTCGCCCATTGTTATGTCAAATCGATGAAGATATTACTTGTCATAGTTGCGTACTATGATTACAAGATATGGCAAATGTATGTCAAAAGCGTTTTTTCTAAACGGACATGATTTAAAAGATGCCGGACATGCGATATCATTGGTCTACATAAAAGGGATATGCATCTCTGACTTCAATTTGATCTTGTGGAACATCTTGCAACTCAAGATCTACCCTACCCCAAGTTGGACAAGGAATAGTTTATTTTTTTTACATATTTTCTAAAAACCTTCTATATATCATTTCTCATAACTATAATTTATAAAATTTGTGAGTAGGTGACCTTAAATTTGAGGAGACATGTTTTCCTTAAAAATTTAGGGGATGAGAACAGAGTATTTGATGTTGGGTTAAATTACACAAGTCATTATAATTGCCTTTAAAATTTGAAGATGAGGATAGTTATGGGAAGGAAATACTAATGTTCTTAACTACATTTAATTTAGATGATGTTAATTAATAGGAGATGATTATAGATTTGGGTTATGGAAGTTGGTTTTATAAGTGTATTTGGTTAAAAATAAGATTGTTTGGTTTTAACAAAGTTTATTAATCTAACTTTTAAGCCTTTCACCAATTAAACTTATCTTTTTAAATTATTGTTAAACGAGAACACTTATGTTTATCTCAATAACTCAAAGAAGTTCATAAAAAACTATGGGATAAAAGGGGAAAGTCGGTACTTTTCGTTGAACGCAACCTTCTTAATTGTTTTATTTTAAATTTAGAATATTGTTGTAATTTTTTTTTATTTTTTGTAATCCTAGCTACACAAATACTCTAAGAGCATTCACAACCTGTTATTTATATTTATGTGAATGTAGTTTTTATATTATATGAAATGATTGTGAATGAAGTAAAGAGAAATATTACTGTTTAATTTGTAAATTTAAAAAAATACTGTTTAATTCTTATAATTTTTTAATATTTTTAAAAGTGTTTGTGAGTAGATGAGATAGAAAAGATAATGATAAAGGTATAAAAATATATTATTTAATTAAAAAGGTGAGAGAAAAAAATAATATTTTTTTATGTAATTATATGAACAAAAATAAAGAATTAGTTGTGAATTCTCTAAAGTATTCAGAAAAAGAAAAAAAAGTTTTTGCAGGCAAACTCGAGTCAATTTAGCATGTTTGACCCCCTGAGAGCTCTAGTGTTTTTTTTTTTTTTTTTTTTGAACGGTTGGTTAGTTTTTAGTATCACCAAGTTAGTATTATTCGCCAATGCCAAGGTTTGAACCTTGGACCTTCAAGAGAGGCAAAAGCCTCTCACCTCCCCCTTAACCACTAGGCCAAAAGATCATTGGTGAGAGCTCTAGTTATCATCTATTTGACTAGTCTTCAAATAAAGGCTGCTGATTGTAAAATCCTTAATTATCACAATCATTGAAAATAAAAGATAGTTTGATGTAATTTTAAAAAATTAAAAATCAAGCATGAAATCAAATATAAACATAAATGATTTTTTTGTACTTTGATCAAGTAACTATGACTTGTGTTGGGAACTGAAATGGAAAATGATCTTAAAACCTCTGTAACATCAATATTATCTGTCTTTTTTTTTTTTTTTTTTTTTTTTTTTGAATGGCCTCATGTCAACAATTGATTCATACTCCAACTATAAAACATATGACCTATTGCTATTAACCAATAAGAATGAATACAATGAACCAAAACAAACAATTTTTACTAACCCTAACTTAATCTCCTAGCTAATTTAAACTAGGAGAAGATAACCAGAATAATAAACAATATCAATCTTATAAATAACTCAAACAATAAAACATAAACTAAATATCTATACTAATAAATAAAAATAAATCCGCACATTTGTCATCATTTTAGGTCATCTAATAATTGGTTTTCTCGTTTATTTCTGCTCTTAATTATGAATGCTTTAATAGCTATTCATTAGTTAATAATTATCCATAATTAGAATTTCAAATATGTTAACTTCAAATTTTAAAATGTGTAATACATTAGTTTATTCAATCTGTATAATGCACAATATTTAAAACATAACTTTTTATTTTATTAATCATGTAATAGTTAATTTATTTAGCCCGTGTATTACACGGGATTGTAACCTAGTAGATTTTATATAATAATAATCGATGAAATTATTATCATGTTCAAACTCTTTGTTCTCCTCCGAGCCACCCTATGAGATCGACCTATCAACCCAATGTTGTTGCTTCGTTTAAGACTCCCTCTCAACGTTAACTCCACTCATTTCTAAGTTGGAACAAAATTCTCGTATCTTTACGCTTGTTAATCCTTTTGCCAACATGTTCGTCGCTTGTGAATTACTATCCACATAAACCATGTCAATCTCTCCTTGTAACACCTTTTTTCACGAACATGACGATACTTAAACTTATATATGTTAGTCCTGTATTCATAGAAGGGAAAATCCTAAACTATGGACCATGGCCCAGTCCTACTAAATGGACATAACTATTACATATTTTGAATTATCACTTCTACTCAAGTTGGGGCATAAATGTTAATCACGCCCAACTCGCTACATATTAAATCAATTCGAGAAGGTTGAATGAGTTCCGTGAAGATATCAACGGGTTGAACGGATAAGGGTTCTGCCTGAGTGCCCACCACACAATCCTTGATGAAATGGTCATCGACTTCAATATGTTTTATTCTCTCATAAAATACTTGATTATTGCCTATGTATATAGTCGATTGGCTATCACAATACAACCTCATCAAGTCATTAAAACAAGCCAACTTTTTTAATATTATGGGTATTTTGGTTATTTTACAATTATTACCTAGTAAAGTTAACGGTCATCCACTCCAAGAACCACAGGTGTTACGATTTGAAAAAAGTTGAGACCACGAATATAATTATTTAAAAGTTGAGACCACGAATATAATTATTTAAAAGTTGAGACTAATAATGCAAAATAAAAATACCATAGAGACAAACCATGTAATTAAAAGTAACTTCTATATTTAAATTTTAAAAAATTAAATAGGTAATTCGATGTTGTAACGCCTAAAATGCATTTCAAAGTGACCGATTTAAAATGGTTAAACCCAAGAACCACCCCTAAAAGCAAACATTACATATATCTCATTTGCAAGTGTCATCACGTGTCACCCTACCACCCCTAAAAGCAAACATTAGATATAATCTCATTTGCAAGTGTCACCACATATCACCCTTTGATTGGTCAGTGAAAATTTTTTTCTTTTTGTTTTTGCTTTTTACAATAACTTTTAGTTGTTAAGTATTTTTCTTTCAAACACATAAGCAAGCGCACATTAGTTGGTTTAGGATAGCTTCTTTTGGTCTTCCTGCGTCATTGAGTCGCTGGTTCGAACCCTATGCCTAAAAAAGTTTTTTGATGTTTTTTTTATTTTCTTGTATGTTTATGGTTTAAAATACTTTATTTAAATAACTTTGCCGCAATATGCAGGTAAAAAAATATCAGATTTGTTTTATGTAATACTCATTTTAACAACTACAAAACTTTTGCCTAACTTTCAAAATTTTTTTTCTACGTTTAAGTTTTCTGACATGATACAACTTTCTATGTACGTTTCAATCTTCAAATTGATCCACAATAACTTTATACGTTTCTTTTAGAGCATCTCCAATATGACGTTTTTAGCCCTAAAAAACACCACATCATCCGTTTTTTAGACCAAGAACCATTGGGGGGGTTTGTTTTTGAAGGTAGAAGTTCACGGAGATGAACACCAAAAAACATCTGACATTTTCAGAGATGGGTCAGGATTTGGTTTTAATATTAAAAAAAAAAAAGAAAATAATATATTTATATCAATAAAATATTTAGTTTTTCAATATTAATTTAAGTGTTGGGCGTTTCAAGTCAACCTCATGCAACTGAACAGTGCGCCGGAACAGTGCTCATGCGCCTGAACAGTGCTCATGTGCCTGAACAGTAAATTTCATTTTTAAAATTTAATTTTTAATTTTTTACAATAAATTATTATTTATTAAATTTAAAGTTTAAATTTCAAAATTTAAAATTTTAAAATTTTCCTCTAAAAAGTATTTAACTTTTATATTTTAAAATTTTAAAGTTTTAAAATTTCCATCCAACAAAAGACATATAAATATTTTATTTATATTTTATATAAATATATAAGATTGATATTAAAAAATAAATGTAAAAGGTGATAATGATGTGACAATGTTTTTAGGTGTTTTTAAGTTTTACCATTGGAGAGGTTTTTTGGGTTTTTGAAGAATGAGTGGTTTTCTGATGTGGCTGCTGACTGGGCATGTTTTTGGGTGTTTTTTGATTTCACCATCGGTGATGGTCTTATGTATTTACACGTAAATGTCACCGTCACAATGCGCGTAACAAAGTTGGATAAGGCACCCTTAACCACGCAATAACATCGTACGACTGCGTCACAACACGCGAGTGAAAAAGCTCGTTACAATTAAAGACGGCTGCGTTTGGTTGGAAGGAATGGAATGGAATGGGATGGAAATGAGAAACTAGTATAATTTTCTAGTAAAATTGTGTTTGAGTGAGCAATTAAAAGTAAACCCAAGGGAATGTTTCACTTCAAATTCCTTTGGTTGTGAGATTTCAAAATCCTTCCACCCAGAGAGGGAATTTGAAATCCCACAACCAAGGGAATTTGAGGTGTAGCATTTCCTTGGGTTTTACATTTCATTACCCACTCAAACATAATTTATTTGAAAATTATCTTAGTTTTTCCATTCCATTCCATTCCTTTCAATCAAACGCAGCCTATATTCGTAATTTTTAAAACATAAAAGAATGAAATGGATAATTTCACTCAAACCCTATATATATATCACTGTAATTCACCCTTCTATCTATCGTTAACAGTTTTTGTTCTCTTTCTCTCAAAACTCGATAACCATGGCCTTAAGTTGGGCCCCATAGGTCCCCACTCTTCTCCTGTTCATCCACATTACAATCTGTAAGCAAATTTATACACAAATTGGGTAACAAAATACTAATTTCCTCTGCATTCCCATTTCAATTCAACCTCTTTCTGCAAATTCCATGACGTCATACCCCAGTTATCAACAGCAACTTCACCAAACATGTCCCCCTTCGAGCTACATACGCACATGGCGTCAATGGAGGGTCAAATCAACGAAAAAAACGAACTTTTTTTTCATGGGCAAACATCTCCATGTGGGATCTGAGCCATCAGAAGACAATACTGTGCGTAAAGCATTGTAGAAGAGGTACTCACCATTAAATTTTCTTGGGTTTTGAACATACGAACGCTTGATGGTACGAATCACTGTGTGTGGGGCTTTAGTGAAGTCGTTTGGTGATTGAGAGTTAATTGAATACACTGTGAGCATCAATGGAAAATTGGAAAGAGAGACAAGATTGTTGCACGCCAACTGTTTGATGAAATGACCCTTCGAGTTTTAATCATGTGGCTCTGTGTAATTAGACATCAGTCTTGAGGTTTAACCCGATACATGTAAGAATCTGACTTTTGTCTCTGTGCTTCTTTGCTTTTACACTTTTAGTAACTTCTCTATGTAGCTAACACTTGTTCAAGTTTTCTTATGCTCAAGTTATAAAGAATTTTAGTACTTTTTCACCTGAACTAATGTACCATACAAATATTTAAAACGTTTAATTATTTATCAATGTCAAAGTCTTGATTCTAGTCTAGATGTTTCGAAATATGAGCAAATGATCAAGAGTGTAGGTTTATTTTTTGGACAAGCGATAACTCACTCACACACTAAACTTGTTCTTAAATTTATATCATTTGTCTACGACAAGAATTGAACCCTCAAACATTTAGAAGCTATTGCGCTAGATGCCCTTTGGTATTGATACTCTTACTTTCAAGATTTTTGGCATGCTCAAGACAAAAGATATTTCAATAATTATTGAAGGAATAACGTGGAAGCTTATTTATTGCAGCATTCACACATTATTACTTGATCAACCCCACCAAAAAAGAATACAGTTAAAGCATTAATGTCATTGTTTTCTTATGTCCAGATGACAAGAATAATGTTGGTAATTCAAGAAACAAAGACTCAAGATTCAAGAAAGGAGTCAGATCAAGCCATCAAAGCCAGTGCATATTTCCAAAAACAGGAAGAAAAAACAGTAAAATTTAACTGAATTTTAGTAAAATTCAATTTGTTCCCCAACATTTATTTGATTTGCTGACAATTGATAAATATGTTACCTGATTTGGTTGCTCTAAACACACACTCTCCCTGTTCTTTTAACTTTTCACAACAGTAATATTTTCTCATTTTCACGTTAAAAGCAACAAACGATACCCCCTGAATTGATTTTTTTCATGGGGTTACATTGAAAATTTAGAAGGTACGGTTAGCCAACTCGTGTCTATATACATTTGTCTTCCCTACCAAATAGTACCCGATCCCCTGAATTTTTTCGTTATTAATTCCACCATTTTCGTAACAGTACTGCATGCACTGCAACCATTATTTATTCCTCACCAGCCCCTCTCATCATCATCTTCCTTGGATTATTTATATCACTTTTATTCTGTTAATAAATCAGGTATTCAAATTCCTTCAAGTTGCCAACCATTGATGGCACCTGCAAGTGCCTACCTACGTGGAATCAAGGCTGTTTTCACCCTCATTCTTCTATTTACTCTCACAGTATCACATTCCATTTCAGGTATTGCCAAAAAAGATAATAATAATAATAAGGGGTTCCTAATAATAATAACAGCTTTAATTACATAAACCCATCATATACAAATGAAATCCAAATAGGTGTTTCAAATTTTAGATCTTTTTTGCTGATTTCAGGCTATGATGATAAAGGGGCTGCAAGTGTTGGACAAAACAAGAAAATCTTGGGATCAAGACCACCAAGGTGTGTGAACAAATGTGTGAGTTGCAGGCCATGTGAGGCTACTTTGGTTATTCCTCCACACCCGAAGTCGATTAATTACCACGATCAATCTCACTGGGAAGATCATTACTATCTTCTTTCATGGAAATGCAAATGCGGTGATAAGCTCTTTCAACCTTAATCAATTAAGATGTTATATGAAGTATTCTGTAACATAGTTAAATTAGATACTATAGACAATAACCACTTATCTAATTATCTGTTTTCTTTCTGATTAAGTTAATATTAACTGTGGCATTAGTTAATTCTATATGATTGCATATTTATCACATTCTGTATAAACAGTATAAGATTAACTTTGTATTTCATTGAAGATGTTAACTTGAGTCTATTAGAGAACACATGAAGCCTGTCTTGAATTTTCATAATCATAAACAGTAAGTATGCTTGAAAACAACAGAAATTTCAATACTTATAGACTTTAGCAGAAAATTAAACTTCTTGGCTATATAAAACCCAAGAAAATGTTCAGCAGAATGCTACAGAAACTAGATTTAGTTGAGGAGGAAGCATTACGGGCGGGTCGTGTGCTTTCTGGTGTCTGGAGCCTGTCTCTCTTCATGTGCTTGTTTTCCTGTACCATGATCACACAAATATGATCGATTATTATTTCGGGTATTAGAATTTGATGAAACCGCGAGTTTGAGTTTGAGTTTGAGTTTGAGAAGATTAGAATTATCTTAGAGCTTATAGGCAAGGGGAATTGTTGAATTTTGAGTAATTCCTTTCCTTAGGTGATTGTGTTTTGACTAATTCCTTTCCTTAGTGGTTGTGTTTTAAGGTTGACCATTTCCTTTCCTTAGGTCAAATTCTTTACCCGGGTCAACTTCTTTTTTCTTCTGTAAAACTCAAATAACCTATTAATATCATAAGAACTCGTTGCCAAAAAACTATTAGAACCTCAATATCCTGCAAAAAAGTGAAAGTTTGTATTTTGAATTGGAATAGAAGACAAAAATTAAAGCTGTAAGCAGGTTAAATAAATATTAGAAAAGGTAACATAGGTACATAGTTACAGTCATTTGCCCCATATAAACAAATGTTGATCAAAAACCTAGCTAATGCCTACAAAAGCTAGCCATTTGGGACCCCTAGCTGATACATTACACCTTACATAGTTACATGCAGCCTACAACGTACAAACGAACCACAATCACGAGCAACTAACCCGACCCACGGTTCGGGTCATCCTCTTTAAGTTCACCATTTTCCTTCAACCCCTCATCCTCCATCTTCTTCACTTTCACCTCAACCTGCAGCTTCGCTTTCGTCTCGCTTTCTTGCACTTGTTTCAACAATGCTGCTACTTCACCCAACACATGTTCATCATTCCTCTCTTTCTCACCTCTACATTCTTCTTTCAAATTCGATCCTGATTTCTCCTTATTATTATCGGTCTCACGGAGTTCATCGACATCTTGTTTATCATATGCAGCATCTGCATCTGCATCTGCATCTTGCATTTCGATGTCTTTAACACCATCATCAGCCGATGCTGCATCATTCATCTTCACCTCTTTCACACGTGTCTCCTTAGCAGTGGCTGATTTTGTCTCTTCGTCGTTGATGTTAACGTTATTAGCAGCCGATTCACGCTTACGTTTGTTGCTGTTGTTGCCGGCGGACGGAGGTGTTGACTTTGACTTCACAGGGTCATCATTTCTCGTATCAGAGACGTTTGACTCTGACGGAGCTTGTTCATCACCTTCATCGGTCGCCGGAATATTCGTCGGAGTATCAGAACTCGCCATTTCTTTCAGTCGTGATGAATCTGAAGGAAGCAAATTAAGGGTGTATAAACGTCAAAATCGATGATTCTAATGTTGATTGATTTTAGAATCAAAGTGAATACCTTTGATCGGCGACTTCTGTTCGGTGATAAGTGAGGCGGTTTAAAGGGTAATCCCACATGGATGATGAACCGCTGGTGATGATAGGACACGTGTTTGCTCGTGGGTTCACCTTTGTATCCAAGTGTTACCTCTTTAGTTGCTAATTTATGGATTTATCAACTTATATTGTATTCTTGTAATAGTTTTTGAATTTTTAATGTGATATTTTAAGTTATTAACTATTATTATTAGGTCTTTGTATTGTGGCGAAGATGCCAAAATGTAAGAAAAACTATTGTTACAAATACTACTGTGAATCTAAGGAGGCGTTAATATAAGTAACTTTATATAACAAAAAAATATCCTGAACCAGTGTTGATGACACTAGAAACCTTATATAAAAAATTAAAACACCGTACTGTAACGGACGCGTATGCCCAGAAAAAAACTAATGGCGAAACGTCTTCACGAATCCATGAGTTCAAAGGACGTTTATAATATACACCCCCTAGTATTTGCAAATGAGTTGTGACTCCCAAAAAAAAAAAAAAAAAAAACAAATTTTTGACCACTTGAATTTACAGTCGTATTCAATACAATAGACTACTAGTTTTAAGCATAGAACGATACGAATAAAGCATATTCGCATAAACTGATTTTAAGTATAAACTAAGTTTAAGTAAAAAAGAATGATAATCCAGTTGATGATGCAGAACCAAAGAAAAAGGAACATCATTTTATCAAAACGTCATATAAAGACGATACAAACCAAATGATAATTTCTTTATAAATACGCGAATCTATAAAAAAGGGATATGACAACTAACGTTCTTGTGTCAATAATAATCATATGATATGAAACAAGATCAACACAAAACGAAATACTTCTGCAAAAATCATACATTACAACAAATATTTCCGTACCTATATAACTGTTACATTATTATGCAATCAACCTAGTTTTATCATGATATATACATACAAGCTGAAATGTTTACCGATTCATTTCCAGAATCTCGGCCCCTTATTCGATCTGCCATTGTTCCTTCCATCCCATACAGATGACCAAAAGAAGAGAGACAACCAGAAAAAAACAGCACAAAATATCTGCACACCTTCTTGAAATCTAGGCAATGATGCAACTAAACCTGTTCATAGACACAAACCGCGGGTCGGGTTAGTGTTGATGTCACCATGACATTATAACATTGTTACACTGCTAAACATAGAATGTTGATATCACCATGAAGTTATAACATTGTTGCACAATTAAACATAAAGTGTTGATGCCACCATGACATTATAACAGCAATTTCCAGATGAAACTTTAATGTCTTAACACTAAGGTGATTAGATTAGCTATGACATTATAGCAACTGGGGCTGTAAAGTGTAAACGCATCTGCTTAATTGAACAGATAAACGAAGATACATACATAAATGACCATATTTTCTTATTCTTGTTCGCTCGTTAAGAAGATGAACTTGTTTTTGTTCGTTCTTAACATTCTAAACAAACAGAAATGAACAGAACACAACTAATACATAAATCCAACTGAAAATTTAAGAGGCGAGACTGCGGTCTATGATTTCTAATTTCCAAACGTCGGCAGCTGATAGTTTCAAGCTTTCTGTTGTTGAAACGGGCAAAGACTCTGGACCAAAAGCTTTCAAAACGGACCGGACCTTCTTCATTAATGTTATTATATTTATTTTGATGACTATGTAAAAATTGGAAATAGACATTAGACTAACCTTAATGAATGAATGTTCATGAACTTACATGAATGAGAAAGACATTTTAACTAAAAGAACTAAGGGGACGTTTGGTTCACGGAATTCATAGTAATTGGAATTGGTATTGAAATTGTATGATTCGTCAACCAAAATTGTGTTTGGGTGAACAATGAGATGGAATGTTTTATCTCAAATTCTTTTGATTGTGGGATTTCAATATTCCTTCCACCAAGAGAAGGATTTTAAATCCTACAACCAAAGGAATTTTGAGGTAAAACATTCTCTTTCATTGTTCACCCAAGCACAATTTTGATTGACAAATCACACAATTTCAATGTCAATTCCAATTCCCATGCATTCCTATGAATTCCGTGAACCGAACGCTCCCTGATAATTGTGTTCTTTTAATACCTAATTACTGGCCCCAAATGTCTCTTTTCCTATCTTGAAATCCATTGATTGAATACCTAATTACTGACTTCTGTA
Organism: Flaveria robusta; assembly: GCA_025506415.1. Taxonomy (NCBI): domain Eukaryota; kingdom Viridiplantae; phylum Streptophyta; class Magnoliopsida; order Asterales; family Asteraceae; genus Flaveria; species Flaveria robusta. Next base: position 17,440,374 of record CM046459.1, on the reverse strand, counting down.
CTTCTAATATGAATAATATCTGAAACTGACACCAAACCATCTTGTTAAACTCAAACTTACAGTTCTTTCAATTTAGTTTCTTAAACTCCATTTCAAAAAGATTCAACAACTTTCTCTTAATAGAACTGTTAATAATCTGTAATCAACTGCAATTAGATAGAAGTTTGTTTCATATTCCATTGTTATTAGCCACTTAAGTCTAACACTTCACCACCAAATCTATTATTAAAAAGATGAAGATCAAAAGTATCCAATTGGCAATCAAAATCAAAGCAAACCCAAAGCATCAATTAACACAGCAATTCCTACAAATTCTCATAAACAAACACGAACCCTAAGAACGTAAGCACACAAAATTCATTGATGCTACAGTAAGCAAACATAAGAGCAATAATTAACATACCAGAACTGGAACTCTGATCATCATCTGGCGGTGGTTCGGACTCCGGCGGCGACGGCGGATGAGGGGTGGCAGCACCGCACCGGCGACCCCGTAATTTGGTATTCTGAGGCGGATGTATAGACCAACGGTGTGTTGATATTATTCTACTGGTGGAACAACCGCCCGATGATGAGAAATTGAAGGATGGAGTAAGATGATTGGTGGCGGTGAGAATCGACGGTGTAAGGTGGTGGTGGTGGTGGTTTACGGTGGCCGGAGAAAGGTGATTAGGCGCCATCCGACGACTAGTGATATTTTTCAGTGGTGGTGAAGTGATATCAGAACACGCGTCTTACGGTTATCGTAATATTATTGGGCGTTCCAGAAGATTTGTTGGGCCGGGTGTTTATGAAGTTGGCCCATTTGTATTGGGCCGTTTTGTAGTTGAGTTGTAAAATATGTGTTCAGTAGCCCAAAATGATTTTAAATGAAATCAGGTTCCTCGTACTTATCCTCCTTATCCTCATACGGTCATGCCTATCTTCATAGGTTATAGTTAGACTAAAATTATCTTTTTTTTTCAACTAAATTATATGATTTTTATACTTTTATCGATACTTTTACTTAAAAAAATATTAAAAAATTTATAAGAGCTAATAATATCACACAAAATATATGGATGAACAGTAATATTTTATCTCCCATTCAGTTACAACCACTTACTATCATTTCTTATGAAATATAAAACACACTCACAATAATACGAGGAATATAGAAAACTTTTTCTTATAAGTTAGAAGGAACTTGCTATGAAAAAAGAATAAGTATTGGAATCTACACATTGATGTTTTTTGAGCCGTACGCGTCAAAAGACTCCTATACGGTTCCGAAGGGATATAATCGAAGAAAATATATTATACCTAAAAAATGAGTGTCCCTACCATCGACTTTACTACTACTTGAATATGTGTATTTTAGTTGTTATCAATAAAGTTGGTGGTGATCGAGTTGGTTAGAGGTCTCACATTTGCATCTGCTCACGTTGGTTTGTTTCCTATGGGCTACATTCTTTTTTTTTTTCTTTTTTTTAATTATTTTTTCAGTTTTTATTTTTTTTTAGTTTAAATTATTTTTTCAGTTTAAATTATTTTTTCAGTTTTAGTTAAAATTATGAAATTATTTTATATTATGCACTTAATCACGTTAATGTCACCGTCGTAGCTCGCGTAACAAAATTTGCAAACACGAAGCATCACCTTGGTTTAATTTCTAGTTTTTATAAAATGTCAAATACACAAATTGAACTTATGAACAAATGCGTGTTTGAATTGGATACTATCAATAATGTTTGAAAATAGTTATAACGTTATTGAGTTGCTATAAACTGGTTAACCAAAATTTTTGAAATATACCAAAATACTGCTAATGGATGAAAAGAGGATGAGTTAAAGAGTTTCAATAAATCAAGTTAAAGAGTTTCAACACGTTATATTTAACTCTGTTAAATACAATCTTATCAATAAATCAACTTTTATTTATTGTTCTAAACAATCATGAGCAAAAATCACTTCTTACACTTAAAATTGATTTCATTTTAATACATTGTTAACAGATTTGAATCATCGTATACTCGATACAGCATTACAACATAGTTAACTCAATTGAGAAACTAGCAAGTACAATCACTCATACCTAAATATTTGTTTCTGATAAGGTTTTAAAAGAAAATTAATACATAAATTATAAATTAAATAAAGTTATAATTTTTATTTCCCCACTTGGCAACTTTCATAATTATTATTTCTCCTATCATAGGGCCAAGCACATGCACTTATGTTATTATGATGGACTTGATAACTGACACCCATGACCCCAACAAACCTAAACATAAGCCCAACTATTTTTTTTTCTTTTGTTCTTTCTTTCTCTTAACTACAAATATACATTACTTTTCACATGCTCCTTTTGTAGGTTTTGAACCCGTATATATATAGTGAGAGAGTATATAATTTTATCATCAGAATGTCTCATTACTCATTACGTACTAGGCCAAGTATAGAGTCAAAACAATAAGAAAAACAAAACAACTAATTAAAATATTGGTGCTTCAAAAACCTATTATCAAATCATACAAAAATACTAAAATTTCTTCAAAACACTTAACTAGAAATATCAACAATTGAATAGTTAAACCGACTTTGAGGAGGTCAAGATATAAGAGGCTTGCTTTTATACGATCCATTAACGTCTTTAAGCGTAGCATCATTCATATACTTTCCAGCAAGGGAATCGAACAAGATGCCCGCACCTACACCGATGGCTAGGTCAATGGTGTAGTGTCCCCGTGTGCTTAATAACCGCACCACTTGTAAAATGTTTAGGGTGTCGAACATAAATGCCAACTCCCACCTACACATCCTCCTCATATCAAGTGATGCGATCACTGATCCAGCTACATGACCCGAGAAGAACAAGAAGAAAGACACGTTCCCTACCGGAAAGTCTGCGCCTGAACCCAAAAATCCCTAACGAAATTCAAGGTATTAGTCGTTAAAGCATTTATACAGTTCTTTTACTAAATATTATAAATTGTCATTTTTACCTAAGATAGAACTAGAAGTTACAAATTGCAAATGCTAACACGAAGCGAAACACAAAAACGAAAACAATCAGCTTGGGTTGTCATTTCTCATTTGTTTAATAAGTAGGTGACGTTCGGGTGATATTGTTTAATCAAACAGATAATGTTTAAACTCTGTTTAATTATGTTTGAATTCATCAATTTACTTCATAAACTTAAAACTATCAACTTATCAACCTGGCACGATTTACATTTTTGAATAAAACAAGTTATGCTTTTATATGCTATTAGCCTATTATTAAACCTCTTTAAATACTTTTGGTCACACCAACCTTGCGCATTCTTAAAAAGATGGCCGGTGAGTCACCTTTATTTCCTTAGCGGCGAACCTTTTATCATCACATGCATGGGGTATCATAAAACGACACATATTTGTTTAATATACGGAATCTATATTATAAATTTATTTGTAAATTTAACTACTAACTTTTTTTAGAAGAGTCAATTTACACTTATCAATCATATATACCTTTATTTTCTAAATCTTAACAATCATACATTTTAAACAGAAGAAAGACATTTTACCATCAGATATCTCGAAGAAATTATTGCTATTCAATAACAATATCTTAAGAGATAAGCCAATGATCTTTAGATCAATTGGTTTGGAAGTAGACAACTCATGACTTTTCAAAGTGGAGTTTATGGGTTCAAGTTTTACTTGATACAATATGCTTCAAATGTGTTAGCGATTTTACCACAGTATGTAGGCATTTAGGTGGTGGATTTCCTCTGAAATGATGGGCAGGCCGGGTTATTAGTATTGTCTGTGTTCACGGGTACGAATTACCTTTAGCTAATGAATTTACCCGGGTGACCGGACTTAAAATTATTCGTTGGTCGTTAAAAAAAGTATCTTAAGAGATATCAATAAAATAAATTCATCAAACAATTACAAGTGTCATGATCATTTAAGTGGACTTGTTATGATCATTTAAGTAGACTTAAAAAATAATTTTACCTGGGTGACCGGACTTAAAATTATTCGTTGGTCGTTAAAAAAAGTATCTTAAGAGATATCATTAAAATAAATTCATCAAACAATAACAAGTGTCATGATCATTTAAGTAGACTTGTTATGATCATTTAAGTAGACTTAAAAAATAATCAGTAATAAAGTAGCATTTATATTTAGTTGTAGTCATTTAATTTGGAAATATTAAATATTAAAAAAATTGAAAATAATAAATGATAATTAAGTGATTTTATGGTAAAACAGGTAATAAATGACTAAGAGCCGTTCAAAAAAAAATAATAATAATAATAAAATAAATGACTAAGAGTAACATTTAAACGCTGCTATTATTATTTTCATCTTTAATAAATAAACAAATCGATATTCATAATATCCATATATCGTAAAAATATGTTAATTTAAAATAGTTATCTATAGTCTATAGTATATAATAAAAGAGATAATAGGATGTCATCTGTTACTTTTTAAAAAATTTTCTGGCTAAACTAATACATTATTTAGTCAAGTTTTTATTTTAAAAAATTAAATTAATAATTCATTTTGATTTTAATTTAATTTTTTTATATTATCAACTAAATTATGTAATCATGTGTTATTTGAATTATACATACTTTTGTAATCAAATAAGATAAACATATATTGATATATTTATATATCTTGGGTTAGTGTCAATTTAAGACAGCTAGGTTTTTATTTCGCACGGGTCAATTGTATGTTATATTATCCAAATAAGTATTCGAAGATATATAACTCAAAAATGTAACATTTTTGAATTATATAGTTTTTATATTTTCAACCCGTGTATTAAACGGGTATCTAACATAGTTAATAATTATAAAACATAAAATTGAGAATTAATCACATGAATAAAAAATTCAATTTCTTATGAGCATTGAAGGGTGGAGGCTAAATGCAAGAGTTGAAGGGAGGTTGAGGACTTGATTACCTCCGGCACCGGAAGCTGTGTAGAATAACCCAAAATCCCTCTGCAAGTGAACATAAACAACGCCGCTACGGTGGCTCTCGGCCGTCCTTCCACCACCCACGTCCCTAATATATACATCGTTTGCATCCCCACGAACACCTTCAAAATCACATTCAATCCATTTCAAAAACCCCATTAATTAAAATTCACCAATTGTTTCAAATTTTCATTCAGATTTCAAACTGTGAAATGATCAGTTACCGTATTAAGTCCGGCGAGAACGGTGTTAAGAGTCGGACTATCCACAAGAACACGGTGGAGATAGCCGGTGGCCACGAATCCGATATCCAAAGGCGGTGACGACGACGGAATCATCCGTAGCGTATACTCCACACCCATGAAGAACAACAACGAAACCGCAAAGAAGCAAGGAACAGGGTGGTACTTAAACACACCGATTGCATCTTCCGTCGTCCATTGAAGAAACGACGCATTTGCGAACGACCACCGGTGGCCATTTTCAGAGGTTTTTGGGGTCGGATGATTGGGGGTTTGTTTGAGGTTAAAATTGTTGATGGAGATGGTGTTGGTTTTGAGGATGGTGGTTGTTTGTGGTACGGAGCGGTGGTGGAGGGTGTCTCCGGTCATTTTTGGCCGTGAGATTCGCCGGAGTTGATGGTGGTTGTGTGGTGGAGATGTGGTGGTGGTAGTGGGGGTATTTATAGGTAGTGAGTGACGGAGGTTTCTATATCGTGTGAGAGTGTGTGAGGTGGAGATGTGAAAGAATGAAGATGTAAAATGATTTAGTGATAATGGGGAGATCTGGTTCAGACCTGACCCACGGAATGTATTTTACAAACGTAACAATTAATTTTATACTCTTTTGATGATGGTCGGGTATTTTAATATCATAATGATGTAATTATAATTTATAAGGTTGGTATTAATAAAATATATATCAAAATATGTAAATATTATTTTTATTATAATTTACAGAGCCATGAGATTGTACTGAGTGTACGGTAATGTGTTACTGGAAATTTTACATAGTTGGTTTTATGAAAGATCTGCGTACACTTGTTTGATTGATATGTTGAATGAAACAATATTTGTTTCTTCCTAACTTTGTTAATAATAATCTATCTGAAATGTTTACTTTGTTAATGAAAGAATTACATATATTCATTTTTAAACTTGTAAAATTATATAGGTTTTCAAGAAACAAGTTTTAATTCATGATGTAAAATGCTTTGGAAGTATGTTTGAGGAAAATCAGTAATTTTACAAGTTTATAATTAATTAGTGTAATTTTACAATTCTGTCACAAGAATGCTTAGCACTACTAGGTTAGTGTTACTCGTTTATAATCAAAATTTGTTAATCTAGTTAAATTTAGTATTTTAATAATTTGTTTACTTTATGCAACAGAATTGCTTCATATTAAACGACCTTGTTATGTGTCAAAAAAAAGTATTTAACTCTCATCATCTCTTTATATTGTTACTAAAAAGACCAACAACAAGTACTACTACAATCTTATAATCGATTTGAAGTGTAAGTTTACTTTAAACGCAAAACAACTTGAGTTTTTTTTTTTCTTTTTTTTTTTAAGTAAATATGTGTTTTAAAGTTCAAACAAATATAAGATAAAGAAGAACGACAAATTGAATTCTAGTGAGAAAGGACCCAATCATATTCGTTTTACTCTCTAAATGAGGTCCGTTTGACATGGCAAAGTCCCTCGTAAATTTATAACCACACATCCTTCGCTCCTCTAAACCTCATCCTCTAAAAAATATATATATGTGATTTGATAAATAATTTACAAAATATATATTGATTAGTTTTAAAAATATTTTGTGCTGCAAAAGAAATAGAGAGCATTGTGAATAAAGTCAAGGTTAGTAGTTAAAAAAAATTGATTTACTAATCAGAATTCTTGTTCTTTATTAGTTTATAAACTATTTGATAAAGTACAAAATATAATGTATGGACCATAATTTACAAAACACAATATTATTCATCGATGAGTAGAATTTAAATGCTTGACTGTTATTATTAGTAAAATCACAAAAATATGTTTTTCTTTCTTCCTATTTTACGTATTTTGATACCCATTTATATAAAACTAGATATCTCAATTATCTTGCCCAAATGGTCCAAAAGTAAAATATTATATTTTTATATGGTTCACATTTCACGAGTCGCCTTACTCCATAACTAACTGGTGGCCTTTAAAATGGATGACAAGGTGATGCGAGCTTTGTTGTGGCTACTAAGAGCATTCACTTTAAAAATATATAAGTAAAATTTTTATATTATATGAAATAATTTGGACAAGGTGATGCGAGCTTTGTTGTGGCTACTAAGAGCATTCACTTTAAAAATATATAAGTAAAATCTTTATATTATATGAAATAATTTTGAGTGATTTGAGTGGTTGTCAGTGAAATAGAGAGAAAATGTTACTGTTTATCTGTAAATTTGAAGATTCAATGTTTAACCTTGTAAAGTTTTTAATATTTTTAAAAATGGTTGTGAGTGGATGAGAGAGAAAAGATAATGAAAAGTTATAAAAAATATTATTTAATTGAAAATATGAAAAAAGTAATAATTTTTAGTATAATTATATAGATAAAAATAATAAATGGGTTGTGAATGCTCTAAAGTAAATACTTTGCATAAAATATGATGGCATTACATGCTTAAGTGAATTTATTGTTAATTAAAATAACACAAACAATAAGACTAATGTCATTACTAGATTGATTCAGATGTTGCCCCTACTAATATTCTATCAGTTCCCTGTAAATCAAAATTTGCTACTGTTTTTGGATTCATCAATGTGAGTTTAGATCTAAGTAGTATGTCAAATTTAATGAAATATAAAAAATAAAAAAGTAAATGTCATATTTATGTGTCAAATATTAGAAGTATTATTTTTTTATTATTTTTTTTGAACGGCAAATGTGCGACCCTGCTTGTGACCCTCGCCACCTATCCATATTTGTAACCCGATCCATTTCATTTATTGTTTATGCAATAAAACCTTTGAAATTCTATGTTATACTATTTGTTTGATAACGTCATAAAACTTAATTCGTTAGTAAGACTAATCTTTGACATATAACTTTACTTGTGTCATATCGTGAACAATATTTATATGATTTGATGATGGTGATTGGAAGCCTAAATTAATAATATCCTAAAATTTTTATATATTAATGAAATTCTAGAATTCATTTTATTACTAAAGTTCTTAAATTCTTATAAAAGTATGTCATGTATATTTTATGCGCATGTATAATAAAACAAAACTCTTATGGATTTCCATCCATCTTAATCATAATATTTTTATAAAAGTTTATAATTATTATACTCTTATAAAAAAAATATTAACTATTTTAAAGTCCTTAAAATGATTCAAAAAAATCTTTAATTTTACAATTTTAATACAAACTTTTTATAAATTTAATTTTATAAACATTCCATTTTTTTTAGAAAATTTGAAAAACCAAAATTACTCACATTCGACTTATTTATGATCCATTCATAATTCTCCAATCTTAATTATATTAATAAAAACTCTTCATTTATAACCCCAATCTTAATTATACTCATAAAACCTCTCCATTTATAACCCTCATCTTCCTACCTATAAATACCAACCCTTGTATCACCAATTTTCTTGCACCAACTCTTCTTAACTTACAAGAGAGTTTTTTCTTCACCCTCTATACAACCTCAAGAAACTTTCAACCCCAACTCTCCATTGAAGCCTTTAAAAGTTTCAAATCCGTTCGTCATTCTCAAGATAACAACCGTATTCTTAATTTTAATGTTCTTATTACTCTTTCAATTTCTAATTAATTCTAAGCAACTTTATAATAAAACTTCTCATGGTTTTATTCAACCATAACCTTCTACTATCATCTATACACTCAATAAAAATTTATTATACGCGCTTATTATTTTTAAAACCCTTAAAGGTTCACGTAAGTGCTACCGTTGATTTTGGACAGAATCTGTTACAACTTCAAATGACTATAACTTGGTGATACTAAATCAAAAAGTATCAAAATCAAATTCCATAAACAAGTTCATCGAATTATATTTCCAACCATAATTCACACAACTTCTAATTCTATCGGACGACTCGGCAACAGCTTCTACAAAGTAAGTGCGCATATTTGCACCTTCAACTTTGCACTGCTGTTTTGGTCATCTTCTGATTAGAATTTGGAAAGCTTTTCTAAATAAAAGTTGTTTATAAGATCCTAAAATAATAGACTGGAGAGTTTAAGAATTTTTACTTAAAGTTTGATACTTTTAATAATCATATGAAACTATAACAATGAATCTGTCCAAATCTATTTTAATATTGCAACAACTATTCTTTTCCTATACATTTGATTTCTTTATTGCTATGGTTAATACTCATAACCATAACCTTAAACATAAGTTCTAATACATATAATCATACTAATTTAGGGTTTCACCATTCCTATTAATCAAGTCATAAGTCCAACTCATACTCAAGAACTCATGTGAGTATATTCATAATCCCTTTTTCTTTTATGTTTTTGGGATGTGACATGTATACATATTCAATTCTAAATCTTTCTTGCAAATCATATGATTCAATTAAGTCTTGTGTCTATTCTGTGCTTTTGTGATAAACTTATTGAATTAATCTTTCATGTGGTTGTCAATCTTGCTTACTTACTTGCTAGCATATGATCATTAACTTTATAAAGCCTAAGGTTACGATAATAGCGCTATTGGTTTGACACCCGCCCAAACGGGCCGTTGTAGACGGCATTTGGGTTTCGAAACCAGGGACACTTGTCAACAAAGGTTTGATCAATACATTTGGTTTAATCACACTTGCTTGAATTCATACTTTGACTCTTGAATCGTGTTTTAAATCTAGTATATGTAACAAAACATATGTTTACTCACCAACTTTCTAGTTGACCTTTATTTTATACATGTCGCAGGAAATTCCGCTTGAGATGCTTACAACAAAATGACATTTAGGATGCTTGTGGACCTAGTTAACAAATCAAACTTTATTTTATTTTATGTTATATTTGTTCGTATAATTTATGGTTTCTTTGTAAGACTTATATAATTGGGTTGATTAAATAAATTATCACTTTAATAGTGTCACGTGTTATGGACAATCTACACAACCCGACATATTCCGCAGTCGGTTGGGGTGTGACACTGCTTCGGAGAATATGTGTTATCTTAATCGGGCCCACCTATTCGTATCCCAGCCGAGACCGCACCCCCAACCCACTCAGGAGGAAACTTATTACTGAGAAAACTCACTGACTCAACCCTGAACATTTTGGTCAGAGTGAGACTTGAACCCATGACCTCCTAATATTTACATGTCATGAGTGCCTCACCTTAACCAGTTGGACTAAGGATTATTGGTAAAAATATTATTTTTATACGTGGAATGTTTAGAAGAATATATTGTTACTTTTTGTCTAGTTTATGAGTAATGCTATATCCTTTTTATCGTATCTTCTCATTAACTAACTACAAAAGATCCATAAATGCTAGCAAACTTCTATATTTTACAAACTCTTTATTTGCTCCACATGTCATCTATTGTTAGTTGTTTTTATTTTCTAGCTAGTGTTTCTAACATATTAGATGTAAAATTCATATTAATAATAACAATAACAAATTGCCTTTTTACAATAACAAATTGCCTTTTTACAATATATATATATATATATATATAGAGAGAGAGAGAGAGAGAGGAGAGATCCTAAGAAAACCATAAAGTTATGAGAAAACTAGAGAAAATCAATGAAAACGATCATATAATTTATACAATTTTATCACTACTCTTTATATATATGTGTGAGTATATACAAATAAAGATATGGATCAATTGAAAACCGTAGCATGGTTTTACATATACGTCACACATAGGTTACGTATACGTAACAATTTTTCATTCGACATAGTGTTACGTATACGTAAGTTTCTTCATTCTCGTATGTATGCTCAACATATATGTACCAAACACTTAAATATCATTTTAATAATTAAAATAACAAAAAAAAATTGAATTTGTTATTGCTTTCCGTAGTTTTCTTTGGTTTTCACATAACTATTGGTTTTCTCAGGAACCCTCCCCTATATATATATATATATATATATATATATATATATATATATATATAGTCACACAGACCAGGAGAGGGAGTAAGACATTCACAATTCACGTAAGGTTAATTTATAGTTTTCATTAAAACGAACCCACACACAATGAATAGAACGCTATATTTTCAACTTCCATGACGAATGTGTCGCTACATCCTATTTACTTCGTTTGATATTTTGCGATAAATCAAATTATCACATTACATGTTTGTCATAAGAGATCAGTTACTTTTAACAATACGAATCGAATGATTGTAATACTAGTGAGAAATCATAAGCTATTTATATAACAAAAATTATTATAAGTATTATGCTAATGTAATTATATACCTGCTTAAATTACAAGGGAATGAACTAAAATCTAACTCTTAAGTATCTTACCGTGAAAAATAACATAGGCCATCGTAAAATAAATTAAATTAAATTGATCGAGAGTGATGAGTCTCATATGTATCTATTAATTTAAAAAATAATACGTAGAAGTATGTCTAATAAACAAAAAATTTCTATATATAGTTAAAAATAAAATAAGGGGTTGTTTATGTGTAACGCAGTCGATCAATATTCTTTAATATCGGCAAACCTATGGATATTATATTTTTGAATAAATAAAGTATAGTTTTACTTGGGGTGGTCTACAAAATGAAAGTAGTTTTTGACACGAATGAAGTTAGGTGAAGTAGAAGGGTGCTTTGATAATAACTTGTAGATACACCTGACAAAATGGTCGGGTCGGGCAGCGTGTTGGGTCAGAACGGGCTCGGATTAGGATGTATTCGGGTCAGGATGGGCCAATTTAAACAACAGGTTAGGATGTGTATGGGTCAAGATGGATGCGGGTCAGAATGGGTCCATATTAAACAAATGTTGCGGTAACCGGTAGGAGAAGGATGTGGACTATGGAGAAGACGGGTTTCGTGTATATTTTAAGATACATAATAGCCCATCTTGACCCGTTTGATATTTTTTTTTAAACCTATATTAACCCATTTATCTTTTTCTCCACTTATAAAATTGTCCACTTTGACCCCTTGGTAATATTGCTTAACCCATTATTTTGTATTAATGTCCAAATCAACCCAAATTTACATATTTGGGTCAAAATTACCAGGTGTACTTGTAGACGGTGATCGGATCAAAAGGCGTGAATCATCTAAAAAATAAGCGTTTTGATATAGATAACAAATATCATAAATCAAATCATTATCTAACTAAAGTTGTACACTTCTTGTTTTATGTATACTCTAAACACGGAGGCAACACCTAGTTTAACTTTAGAGTTTAAAGAAATATTTTTCAACTTATTATCTCTTGTTAAGTATGGTTAGTAACTTAGATAAAAAGATGCTGCGACAACGTATTTTGTCACGTTATTAGTCTATACTTATTTTTAAAAACTCAAAAACTCAAAATAACTCATTCCTATATCTCTCTCTATCTATCTAGATCTTTATTTTTTATTTTAAAAAACAAATATAAATAAATATAAAAGTTTTTAAATAACAATATTTTTATAAAAAATGACATTTTTTTTATAAAAATAGTTCTTTTAGAACTACATGTTTAAAAAATAATTTTTTGCAATGAAACTTTCAAAAAATAATAAAACTATTTTACTGTCTAAAGTCATTAGATTTAATCGTATGTTGTCTCAAAATAACATTTTATGGTTCATAATTTTTCGTTACTAAATATTTAATACGTTTTCAATTAACTTGTGTAATACACAAGGTTTGAGCATATATATATATAAACAGAAAATTAATATTTTTATATTTGCTTAAGTTGTTTAAAATATTATATGAGATGGGTATTTTATTAATTATGATCATATACTCTATATATGTATTTTATTACCATCTAAAATTGAAAAAAAAAATCTATTTATCATAAATGTTTTGCAATAATAAATAGCTCAAATAGTTAGGTTAGGAATGTTTGACGTCAAAGAGTCGTGATAGCATAGGTGTCTCATGTCAAAACGTGTAAAATGTTACCATATCACCCCCTTTGACTTGCATTCAAAACTCCTTTCCGACCATGTTATTGAAAGGACAATTGTCTATATTACTTTATCAACTTAATTGAAGTAATTTATACCATATTTTAATAATTTGTTTCTAGATAGTTATACATGAGTTAAGGTTAAGATTCACCTATGACTATGGATAAAATGTGATTACTTAGTCACTAAACAATCTTTTTTGTTCCTTAAGGTGTTGTTCTTTTTCTTGCCTAACTACGTATACTCAATTTTGTTTAAATTGGAACAATATAATACTTTTTTTTTGTCTAAGGAATTGAAAGGTGACTTGTTTTTTTAACTTGGTTACTAGATGACCAATAAACGTTTCAAGTTGGTAAATATTAACTTCTATCATACGTAAAACGATCAAGTTTCTCATATAAAAGTAAGATTTCATTACTCAACTGTGCATGCGAGTCTAAATATGTTTGTGACTTCTTTTCAAATAAGCAATCATGTCATTGGTTCTAATATGATTTGAATGTGTTATGTCAATTCATTCATCCATTTCCACATATATATATTTATTTGTATATCATGACGGATTTTATTAAGGTTTACTGTATATGTTAATACGGTGATTAGATATAATAAAATCAGTGGCACACCAAGGTTGTTCTTATAGAATATTAGGTGTGACTTTTGATTCTTCGATGATGTGGAGATCACTCGTTATGTGAATTTCAAGAACCATTTCAAATTTATTCCAATTTTATTGGTTGTTTCTAAATTAGTTCAATCGTTATATACTTATACGCTATCATTGCCACACAACACCTAGTTTGTGACAAGACACATGATATATCCATCTGTAAATCATATTATCGTATTTCTTTAAATTAGAGAAACTTAATGGAAAATCAAACATGTTACCATTTTAATTAGAACACATTTAAAATATCTGCTATTAAGTATGACCTAAAATCATACGCTAAGTAGTAAAAAGAATCACTTTCAATTTCTTTTACAAGCCCCTCTAATTTTAGAACACCCAACATTCCATGTGATACATAATTAGGCTGCAATTATTAAACCATAGTTTTTCTTTCGTCTCAGCTCATTATTTTTTATTTTGTGATTTAAAGTCATGTATTTCAAAAATAACCTTTTAAATATAAAATTAAATAGAAATGATTTTTTTTAATTAACAACTAAAAAAATCTAAACAGTCGTCTTCTGGTCTGGTCCAGTATGTTTGACTTTGAGAATATTTTAAATCTTATGTTCAAACTAACTCAATGAAGTTTTATCATATTGTAGGTTTTCTTTTGATAATGTTTCAAAATAAGTTAAAATTGAACCGTCAAATCAGCATGGACGGTTGATATTTCATCTCACGAAAACTCTGGAAATAGTTCTAAACACGGTTTAAGAAACCTATAGAAACTTGAAGCAAACCAATGTTATGACATAAATCATACTATATTCAGGAAGACATGAGACATAATTGCTAACGGAAATATCATCCACATTTATTTCAGATAAGTGGTTGAGGGAGATCATTTATTTCGGGTGTTGCTATAAAGACACCACCCCACCAAGGCACCAACCTTAGATCATATCACTGTCAATCAACAAAGTATATACTAATAAACTGTAAAAACATAAGATATACAACTCATTCCTTAGCTATACTTGTATGTCACCTTAGTAGCAGGGGCGGACTTACCATAAGTGGGAAGGGGTCAACTGACCCCTTAGAATTTATTTTTTCATATGTAACGTATATTTACATTTTCCAATTGATCCCGTATATTTTTCAACTTAAACCCTATAAACGAAAAAACCATACATGACTACTTGAAAACGAAAAAAAAAAACACCGGAGAAAAGTTTTTCTAGGTCCGCCACTGCTTAGTAGTTAGGCCAAGCGGTACGCAAAGCTGATGAATTAAGGAGCTTGAAGTACCACATACCCTAGACGTCAATCAGTGTTAAGAAGGTGTCAGTAAAGATTTCAAGCGAAAAGCGAAGTTGATGTCTGTTTATATAAAACTAGGTTAATATCCCGTGTATTACACGAGTTGCATAAATAAATATTAAAAAGTTAGTAACAAAAATTTATGAATTATAAAAGTATAAAACAATATCCTGAGATATGATATTATTAAAATTACTTACGAGTAATGACTTTAAATAATAAAAAAATGATATCATTCATTAAACTTTTATTTTTAATTTTTTAAAAGTTTTTTTGTTCAAAACAAAATGTTTTAAAAAATGGTATTTTTAAATTTTTTCTTTTAAAAAGTTTGAATTTTAATTATTTTTGTTTCATAAAAAAAATTATTTTTTAAAGACACAAGTTTTAAAATATTTATATATTTAAAAAGTTTAATCTTTTAGTAAAATTTCTTATTTTATAAAAAAATATTTATTTAGAAATTATATTTATAAAATGATCTCTTTTTTAATTTATAAAAACTATTTTTAATCTTAAATAAATTAAATAAAATTATTAGTAGTTAATGCAATTATTAATTAAGAGAAAGAAGGGAGAAAATAAGCTTTAGAAACTTTGTAATTGTACCATGTGTCACCAAAAAAACATTCTTTTATTAGTATTGATAGATGTGTAAAAATTAACTTTATGATTGATTATTTTCGATTAGAGTAATAGATGTTTTTTTTATCAACTAAATGTTATGATCAATTAGTTCTTCATAGGGTCGGGTTAACTAGCAAACACATACATCGTTTAATACAAAACATAAACTTGACACATTCATCAAACACAAAACCAAAACACCCAAAACATTCGTATAAAAGTTTTAATCCTACAACTACTCCAACAAAGAACTCCTAATCACCCTAATTATATCCGTAAGCGAAACAAGCCCCTCAAGCAGCCCGTTACGGTCCACAACCCAAACCCGATGAACATGGTTCGTGACCACCTTATCAACCACCTCACCTAGCCGTGACTCACCATAGCAAGTCACAAGCTCCTTCGGGCTCGACCCCGCCATATTAGCCGCTACCGACAACAAGCTCGTGGTGTACTCCATAACACTCACCGACAAAAACGCCTGAAGTTGAGCCACCGGGCACCCTCGCAAGTCCGTAGCCGAAAACGTACCAATTACCTTCCTCCCTTTTCCCTGCAAAAAGGGTTGTTTCAATACCAAATAATTTGAAATGAGGTGCAATCATATTCTATATTAGTTTATTCGGCTTACATTTACGAGTTGTGAATGATCTTCTGTATCGGGATTTGTGGATTCAATGATGGGGACCGCGTTAAGGGCACCGGCTCTCATTGACTTGATGGCGTCTATGACTTTGGTGTGACCGGTGACGCCAAAGATGGGTTCGACTGTTACACCTAGTTCACGAATGGTTCGGTTGAAAACATGTTGGAGTTCGGACTCGTGCCCTTTTAAGAACTTCATAAGGTCCATTTGTGTGAGCATTCGGTACGTTGAGGCCGACTCGACGAGCTCGACTCCCGCTAGGTTCTCCATGTTACTGTCTAGTGGTACTAAAGCTCGATGGATTCCTTTGCTAAACACTTCCATACAGTCTAGAATGCTGCACGTATAGTAGACTAGTAGTCATAGTTGTTGGTCAACCAATGGGTTTTTTTCATTAAAAAAAAAAAGCGGATTTTTTATAATGTGATCAAAACAGCTATATCATATATGGCTTAAACAATATATGTTTTGTTGTCAACTGTCATTGACTATTTGAAAAAATAATCTGCTAGTGGATGAATAGATGATGATGTATTGATGTTGGTCCGATTGGGCTTTGATTAATGGGCTCAGGCTTAGGTAGGCTATGTCCATCACGCCATTAGTCCATTGTATCTTAGATCATTAATACCTTATCCAGCCCATAGGCCATAACTAACGCCCCTTAATCACTAAGGCCATTAGAGCATTCACAGTAAAATTCTTATTTTTATCCATATAATTACATTAAAATTCATTATATTTTCTCTTTTCTTTTCATTTAAATAATACTTTTTATACTCTAATAAAAAATAATAAAGATGACACATGCTATTACCACATCTATTCTCATCATGTTTTTCCCGTATTTCTCTTTTATTAAATAATCATATTTATTATTAATATTATTTAATTTTTTATATTAAAATAATTTATAATAAATTAAAAAAAATCTTTTTGTTAATGTTATTTTTAAAGAAACAAATTCTTATAAAATAAGAAAACTTTTTAAAACGTCAAACCTTTTTAAAAATACAAAATATTTAAAATTGATGTTTTTTAAAAAGTAATTTTTTAATAAAATAATTAAAATTAGGAGATATAACAAGAAAATTCTTATAAATGACTTTTGAACAAATATTTTATTCTATTATAACAAGAACATATCTTATATATTCATATCATTTTATTATTAATAAATTTTACTTTATTTAGTACTAGATTTAATAAACCCGTATATTATTTACTTTATTTAGTACTTTATTTATTTAACCCGTGTAATATACGAGTTTATCAAATCTAGTGTAACATATACATACCCATCAAAGGGACATAATGGGGTATGTGGTATATTTTAATTAAATGTTTCATGAGTTCAGATCTTAGCAAGATATGTTAACTTTATAAGAATCTAGACGTTCTTGTTAACACAATAATTAGTTATTATTTCATTTAATATATGTAAGCGAATCTAATACTAAGAAAAAAAATTCGTGTGAAGTTTAGATCAATGATGATTGAGTGGTAGCAAAATCATAATTCAAGGATGAAATTAAAACAATAACCATTATTGTTGACTTTTCAAGTTGTCAGCAATATAAAAAAACCTTCGCTGTATAAATAATATTTTTATTTTTTTATAATTTTTTTAAAACAACCCAAAAACTCAATATCTAAATTACATCAACTCATATATTAACTCACATCACTAATTTTATCTTAAACAACAATATAATCTCATTTGAATTTTGTCTTCTACAAAAAGTTTTACTCTTATTACCGTACTACCAAACCAATTAAACGAAAAGAACAGTTCAAAGAACAACATACCTGGTACTAGGGTTAAGCGTCCAAAGGCTAAGACTCTCAAGACAATGACCGATAACCGACGAAACCGAAACCGCCATCCTCTGCTCCATATTCGCCTCTTCGTCACCGCGATCGGGCTCATCCCCCGCGATATGCGACAGTATATCCAACATGGTCACCATCCCTATATAGTGCTTCCTAACCGCACCCGTGTGCTTGTCCGACTCCAATATCATAGACCCACCGGCCCCGATCCAGTGGCCAGGCGGTGCAGCCACGGGCACCGCCACCACCTGGTTCGCCACCAGCGTGTTCAACGTGTGGGCTAGGGTGGCGGTGTACGGAACCTCCACTAGCCTCCGGTTTTCGGACACTAGTTCTTTAACCTTTTTGTCCTTTAACCGTTGTTGTGGCTCGATGGTGGCTTGTATGTTGTCGCTCTTGACACCCATCATTGTCGTCTGCATATTTTAGAGTTGTACGGTACGAAGTGACGAAGGTACGATGGTTTGTGAAGTTATGTTTGTGTTGAATCATGAATGTGAAGGTGGTGGAATTGAAGAGGGTGACTAATGACTATGTGTTTTATGGGTGTTGTTTGTGTGACACGTGGTAACGCTTTGGTTTGATAGTTATCCAAAGCGAGCAACGGTTGGACCGACTTAGCTATAAACCTTTCTAATATATTATTATAGTTTTGGGTCATCATTGGACCGTGGTTTTGGATAACGATTTAGTAAAATTAGGAATTAGTATGTAAGAAGAGTTGTGTTTGCGAACATTGTTAGGAGTGTCTTCGTGATCATGTTAACGTGGTAATATACATAAAAAGAGGGGTATGAAGTTGTGGTGATTCGGGTTTTAAGTTTGAAATATATATATATATAATGGTTATATAATGGTAGCGATGTTATTATGTCGGTATTTGTTTTGTTATTTATGATACCAGCATGTTATTATCAATAATATGTACAAATGTGTGTGCACGATTGTGCATTTTAAAGTTTTTATAATATTTATGTTGTAATCCAGTTATTGAATTTGATTTATTCGCAGACCAATAAAATAATAGGTGTCTCCAGAGAGAGATTCTGAGGATTTTTTTTTTTTTTTTTTTTTACGGCAAACTCAAACACACATTACTACATTAAATCAACTCCTAATTACTCAAACATCTACTAAATACCCACTCCAAAAAGCCACCACGGCTCTAGTTGCGCGATAAGAAGCAATTGTTTTAAATTTGACAAATGGTGTACTCGAGTAGTTTCAATTTAGCCATTAAAAAATACACCATTTTTATTCACAAACAAACTTGAATAATTACTCAAACATCTACTAAACACCTTCACCATTTAAAAAGGACACCGCTCTTTAAACACGCTGGTATCATAGGGCTACAAGCTCTTTAGTAAGATGGCATTCTGGTCGAAAAGTGACATAGATCTATCCAAAGGTCATGAGTTTAAAATTCGTAAAATACAGATGCCATTTTAAAAATAAATGAGATATAAAATAGAAAGTGCTACTTTAGAACGGTTAACACATAACTTAATTAGACTTATGCCCATGATTAAACATGTGTCTTCCTCCTCAAAAGCAATTGCCATAACACCATACCACTTAGGGGCAGGTAGTAGAGAGTGCTATCTACCACCCAAAAAAAATACAAGGATACATCACTCTTCAAGTCCTATGAAAAAAAAAAAAAAAAAAAAAAAAAAGAAAGAGAATTTAAAGTTGGTCCAAAGTGTTTTTTTACCTAAAATAAGTTTCCTTCTAACAGTAGAATCAGTTCGGGACTTATAAGAGATGTACGAGCTTCTCTCAATACGTGTCAGTCTAGTGGCCCAAAGTTCTATACTCAAGTAACGAAGATAATCGTACGATCTAATAACCCGAAAGTAATTAACAAGAAGAAAAAAAGATAGGTCACTCGCAAACTTTTCTGAAGACACAGTAACACGCGCGTCTACTGAGTTGAGTGAACCCACGAGTCGCGACCATTTTGTATCCCAACAAACAAATCCCCTCTCCTCACAACGGTCGTCAATTCGTTCCCTCTTCCCCAAAACCACCATCTGAATCTCTCTCGTTTCACCAAAAAACCTCTAGGGTTTCGTCACCGCGAGATGATCAAACCACACACATGTCGGAGATAATGCCGAGCTTCCGTCACGATAATCGCAATCCAAGGGTTTTGATCCACAACGCACTCCTTTGTCGAGGCCTATCGTGTTCGTATCACAAGCTTCCAAAAAGTCGCCTCAAGCTCTCCGTTCTGAAATTGGATGGTTCCTCCTTCGGTAAGTTGTGATTCTTCTGTTAATTCGTGTGAAATGTGTTTTCCCGCTCAATGGCGGATGTTTAACTGCTGATTTCGCTGTGATTGACGGTTTAGGAGTCGAGGTTCCAATAAGTGCTACTGTTGCAGAGCTTAAACTGGCGCTAGAAGAGTTTTTCAATTTGTTGCCGAAGGATGAGAGATGCACTATTTCATGGTAAGATTCGATTAGAAGTTACGATTGAGTTGTGATATGAATTGTATAGTCATGAATCAAATCGATGTTGTTACTAGTTCAGATTCACTTTAACACGATTATAAGTTTTAAGCTGTTTATCGCTATTTTGATTTTCCTTAAGTGCAATAAACTTGAATAGCTTTGGCGTTGAAATGTGTTTAGTTCGATCACAAAAGTAGGTCAAATTGTAAAAGTTTTCTTTGGATTGGACGTGCGATTCAGTTTTTTATTCACTTGCAATGAACTCATATAGTTTTGATGTTATTTACCAATAAGTATGTCAGATTGCTATGTTTTTTCCTGGATTTGATGTATGATTCGATTTTCCGTTGATGTGCAAAACCTATCATCACATAATGTGATAATATGTAAGAATGCTTAATCTTGGGTTGATTGGAAGTGGCATTGCAGTAAGACCTATAATTCGGTTTTCCATTGATGTGCAAAACCTATCATCACATAATGTGATAATTTGTAAGAATGTTGACTCTTAAGTTGATTGGAAGTGACATTGCAGTAGGTGAGTGGCTAGGATAGATGAAGAGATTAGCCTTATGTGAACAGGTGCTTTTAATTGCTTGATAATGCATACGAGTTAGACATGAATGCTAGATGTGTACTCGTTAGAACTCAATTGTTTGTTGAAATCAACAATTGTGCATAACACCAGAGACTCCTTTTGTGTTATCTGAAATGTTAACCACTTGATGGTGATTTAGAGTTCAGCCAACACATCATAACATGCAAATATGCAATGGCACTGAAATTGTCTTTATTGTTTTATGATAGCTTCAGAAAGTTGATGAGATATGTGTATTTATATTTAGTTTAAAAAAATGTGGTAGTTAACACTGCCAACTGCAATATTCTTTAAATGGGCAGCTGGCAACAAGCTAAACCTATTATTTGTAATCGGGTGTGCCAGGTCACATGTTTGGGGACACTTTTGTTTGTGCTACGAAGGGGAGAAGCTGCTTGATGATAAAGCTTATATTAAAAGACTTGGAATCAAGGATGGCGATCAGGTTATTATTTCCGTTTCTTGATTACTTCTCTAATCCCATTTCATTGGATTCATTAATATAACTCTTGCAAATAATCAGTTTTTTGTGCTCTAAGTTCCTAACTCTGATATATGCAGATTAAATTCGTACGACATGTTACAATCAACTATCGACCAGGAAGACACCAAATCAAAAACCAAAGTGATGAACCAAAACATAGTTCTATGTATGAAACACCCAATATAATCTTGATGCTTTTTTCTTACAAGTTCTTTTATAGTAAAAAGGTTAGCTTAAATGTCGTGTGGTTATTTAGGTCAAGAGCTCATGAAGATAAAGAATTAGTCGAATCCAGTAACTGTGATTCTGTCAAAGATCAAGTGACCAATATATTTGAGTGCCAATGTGAAGATGAGGAGTCAGGTTTCATGCCTGGGTCGAAATTAACCAACTTCTTGAGAGGGTGGTTTTCGTACCGAAAACTTCGTACTGGTATGGTATCATAGGTGATCCAAGAGTATTTTTAGCATCTCAAACACAAAATTTTGGCCCCTTTTAACCTCAGCTCACTCAATTTAAATCTGTTCTTAGTGTATTCCCCCCACCCTCCTTGTTACTAAAACTGCTTTGGCTTTTGACAAGAATATGCTACTAACTTGACTCCAATATTTCTGGATCTCGGTAGGTTTTTTTGCTGAAAATGCTGTCAATTTGGTTTTATTACAATAGTATGGGATTTGATGTAGTGGATGACATTCACTTTGGTTGATATTTTGAAGAGACCTAGGTTACATACCCCGCTTGCTTGTAAAAAGTCTTTTACGTTAATAAACTGTATTTACATGCCATTGAACTCTAAGTTGCAGTTTATGTAAACAGCCGTTTACAATGTGTCAGTGGTGTAGATTGCGTAATCAGCTTTAAGGGGTAACAAAATGAGCTTGTTAATAAACTAGTGTTGGTTTGCTAGAGTTTAGAGTCAATTAGAGGACAGTAAAATAAGAAAATAGTTCAACATAAAATGGATAAACTTTTAAATCATTCTAAGTTATGAATCAATAAGATATAGATGAAAATGTATTAACAAGGCTTACAAATGTTTTGTATGGTTTTTCTCACTCTTGAACTTATATGAAACCCTGGTTTTGATTTCAAAATTATTCCCTAAAATTTCAGCTTATAATCACAAAACATTGTAAAAATAATCAAACTCATTAAATCTCATTTATAGCAAAACTATTGATATAACCTAAGAGTGAGATGTAATCCAAAAACCTTACATTTATCCAAGAAGATAGAGAGATTCTTAGGAGGTAATAAGTTTAATCCCTAACATGAACGAATAATTACCAACTTGATGTTACTTATTTGCTAACCACCAACATGCTGTTAGAAAAAAGTATCTAATTTTATTTTTTAAACGATTTACTCACACATCATTCAATCTAATATCTAATTTTATTTTTTAAACGGTTTACTCACACATCATTCAATCGTATTTTTAAATCTAGAATTTCTATCCATCAAATTTCAACAAGTAAAAAAGAACGTAATTTGATAACTGTGGAGGACAAGACGCCTAGAGGGTACCCTCATATTGGACCCAGCCTAATGTGTTCAGTTCATCCCGTTGGCCCAATTTTAGTAGGCCAAACTTTCGTAAGCCAAAATCCCTTAGGGTTAAGACCAATGATCTCTCCCTATATAATGGGCTTCTCACTTCCTCGTATCATAGGACATAGGTTATACAGTATTCTGCACTCTTTTCTCTCCATCACTTAGGTGGTGTTTGTTTTTGAAGAGATAAAATGTCTGCAGTCTGCGAACCACATCTGCAGACATCTGCAGCAGAAGAGGTGGACCAAATGTCTGCAGTCTGCAACAAAAAGACTGTTTGTTTTTTTATCATCTGCAAACAAAACCCTAACCTAAATCACAAATTAGCGAAGACGGTGGCGCAAGGTGGGCGACGGTGGCGCAAGGGGGTCGACGGTGGCGCAAGGTGGGCGACGGTGGCGCAAGGTGGGGCGACGGTGGCGCAAGGGGGGGCGACGGTGGCGAAGACAGTGGCGCAAGGTGGGGCGACGGTGGCGCAAGGTGGGTGACGGTGGCGCAAGGTGGGTCGACGGTGGCGCAAGGGGGGGCGACGGTGGCGCAAGGTGGGGCGACGGTGGTGCAGACGGTGGCGTAAGGTGGGGCGACGGTGGCGCAAGGTGGGCGACGGTGGCGCAAGGTGGGTGACGGTGGCGAAAGGTGGGCGAATGGGGTGGGGTTTTGTTGGAAGAGGTTAGAAGAGGCAAGAAGACTATATTCCAAGTCTGCTTCAAAAAGAGGTCCTGCAGACCTTTTTTAATGAAACATCTTTCGAAAAACAAACAATCTGCACAACCCAACGTCTGCCCGCGGTCTGCGCGGCGCAGACAAAAGTGGTCTGGAAGACCTTTTTGGAAAAAACAAACAACCCCTTATACATATTCATATCTTCTCATATATGTTACCATCTCATTTGATATATATACCAGCTTGAGCGTTGGAGTATTCTCAGAGCTAAAAGTCTAGAGCCCTCTGACGAGGTTTTTGTGGTTGTAACTCGTGTCATGATAAGAGAAGAAAAGGAATGACGCTACATCACTAATGAGATAGATTTGAACCAAATGAGTCACCTTTTTGCACCGCTATCTAATCCCTCAGCTCTAGCCATGTAGATTTTGAAGCAACAATAATGTGTTATGCTTCTGCAATATAGTTAAATTTAAAACGATTCAAATTTATATATTATTAATTACCAACACTTTTATGCATAAAGGTGTTGTACATATTCTTTGTGCATTTCTTCCTTACCACAAATGTCTTTGGATGAACTTTGCAACTCTCCTTGGCTATTCAACCCTCTTCGACCAATTCAACCTCCCACTTATACCGGTGGTGCCTACAAGCCTACAATATATATTACTTACAAACATTCATTAATGGAGTGTAGGGGTTTATAAAATTTGGCACTACTTTCTACTCTTTCAAACTGAGTCAACAATGCTTTTTAATGTTAACCGTTAAACATACCCTTGCAGCTTGGCAGCATCAAAGAGACCGTTGTCGCCTCCGCTATGTACCACCTCCACCGTCTCAATTATAACTTTCATTCTTTTCCGGCCGCCACGGACGAAGGCATGAGCTTCAATTTTGAAGGGAACATCTTATTCTGAACGCCGACCTCTATGGCCAATTTTTCTTTTATTTAAAAAATAAAAATGTTAATTTCTTTACAATTTTACACCCGCGACACGCGGGGTTCGTAATTCTAGTTTATTGTAACTAGCAAGTCCATAGAAATAATAAAATATCATTGTTATCAAAAAAGTAATACGTATTAAATATTAAGCTCACCTTTCTGCTTCATAACCCTGTTTCGCCCTACGTACTTTAACGGTACAAATACAAATCATAACAGAAGCACAAGAGTCTCAGAGACAACCCAAGAAAGCACAAACAAATTTTGGCGCCAAAATACTCCCACAATGACGGAGAAGAAACTGAAAGTGACGAAGAAGGCTTCATACCGATTGTATCTTCATTCCTCTTTCAATCTTTATGATCTTCGTTTCAATATTTCGTTCTGTGCTTAAGAACCGAATCACGTCATCATCAGCGCGTGATTATGCTGATCTGTGATTTGTGATTTATCAGGAAGCATGATGATCGTGGAAAAGCGTTGTTGGATGATCAAGATGAATCTGAAGAGATGTCGATGAAACAGATTCGATGCCTCGCGCTCCACCAGCAGGATTCGCCTAAATTAGGTAGGCAAAATTACGGATTAATCCGACGGTTATGCGTCCGTTTTACGTTATTAGGGCTTTTGATTGCTGTATACGACTGAGAACACTTGTTTGTTTAGAAATTAAGTGATTATGATGAACTTGCAATCGTAATTTACAGCTTCACGTTATAATGTTAATCTCGATTCTAATACGAACCATGGCAGGGGAATTCCTGAAATTATTGATGTTATTTAGCAATTTTGCTTCTTGTTGGAGAGTTAATCTCACTTCTTGGTTGAATTATGATAGGAGATGTCCAGTTAAGATACCTCTGCGTGTTTTACAGAAATTAGGGCTAATATGTATCAACATTTTGTTGTTTGAGTGGAAGAACAACTTATATTCCTGCTTTAATGAATCGCATGTATTCTGCTACTTTAGCATGTTCAATTTAGATGCAATGTGATATTGTGTGACTGTTATCATTATTGAACTTAAATATTATGAGAATAAAAGTTTCTTTTGTTGGAGATTTAGTCTCAGTTCCATACCTCCAGTAGTGAATGATGGATATTCTACAGAAATTAGGCCTAATCTGGGTCAATTATTATTTACGGTTTCTTGATTTTAGAGAAAGAGTAACTTATATTCTTGATATCATTAATTACATGTATTGTGCATCTTTTACATGTTCAATTGAATTTGAACATGTTATGGAGTGATTTGAACTTTTGATTAGGTGAAAGGCCTAGTTGGAGAAGTTATAGACCATGGAGAGAAGAAAGTTATCACAGATCAGCTCGTTTAGAAAAGCAACTCAAGGTCCTCGAAGACCAAATCGATAAGCAAGTGAAAAGATTCCAAGCCCAATACTCACGGGCCTTGAACCCAACTCGACCAAAGGACGTGGCTAAGCTTCTTGCACCCAGTTCAACCCCACCTCTTGAACTAGCTACACTCTCGTGGCTCGGTGACTGGCGCCCATCTTCCATTTTGGGCCTCCTTAGCTCTCTATCCAGGTCCTCATCCACCCTTGCCTCATCTTTGACCCATGCAGGCGCCACCGAGAAGGCCATTTCACAACTGATCCATGACTTGCGGATCGAAGAAGCTGTGATTGATGAAGAGTTAACAGAGATTCAAGCCAATTGCATCCTCAACCTCCCTTTTGCTCTGGCCCAAGAAAAGCCCAATGGGTCTACTTTGGACCAAGTCCACGCCGAGCTCAAAAAGGTCCACCGTCTCATAGTTAAGGCCCAAAACTTCAGGTCCGTTAACATTCACATATACATATATGATAGCCCTATAAATTCACTAATTCATAACATTTATAATTCACTCATTTAAGTTTAAACAGGACAAATGCATTGGAGACAGTGGTGAAGAAAATCTTGTGTCAAAGTGATGCTGCTGAATTTCTAGTTGCTTTTAGTGGAATTCAAGAAACTGTGCACCAATTTTCCAAAGATTACAAATTGAGGAAAGGCCCAGTTTGTGTGCCATTGACTTGTGGTTCAGAAAATGTTGGGGCTGACAGTGCTACTTAATAGGTAAGTTTCTTTTGAAATGGATAGATCAGAGGTAAAACTGTTAATGCATTTAGTATTACCCATGACAGTTATTAGTCTGCAGCCCATCGTTTTGCATGCATATACTGATATACATGAGGTGTAACACAACTGGACTCTGCATCAATATTGTTCTTTATTTTCACATCTAGGATCTATCTGTACTTGCATTTAGGATTGTTTTCTATTAAAGTTCTGGTTTTTTACACAAAAGAAGGTTGTTTATGAATTATGATAAATACATATCTTCTTAATGTGATGTTTTCATATTAAAAACTTGAACAATATTATATCTCATAACAAAAAGTCACAACTCACAACGTCAAATATTTTTATTGTTGTATTTTTAACATGCTTGCACTTCTCTTATTTAACCTAAGATTATATTGGTTTGGGGCGTATAAAGTTTTTAGTGTTTTGACGAGTATACTTGATATAAATCTTTTTGAATGAGTATTACTGTAAATTTATAAAGGTATATATGAAAATACTAGCTTTATTAAACCCATGAATCGCACGGGTTGAATAAATTAAATATTAAATAAAATAAAATTTTATAAATTATAAAAAAATATTTTAAGATAAGATATGATTAAAATCTTTTTTATTATAAATATTTTATTAAATGTCTTTTCAAAAACATTTTAATTAGCTTCTAGTTTTATTTATTTATTGTTTATAAAAAATGTACTTTTTAAAAATACTAATATTAAAATATTTCGTATTTTTTTAAAAGTTTGATGTTTTAATTTTTTTATTTTATAAAATTTTGTTTCTTTATAAATAAAATTAATGAAAAAAAACTACTTTATTTATTAAAAAACTATTTTAATATAAAAAAATTAAATGATATTATTTGTAATTAATGTGATTATTTAATAGGAGAAAAGAGACGAGAAAAAATTGATTAGGATAAATGTGGTGCTGTCACGTGTCACTGCAAGTTCCTTTTTTATTAGAGTAGAAATATCTATTTACAAATAATATCACAAGTTCACAATCTTGAACTCATCAAAAGGATTCGGTTTTTGGCAAACCAGAGAACCCATTTTTATGGTGTTTGCACTTGTTATATATCGTTCGTATTTGGTTTTGTCACTATTTTTTATAATTTTTATAATTAATTATTAAGTTATCTTGATTTTTCTAAGCGATGCAATCAATTAGAAGAAAGAATAATTAAACCAGTAGGTCATCCTATTCAATGTGAAATTAGTTTTCCTCAACATAGTGACAAGGGACCACCCCTAATACTAGCCAGAAAACAATGGCACTTGTATCCTTATTTAACGCCTCATCATATAAAATCTACAAAAACGATAAATTCATTAAGTACTTATATTTTACGTATATTTTGGAAAGTTGTTTTGACCCAACACATGTATTTTGAACAACGAACTCACATACTATTTTGAACAACGAACTCACATACTAGATTAACTCCTAAGTTGCGCACACATGTGCATACATATATAAACTTACTATCTTTAGTACATCTGTGTATTACACGAGTTGAATAAACATAATAAAAGTTTATTAATTATAATATGATATTTTAATATAAGATAATATATGATTTGAAATTACGTATGAGTAAAACTATAAGTAATAAAACAACAATAACAACTTTTTAAACTTTTTTTCCCAAAAAAAAAATTAAACGTTTTGTTTCAAAAGAAACCATATTAAAAAAATGTCATTTAGAAATTTTTTCTTATCATAACTCTCAATTTTAACTTTTTTGGTTTATAAAAATTTTATTTTTTAAAAATACGAAACACTAATTTTAAAATATTTCATATTTTTAAAAAAGTTTGATGTTTTAAAAAAATTCTTATTTTATAAAAATGTAAAATAATATTAATAAAAAGATCTATTTCTTAATTTATTAAAAAAAATTAATCTAAAAAAAGTAAATTATATTATTAGTAATTAAGGTAATTATTTAATAGTAAAGAGAAGTGAGAAAATTTTAGCAAGGAAGAATATGATATAGCACGTGTTTTTTATAGTTACTCTTTTATTAAAGCAGAAAGACTAAAGGTAGCGTAAGAATTGAGAAATCAAGATTTTTAGTGCATGCTTTGTAGAAGGAAAGTTTGGCCTCAAATTTCATATATGATTCATCACATGTAGATAAAAAACATCCAAATGGACATGCTCGTCACCTTTCGGATTTGACTATTGATTGGTCTATGATTACACTCTATGATATCAAAACCTCAATCACTTTGTCTTTGATTGTGGAACCTAGAATGTGCTTTAGGTGCCATCCATTTGTGATAACTAATTGCCACATGAATATGTTTAATTTATATACTATAGAATAGGTTTGTCATATTACATAATATGCATTATTAAATGTGCTTTACCGTATAGTATGACCTTCTTTAATTGAACAGTTTCTTGAAAAGTAAAGATTCTAGCATGTCCATTATTTGTGAATTAAATCAGAAAGGAAACAAAAGTGTGGATAAAATACAACGAGCATAAGATGTTGAAATTGAAATCATGGTGATTGGACTTTATCCTAACCCAACAACTTGTCTTTACATAAAATCTTCATCTCTATATGTATTCATATGCATATGTATGTGCATTTTCACCTTCGTATATGAAAGGCTTGCACTATCGTGTGTGGCCTAAGGTACGGGATCAACAATAAAGTTTCTCAATGAACTTGCATGCCTTTGTAAATACTAGAAGCTCAAGAAACGACAGTCAAAAGAAACCTGCATAATCAACTTTAGGAAAAAACTCAAATAATGTTGGGAGTTCAATGATAAAAGGAAGACTATGAGAAGGAATCAGTCAATGACCAGAAAAGAAAGAGAGACTAAAAATGATGTATAAATGCTTCATGTATAGTTTTGATGCATTATTGGAAACATGATCATCAAAATGCATTATATGCATTCATACAATGTATTGAAATGTATTTGTTTGATCCACAATTATAAACATGTAAATTCTGGTGAATTATAACAATGCGTTAACGTCTATTTTATAATACGCCTTTGTAATCCATTTTTATCTATAGAACCAGTCAATTAGATATGTGAAAACAAACTCTTGCAAAAATATACCCCCCTCGTGAGAGAACTACATGCATGGGGGAGCTTTGAGCGATTTTTTAATGTCAAATATACGACCATGCTTCAGATGATAGATTATGTGTTTATCGGCCTCACTTATAGTTTCACAGCTAGGACCACACCCCAATCCCCTCAGTAGAAACCTACAACTACAAAAAAACCCCTCGACTCTACCCAGAGCATTTTTCCTTCGAGCAATACTCGAACTCAAGATTTCTCATTTTTAATTGTCTTTGGTATCTCACCTCAATAATTAGGTGCTTTAAGCACTTGATTTGCTCTTTTCCAGTTAATCAATTTAGATAATAACTCTAAAAGTTTGTGGAAATCAATTGTAGGTTATTGGCGAGTGGTTATGATACTAAAGGCCAACATACTAAAGAAGAATGATGTCTAATGCGACGAGCAATGAAATGAGAAAAACCACAAGTATAGAACAAGATAGGGCTCATTGTGTGGTTTTTTAATGCACCGTTCTAATAACTTTACATCAAAATGTATCACAAGGATGCATCAAAATGCATTTGTTTGATGCATCGTTATAATTCATTTTAATGTGTCGTCATATATACATCAATATATTACAATGCTGCATTAAAATGAATTACTCGATTCGTCATAGTAATCATTTTGATGTAGTGTTGATGCATTGTTGTAAGCATGGCCATCAAAATGTACCGAAACATTGCATAAAATTATTGATTTTGATGCATCCTTATATTGTGTTTTGATGCATTCTTATATTGCATTTTGATGCTTCATTGCATTTAACATTATGTGAAATCCATGAAAACATCGTTTTGTTTTAAAGACTAATATAGTAAATTATGTACTTTTTGTATAAATTTTTTTATAAAAATCAAAGTATATTAAACATGCATGATTATATATAGTACGCCTAAGATATTTATGGGAGAGAAACGCCTTTACTAAAGACAATTGCATTATCTCCCTCTAAACTTGCAAAATTACATAATTTCTCAAATCATAAAACTATATGATTTCTCAAATCAAGTTTGAAAAGCATTGTATTTTATGTATTTAAAACTTATATTTTAAGAAACTACATAACTTTATAAGTTTAAAGAGGGATCTATGCAATTTCTATACACTTTATTTTACATTAGTAATATAAAATTGCTACATGCGTTACATAGCAATTCCTTTGACGTTGCTTTCTTTTTTTAATTAATTTTTTATTTATTTTTGACGTCACTTTCTTCTCTATATCATGGATTTTTTTCTAGATTTTTTGAAGTTAATTGTTTTCTTATTCACCAATGCATAATGACAATTTGTGTATTTATCAGAAAAAGTGATTGGGAAAAATTCATTTAACGTTGCTTAGGAAACTAGAAAAATAAATCGTATCAAAAATATTTCTTGTGAAAAATCTTCAAAATTAAATTCTATTCCACTCTTCAAAGTAATTTAATATTTGTCAATTTCTGATAATATTATTTTTACATGTGGTCTCAACCAAAAAATTATCCAGTCACATCCTTAATTTTGTAGATTATCGTTCAAATGTGCGGCTCACATCCTACGTTTATATATAAAAAAACATACCCCTATCTTTTTGTAAATAAAATAAAAAATGGTGGTATATTATAAGTACTGGCTATAATAATCCGTGTATCACACGGGTTAAATAAATAAAATATTAAATATAATAAAATTTTGTTAATTATAAAACAATATTCTAATTCTAAGATAATATATAATTGAAACCACGTATTAGTAAGGTTATGAATAATAAAACAATGATATTAAGTTTTTAAACCTTTTTATTTAAAAAAATTAAACATTTTATTTCAAAACAAACCATTTTAAAAAAATTCATTATTATAACTCCAAATTTTAATTATTTTTTATTTATAAAAATTTTACTTTTTAAAAACACCAATTTTAAAATATTTTGATGTTTTAAAAAATGTATTATTTTATAAAATTTATTTCTTTATAAATAACATTGATAAAAAAAATTTATAACTTATTAAAAATTATTTTTAGTTTATAAAAAAATTAAATAATATTATCAATAATTATTATAATTATTAATTTGGAGATAGAAGCGGAAAAAATTTGGTAAGGATGAATTTGATGCTTGTTACGTGTTCCCCTTATTTACCCTTTTATTAGAGTAAAAAGATATATAAAGTGGTATGACGTATATGTGTTTAATATATATCGCATACAATAGGATTTGGTGGGGGGCCGGTTTGTAAAAATAGTAAAATAGAGGGGTGGGACGGATCATGTTTGGCAGTACCACCACGCAGGCACGCATGCGCTTAAATAGTGAGCTCTTTGTGGACCCTCTTCTTTCATAAATTGTCAACATCCATCCTCATCTTTACATTTATTTCTAAAGGTAAATTTCATCTTCTATCTCTCACAATTATATCAACTTCTTAAATTGTGAGATATATCTTCTCTTTATGTTTTATTCTTTTCATTTTCTTTTTTTTTTTTTGAATTATTCATTTTTTATATCTGATAAACATATATAAAAATACAAAAAAACAAGCATACCAAGTATAATCGATAATTTCTTTTAGACCATGTGTAATGGATAAAGTTTCTAGTGAGCATTTTCTGTCATGTGTATGTCACTTCAGCATAAAACATTATAGGTAAAAATGGGTGTAATGATTAATGCTCCATTCAATTATAATACTACTATTTCATTAAGTAGTTGGTAGATATTTAATTTAAAACAATAATATTTTAAATTAACAAGGGTATTCTAATTTTACAAAGGGTAAACATTGAAATGTGATTGTTAAGCATTTAAAGAAAAAAAAAACACTTTGGAAAAAGAAAACCATTTTTGGCGTTATGCCAAAAAACGTTGCTGCCCCTTCACACCCGGAAAACTCCGGCAGGGGCGGTGGCGGGGGCGTTATCCAGCAATAAATTGGGTTTTGACGCCCGATTACGGGTGGTCTTATAACATAGTCATTTGGAGAGTGTATGGGGAAAAACATATCTAAATGCTTAAAGAATTAATATAATATAGTATAAAGATAAGTGTTTTTTTTAATGTTATATTATGATGTGATGAACGATTACCAATAATTTTGATAATGAAGAGCCTAAATTTTTTATAATGATATAATCATTTAGTGTTTCTAGTATGACAAGTTGTTTCGATTACTTGATATCAATTACTTGTTGCGGTCATTGTAACATTAGTATGTTGACGTGATACACGATAGGCATCGATATAATTCAACATATCTTGAGTGATTTGTGATGACACTATTATGATGTCAACATAAGATAACACGTAGTTATACGTGACGTTCAAATTCTAAACGTTTTTTTACCAAACTTGCACAAATATATCAAATAAACATAGCTCAAACTATTAATCAACTTCACCTCATAAAACACGTAACTTATAACGTTATATTAGTTGCATATATGATAATAGAACCATGAATTTAATACCATTCGGATACATCATTTCACCTACCTTAATAAAGAGATATTTGGTATAGTTAAAGAGATGGAGACATAACACCAAGTATCATTCCAAACATTAACAACCATACTCAACCACCGTGAAAATTAATGTGTATGCAGTTATTATGAACAATTACGAATGTTTTTGGTACCAATAGTTTTTTGTGTATGATTATTTATTGATATTTAATCGAAGAATTATAGTTTGTTTGCAAAATTAAGCAAAAATAAATGAAGGAACAAATAGATCAAGTGACATGCATTGGCAAATTGCATAAGCACAACGGATTAAAACTCTCAAATCATCTATATGAAAGACTAGTATTGATAAAAATCTTGAAACATCACATGAGTTGGTAGGCCTCAAGTAGGTGAGCTTTTTCAACATGTGTGTGAGTAGGCCTTGACAATAAGTATGTGTGCTCTGAATATCTTTTTATAACAACTAGGTTTTTCTTACCCGTGCGTTGCGCGGAGAATTTCACAATTATCTAAAATTTCAAAACGCGAATGCAACAACACATTGAGGCTACATTGCACGTGACGTGATAACGTATAAATTAACAATCGACCCAAATTGTTTTTGGACTAAATTTACGTCACACCGTAAAGTAACGAATTTTTACCGTTTAACGAAAACGTGTTGTAATTTACCTGACTCTTTTCCAAACAAAATTATGTCAAAACGTAGTCCAACTCAAAACGTATATCATCTTAAAATGTATATATAAATATGCACGATAACGTTTTATACCCGACTCGTACTGTTACGTAAACCTAGAATTTAAAAAATCTAAAGTTTACCATTTTAATAAAAAAATTCTATATTTTATTATCATTTAAATATTATAATTTTAATTTTATTATTATTTTAACTGTAGAATCCTTCAGTATTTTATTATCATTTAAATATTATTATTATTATATTATTATTATTTTATTATTATTTTTACTGTAGAATTCTACATCAATTTATATATATATAATTGTCATTGTAAAGGATAGAGACGATGTTTGTTATTGTTTTACATATTTAAATTGATTCTATTGTTGAGTGAGATTTTATCAAGGATATTTGTTTGTTTGTTTAACTAATGATATTCGTTCATATTATTATTTGTAACAAAAGGTAATTTTTTTTTTTGAGATAAAATAATTTACCATTGCAGTTTTTTAAACTTTTGAAGACCATGTCTACATATGAGCACACTCAGTGAGATCTTGATGATTCTAATCTAGGGATGCATATTAATGTGATAATGATAAAATAGACGATTATATATTTTTTTTAAATTTTCCTTCAAATTCTATCTATCGCCATCAGATAAGAATTTTTAAACCAAAATCTAAAAGGATAATTAAAAAATTAATTAATTTGATGTGCGTAATTGTTTATTTTCTTCTTTCTAAAGCATGCACGTTTGCTAAAAAAAATGTCTTTTTATATGGTGACAAGAAAAACCAACAAATAAACATAAAAATTTACAATGGTTCAGTTAATTAATACAATCAGTCTACATCCATCACTCGCTTAAAAATATAAACCGACAACCTAATAAAATTCTAGATATTTTGAGAGACACATATTGTTTCGCGCTTAATCTTGCTCTGTCTTTCTAACCCCGTTAAACTCCATCCCAAATCATCACCTACAATACTAGTTCGTATCCTAAATACATTTGGTACACCATATGATAAATTTGTTTAACTGTTTGTTAATACTTTCTTAAAGTACACACACATGAAGAAAACACATGAAATATTGTAAATTTATTTTAAAAGTCATTTAAGTCGTTGGGTTCGTATAATGTTTATAAAGAAAACACATGAAATATTGTAAAGTTATTTTAAAGGTCGTTTGGTTCATACATTGTAAAGTTATTTGGTTCGTATAATGTTTATAAAAGAATCAGAATACTTTTCATGAATTGATATGTGATTTTGTTTACGCAAAAATTGAACTAATAACTTTTTTTTATTTTTCTTTCTAAATCTTTTGAAAGAAACATTTTGTTGTAGTCAATGAAGTGAAAAAAGTAAGCATTTTGTTGTAATTGCATGAGCATAACATTTGTCGTTTTGGGAAAACAAATCATTCGTCACATTTAAACTATAATAATTCGGTCACAAATACACACTCCTCGTGGGTTGTCGGTTTGTGATTCTTAATAATTCCCAGGCTTTTGTATCCCCACACAAAATCTCATTGATCTATTTGGTGTTATTTGATTGATTTACTATGTCCATATTTAATCTAATTATATTTGTAAATTGTATAGTTAATAAAAATATATCAAGTATTTTATCAATTTGGACCACATTAGAATAATAACAAAGGAAATACTTTGGAAACAAACAGATTGCTTATTTTTGGTTTCAACACAAAATCCAAAACGAATTGGTATAGTTATATTTTTCTAAGGCGTATATACTTTTTCTAGAAGAGATATAGTCAAATTTAGTACAATAGTGTATAAACTATATATGTTAGGTTACATGTATAGGTTATGTATACGCCTGTAAATAGCCTTGTTGCTTAAAAACTCTCAGCAAATGATCCACCGGCAATACAATAGAATATATGATAGGATGTAATTATAAAAAATTACCAAATTATACTCTAAGTTTTATTGTTTTTCAGCTATATTAACTTAAAAAAATTAATAATAAACAAGAAATTGCAATCAAAATTCCCATGTCTTTTATTTTGCATCAGTTAGTTTTAAAATTTTTACGTGTATAAAAACTTTCACAAGATGGAAACAATATTGAAATTTAAATGGTTTTTAATATTTGTTACTCTCAATAGATAGAAGTATGAATACTCTATAAGCATGATATTGAAATTTGATCATTATACTAGATTCTAATAGTTTAAACTATAAAGATCGTTCACGCTCTTACTTTTCAATTTTGCTATCAGTGTTTATCCTAATAACGTAATCATAGCATTTTCA
Organism: Flaveria robusta; assembly: GCA_025506415.1. Classification (NCBI taxonomy): domain Eukaryota; kingdom Viridiplantae; phylum Streptophyta; class Magnoliopsida; order Asterales; family Asteraceae; genus Flaveria; species Flaveria robusta. Next base: position 17,403,878 of record CM046459.1, on the reverse strand, counting down.
TACTCAATATACTCTTGATTTAAGCTGTTTCACTAGTTTATTCTCTCGTTTCATTCACAATCATTATTGTGAATAGAATCAAGTAGCAATAAAGCATTAAGCTAGGTCCTATGATCATTATCCTATTGAATTGTCTTTGATAACAAAACTTAAAGTAAAATGCTTCATTACCTTAAAGTACGAATTATTATCGGTTAAAATTTTCTAAATTATTAAAATTCAACTACTCTATTATAAATCTATCTTGATAATTTATTGAAAAGTTACTTCCAAGTGTATAAGATTGCGGGCAGAAAACCATTTTTCCTTTTTCTAAATAATATTTTCTCTTGAAACGACAATAAATAATAATATCAAATAACGTCCTTTTTGGTAACAAGGTATCAAATGGGTGGGCGGGCCCCGGGTTATTGTTGATGGGCCCAACTTTTACGTCATTAATGGGTTAGAGGCCTGGGCCCGTGAAGCATTTAATCGTGTGTATGGTGGTGTACCAGACTCCACTGTACCCTCACTTTTACAAGCGACAGGAGATGATAAATGCTCTGAGCACGCAAGATCTTGACCCTACGTTTAGACGTGGGTCCCAGTTTCATCTCAAAATAGAAAAGGTTACTCCATTTGCACGTTGGCACGTCATTTTGGAGTTTAGTGAGGTGGGACCCACCACCAAGATCCGGGATCTCAATATCTCATACTGCCACCACTATTCTCTGCCACACGTAAGTTAATATTTGACATTTTGACGTGTGATAATATTAAGGCAACTATCCATACAATCTCTCACATATTGTTGGTTGACTTGGATTAGAATTTTAGACCAGCTTTTTACAACCGGTTGGATTAAGGGGTTGTTTGTTAATTTTTAAATTGGTATGTGATGAACCATTAAAAGTTTTGAAGCATTCCGTGTTGAAATAGTATGAGTTTTGAATCATTAAAATCTAGTATATTGTTTAATTATTTAGAATCAAATGTTTAACCAATTCAGATAAAAGCTCTTAACTATTCAGACTTAGTATAATGCTTAACTATTAAGAGACAAAAGTGCTTAATCATTCAGACATCTGCTCACGAACCAAACACTCTTAACCATTAAGTGCTGAACCATTTAGACATCTGAACCATTAAGAGGTTGAAACAAACAGCCCTAAGATTCGGTTGGGTTATCGGTTCGACTCATCAGAGTTTGTTTTGTTGATAAAGAATCGGTTGGCTTGGACTGGTTCGGATATCAGATTAGGAACTGGGATGGACCGGATTTTCGTTATTTTTAATCTTTTTTTATTTTAATACGTTTAAGTGTTGTCGGTCGTATGAAATTGAAACGAAAAACACAACGCGATTCTTAAACGAAAAAAATTAAGGTAAAAACATTGAATTACATACACATGTTACGACATGTTACTACGAATCTTTTAGACCGAAACGTAAAAACAATAAATTTGTAAAAGATGAAAATTATATAAGACCAAAGTTGAATGAAAAAGAAAATATTAGGGTTAAATGTAAAAGATAAGAAAAATATTTGGGTCAAAAGTAAAAAATAAAAAATAAAGATACACCCTCTAAAGTATGAGGTGCAACTAATAATACATAAAAAAGAGTATTTATTGGTCTGGTGAGTGAAGCATACTGAAATAGAGTGAACATGTGACATGATACTTATTTAGAGTGAACTCATATGCTTAATTTATAAGTAGTAAATTAGCATATTTTGCTCTTCCATGTTAAATTAGAAAAAGGAAGTGATGATTAACACTTAAGTTTCTAGCCTTTTTGTAATTAGATGATTTTGATATCAACCTATAAAAGTATAAGAAGGTGAGACTTTTTTAAAATAAATGGATGACTTGTTAGATACTCAAAAAAGTTAATATTAGGATTTGAAAGATAGATAAAGTACCCGTCAATATAGACTATAAAGAATCCTTAAAAATCACTTTGTGACTCTTTCTACAAACGTGAATATACAAAATACTAGTATAGTATCCCGTGTAATACACGTGTTAAATAAATAAAATATTAGATAATTTTTAATAAAATTTAAAAATTATAAATAATATTTGTAAATAAGATATGATTGAGTTATGCATATATAAGTATTTTAAGTAAAAAGCAACAATAATATCATTTTAAAATATTGTTTTATAAGATTGTGTTTTTTTAATTATTTTTTAAAATATTCTGGTCTTTTTTTAATTTTATTTAAAAAACACTAAAAACTAAGAAAAATGCTATTAAAATACTTCGTATTTAAGAATTTTTTCGTGTCTTATACAATTTCAAAGTGTGTTTTTCATTAAAAATCTAGTTTTTTATTTTTATGATATCAATATTTTTAAACTTAGAAATGTTTTAAATAATATATAAATACTATATATACTAATATCATTAATTTGGAAAGAGATGGGGTAAAACAAAAATGAAAATGCTTAATATGTTGACACGTATGATGTAAAACCTTATTTTATTATAGTTAATAGATTACCCATGCATTAAGAACCTTCAAAAACATTCAGCATACACGTGACTATATAGAAAGTGTAAATCATGTAAACAATGATCCAATGTCAAGATTCTCTATGTAAACATGAGATCTTGTTGTATTCGATGAAGGTGAGTGATACTAAAACTTTTATACGAATAAAGTAACGATACACTTATCTGGATATGTGTGTATAAATCAATCTACTGTACACTTCATATTGATTAATGGTAGGAAGACGTCGATTTCTAGTTATAAATGTTGTGTTGCTATTCAATTTTAGAAGTTTATCGGTTTAAAAGGTGCAACATACTTTTCTTATACAAGTATCATAAGGAATATCGTATAAAAGACTACTGCACTTGTACCAAATCATCGTTACATGATCTAAACAATTTTTTCTTTCTAACTACATTGAATATATACTAAACATTTTTTTTTTATATTTTGAGGAAATTCATTTGGTATCATTTACATGTAGTATGTGTCGTAACACAATATGACATTCATATTACTATCTACACACGTATGTCAAACATAATATTTGTATTCGAATAACCAATTTGATCAACCAATAATACATGTAAACACGTATATTTGGAGTAACATGCTTTGATTGTTTTTATATTAATTAAATTCGAGTTAATAAAATTAAATATATAACTCTATATTTATAACAGACATAAACTAATATTAACAAACTCAAACTCTATTTAAATAATTAAATAAAAAAACAAAGTCACTACTGATCTAATACGACTCGATTAAATAAAGCAATAATCATATAAACAAGATAAGTATGACTTAAACTTGCCTCTTTTTTTCTGTTTTTTTCCCACTGTTTTTACCCGGTTGGTAGAACAAAATTCCTTTGGCACCGCTCTCGTATTTTAAGGTTGATTGTGCATTTAGGAGATATTTGGGAAAATGAAAAAGTTAAAAAGTATATTTTAAAGTAAGACTATGGTCCAAGAAACATTTTGAAAACTAAAAACAAAAAAGGAAAAAGGGGCATGTTTGAGTAAATTTTGATGTCTAAAAAGTCGAAGTCCTATTCTACCTACGCCATCAGTACGTGAAAACGATCAAATCACTTTTGTGAAGAGCGAGGCCGAAACCCCGCAAAGTCAACTTTTCTAACATAACTCATTTGAAAAAAAGAAACAAAATTGCAAAATTAATTACACTTTTTACTTTTATAATATGTATTAATAAAAAGGATAACATTTTTATTATTATGTCAAATACCATTAGAAATTATAAGAGATATCAAGATAAATTAACAATAAAATAACATCATTCATCCCACGTAATAAACTTTAAGAGTTTTTCTATTTTTTACCCAATTAAAAGTATTCGACTTAATATCTTTAACCACTTAGTCTTTCTTTATTTGAGTTTCTTTTTTTTTTTTTTGGAAACAATCTCATTTTTCGTATTTCAAACAAACCATAGTGTTTTTAAAAAGTTATTTACAACTAATATTATATATTTGAGTAATCAAATTTAAAAAATTACAGCTAAAGCAGACGCATGAAAAATAAGGATCTGAATTGATATTACAGGAAAAAAAAAAAAGAAGAATAATGACCTAATGTTTAAAAAATGTTTTTATACATACTTTTAAGAAAAATTCAAGAACGTTCATACTTCCATTTAGTATGTTTTGATTTTATAATAGATTAGGAGCAATTAAAAATAATAATTATTAACATGGAACGTAATTATTTATTAACTTTATGCCATCTGGTTTTCGTATTTCAACATCATCAATAATGTAATAAATATATGCTGTTATTTAACATAAATTATAATACTTTTAAAAGCGTATTTTATACACCACAAGTTATAGGATCTATTAATAAAATTATTATTTTTTAAATATAGGGTAGTCTTATAGTAAAAATTTATGGTATTGATATATGCTTTTTTTATTATTTAAAAAAGGATAACATTTTGATTATTGTATCAAATATGCCAGTTTTATTTAATTGTGTCAAATATCAGTTTATTGTGTTATATATTTTACATTATTTGTTATATGTATTTATTATTGTATTTTACATTTTAGATTATTTTGTGTTATTTTTATCATTATTTCTATATATATTATATAAACTTATTATCTATCATTATGCTTTACAATTTAAGATAACTGGTTTTTTATTTTAAACTGGTCAATTGTATGTTATATTATCCAAAAAAGTACTCGAATATATATAACTTAAAAATGTAACTTTTTATTTTTTATTGTTTTATGTAATACGTAACTTAATGATACGAGATATTTATACGTTTATGAATTATATAGTTTTTATATTTTCAACTCGTGTATTATACGAGTATCTAACCTATTAATTAATATAAGAGGATAATGGTCTAATATAAGTTATATAAATTTAAAACTACAATAAAAATATATCGATTATATTAATACACATAACTTTCTACATGCGGTTCAATAACAATTACTTTCAAAAAGTTCCATAACTGACATTAAAAAAAGGTAAACTTTGTAATCTATGCTTTTGTTTTTACATGCTTTTTAAAGTCCAACGTATAAACGTAGCATGTAACATGGCTTTTTATTATTATTTAATAAAAAATATTCTTTAGTAAATAAATTTAATCAAGATGGGAGTTGAGTATAACAACAAAATCATTTGAATGATAAGATGTTTGAAATATCTTAAAAGAGAATCGGGGTACAAACATTCTAAAAATAAATATCTTGAATTGCCAGTATTGTTAAAAATTGTTCATGTAGAGCGGTTGAACTAAATTAGTTGAGATGCATGTGAGGTGAAGTATGTAAGTTAAAGTAACAACTTTTTAAGAACAATAACTCACAAAAACATGTAGGTTACTCATAATTTTTTTCAACACAACTGGTTCACACAACCTCATAAGGGGACATAGAACGAATTCGAGATATAGCCAATGACACCCCAGGAAAAACTGAAACCGATAGATAACATCACACATTGGGGTATGTGGTGTCACAACGCAAGGAATTATCACTGGGATCCACCCGTACAACCCGACTTTTAAACTTATTTTTTTCTTAAAAAAAAAGAATTAAAGAAAATGTGAAAAATTAGAACGACACTATGCATTTCGTGAAAAATCTTAAGAAAACTAAAAAAAAAAGATAAAGTGACGACCTTAAATTCGCATGTTGAATATAATTCTCACTCAAATTTCGAATACGTTGTAGTAACATTAAAATAATTTAAAATAATAAAGAAATTTAAGTTTCATTCGGAAGAAAGTACACGTAATTGGCTTATAAAAACCACACGCGATAACTTCAGCTTCAATTCAAGAAGAAGCCAACTGATCATCTCTCCGATCACCTGATCGGAATTTATCGCCGGAAAATCTCCAATTTACAGAAAAATGTTCGCCGAGGAGAATGGTTTACACGGAGACCCAAGAATAAAGGCGATATCAGACGCCATAAGAGTGGTTCCCCACTTCCCAAAACAGGGTATTCACTTGTTTTTCACTTGGGATTTTCGTCGAACACTTGGTGGGTCGGATATTTAACTCGAAATTCTCTTGCAGGGATAATGTTTCAAGATATTACAACGCTGTTGTTGGATCCGAAGGCGTTTAGATACACTGTTGATATCTTTGTTGATCGTTATCGAGATAAGAACATTTCGGTTGTTGCTGGTATAGTTTTTCGTTATTTCTTTCTTATAATCTTGCATACGTTCGTGCGGTGATGCTTCTGGTGTTTTTTTTTTATATTTCTTTTGGGGGAATAGATAGATGTATAGAACACTTCACAAGTTCATCTTCTTCTTGTTGCATGTGTAGATTATCGTGTGCGTTTAGCGTTTTTAATTTAGGGTTTTGTATATATATGGTGTTTAGTTTTTTTAATTTACATATAGCAGTTTGAAATTGAAATTAGGGTTCGTAACTTTTAGGAATATGGAGTAATTAGTTGTTTGTCAAAGTTGAGGTCAATTTCTTACATGATGTTCAATCTTTTTTCAAGAAAACTGTTTCTTTTTCTTTTTATTTCGGTTGGTTTTGAACCCAAACCTATGGGTTGTGGTGGCCTAGAGGTAGGGCAAAAGGCATTTACATTTGAAGACTTTTATACTTAGTTTATATGTAGGAGTATAATAGATTTACATTTTCTAAAAGAAAAGAAAATCTATATTTGTATATGTTGGTTCAAGTCTCATGTTAGTAATTCGTATTTCTTAAAAAAGAAAGGAAAAAAGAAACAAAAAATAAAACTTACCCAAGACCTAACCTATGTGTTTCATAAACTTTGCTTTACTTATTGGGCCGCCAACCTTGGTGGTTTTTAAAAACATTTTTAATTTAACTCATCTGATAAAGACTTTTGTTTTTTAGTTGAGAGTTTTGGATTCAAATTTAAGCATATAATAAAATAGTTACCAACGATCTCTAGCCTAAGAGCATTCAGAGCCCGTTCTTCATAAATCTGTGAGTGTGCTTTTTATGTTACAGAGAATGGTTATTAGTGGTTATGAGCGAATGATGGAGAATATGTTACTGTTCATCTCTATATTTAATAAAACACTGTTCATCTTTATTAATTTTTTAATATTTGTTTAAAGTGATTGTGAGTGGAGGAGGGAGAAAATGTAATGATAAAAGTATAAAAAAATATTATTTTATTGAAAAAAAGAGAGAAAAAATAATGATTTTTAGTGTAATTATAGAGATGAAAATGGAGGGTGGGTTGTGAATGCTCTAAGTGGTTAAAGGTGAAATAATTAAAGCAGTAAATATGAGAGGTTTTGAATTCAAATCTCGTATTGAGCAACAGGTTTTTCTTGTTGTGGATTTTTTACTAAGGGGTTGGGGTGCGGTCCTTAGAAATAAATATATGAGTTTGATTAAGATAATACTTATTTTGAAAATATGAAATAGTCTAAAGTAGTTTAAGAGTAAGTGTAAAGTAGATTTGTTTTCAAACAAAAAAAATCTACATTGTGTCTCCGAGTTATTCTTTCTAGATTACAAATTAAAGATACGCGGAGTAGAATATCTTGGGTTTGATGTTTGACATTTGTAGTCAACCATGTAACTATTAATTTAAGATTATACCCTCTGCCCCAAAATCTTTACTTTTTCGAATTCATTAACCTTTTGCTTCGGCAATGTTGGAAACAGATAACAAAGAATGTAAACTTCTGCATAAAAGCAAGAGATTATTCTAAAACCAAGAGTATGTGACCTAGCGGTAGCACCGTGTATAGAAAAAGTGTTCCTCCCATAAAAGAGTATGTGAGGTTGAAGGTTAAGTTCAATAGTGGGCAAAACATGTATAATTTAGGAGTAGGATTAAAGGGTATTTGAATTAGATGTTACTGAAAATAAACATAAGTTGTTCAAGAATAATTAATGCAAAATGTGGACCCAGTTCTAACTCCCTTTGTTTAAAAAACATAGATAATATATCATATCAGCATCCAAAGATTGCATGTGGATTGTTCTTTCTTGTCTAATGTGAAATTAACATGTTAATAACTGTTGATTAGGTATGAGGATAGGGACAAGGATAAATTTAAAGTGACAGGTTACTTAGTAGTTAGTTTGATATTATATGGACAAAAATGTCATTAGCAGTTAACAGTAACTTTTAGTTGGTTCCATTATTTCCTTCCTCAGATTATTGATGTTATATGTGGACCTTGTTTCTAGCCCTACTTGTTCAAAAGGCATAGATTATGTAGCATATCAGCATCTGTTTTCTTATCTTCATGTCTATGCTGGTGATTAGAAATGGATTTTTGTCAAGGAGATACTGCTAAAGTAAATTTTCCACTTGTTGCACTCTCTTAGCTTGTTATATCTGTCATATTTTTTTCATTTTCACACTAAAAGATTAGAAGTATACCTTTGATATGTTTTTTTCAGGTTTGATTAAGTTATGGCCTTACCATTGGAAGCTCTGTTTATCTGTTTACATAAATTTGTTCATTGTTATTGATAGAATGTTGTTTGCTCACTGTGAGATTCTAACATGCAGGAGTTGAAGCTAGAGGATTCATATTTGGTCCTCCAATTGCATTGGCTATCGGTGCCAAGTTTGTACCACTGCGCAAACCAAGAAAGCTGCCAGGTACCCATTGAATTTTAGTTTATTTTCCAGTATATATTGATGAACAAATCAACTATTGTTCTTATGCATCAAGGCTAGAGGTGACGTTTTTAACTAGTTACTTATGAATGAGTTGATGTGGGTCATGAACTTCTGATTTTTCTAACAGGTATGATGTTAAAAGTTAAATTTTAGTCTAACGAGTCAAATTGTTAGTGTATTTTTGATGAATTGAACCTGCCAGAGATTCTTGTGGTAAAGCAATTATATTTTTATTGGATGCATATTGTTGAATTTTAACAACCAAGATTCATTTATTACAGATTGCACCAACTGTATTTATTTTTTTGGCTAATTTTGAAAAACTACACACGTTAGATCTTATTCTGCATTTATGTGAAGTGTCATCTGATGTGACATTTAATGATTATTTATAAATAAAAATATGGCATCCAATGTGACATTTTACAATTAGTTTTGAATGTAAATGTGGCATCTTATGAGGGCGTGACATGGCATCAACTTAGTGCAACATCAACAGATAATATTAATTTGAAGTAAGGTAGGCACTTAAAATTAGTAATAAGTTATAAGTTGGTTTCCTATTTACACGAGCATATGCTCCAATTGAAAAACAAGTCTAAATTTTATCTCTATTTCCTGTTCTAACCAAATTTGACCCACTATTCATGATATATTGATACATAAAATTTGCGCAAGCAATCAATGAAATAACACTTTAACTTCTTTATAATGTTCCTTAATAACATGAGACTAGAGTCATTTTTTTTATTTGTTGTTCACTTATTTTGTTCTCTAAAGTTAACCCAGAGTTATCAAATTTAACTGTGTAGGTGAAGTTATATCTGAAGCATATGTGCTAGAGTATGGTACAGATTGTCTGGAGATGCATGTTGGGGCTGTGCAGCCTGGTGAGAGTGTGTTGATTGTGGATGATCTCGTTGCTACAGGTGGGACCCTCTCGGCCGCCATACGCCTGTTAGGTATGAATGGGAATCTTGCATCTTTTATCTGGAATTACAATCATACTTGATCATACAAACAATATATGTTTCAACATGTTTGTTACAGAACGCGCTGGAGCTGAAGTTGTTGAATGTGCATGTGTTATTGGATTGCCACTAGTGAAGGTATGCTTCATTTGTACCAAAAAGTAGCTTACTTGTTTCTATCATAGGCGTTAAAATGGGTGGGTGAGTGAGTTGAGTAACGGGGCCAAACAAGTTTTTTCTAGGTATCACACCTCATTGTTATGAACATACAAATTTACAAAAATAAACCAACTTCTGATGGTTTTCTAAACCTTTTGTTACAAAAACAGAGCTAATAATATGCCTTTTTTCACAGGGTAATTGGAGGCTAAACGGGGTACCACTATACGTTCTTGTGGAGCCTCGGCTAGATGATCTGGTACTCTCTTTAACCCTTTTTATTAGTTTTATACTTGACATCCACATATTAGGATTATCATCTAAATCATGATCAACAGGAATGTAGCTTATGAGATGCTCTAGAAGCTGATGTAACAGCAGCACTTGTATGGCGAGGTTAACCTGCGGCGAAGGGCAAATTTGTCTTTTTTAAGCTCCTGCACAGTGATGCTTTTCTTGTTACACACCAGCTATACTTTGGAGTCTGTAATTGTTAGGTTTTGGGTTTTTAGGTGTTCTTGTTTTTCCCCATTGGAAGATTAGCTTTGGTGGGTGCATTTTGTAGGTGAACACATTACTTTGATTGAACCCACAAACTCAGATTCATGAATATACACCATTGGCAATGGTGGGGTGTTCAAATGTGATGGTTTTGCTTATTCATTCTGGTTTTGTTATTTGATCAACTAGTGTTGTTTCCCCGTGCACGCGCTGCGCGCATGACAAACTGGTTAAACAGATTGATCAACGTGTTCCTATCATCATAGCCTTTTTTTTTTTTTTCACGGACCAGGTATTTTGTCTCAAACGTATATGCTAACAAATCAAGTAAAAAAACAAATCAAATTATTTCAAAAACAGAAACAATTAGGCTTAGATCTACGTATTGAGTTACCATAGTTGCAACACACATCGCAAGTGCAGAACGTCACACTTGACCTTAGTGATTATGCCACGCCAAGCAACTATTCTTTCCACGATCATCATAGCAATGCTACAACTAATTGATTCTACAATCCTAATCGAGTCAGTAGTGTCTCATTGCAACAATCATCGACGCACCATAAGCCACGATCATCAATAAAACCAGAAGCAAACCAATGTAAAGATCCCGATGACTAAACAATCAATGAATGGGACGTAGGTCTCAAATGACGGGTTGTACGACTTATGAACATTAAAACATGAACCACAGTCATAGACCAAAAACAGAAGATTCGTGTTCAAGGTCGTTTTGTTTATCATCACCATCCAAATAACCAGAACCCGGAGGTTCATAACAAAACAGAAACACAAGAATTTAGGGTTCAGATCAGAAATGCCCAAAACAAAACACCAAACAGTAGAGAAACAACTAGGCATGAAAAACCCATAGATCCAACAAATTATTTTTTTATTTTTTCTAACAAATTTAAATATTTTGTTTCAAAATAAACCATTTTAAAAAAATAGCATTTAATTTTTTTTTTCATATTATAACTTTCAATTTTAATTATTTTTAGTTACTTTTAAAAAAAACTAATTCTAAAAATATTTTGTATTTAAAAAATTTTATGTTTTAAATTTTTTTATTATTTTATAAAAATTTATCTCTTTAAAAATAAAATTAATAAGAAGATCTCTTTCATAATTTATTAAAAAATTATTATTAATCTAAAATAGATTTGAATCATATTATTAGTAATTAATGTGGTTATTTAGTAGAAGAGAGAAACGAGAAAATTTTAGTGAGAATCAATGTGGTGTTGACACATGTTATATTAGTTACCCTCTTATTAGAGTAGGTAGATAAGCTGATAGTTGAAATCTTCTTTATTACAAATAGAATGAAATTTTTATTTCAAAACAAACGTTTTAAAAATATGTCATTTTTAGAAACGATCTTATTATAACTCTCAATTTTAATCATTTTTTAATTTATAAAAATTTACTTTTTAAAAACTCCAATTTTAACATATTTCATATTTTTAAAAAAGTTTGATGTTTTTGAAAAATTTCTTATTGTATACAAAATTTATTTATTTAAAAATAACATTAATAAAAAGATATCTTTCTTTATTATAAAAAAAACTACGTGAATATAACACGCATTATAATTAATAATTAATGTGATTATTTAATAGGAGAGAAAAACGAGAAAATTTTGATAATAAAAATATGATGCTACAACGTGTTCTCTCAGTTAACTTTTTATTAAAGTATGAAAATACATTATATAAAATCTGGGTTTTAAATTATAACACACCTCTGTCAAAGTTTCACATGTCTCGTATTTAAGTCATTGTATGATTTTTAGCCATCTAATATGATAGAAAAAAAGGGAAAAAAAATTCATAGAATCCCTTCTAAATTTATAAAATTATATGTTTCCTCTAAAATAATGAATATATAAAATATTTTTTTGAATATGGTTTATGAATATATAATTTTGTAATTTTAGCTGAGAAATAAGAAATTTCCCATAGAATAAACATTCTAAACAACTGGAAACTTAGACACCCGACGGATAACAAGTTACAAAACATTCTACGAATACCAAAATACAATATGAGACATAATTTTATTATCAAACATGAGAAACAGAATAACAAAATTCCGACACCAAATCTATTGCATCCCTAAGTCAAATAATTTGAGCGAAATCACAAACTGAACTAGTTTGAGTCAACAATCGTCAAAACTTGTTTATGGTGAAACTGATCAAATTAATAGTATGGATCGGTTATATTTAAAGCATTCTCTTTTCGATTTCGTGCGGTTTTAACCCGTTTCAAACCCCTTTTACAAACTGATTTCAAACCTACGATTCGGGTTTGAACCAAATAGATTTTAAAAGTGGTTTCGGTTCGGCTTTAGTTGTAGGCCCAAAAACTCTAAGCCCATCATCCTCCGATCTTCATCAACCTCCAAAAACCTCTGAAGATTTTTCTTTTTATTTATTTTTATTCTCTCACAAAATACTATATAACCTCAAGACCTTAAACCCTAGTTTCAAAATTTTGCAAGATTTCTCAACAGCAACTGTATTTCCTCTTTCACCGATCGCTGCCGCCTCAAGGGTTAGTTTTATTCCACCAAAATCATGCCTTTTCATGCGAAATCTTAAACCCTAATGGATGATTGCTCATATGTATCATTATCTTGACAGTTTTTTATCATGATCCACATGTTTGTTGCTTCTTTCGATTATTTTGTTGTTTTTTATTGTATATCCGTCGGAAATTGATTCTTTTTTGTTGAAAATATCATATTGTAGATTTGTAGATTTGTATCTTCCCTTAGTTTATTTGATGATTTTGTGGATGATTGATTGTCGGATTGATGAATGTGAGTTTTTGTTGTTGTGATGATGGTGTGTTTCTCATTGTGATGTTTTACCTTCAAGATTTATGTTTTTATGAAGAAGTATGTATCTCTTATATGTGCAGGGGTGAACAGTTAACATAATTGTTGTGAAAATGCTATAGTTTTGTTGTTTAACGGGCTCTTGTTTATTATTATTATATGCTTTTATATAAAGCAGTTTGTTTACAGATGTAACTTTTTGAAAAGATAAGTTCTTTAGATTTTTAGGGAATTAGGGGTATTGTTCTGTATTTGTTTTACCAGAATTGAAATTGAACCCTAAATAAATAATGTTAATTAAGGGGTGTTTGGAATTGTGTTTTGAAAGTGATTATTTGAACATTGTGTTTTCAAGTAATTTTATGTTGTTTGGGTATAACGAATTTGATGTTGGTTATATGATTATTTAGGGTTTAAAGAAATTGCTTTGGATAACCAGTTTAGGACTAGCGGCAAAAGAACTGATTTTGATGATGTGATTACTTAGGGTCATGTAACATGTAAATATTTAAGCTTTTATATGATCATTTATGCATCATGCAATGATGAATTATGTATATTGCAGAAGTTTCTATATTGATGGCTAACCCTACAAACAACAGTGAACCCCCTAATGTGGATTCACAGCTGAGCAAGCGTAGGAAGAAGAAATCCATAGTTTGGGAACACTTCACGATTGAAACGGTTGATGCTGGATGTACAAGAGCTCGATGCATGCAATGCAAGAAATCATTTGCATATATTTCAGGATCAAAATTAGCTGGCACGAGTCACCTCAAAAGACATATTGCATTGGGAATCTGTCCTGTAAGCCGAATCAGTGAGAAAAATGGCCCGATGGTACCATTTACTTCTCTTTCCACGATTAGTGTCTCACAAGATGATAATATTATCCCAAGAAAACGCCTAAAAAGTACTTCTGGATCAAGAAATGCTTCCTTCTATCAAGATTGTAGCAGACAGGATATGGCAAAGATGGTTATCATGCATGAATACCCGCTTAAGATAGTCGAATGTCCTGCATTTTTGAATTGTGTAAAGTCCCTTCAACCTGAATTTCCTGTTTTGCCCCTTGATGCCATTGAACGGGATTGTGTGGGATTATACCAAAGGGAAAAACAAACACTTTTGAATCTTGTTAGCAGTATCAAGGGTCAGGTTAATCTTTCTCTTGATATGTGGCACACAGATCAAAGCGTAGGGTATGCATTCATAACGGGTCAGTTTGTAGATGATGATTGGAAGTTACGTCGAATGATTCTTTCTGTCGTTTTATTACCATTTCCCGAATCAGAATCTGCTCTTAATCATGCTCTTCTTTCTTGTGTTGCTGATTGGAATCTGGAGAACAAGTTACTTGCAGTAACTCTTGATGAATCTTTTGCAAACAAAGCTGTAAGAAAGAATCTAAGACATTTACTTTCTGTCAAAAACCCATTAATTCTTAATGGTAAGTTCTTGATTGGGAGTTGTTACACACGAGTTTTACGTAATCTTGCGCAAGATGCTTTAGGGGTGATATCGGAAATTGTCAAAAAGGTTCGTGATAGTGTGAAGTATGTAGTAACCGTTAAATCTTGTCAAGAAAGATTTAATGATCTTAGACTACAACTTCAGGTACCAAGCACTAAAAATCTTGTACTTGATGATCAAAGTCAATGGAACACCACTTATCATATGCTGGTTGCTGCATGCGAATTAAAGGAGGTATTTTCTTGCTTGGATACTTTCGACTCAAATTACCGAATTACCCTTACGATGGATGAATGGAAACAAGTGGAAGTTTTATGTACATTCTTGAAACTTTTGCTTGATGCAGCTAATCTTTTAACGGGCCCCACATATCCAACTGCCAATGCTTTTTTTCATGAAGCATGGAAAATACAGCTCGAGCTAAAACATGCATCGGTGAGCGATGATGTGTTCATCAGACGGTTGACCAGGTCAATGTACGAAAGGTTCAATAAATACTGGAAAGATTATTTTTTGATCTTTTCAATTGCTGTTGTGATGGACCCACGTTTTAAAATGAAGCTTGTGGAATTCAGTTTTACAAGAATCTATGGTGAGGATGCAGACCACTGGATTAAAGCTGTGAGTGATGGTGTTCATGAACTGTTTCTTGATTATGTTGTACAAATGCTTCCACCACCAACTTTTGTTGTTAATGGAAATGAAGGTTTATTAAAGACAGAAATCCCTCAAGAAGAAGAAGAAACGATTCTTCATTGTGAAATCGTAAAAACTGAGTCTCCTGAAAATGAAATATTTCTTTCAACAAGTGATGGGCTTTCTGATTTTGATGTTTATATCTCGGGAATTGCAAATCACCAGAATGTGAAACCGGAACTTGATCAATACTTAGAAGAATCAGTATTACCTCGGATGCAAGAGTTTGATGTTTTGGGCTGGTGGAAATCAAACAGAAAAAAGTATCCAACTTTATCAAAAATGGCAGCTGATATATTATCCATTCCTGTTTCAACTAGTTTTCAAGATTCGGTTTTCGATATAAAGTGCAAGAAGATGGATAGATACCGATGTTCATTAAAACCATCAACCCTTGAGGCACTAGTTTGTGCAAAAGATTGGCTGCAAAATGGTATCTCAGATTCTTCACCCTCGATTTCTTCAAAATTGACTGTGAAAACTGAGTTGTAGCCTATTTTAGACGTAAATCACAATGGTATTTTGCAGGTACTTTTTTGTTCTAAAGTAACAGGCAGATTCTAATTCTTTCTTAACTTTTTTGTCGAAGTGAAGTAGGCAATAATCTTTTCCCGTAGGTTTCTGTTAAATACAATTATACTTGAGTTTGTGGTATAATGTAAATCATTTGGTTCAACCGTTTTTAATTTTGTCTTTTACATTTCGTTATCAAATGATTTGTGTACGATGCACAGGCTCAGTAGGCCTGTCAGTAGTTGTTATGATCATTAATCTTGCAGAAACTTATGTAGAACCAACGAAAGTTGGTAATCAAGTCGATTCCTGCTTGGATCCTTACTCTATTATAATGATATGATTATGATCTATGTGATTTCTTGCAAAGTGAGTATTTTCACGCTTTATTTGGCTTCAAGTCAACCACGAGTATACCTTCGTGTTCATGACACATTCATTGCTCGTTGAGCAAACAAAATTTTCTAACTGAATTCAATCCAGTCATTTCTGGAATGTTAGATGTTTCTTTTACTTGACTGATTGATGTAGTTGGGAAAGAAATGTGGAATAGCTTGTTGACTTCCCCTTTATTAACTACAAGTATACCTTCACCTTCATGACATGCTCTCTGCTGTTTTAGAACAAACGAGTCCTCGCTTTAAGCCCCCAAAAAACTTCTAAGAATCAGGGTTTTGGTTGATTTTGACTATGATA
The DNA here is from genome assembly GCA_025506415.1 of Flaveria robusta. NCBI lineage: Eukaryota > Viridiplantae > Streptophyta > Magnoliopsida > Asterales > Asteraceae > Flaveria > Flaveria robusta. Next base: position 17,387,401 of record CM046459.1, on the reverse strand, counting down.
CTTGGTTTCATTTTTTTGATCTGTGCATTTGTAGTATTATACATTGGGATTCGTAGAGATTCTGCTACACTCATTGAGTTTGACGATTAGGCGTAAATTAAATGTTAAATTTAGTACTTATGTATACAAATATCTACAAACATCAATAACATGCTCTAATGGACTAGAAGAATTCAAGATTTTTCAAATATGTAGTTGATTTGTAACTTTGTGTTCTATTCTTGTTTTCAATAATTTGTCAATTCAAATATTGTTGTCTAGCATGATATGGTGATTCCAATTTAATGAGTTTGTTCAGGTTTAAGCTCATGTTAAATTTAGTAGGTATGGTAAGTAATTATTAAGATTGTAAGCGAAATAAGTACATTTATTAGAATATGACATCGTAAAAAGTCAAGTTGACCTGCCTATAGATTTTTATTAAAATAATAGTTATTTGTTTAATATATTTAAAAATGGTTGATATAAAATGTCCAAATGCGTGCATTTTGTTTGAAACAAAGTATTAATCCACAATACACAAAAAAAAAAAAAAAAAGAATTGACGTGATTGAGACATGTAGTTCCTAGGGATACATCAACTTATTGTACTTTAAGAGGAATAGAGGATGGTTATGAGAATATATGATTTTATTTCTAGAAGTCATGTACTTCTATATACAAAACAAAACCTTATATTTCCGTAGTATATTGTATATTGCCATATAAATATATAATGTTAATAAAATTTTTGTATAGTGGGTGCTAAATACGACACATACACCTCTGGCTCATGAACTAGAGAGGCGCAAGGATCTGAACAACAACGCGAAGAAGCGAAGACTGTGTGTAAAAGAAATAAGTTTCGACATGTCCATGAGTTGCGTGTATCACATGAAGCTTCCTAATAGCATGTAACGTGTTTGTTTGCTTGTCATATGTTGATTGTGTCGAGAAACATGACAGAGATCAATCATTAAAATCCTAACTTGAAACAAGTTAAGATAAATGATTTATGTGCAACTTAAAATGTTTGTATGTGTATATGTGCCTCTTAAAACAGCAAAAGAATAGACATAAACTAACCCTGATACTCAAACCCATGAAAGAATATATTGAGGGATGGAGATTAATAGATTATCATATGCAAACACAAAGGCACACGGTAATTATCACATAAACAAAACTAAATCAACACTACAAAGTACCTATCAAGAATTGAACATTTTAACTCAATTCACTTGTTAGTCTACACTTCATTGCAAGTAAAAATAACATGAAAGCAATATACGTTCAATCTACATTTGAGTTCAATTGGTACCAGAATCAACGAGTACAGGAAGGCGACAATGCAGACTAATAGATTTATCAGTTTGTCGCGTACCAGGGATGAAGAACTGGAACACCACAGTTAAGCAAGAACCCTGTTGTGCAATCCCATAAAAAGCACTATCTGGTTTCGCTAAATGACACTGAATCGACTTAAAGAAATGCTTCACGCTAACTTGCACGTTCATCGCATCCCCTTTATCAATCGCCCTTCGTGTTCGAGTCTGAGCTGTAAGATTCTCATCTCCAGGTGGGACTCGCGCTTGCTCTCCTATGACCTTCAGTTTTCTAAATTCAGCTCCAAGTGTGATTAAACTAGTCGAAATCTGTAGGTGCAAGTCACCATATTTGGTTATAGAAACATTTAAAACATCACCAACGTGTTTCATACGGTCAACAAAAGACTGTAACTGGTTCATGTCTGGAACTTGGACTAAAGTTTGCGGTAAATCTTGAGCCATGTCTAGAGCCGACTGGAGTTCAAGAACATCTGATCTGGATAACGGTTTGGAGATTGGGACATCTTGAATAACAGCAGATTTGTAGCCTTTGGTTTCAAAAGTCAGAAATGGCATTGGTTGATTTGAATGAGGTGGGAGTTTCTTGACCAGCTTTATCTGCAGGCGGTTAATGGCAGCATCGCCACCATGTGAGCCACCAAACTCAGTGTAAATTGTGAGAATGCTACGAAGGGCTCGGTGCAGAAGTGATAGGTCAATTGTGAATGCAATCCGATCATCATTCTGGCTAGAGATACGGTAATCTTCAAAGAGAGCTTCCTTTTGAAACTGTGCAATCGATTGAATGCCATCGCCATTTAGAAGATTGTGGAGGAAAATTGCATGATCCCGTGTTAGGTACAGATGACAAGTTCTTCCCATTTTGTCTAGGGCTTGAAGGAATCTTTTTTCTAAAAGATTAACACCATGGTCAGTGAGAAAAGCTTTAAACTTCATCTTTCACACTTGATTTGTGATTCTTGGTACTACAATCAGCAAATCACCTAGAAATTGACAATGAAAGTTGAAGGATATCAAACAAAATCCATATATTTTCTTCCAAATTAAAAGAAAGTTGTGTTTTGATCCAAATATAGTCAACACAATGGATCGATTCATCAAATACATACGAATTTCAATAACATTGCTGTGTTAGGGTTTAAGCTCAACATAAGAAGCTGTTTAATGTTCTTCAACCTATAACGTAATCAAACAACGTACGGAGCTTTGAAGAAAGAAAAGTAGATTAAATCAAAAACGAATTCTCCTAAAAGCATCAAATACACATATCAATTATCATAAGTCATTACCCTAACGTAACCCTACACAATCGTCACGAACTTAACACCCAAGCAACCGATTCAGTTCTCGATGTAAAATACGATTTCATCTTTATCGTATTCCTAAACAGTAAGCAGGATTACAGTACCGATTCATCACAGATCAGGATTAAGCTTCGGAATTACAGAATAATCATAGAAAATTAGCGAATTTGCAGATACAACATAGATTGATTCATCATAGATCATGATTAACTTTAAAATTACATAATAATCATAAAGAATTAACAATTAAGCAGATTTGAGAGAAAGAGTACCTTGACCTCGATGAGGAAATAAAATTGGCCGACGGATTGGAGGGAAGCATCCCGCTTCCAATTGAAAACTAGAAAAAGAGTGGGTAACACTTTTCTAGGTGTGTCCATTTACACCCCCAAGGTTTGGATATTTGTATTCAGAACCTTGGTTTTTTTATTTACCTCTAAGATCATGGGGTGTACTATAACTGTCTAACGCCTATTCACTTCATGGGGGCATTACATCATCCTCTTTTTGTCTTTCACTCCACCTCACCCGCTCACTAAACTAAGGAATGGTATCATCTTCTTTCAGTTGCATTTGTTCTATCTAATATAATTAAAAATATTGATTGTGTGTAAAGGAATCCACCATCAACCTTGTTGAATTTTATATAGGCACTCATTTAACGACTGTTTAAAGCTTTGATGAAATGGTGTATCACGCCCTTCTTGCGTCCACGTCAAGCATACGACATGTCTTAAAGTCTTTAGTTGTTTGGTTTTATATCTAAGTTTACAAAACTCGTGTAAAAAACATAGAAATGTAAACCCAATTTGATAAGAAAACATGTCTTACTAAACCATTACACACTAGTAAGACCTAGTGACTCGCAAGGTTACTAATCATTTCGTACAGTTGGTCTCCTATTATGTTGTTGGCGAATGTGCTATGCCTTGCTCACATACTGCGATAGTTATTCGTAGTTTGTCTATGTGCAGTTTAGTTATGCGTCATCCAAAGCCTCTCATAACACATTAGAAACACCACTTAAGTGTTTTGTTAGCCGGAAACTATAATTTTGTTAATACAACTAACAATTGTAAACGAGTTCACATTTTATCAACAAACTCTAGTTTAGACATAAAAACAAGCTCGAAAAATACAAGTTGAGCTTGATCTTATAAGATTTTTATATAAGTATGTTCGTACATGTATATGTTGATTTATCACTACAAGGACTTATCTGAAAAGGTATTTTTCCATTATGATTAAGGTTTGTTGAAATTTTTACATATATCTTAGATGAGTTTTTCTTCTATTTTTTAAACATAATGATTACGTATATCTTAAAGTTTCTTTTCTTAAAGAAAATAAAGGAAATGAGGTCTTATTAAGCTGATAATCAAATCTCTTAGTGAGGAGCTTTTCTATCTCATAGATTAGATATAAAGGTTGTCTTCATCTCATACCCTTTGGATCCTAGTATTCGGTGAAATTTTGTTATGTGAAATTTTGTTAGGTGTTTTTGTTTTGTTACATACATCTTATGTAAGTCTGGATTCTAGTATTTGGTGAAATTTTGTTAGGTATTTTAGTTTTGTTACATATATCTTATGTAAGTCTGGTACTTAAAATTAACTTTTAAATGATCATTCAAGGTTTTCGCCCCAAGCTCGAACCTCATCATACAATCCCGTTAAACTATCAAGCCAAGCTCGAGCTTAAAGTCCTAACAAGCTCGAGTTCAGCTAGATTCTTTTGCAGCCTAGATACAACACTTTGAAATGGCATACAATTTTCAAACTCAGCACATGTTCCCACATATTGAACTCAACATCAGTCAAACAGTACATGTGATATAAACTCATTAGGGGCTAATAATGAACAGAAAACAGATACATATATGCATATCAAAACTCAAAAGGACCCATGTAACACAAAATCTACATCAAGCATAAGCAAATACAAAAGACATATGTACAGGAAAGGACAGAAACACCTTTCAAAAAAGAAAGAAAGCAATGGTGGTATACAAATCCTATGTTGTTCTATTCATGTTTTGTCTTCAATATTATGAACTCTACTTAAGCTTTCTTCAAATGTCTGCAAAGCAGCCTTATAATGATCCAATGAGATCACGCCTTCTTCCACAACTTGCAACGCGCTTCTGTATAATTGATTAAACCACTCAAGCGTATCTGTACCATCATTATTGTTCATCCCATCATGATCTGAAACGTATAGTCGCTTATAATCCCTTTTCCATCTTGATAAAATGTATTTTGAAGGAATCTCTTCAACCCCATTGAAATTAAGCACACATAAAGCATGCCTGCATAAATAACCGTTGAAATTAAAACAACTGCAAATGCAACGTACATCAGCTGCCCCTCGATTATACAAAACTTCATAATCCATGATCTCCCTCCTGTTTTCACCAACTAAAACACGCTCTTTCACCAAAAAGAATATAACTGATCCATCAACATGCACTTGTGTGGTACTGAAACAAGAATACATCTCTTCAACTTCAACTTGAAACTTCTTGAAAATTTCTCGTGTGTAAACTTTCGATAGTTGTAACTCAAATGAACATCTTGTTTTTAATGTGGGCGATAAGTTTCTTGATTCCATGTCAGCATTTGCTTCTTCAGTGTGTTTTTTCTGTAAGGCAAGTTCATATTTGTCAAGAAATTCTTTTAATGGAGTTTGTTTGTGAATGTATTTATAAAAGAAGGGTTGAAGCGTGTCACTGGGAGCCATTCCCGCAAAAGATGCATCTTTTAAATACACTGGGGCCCACCAGGCCCGATCTTCGTATAAAGACAGAAGCCATTCATGGTCAGCGAGCCCAAACCGTCGGATCATGAAAGCCCACGAATTTTCGAAGTCAAACGGTTTTAACGTCTCGTAAGCTGCTTTGACCATAACCTTTCTGATTGCATCATAGTTTTTTAATCCTCCTAATTTCTCGGGGACTTTTTTCATTATGTGAGACAAGCTAAACCGATGGTTGGATTTCGGGAAAACTTCAGCAATAACCCTCTGCAAGATCTTGCACCTGTCTGTAATTATGGTCTGTGGCACCCTCCCTGATGTGCTAATCAACCATGATTTCAAAAACCATAAATACGACTCAGGTGTTTCACCTGAAAGAAAACCGCAACCCAATAACACAGATTGACGATGATGATTCATCCCAGTGAGTGTGACAAGCGGGGTCTCATATTTGTTGGACAAATATGATGTGTCAAAATATATCACATCACTAAAGTAACAAACAGCAGCCCTACACCTGGCGTCTAACAAAATCATATTTCTTAAATGTCCCTCATCGTTAAGATCCATCAAGTAAAAAAAATTAGGGTTGGTCAATTGCATACGAAAGATGAAATTATAAATAGCTTGTGCGTCACCTTTCTTTAAACACAGCTTATCAGTATGCTGATGATGATTAGATGAAGAACCTAATTCCCGAACACTTGAATGTGAATTGCCATTATTACCCCTTGAATCAATTACAAGTGCTTTATATAGTTTTATTGTCCGCCCTTCTGCATCAGAATCTGACCGCACCATCTTCTTGATGGACTTGTGAACCTTCACACCAAGTAAATGGTTATGGTCAAGTGTAACTTCAAGAATTCTCCATCTTCTCGAATCCACTAATCTCATTCTCACCATAGCAGGACAACCGGTTCTTGTTTCTTTTCTTAAACGGTTCACATCTTTTATTCTCTTAAAACCCTGGCTGCTACAGCATAGAACTGCACCATATTTCTCTCTGCTGTTTCTTTTAAACCATGAGTTTTTCACCCTTACTCTAAAACCAGATTCCCGAGCGTAACAGTTATAATAATTGTAAGCATCATCATATGACTCAAACTCCATTCCTACAGCAGGTGCCACAAAGTCCTTTTTCCCTTCAGAAAACCCGTTTTCACTGTCTAGTTCTGCTTTCTCCTGCGGATTATTCTCACCATCTTCATCATTGATCAGAAGCTTGCTGCTGGGAGAGGCTTCTTCCATCTAAAAGAAAATCAAACAATTACTAAATAGTCTCACTTTGACCCCTAATCGGGTGACATAAAAAACCTTAATCCACATAAAACATAAACATGCAGAAACGAAGATCAATCGCTACTTCATTAGTGTTGCACTTTGAATTTCTATGTGCTAAACCATTTTGTTCTAATTTTTCTAGTGTTTATATGTGTGTCAAGTGCAAACAAAGCATTTTCCCACCTGTATGTACTAAAAATACTCAAAAAAACACTAGCAGTTAGTAAGAAGAAAACCTAATATAGAATATTATTCAATGATCATCAACCAGAGGTTCACAAAACTCAAAAACTTACAGCAGAAAAAAGAAATTAACAACAAAACTGATTACACTAAATCTGCAATTCACCAATAAACAAAAAAATTAAGAAACTGACAATTTCTTGAAGTATAGCAATATATCACCTGTGTTAAGTTCAACCGATTCATCAATTGACACACAATTGGATACTTAACACTAGTAAACTACAGAAAGATCTCCGAAGCAGCCCAAATCCTATCGAAACCTCTGAATAATCACCTACAAAACGACCAACAAATGTGTTAATGAAGCTAATAAATGACTCTTTCAAGCATTCTTTCACACGATACGTACTAGCAGTAGCTTGTTGAAAGTGTAGAACATGTGAATAACCTGATGCCCTAAGAGAATCTTCACTTCGGTAAGAGATCATTGTCGGTCGAACTGTACAAAACGCACGCTACCAGCAGCAAGTCGTTGTGAGATCAATCAAGAGTCATGTTCTTGTGTGTGGTTCGATCACAGGTTTGTTTTCGTCTAGTCGGTCGGGTACCGGCGAACCGACGACGGCGGAGATGCGGCAGAGAGACTCCGGTGGTGGTGATGAAGGTGTATGAGTGGAATTTGTCGTAATTTGAAAGTTTGTGCCCTCGCTTTTTGGGAATTGGGGGTTTGTTCTTGCCAAATTGGAGCCCTAGACACCCTAGAGGTATGGTATCGACACTTGGCTAGTTGGCTATGAGTTTTTTTTTTCTTTTTTTGAACGGCTATGAGGTTTATTTAGCTGGTTGTTCTTTTGTTTATTAACAAACTAGTTTAAAAACACTATTACACGCGTTAAATGAATATATTAAATTAAATAGAGAGACAATCAATGTGTATGTAATAATCATCTTTTTACATGTATATTGTTTTCATCATTTTAATAAGAATTTAAATTAAAACAATAATTCAAATAAATAAATATTTAAAATCATTCATCTATAATGCAAAGTGGAGGTCATGGGTTGAAGTATCACTAGGTGCAATATGCTTCAAGTGGACCAAGGGTTTTACCACAGTGGGCCTTTGGGTGGTGGGTTTCCCTTGGAATGGTGGGCGAGCCGGGTCATCAGCGCTGTCTGTGTTCGCGGGCGTGGGTGGCCTTTCGCCAATGGGCTTACCCGGGTGACCGGGCTTAAAAATTATTCGTTTGTCGTTCAAAAAAAAATGCAAATTAAAAAAAAGAACCTCAACTAATATAAAAAAATATTTACACTCATACAAATATTTTAAAGAATTAAAAAAAACTAATAAATTTTAAAAAACCAAAATTTAATTGCTTATATAGAGCACTAGCTTTAATAAACCCGTGTATTACACGGGTTGAATAAATATAATATTAAATCAAATAAAATTACTTTTTAAATTTTAAATTATATATTTTTATTTCAAAACAAACAGTTTTAAAAAAATATTATTTTAAAAAATTTTCTTACTATAACTCCCAATTATAATTATTTTTTGTATATAAAACTTTTACTTTTTAAAAATATCAATTTAAATTATTTCGTACTTAAAAAGTTTGAAGTTTTAGAAAAATTTCATTTTATAAAAATTTGTTTATTTGAAATAACATTAATAAAAAGATTTCTTACTTAATTTAAAAAACTATTTTTAATTTAAGAAACAATTAAATAAAATTATTAGTAATTAATGTAGTCATTAATAGGAGAGAGAAGCAGAAAAATTTTGTTAAGGAGAAATGTGATGGTGACATGTGTCACCATTAATTTCCCTTTTATTAGAGTACTAGCTTTAGTAAACCCGTGTATTACACGGGTTTAACAAATAAAATATTAAATATAATAAAATTTTATCAAGTATAAAACGATATTTTACGAATAAAGATAATTTAAATTACGTATAGTAAGAACAATATGTAATAAAACAATTTTATCAACTTTTTAAACTTTTGGTTTAAAACTTTTTTTTCCAGAAAAAATAATAAATATTATGTTTCAAAACAAATCGTATTAAAAATATCATTTTTAAAAATTTTCTTATTATAAATTTTAATTTTAATTATTTTTTGTTTATAAAAAATTAACTTTTTAAAAAAGTTTAATGTTTTGTAAAAATTTCTTATTCTATAAAAATTATTTTTAGAAATAACATTAATAAGAAGATCTTTTTTAAATTTATTAAAAAACTATTTTTGTTCTAAAATAAGTTAAATAATATTATTGATAATTAAGGTAATTATTTAATAGGATAGAGAAGCGGAAAAATTTTGGTGAGAATAAATGTGGTGCCGCCACGTGTCATCTCAAGATACTTTTTTATTAGAGTAGAAAGATGAAGATATTTACACTCATAAAACATTCTATGATTAAAATATAAAGATTCACTATCTTCTTTTTTATTTTCAAACTTTAGAGTTTTGTTAATAGTGATTCTCTAAAATATAAAGATTCACTATCTCCTTCTTTATATTCATCAATCTCTATATTTTTTGTAAGTGTATAAGAGAGATAAATAATAATAAAATAAGTGTTTGTGAGTGAGATAAAGATAAAGAATAGGACGTAGGATGTTAAACAAAGTTAAGAGATAATTGTAAATAAATGTGATATTTAGTTAAAATATAAATATAAAAAAGCAGATTCTGTTGTGAATGCTTTGATGGAGATGTAAAATATAAAAAATCTCTAAACAATAGGGATGGAGATAGAGATGGAGTCTTTACTGTGAATGCTTTTATAAAAGATCACAAATAGAATTAGAGCTGCAACAAAACTGACATTCTTTTTTTTTCAATAGATTGCAATTAGGATATAAATCTGAGTATGGGTGACAAATAAAATCAGAAATTCAAATAGAAGTTGATATACAACGGTAGATTACAATATAGACACATCACGCAATCAGATCCATGGGGCATACTAAACCAAAACTAAGATATAGAAACACCACTTAGTCTATCTTTGTGCTCTAGAAACACCATTCAAACTAGCAGGGTTTGAATTAACAAGAAATATTAACTTTAACTCATAATCCATTGAATAAAATTAACATGATAATTTTGAACATAAAAACACTCCTTCGTTCATCAACAAGTCTGATACATTTAAAGACAAAGAAACAATACTTTGACCCACGATATAAATAAAACAAAAAACTACACTTAATGTACCACTTAGGAAACCATAAGTACATGTAAAAGTAACATGGTAAAAGACATGCAATAAAAAAATAATAAAAATACAGGTGAATTGAACGCGTGAACATGGTTTAAAATCTTTATCGGGTCGGTGATACGAGTGACTTGACTCGTTGATCCACCCGGTTCAAAGTGGCCTAAATGTGTTCAGCTTGCGTTGACCGTTGTAGTCCAATTAGGGGCCTGATCGTCGATAACAACTAGAATATGTTGGCGCGAGATGTTGTTATTAATGTTTTTCGCTCGTAACATATTTGGTTAGCCACGATATTGAAATGGTAGTTGCACCCGCCATGGTCTATGATATCAATAAGGCATTCGAATTGTAACACCTGAAACTTTAAATCGAAAAGAAAAGAAATGAATAAATGATTTTAATTAAGCGGAAGGGCCAAAGGTGGACAAAAAGAAAAGGTATCCATGCGGGGGGTATAAAAGAAAAGGACCGTCCCTTCTCCCGCCTTCATGCACCCAAAATCATCTCCCAAGCTAGAAAAGAGAAAGCACATTATGGTTTTAGAGAGAGAGCAAGTCGAAGAACTCGTAAAAATATGATTTTTATCATGCTTCTTAATAAATCTAAGCTAGATATAAGCTCCTAATATGTTTATGATGTGCTCTTATGTGTAAAGCTTGACAGTTTATTTATGCATGTGTAGATCTCAGTCTCTACACTCGGTTCTAGGGCTTTTGTTCGAAAACTTCAAAAAGATGAGCTCTAAACCCTCGTATTTACTGGTTTTATTCATCTTCGGGGCTAATATGCGTACATACATGTTAAACTTTTGATAAATTTGTGATTTCCTAAATAAAGGTGATATTTTTTTGATAATATTAATGTTTTAATATGTTTATTGATGATATTACATGCATGGAAAGTTATAGTGGTAAACCCTAGCTATAAGAGGTTTAGATCTATGTATTTAAACTATAAACTAATGGATCATGGATTAGAAAACTAAAGAAACGTGTGAGCAGAGGGTTTACTTACCCACATTCATCACCACTACTCTTAGGGACTAAGTGTTGGTCACTCGCGTTAAGCATCTGCATTGAGTCCATGCTACCCACATTTATTACTGTTCCTCGTACTAACCAAGTGTTGGTCAACCGCATTGGGTGTTCAATTAAGTTGTTCACCCGCATGTGCTGCTATTGCTGGCATTCACCAAGTGTTGGCTATCCACATTATCCACATTGGCGTCCGCACTAAGGGTCATTCACCCGCATTCACTACATTGATAGTTATTCACTTATTCGCATTGTATATTAGACATATGCGCTAAGTGCTACTCACCCGCATTCATCGTTATCCGCATTAACTGCTACCCGCATTAAGTTATTCATTTACATTCAACATAGTACTCACACTACGAGACTATTACACGCATTAAAAGATACTTAGTGTATTTTTACCATGAATTACACTCATATATCTAGAAAAAAACTCGTGTATTTTTTTCCCAAGAAGTGTTAACCGACAAAATTTATTACAAAAATGAAACTTGATGTGACTTTCTTTTTCTTTAATTCATTTTCCGTCACATCAAAAGTGTCAATATATATAGAAGCTAATAGTTAGTTTAAAACCGTTTTATCAAAAGTTTATTTATTTTTAATTATATTATACGGTTTTTTAATATTATTTGGGAGATAGGGAATGGGTCTAGCATCAAAAAGATTCTCCTGCAGGTTTTTATATACTTTCTGTATCCGGTAATGGCCAATTGTGTGTCTGGATTAAGTAAATCTCAGGCACACATCTCTAGACATAGTTCACTACCTCAACCTTTTTACCTTTTTATTTCAAAAGTATATTTTAATTTTTAAAAGTTATATTTACGGTCTCTATAGTTTTACACTAGCCAAGGCATCACAAAAAATGATTTGGTTGGTTTTTTAACTGGTTTGAAATATATCGTGTTCAAGTTAATTTGTTTAATTATATAATTATGATTATGTTGGGATGTTCAACTAGTTTTGTTAAACACGTTGACCCGCTCACATATTTAGTGAAACAAGTCAATCCATTAACATGTTTTAACACACATTTCAAAATCTATTATAACGACTAACACGTTTACGGCTTAATGATTTACGCAAACAAGAAGACCGTGTACGAGTTATACAAACTCAAATGTATGTGGATTATAATTTATGTAAATATGAAACACGATCCATAACTGAGTTACATAAATTTAAATCGGGTTAAGATTAATGTTTTTGACGCAAATTATAATACGAGTCGTTTTTATATTAAACAGGTTAACTCGTTGATTTAATGATTTATAGATCCAGAGAATCGATCTAAATCTAGACGTAGATTCTTTAATAATTATGAAATAAACGAATTACCTCCCCTTATCCTTTATCCATAATAATCCACTAAATTTCTTACCAATGGTTGAATCCACAAAACCCTAAAACACCCACTTCACATTTGTTACCGTTGTGACCACATCCGCCTATAAATACACACTAATCCCCTGTTTTCTTGCTATTTCTTCTTCACATCACACTTTCAATCCTCTCGCCGGAGGTTTTGAGGGTTCCGGTACAATGTCGCCGGCGATACTCTCAGATCTAGCGACGGAGATCATCATTCCGGCATGCGCCGTGATCGGCATCGTGTTTTCGTTGATCCAGTGGGCGTTGGTGTCGAGAGTGAAGCTCACACCCGACCGTAACGCACCGTCGCACAACAACAAGAATGGGTTCAATGATTCGTTGATTGAAGAAGAGGAAGGTGTTAACGAACATAATGTTGTTGTTAAGTGTGCTGAGATTCAGAATGCTATATCTGAAGGTTAGATCTGTTGACTACTGCTATTATCATTCGTTTTTATTCTTGTTGATAATGATTAGTGAGTGTTAGTTGAAAACTGAATGGTTTAACTTTGTTAAGTGTACGTAAGGTTTCATATATGTGAATCTGAGGCACTTATGTTGTTGTTTGGGAGTGTAATGGCATTAAGGTTTGATAATACACTGGTTTCTACCGTTTATGATAGATCTGTTGATGTATCTTTATTTCTTTAAAGCTTTAGTGATATAAAGATTCATATTAGAAAATAGTTATGTTTGTATAGTTTTTTAAGATTAAGAAATTATTGAACTTTATTACTTATATAAATCATGTGAACATTAGTCAATGTAGATTGTTCATCAGTTCATGTATTATGATCATTAACTATGATATATTGAGGATTGCTGGATTACTTTAAGAATAATAATCTTTTGATTGTAAAAAGTGTTGGTCCTGCTTCAAGATAATTTGTGATTTTGCTAATTTATAATTTGTTTTTGGGTTTTTTTTTTGGAAACAACAGGTGCGACATCTTTTTTATTCACCGAGTATCAATACGTGGGTATCTTCATGGTTGTTTTTGCAATCTTGATCTTTCTTTTTCTGGGTTCTGTTGAGGGATTCAGTACAAAAAGCCAACAATGCACGTATGATATTCACAAAATGTGCAAGCCTGCACTTGCTACTGCTTTATTTAGCACCGTATCTTTCTTGCTTGGGGCCATTACATCTGTCCTCTCTGGTTTTCTTGGTATGAAAATCGCTACATATGCGAATGCAAGAACGACATTGGAAGCAAGAAAAAGCGTTGGGAAAGCATTTATTACTGCGTTTAGATCTGGTGCTGTAATGGGATTTCTTCTTGCTGCAAACGGGCTGTTGGTTCTTTACATTACTATTAACCTGTTTAAGTTATATTATGGAGATGACTGGGAAGGCCTTTTTGAAGCTATAACTGGTTATGGTCTTGGTGGATCTTCAATGGCTCTGTTTGGAAGAGTTGGTGGTGGTATTTACACTAAAGCCGCCGATGTAGGCGCTGACCTTGTTGGCAAGGTTGAGCGGAACATTCCAGAAGATGATCCTAGAAATCCTGCCGTAAGTTACAGTTATACATTTATACCATTTAGTCGATTGTTCAGTTTTTCTAATAGGGAAAATTGTCAAGATAGATAACCAAAGATCCCAAATTTTGACATTGTGGGGAACTTTGGTTGTCTTTCTTGGCAATTTTATGTTTCTTAATATATTTAAAAGATTGTGTTTTTACTAAGTTTATGCTTGTTGCAGGTTATTGCTGATAATGTTGGGGATAATGTTGGTGACATTGCGGGAATGGGATCTGATCTTTTCGGCTCTTATGCTGAGTCATCATGTGCTGCACTTGTGGTTGCTTCAATTTCTTCATTTGGAATCAACCATGAGTTCACTGCAATGTGCTACCCATTGCTTGTGAGCTCAATTGGAATTCTTGTTTGCTTGATAACCACACTTTTTGCCACTGATTTTTATGAAATTAAAGCTGTCAAAGATATCGAGCCATCACTAAAGAATCAGCTTATAATTTCTACCGTCCTTATGACCATTGGAGTTGCAATCGTTAGTTTTATTGCACTGCCGTCATCTTTCACCATTTTCAACTTTGGTGTACAGAAAGTTGTACATAACTGGTAAAGAAAAATTTTCCTTTTGATGAATTTAATAAAATCCATTAAGGGTTTGTTGCAATCTTTTTCATATTTGATATTAAAAATCTGTTTTCAGGCAACTTTTCTTGTGCGTGTGTGTTGGTCTTTGGGCTGGACTTATCATTGGTTTTGTGACTGAGTACTACACCAGCAATGCATATAGGTATGAACTGTTATTGCTAACATGTCATTTTATCCAGATAGATCCAAAAGTAATTTTTTTTTTTTTGTTTTTGCAGCCCGGTGCAAGATGTTGCTGATTCATGTAGGACTGGAGCTGCAACAAATGTTATTTTTGGGCTTGCCTTGGGATACAAATCTGTTATTATTCCTATTTTCGCAATTGCAGTCAGCATTTTTGTTAGCTTTAGCTTTGCAGCCATGTATGGGATTGCAGTTGCTGCACTTGGAATGCTGAGCACCATTGCCACTGGTCTAGCTATAGACGCCTATGGTCCAATCAGTGACAATGCTGGTGGCATTGCAGAGATGGCGGGCATGAGCCATCGGATCCGTGAGCGGACTGATGCACTTGATGCTGCCGGAAACACCACTGCCGCCATTGGAAAGGTGATTCATTATTATTTGGGTATAACAGTCACTCTAAAGCCACCCTAAATATCAAAACATGTATCGAGTGACAAAAATGCCTTAGAATTTTCAAAAAGACGTGAATACCCTTGATAAGTAAAAAAACTAAGTTTACGTTTATTCGTCGTCTACCCCCAAAAAACAATGTTTTCTCGAGTGAGGGGCATTTTCGTTATTTACAGGCGAATTTCTTTGAAACAACACTGCCACCACTGGAAGGTGGTATATTATTTTAGGGATAATGCACAAGTCACCCAAATATTGAAAGTTTGTCCATGGGGGATGGGGGTGTGCAAAATAGTATTATTATTATTTTTCATATTAATAACATTTTCCTGGCTTTTCCCTCTATCCAAAATAGTATTGAAAAATTCAAACCTAACTACAAGCCACTTACCAGTTTGGTTAATCTATGCAAATTCAAGCAAAAAATGATGAAAATGCCCTCAAAATTTCAAAAGAACAACCTCTGAAAAATGGAAACAATTGTTCATATTAATAACATTTTCCTGGCTTTTCCCTCTATCCAAAATAGTATTTAAAAATTCAAACCTAACTACAAGCCACTTACCAGTTTGGTTAATCTATGCAAATTCAAGCAAAAAATGATGAAAATGCCCTCAAAATTTCAAAAGAACAACCTCTGAAAAATGGAAACAATTGTTCTAAAGTAAAAAATATGACTTTTACAACATCTATTAATCTTGTTCTTCCGGAAAACACAATACTTGGTGGCGTAAATTGCTGTTTTGAAACTTTGAGTGGCCTTAACCATTCCAGTTCTTACAACATCTATATATGTTTTTCATTGCATTCACTGATTCACAGGGATTTGCTATTGGCTCAGCTGCACTGGTTTCACTGGCACTGTTTGGTGCTTTTGTGAGCCGTGCAGGAATTCAAGCAGTTGATGTTCTGACACCAAAAGTGTTCATTGGTCTAATTGTTGGTGCCATGCTTCCATACTGGTTTTCAGCCATGACCATGAAAAGCGTAGGTAGTGCCGCCTTGAAAATGGTGGAGGAAGTTCGGCGCCAGTTCAACACCATCCCTGGTCTAATGGATGGCATTGCCAAACCAGATTATGCTACCTGTGTTAAGATCTCCACTGATGCATCTATTAAGGAGATGATTCCACCTGGTGCTCTTGTCATGCTGACTCCTCTTATTGTTGGGACCTTTTTTGGTGTCGAGACCCTTTCGGGTGTTCTTGCTGGTTCTCTAGTTTCTGGCGTCCAGGTAAATGTTTTAAGTTAACATACTGAAACCATTTTACAAGCCACCACTTTTTGTCTAAAATATGCTGAAAGACAAAATGCCTATTCTGAAAGACGATGCATGGTATAAAATGAAACCGTACGCATGCTTAGGTAGTTAGGTGGCCTTATTAAGATCTATCGGTTTTTAGTTTGCTTAAATTAAACCTTCTCGTTCGTTGGTTATCAGGTGGCTATTTCTGCATCAAACACTGGTGGTGCATGGGACAATGCCAAGAAGTACATTGAGGTGATTAATATCTTATACAAAGTGAAGTTATTTTTATTAGGGGTGTGCACGGATGTGGTTCGGTGCGGTTAAGACCACTTTCAAAACCGTAACCTATAGTTCTGTTAATACCATTCTTTAAAAAACCAAAACCGCAACTGATACTTCGGTTAAACTTTCTTGAGCATGGGCTTTTAAATCAATATTTTTACTAATAAATTTTTGTTAGGTCAGGTTTGGATCAACTATATTATAAGGGTGTGCATGATACAATTCGTTTTTAAGGTTCCACCAAAACCAAAACCAAAACCAAAGTAGGGGTGTGCCAACAACAAAGCGTGTGTATATCTTGTGTTGCTTCTGCTTGTTCATAGAGTTCCTTCTATATACAATGAAATCTCATTATGTATATATATTTTCTTACAAAAGTGAATTAAGAAGGTGAACATATGAAATTTTAGTAGAATCATGAGTGTATTTTTAAATTCATTGTACATTGATGGCATTCACTAAAGTTAATTCGTACATAAAAATCGAAAGCGAACCACAATTTTGGTTAATATGTTATGCCTTAACCGAACTATCGGTTAATTGTTTGGTTCGATTAATTCGGTTATGGTTCGCTTAAGTCGGTTATTTGCTCACCCCGTTCCACTGCTAACAAAAGCTAACGTTTTTATGAATCTTGATCAGGCTGGTGCTTCAGAGCATGCAAGGACCCTTGGACCAAAAGGGTCTGAGCCACACAAGGCTGCAGTGATAGGTGACACCATTGGCGACCCACTGAAAGACACCTCGGGTCCATCTCTCAACATTCTGATTAAGCTCATGGCTGTTGAGTCGCTTGTGTTTGCACCCTTCTTTGCTGCTCATGGCGGTTTGCTTTTCAAGCTTTGAGGGTGAAGATGTCTTTTGTAGCAGTGTATGACTGTATGTCTTAGTTCCTCTCTTACTTTGCTCTCCGTTTTAGGGGTAGTTGAGTAGTATTTTTGAAGGGAATGGTGACGAATGTGATTTGACTATGAGAAGAGAGTTTAGTTTCAAGAGTGTTGTGTTAGTTTTCTTGATACTATTTATTTAATAGCAGTTAGTTTGTAGTTTGTTTTCTGAAGGAATTTCTTATTTTCTTAATCTTGTGTTTCATGATATATGTTTTTTTACTAGTATTTTATGGCATCGAGATAAGCTCTTAAGGCCATCTAGTAGACGTCTTTCATTCGAATTTCGCCTTTTGCCATTCAAATTTACTTGATCCTATTAATTAGCAGGGTATTTAAACTGTTCTTACTCTAAGAGTAAAAAATATAATGTACCACATGACCATACAAGCAGTGGCGGATCTAGAAGTTAATTTCAGGGGTAACGCAAAATTTTTTTTACCGTACACGTAATGGCGGAACCGGGAATTATTACTTACAGGGTCACTATTTTTTGTATCTAGCTTCTAACGAAACAAAATAAAAATTTTTGGGTTGTTCGATTGGTCGAATCGGATCGGATCGGAATACACGTAATTAAAACGCATTGAATTGTTAACAAAAATACAATACCAAAAGAAATAAAAAGAACTTATATTTTATAATGTTCCATACCCGTCTTCATCTTTTGATGCTTTCTTTTCACAGCAAAACGATTTTAAAACCATGCCAATATTAATGGCACACCACCGTCAATGACCACCAACACTGAAGATACCAATAAAACGAAAAAAAATAAATCGAATGAAAAGTATACGTAAAAACATTGATCCATACACTTATACAAGCAAAAACATAAAACAATAAGTAAATTGATCTAGGACAAGTGCGTTATGACGTGACCGTTAAACTAGGAAAAATAAGTGAAAAACCGTTGAACAACACACACACGTTCGGCGTGTCAACTCGTAAAATTTAGACCGAAACGTATAATGGGAAATTTGTAAAATTTGAAAAGTATAAAGGACCAAAGTTGAAAGGTAAAAAATATTGAGGCTAAATTATAAAATATGTAAAAGTATAGAATGTATTGTTTTTTTATAAATTATTAGACTTTTAGTTATAAAATTTAAAACTTTTTGTGAAGTGTTGAGTTTGAAATTTTTTTAGGGGTAACGTAATTTCTTTTTAGGGGTAACGTAAAACCGAAACTTTCCTTTTATATAAAAACGTAAAAAAAATTTACACTACCCGTAACAAGTTGAGGGATGCTACCCCTCAAATACATATATGTCCGCCCCTGCATACAAGTATCAAGTATGCTGAAATTTCATCAAGACTAATCAATTATTAAAAGGTTTAAAAAACAAGAGTTTACATGTCTTTTAATTTGATTTCATTTGTTTTGAATTCAAGGTAAAATGATGATGATTTTGCCAAGGTGGTTTAGCTTTGAAGTTAAAACGTTTAAATAAAAATATATACAAAATTCAAGATACTTTTACATAAATTAAAATTAATTTATTTGGAAGAGCAAGTTTGTTATATAAATCACAATCAACCTTCATCTTCACGACAATAGTAGCCCGCTTACACCGTCACCTATTTTCTTTTGCAGTTCAAAGTTGATTTCTTATTTTAATTAGTAATTTTCATTTTATGTTTAGAACATGTAATGGTAGGTAGTTGAAGGTATATTCGTTAATTTTACTAAATTTTACATTACATTACTGACGATTAACAGAAAAATATAAAATAACACAAAAAGTAATAACTACTTTTATTTTTAAGTTACAAAACAAAATCTGGTGGTAAAATGTTGTATTTGTTAATCAAATAGATGTTGGTTTAAATTATGCAAAGTGCATATGTGATGATTATACTCGTAAATATTCATAGAGTAGAAAGTGTATTTGAAGGTAGAAATAAAAATTAAACGCAATCTAAGAGACGTTAATACCATAAATTCTAACTAGTAAGTGGTCGAAAAGGTTTTAAACTTCTGACATATACCAAGGAAACTTTACAGCCTTACATTTTTTAAAGATAAGTCTATTAACATCAAATAAATATTTTAACTAGCTACTATATGCCATGTTGACATGAGAGATTTTAAGAAAAAACAAAAAAAAATTAGGACATAGTTTTTGATGATCAACCTCGTTGGTCACGAGAAGAGAGATAATAAACATATAAAAATATTATTTTAGTTTGTGATGAGACACATGAGCACACTAAGAGGGTTTTGTGTCAGTTTACCACTCACTTGACGAATTTAAGTAAAAATTATATACGTAATTGTTTTCTTGTAGTTTGATATTTTTCATCGGTCAAGTTAAGTTAGCGTGCGGTTAGAATAAAAAATTGGGACTTCTAAATTTCAATAGGTAACGTGTTGTGTGTTCACTATATTAAAAAATGAAAAGAAATTGAATGAATAAATCTATTATGTTACCAATCAAGTTTGTTGACCTAAGAATTAATATAACAAATCAGAGAAAAAATATTTGCCAACTTACACGATTCATGAATACACATGACACTAAAAGTTTCAATAGAAAAAAAAAAGTTTTACTTTCTTTTTTCACAATAAATCAATATTGCATAAAACCGACTGACAGAACCAAGACCTAAAACATAATCAATCTGATTGAGTTTGAACAACTTTATTTGAATCGATGGGTACCAGGCCCTGGGTCCAGGGATTTGGGAACATGGTTGTATAGTCGGACCAGATTTCATTTTTTTTTTAAATTCCACTTTCTTTTAAAACACTAATAGTCTATTTATTATCTCAAAGTTCATATTTTCTTTAGTTAACTCTTCTAGCTTCACTAATAATGTAAATCCACACAAAAAGTAATGTATCGTTCTTATAACATTAACTTATTATGACGTTTTTTTGGTTTTAAATCCAAACCGCAAACTGCTGAATAAATCATGTCTTGTGCTTTTCTAAAAACATAACAAAAATGCCACACACACCCAATTACCCAAAGTTAGTAAAAAGAACAAATGAAGCTGATAATCATAGGGAAGTAGTGACATGATCTAACATCAATTTGCCCGTCATCAAGAAGCAACAAATTTGGGGCAATTCGATAAAGACAACTATAATCCCATCGTTTAATACCCCATCATTCAATCCATCCTATCTTCATCTTCAACATTTCATCTCATAGTTTCCTCAATACTCACAGGTCACTTCCCCTTCCTGTTCTTCGTTTTGTACTCGATCATATCATCACAATTAACATCTTCAATCTTCCGATCATCGATCAGTTGGTGGGATTTTGTTATCGACTTATTTCCATTAGAAAAGATTGATTCTTTAATCTTTCGACGTTGAATACTCATGGGTAGCGCATCATCTACTCTAACTCAATACGATATCGAAGATGTTCAAGAACACTGTAACAATCTATGTAAGTCTGTCTTTAATTCTTTACACAGAAACATACCCACTTCTTGATTTACATCAATTTACGTTTTGCTTGTTTGAATTCAGTTTCACAGCAAGAAATAGTTTCTTTGTATAAAAGATTTTGCCAACTTGATCGTACTTCGAAGGGTTTTATCTCAGCTGATGAGTTTTTATCAGTACCGGAGTTTGCAATGAATCCTTTGTCACAGGCATGGTGTTTTTAAATTTAGTTTTGTTGAATTTATTGGGATGCATAGAAGGTGTTTGATGAAATGCCTGATTTTTTGTTTTTATGGTTTTTTTTACAGAGATTGCTTAAGATGGTGGATGGTTTGAACTTTAAAGATTTCGTGGTATTCTTGTCGGCTTTTAATCCTAAAGCAAGCATGCCCCAGAAGATCGAACGTAAATTTCATAATCTTTAGTTAAATGATCTTGTTCTTCGGTTTCTCATAGTGTTTATACACGTATATAGAGTTATTTGAAAGGAAAGTTAACAGGTCTTACAGATATATCAAAACATTAATCTGTTTCGTTTTCTGATGGTGAAAGAAGCTTTGAAATTTGTTATTTCTGTTGCGTGCTAGTGAGTAGTTTAGCTTGAAGTTCTTGATTAAGTTTGTAACTCTTTGTTAATCTCAGTTATCTTTAAAGTATACGACTCGGATTATAATGGTAAGGTGACTTTCAAAGACATAGTGGAGGTGTTGCGGGATTTGAGTGGCTCATTCATGTCAGATAAGCAAATAGAGGCATGATCTTAATATACCCTTTTGGCAAATAAGATTTTCGGTTTATGTTCTTGAAAGAAATATGGCCACTTTGCGAGATGTTATGTTAAGTTCGTATTAAAATTTGCAGGAAGTTTTGATCAAAGTCATGCAGGAAGCTGGCTACAGTAAAGATTCTTCTTTGTTGTTGGATGACTTTGTTAAGGTATTATTCATAACAATTTATTATTGCTTTTTTAAATCATAAAGTTTGATTTGATTTCTGAATGTTCGTTCTTTTGAATTTGTTCTAGATTCTTGACCACCCTGGATTGAAGATGGAGGTTGAAGTCCCTGTTGACTAGATTGAAATTTAAACAACAAAACTGATGATTTCAATATTTGCTGCAAGATTACACTTGTTGACTGTTTTTGTTGTTACAGAAGTTGCTGCAGTTATGAATAAGGAGAAACTATGTGCATATATAAGATTGGGAATGTGTATAATTGATGAACTCCTGGATTTCTATGTAAATTGGTGTTAATTAGATATAATGTTTTGTGGTATCTCCTTATGTTATGAGCTTCTCTGATTGGTCTTTGATCATAGTACTTTGATCCTGCTCCTCTCAAATACTGTTATACAGCACATATAAAACAAGCACAAATTTCATACATAGAAAGATTACACCCAACAGTAGGGTTTGGAGAGGGCCATATGAGTCTCATGAGATAAAAAGACTGCTCGCCTGCTCCCAAAAACAAGACTGCTCACCTGCTCCCAAGAACAACATATATACTGATGATTGAGCTCTCTTTGATCAAAATAAGGATTGAAACTTATGTTTTATCTTCAGGGGCGTGTTTTCTTCATTATTAAGAACTGACAAGAATATTACTACAAAGCTCGATAACTATTTAAGTGAATCCATCAGAAGAAACTTTTTTTTTTTTTTTTAATCAACGAGACCTAGAAATCTTCTAGGCGAAATTTTACCTTGGACAAGGCTAGAGCCGACAACCCTTACGGAACTAGCAAAGAGAGGATATTAAGTTCTTAACTTGATAATCATCTTTTCTTCATCTACTCTAACTAGAGGTGTACAAACCGGTTTTTTTCCCAAACTGGTTCGGGTTTTAAACCGAACCGCTTTATTTGACATGTGGGCAAACTGCTTTTTCTCCAAACCGGTTTGTAACTCACTGAATACTCAAACCTCTCAAACCGGTTTTTTTTAACTGTATTTTTTTAAACTAGTTTTGAAACCAGTTTGTGTAGTAGGGGGGGTCAGACCAAGGGTGAACTGGCGGTTTGAGCCAGCCTGGAACCGGTTCTAGGTCAAAGCGGTTTGGGGCCAAACCGGTGCCGGGTTTAAACCGGTTTGGAACCCAAACCTTTTTTTTTTGCCAACCTCTAACTCTAACATGCATTTCACTAGCATTAACTCCAAACTAATGGATTTAAGCTTCGAAGAGCGTCACTTTCTAGGCTTCTTTTGTCTTGTTTCCTTGTAGCTTTTCTTAACTATAATAACCTCAGGATCACAGGACCTTTATACTTGTTTATTTCCACGACTATCATTGGCACCAGGATTTATATGTAGATGAACACAATTTGACCAACCAACATCGACGAAATGGGATCAATGCCCAGTTCTATGTCAACCATATAAGCTCACTCAAGAACAGCTTTGATAAGAATCTCATTTTAAACTTTAATTGCCCTGTAGTGAGGTTCAGTCCAGATAAATTCTGCTGGAATCATTAGCAGCTCATAAAGGTAGAAGATTATGGAATAAACATGACACTCTTTTGTGGTTCACAAAGGCAAACAGGTCCTAAAGGGAAGGACACCAGGGCGCGTGAACCTACTTTAGGGGTGTAACCGAAGTCAAGCCAACCTGTAAGCTACCAAAGGCCGACTCAAAGATATTTAAAAAGTCCATCTTATCTAAGTCAAGCAAAAGGTCAAGCTACTCATGTATACTTCCGGGTTGAGCTAAAGTATCAAAGCAGTCGGTCTAAAGCTCCCAGGTCTTACACAAACAAGCCTGTGTATGAACGTTTACAACTTTACATAACTAATTCCACAAATCAAGCTTAGTGCAATTACATTAAATCATGATGATCTGAGTGGAGAAGCCAAAAGCTTACAATAACATTAGCTCTAGTTTATCATACAACAAAAATCACCATGACGTTTAAACTATTCGTATCAAGTTCAAAGATCCTCTGAATCATAATGTATGATTGGGTCATTAGCTCACAGTAAACATGTCTTGAACCCCTTTTCTAGTTCCTGGGCATCTAAATTCTTCCCTATGAACACAATCTTGTTTACCCTGGGCTCGTCAGGATTCCAAGGCCGATCCGGTGACCCTTGAAATATATCATGCACTCCCTGTTTACAAATGCGCATTTATTAATCATATTATTATCAGCATGTGCAAGTTAACAGGAAAAATAATAATCTAAAAGTCAGTTTAAGTAAACCAAATTTAGATATTAATGGCATTTTTAATATGTGAGAATCACCTGAAAGACAAATCTCTCATCCATCCCTTCAATAGATAAAAGCCCCTTCATGCGGTATATATCCTCACTTCTATCCATTAACAATGTGCCGAGCCAGAAGTTAGCCTGCATAAAGCAGCATTTGATAGTAAAGCCAAGTGGAAATGAGTATTTGGAACACAACTATACAATAAAATAGTGTAATTTATATGAAAAATCTACACTACCAACCTTTTCAAGATCTAAGCTCCCCTCACAAACTATGCTGACTGAAGAAACACCAGGGTCATGGGTATGATCATGATGTTCTGGACAAGAAAAAGAATTAGTCATAATTAAATCAACAAATATGCATATATGCATAGAGTAAGTTCAACTTACCGTGTTTGTGGTCATGGTCATGATGGTGGTGATCATGATCATGAAAATGTTCATGGTCATGATCATGATCATGCTCATGATGGTGATGGTGCTCATCTTCCTTTGAAGCTTCATCCTCAATAGCAGCATCAATTCTATCAAAAACATAAACTTGTCAAATCCACCAATCAACTCGATGAAATACATCATAGTCATTGAAAATGGAAAACTACATACAAAAATAACTAGAAGTACATTCATGTTTCCCAATACATGCAAGTATGTACACACTACAAACATGAAGAGAGAAATCACCTTTCTAAATCAAAGCCTCCTATCCCAAGAACATAATCTAAATCCACTTTTCCAAATTTAGTACGTTTTAGTTCAGCCATGCGGTTTATGCCCTGTATTTAAGTGTCATTAAGATAGAAGATTAGCATGATGGATAATTCATTACAGAAGGCTACATTCAATAAAGTGATTAAGCAACCATTTACCTTTATCCGCTGAACCAAAGCAGTGATTTCTCTATCTCCAACAAGATCAGTCTAAAAACATCAAAAAGTTTCAGTTAAACATGGGACAATAGCTGCCCCATAAACAACTTTACAGTATGATAATCAAATTGATGGATAACCCAATATTCAATTGACAGATATCCATGCTACATTAGACTGTAAGTTTATTTAAACCAAAAAACATAGATAAATGTAATAACTAATTACTGTAACTAAACAGCAAGTTGGCGACTAACAGTTAACAAATACCTTATTTACTATTATACGATCAGCATAAGCAATTTGCTCTACAGCCTCGTTGACAACTCCTTTTGGCTTCACGTCATCCAGATGAATATTAGCATGCTTTGCATCTACTAAAGTGACAACACCATCCAACTTAACATCATTAAATATTTGATCCTCCGCATAGAATGTCTGTATAATCGGCGCTGGGTTTGCCAGCCCTGCAAAATTTTAAAAAATAATGTTAATCGTGAGAAAATGTAAATATAAAGAACCCAGCAAGCCCACAATTAGATAAATCTTGAATCAAGATTAATCATTGAATCCTACCTGTAGTCTCTATGACAATGTGATCAAATTTTCCTTTCTTTTTATTCACCAACTCTCCTATCATTCTAACAAGATCACCCCTGACTGTACAGCATAGACAACCATTATTAAGCATGACAATATCCTCCACTCCAGCCGCTTTTGCGGCAACTAATGACCCATCAATGTCCACTTCTCCATACTGCAGATGCAATACAATCAACACATCACATCCTAATACAAACCACTGGAACTATAACATAATTACAAGAGATGTAATTAACAATGACAGAACCAAGGGGAGTCCCTGGGGGTCTGCTGACTCCGGTCACTGTTAATCCAATTTTTGTTATAAAATTTAAGATTTTTTTACAAAAACATGAGTTTGACCCCTTAATTGTATTAGGTAATAAGAAAACTTATAATGACCCCAACCAAAAAGATGCAACTTTCAATCAATTATTCAAATTAAGCTAAACAGCTGACTGAAATTTTCATAATTCACCTCAATTTGTAGAAAATATTGTATGAAACGAAAGAAGAACATAATATTACCTCATTCTCAATAACTGCAATTCGTTTGCCATGATCAGCTGTAAGTATATGGTTCAATAACGTCGTCTGCTCAAATAACACAAACAAATAACCATCAGCTAACATCTCAAGTTCTTAACCTAACTTGTAAAACAAGAAATTCATAACACTATAACCACATCTCACAAATTCATACGCTACAATATCATCAACATCATACAAACTATTCATAACAGTGAGAAATAACAACCTTGCCGGAACCTAAGAATCCGGTGATGATCGTCGCCGGAATCCGATTATCCGGCGGAATCTTCGTCAACACATCAGACTCCTCCTGCTGCGTCGGCGTCGCCGTCGCGGCGGCGGATAAGTTGCGTGAAAATCGCTTCCGTGAGGTCAAACTAACGCCGGAGAGTGGTGTATTGATAGAACAAGAGGCTGCAGTAAACCGTCGACGGTGGAAAGTGGTGTTTCTCCACAGGCGAGCGAAATTGTTGCCGGCGAGTGAGGGTTTCTGAAGTTTGACGATTCCGACGAAGGTGGTGGTCATATTGATTGACGCCGATGACATCGCTGCCGTTGTGGTGGTGGAAATCTGATGCAAAATGGTGCGTTAAGGTGTTGACTCTAGGGTTTATGAGAGATTGATGGATAGGGTAAAAAGGGGTTATCCTGTAACATCGATGGTTGTTTTTGGATATTTTTCTTGTTCTAAGATATTTTGATGTAATTTTGATTTTTTAATATGATTATATGTAAATTTTTAAAGAATTCCATACTCAAACGATATTAAATAACTAGTCCTATTAAATCGTATATTATATATGAATAAATAAAATATTAAATATAAAAAAATTTATAAAACGATATTTTAAATTAAGATATGATTGAAATTACGTATAAGTAAGTATTATAAATAATAAAATAACGATATCAAAATTTTAAACTTTTTTTTAAATTTATTTTGTTTTTTCTAAATAAGTTTAAACATTTTGTTTCCAAACAAACCGTTTTAAACAAAATTTACTTTTAAAATTTTTTATAAATCTTAATTTTAATTATTTTTTGTTTCTAAAAATTTTATTTTTTAAAAAACATCAAATTTTAAATATCTTGTATTATAAAATACTTTGATTTGATATTTTATAGAAAAATCTTACTTTATCTAAATTTATTTCTATAGAAATAACATTAAAAAAACTATTTTTTAATTATTAAAATACTATTATTAGTATAAAAAGAACTTAAATAGTATTATGTGTAATTAATGTAACTATTTAATAGGAGAATAACACGAGAAATTTAATGAGGATGAATGTGATGCGGATACGTATCAACTTTAGTTATAATTTTATTAGGGTATAAATATTCATGTTGTATTATTGTTTATAATTAATCATGCTCCGGGTAACTTATTAGCTTATCAGACATACTTTTTCTTGTAGGTGTCGTGTAACCTATAATGTTTTAATGTGAGAAGATAAGGTGTTTGATATGTTTTGGTTAGTGTCCCCATGCAGGATGGAAACACCACTTGGTGATGAAGATAATGAAGACAAAAGAGTGTTGCGAGATGAAAATCAGTTGTGTCACCTATAGGGTTACAGAAACACCACGTGCTATTTGAGAGATGTGGGACCATCGTTGTGCGGAAAGGGTGCTCTCTATGGCCTCAGAAGTCATCTAAAATTGTTCATTGTGTATTGACCAAATACATCGGACATAAACAAAAAGCACATGAAATAATAAGATTTTGAATTCCTTTAACAAAGATCTCAGGTTCAAATCTAGTTTTCACTAGCTTTGTCCTTTAACCCTCTTAAATGCTACTTCTCTGGTGCAAGTTACCTTACCTGATCCTGACGGGAACACATGAGTTTTATGGTAACAGAAACCATACAGGCTATCTAATTGAAGGGAATCATGAAAGAAATATAATCAAACAGAAAAGAAGTTTGGTTTTTAAAATTGTTAACAACCGCAGCTTGTTCTTGGGATGTGTGGTTAAATCTGATGTACGTGAGTTAATCACTCTGTGTATGTATTATACAGTTGATGATTAGGTTTGAAGCTTCTAAAGAAGCACTCCAACAATCTTCACAATAAAACAAACCAATTTATGGCTTCATTTAAAAAGATAAGAGAAATAGCATCAGACTACTGCATCTACCCTTCACATTATCATACACAACAAGTTAGATCAAGTCAATTCACCAACAAAATCACATCTTCCTGCACTTGTAACAAAAAAAGAACAAATAAAAAAAATCCACAATAACAACAGCACTAGCACTAACAACATAATTACAAAGTTGGAACTGCAAAGAAAAAGTGTTTGGTCAACTGGATACAACATTACATCATGGTCACCTCTGGGTGGGTTGTTCCGATCCTGAACCAGCAGCGGGCGGTGTAGCTGGTACTGTGCTTGTGGACCCGTTTTCAGCCGGTGGTTGCACCCCCCATCTGCCATCAGATTCAAGTGGCTCCAAAACGTGAACAGTTCCGTCAGAAAGCCCCAATGCAAATTGATTCGGTTCTTGTGGATGAGCAGCAATCACCACCGGGTGCACATGCAGGTTACTACTGTTAAGAAACGCGAATTCTTGTCAAGGATCAAAAACAAGATATGTTTTTTGAAAATATGAAAGTTTATGTTTTGGTTATTGTACCTTGTAAGATATGCATAGGGATTGATTTTACATCGAAGGCGAAGGTGAGGAGCAGTAAAGACACAAATGGTTGCATCAAAGAAACTTGCATATATCAGCTGACTATCACATGAAAATGTCGCGTGTGATATTGGGGCTGAATTTTCTCGTTGAACCCACTGAAAAAAAGATCAGTTCAGAAATATTGCATTGTCAATTTACCACATTGTCACACTTACCATAAAAGGGTTTTCTAAAATACTAATATATACTTCCACTTTGTCCCATTTTAGTCATTGTTCCCTTTTTTGTACATTCGAATCATTGAAAGATGTTTTTTTCTCTCTTTGTACCATTTGGGTCATTATAGGTTTCATGCAAAAGATATTATCCCTCATGGGTCATCATTAATGTAGACCCTATAATGAACAAAAACTATCTTTTAGCAACTCATATGTACAAAAAAAGCACAATGAC
Source organism: Flaveria robusta (assembly GCA_025506415.1). Lineage (NCBI taxonomy): Eukaryota > Viridiplantae > Streptophyta > Magnoliopsida > Asterales > Asteraceae > Flaveria > Flaveria robusta. The sequence continues at coordinate 17,358,076 of CM046459.1, read as the reverse complement.
TTAACAGGACAAAAGTGAAAGTTCATAGGTACTTCATCAAAACTGTCATAAATTACAAAGAACAAGAACTGAAATATTACCTGCTTTACGCATTCTAGTTTTGTTGTTTCGTAAATAGCGAGTTGGGTCTCATGAACAACAAGAAAATGGATCTGATCTTGATGAAACTGTACACGAGTGTCGGATTGTGGTAATGGTGTCCTCCCTGGTGGGAGTTGAACGTATCGTGCTCTCTGTTTTTCCCATCCATCAGAACTCCATACACAGATCTAAGTAATAAACGTATAAACCATTAATATACATGAGTTCAATCAATCTTCAGTGAAAAAAGTTAAGCGGGTTTGTATAAAGATTCAGAAAGAATGAATTTTTTATTATCTTCACTAACAATCCATAATAACTCCATACACAAAACTAATTAATGAACATAAAGGCTTCAACTTATATGAGTTTAAATAAGCTTTAATGAAAATTCTAAGTGGGGTTTTACAAAAATTCAAAACATATGAATCTTGACCTTTACTAACCTGAGCATCAGCACCAGATGAGACTAGGACATTTAGCGCATGAGAAAAGGCGAGACCTGTGATTCTTTTTGAATGACCCTTAAGCTTGCTTTTAACCTTCACAACAAAAATGGTATTTGCTATATAAATCGAATATTTGGGGTTAAATCTCAACAGGAAACATGCACAAAGCCTTAATTCAACAGTCAACTTAACTAGGAGTTCTTTTTTCTATCATAAAGTTATAAAAAGACGTGCGCTTTATCTACCTCATCAATACGAACATTATAAATCTGGATTGTCGAGTCATCCATGCCAATTGCTATGATATTATTATCTTGAGGGTGGAAAGCAAGAAATGTTGCTGCAGGTGGCGGTGGCATGAACGTTGTCATTGTCTGCAATTGTCCATAACTTCACTCCATTAGTCAAATTGTTTGACCTCAAAAGTCAAAGTTTAAGACAACAATTGCTCTGTTTGACATCAAAAGTCAAAGGAGTAAGGAAAGATTACCTTGAATGTCATCATATTGAACAAAGATATCTTTCCTCCTGATGCTGACATAACATAAGAATCATTTTTAGACAAAGCAAAGCAGGCAACAGATTCTTCGGGGTTGGTCTCTGCCACATCGTTAGTCATCAAAATCCCACTTGAAGGCTGCCATAATTGTGGCGGAACGCCAGCTGTCGCCTGCAGTAAAGATATTTACATCATGAAATTATTTCACCACAAAGTTTCAGTTTGAATATTTCTTTTAATCAGTAAATCAGATTTCACCTTGCCACTTGAATTCCGCTCGTTACGCTGCCATTTCCATAGCAAATGAATAGCATTTGACGCTAATGCTAAAATGGCATTTCCTGAATTAGTATATATTAATCTTGATATCTGTATGATCAACAAATATCCCGTTAGTTTCTACACTAAGAAAAAAAGTTATGCCATAATAATATTAATATAATTACACCTTTGTAACTCTCATGTTCTCAGGGAGCTTTAATGACCGGCATTGAGATGCTTCATTGATCTCCGTTAGTTTCCAAATCTTTGATTTGTCATTAGATTCTTCCCCGATCCTAGGTTTCACATCTGGCAAGCTTTTGGCATCCCCGTTCTACATTCACAATAATTACTAAACTTACACTATAAAGTATGAACAATTAGTTGAAGTCAAACACAAGCACTAACCACTGCAGAGATGGATCCAACAGGTGCAACTGCAACCCTTTCTGATAATGCAGCATTACTAGCAGCAGCAGCAGAAAACGTGTTTATGGTAGGCTGCAATTTATAATAACATCATAAGGTGATTAACATAAAGCAGGAAAATTATGACCATATATTAGTCTTAAAAACCTACCTTTGCAGCCTCAGGAGTTCTTGCAGCAGAACCGTCCAAAGAAAGATTCTCAAAAGTTCGAAGTAACCTAAGTCCGTCGGAATTTGCCAAAATTTTGATACCGTTGTCATTAGTAGAAACAGCCAAAAGAGCACCATCTTTATTAAATCGGATTCGCGGGCTTGCCTGATTGGAATGTGATTAAGAACAATTATGGGTTGGTCACTAATGATTTAAATAAACCTTTTTGGGTGTTTTTAGTATGAAATGAAGGTGTTACCGGAAGACCTCCATCAGCATCAACACTAGTCAAAATCTGAACATTATCCATATCCCAAAATTTAATTGCAAAATCATCACCAGCTGCTAGAAAACGGTTTTTTGTTGTATCAAACTGCACAACACCTAGAGATCGTTTACGGAAACCAATATACGTTCTTTTTACAGCCCCTTCACTTTCATTCCACTCTACAATGTGTGATTCCCCGTCTTTGCTCGTCCCGCATGAAAAGAGCCTGAAATAATGGCAAAAAATGACTCAAAAGTCAAAACTCTAGAAGTCATAAAGTCAAAACTTTATGAATAGCAGAAATGCATTGGTCAACCTTGTTCCATCGGCACTGTATGCCATTGTTGTGCACCACCTACCAGGAGCCTCATAATCAACTCTTGATCCCAAATTATCGTATAACCATGCTTTTATCTTCCCATCAAGGGCCGTTGAAAATATAAACTGAAAATAAAAGTTTAGTTTTTGAATCCCCTTGTAAAACCTTTAATTACACGATCGAAATCCTGAATAAAGATCAAGTTACCTGAATATTCTCTTTATAGTGAGGGCATACAGAATAAACAGGTGCTTCATGGCCTTCAAAAGTGTACTTCTTTACACCAGTTGCTGCATCCCAAACCTATATCATCATCACTCATCAGAATCAAGAAAATCTTGATTATTGTAATTAGATATAATTGTTATAAACCGACTGAAATAAGCTATACAGAAACAAACCTTGATGGTTTTGTCATCCCCACAAGTTATCACACAGAGTTGTTTGTTTGGATGAGAGAATGCAAGATCATTTACTCCTCCAACATGAGCATCGATCTTTAGAAAAGAACGTGTCATTTAATCATTTTACACACATTTTCTGCAAATTTTAGCAGTCAGCAGAAAGAAACCAAGCGTACCTCTACATTTTGTCTCACATCATCACCTCCATGATATGAATATATTTGTACAATGTGCCTTGAATATGCAACTCCTGCTCATGTAATAGGAAATTAGAAGAAAGATTATTCATCATTTCATCTTACATTAAGTTAGCAGGACTTACCAAACAAAGAACCATCTGGACTCCAAATTACACGGTTCACTGAAACACCAGGATCTTTTACTAAAGCAGCCTGCATTCATTCATATAAAACAATTACGATTTTAATAAGGGATTACGTATTAGTGTGTTATTCAGGCGTCATTTTACAAATTGTTATTTGAATAATAAACATTTTCCAGACTTCATTTCATTACAACTGATTATCTGACTCTAATAATTCCATGTCATGTAATCACTTTCAAAACGCAATGTCAAACGCCCTTGTACTTTGACTAGTTAGAGATCTTTACATACCTGAAAAGCCACTGAACATGCACTAAGATTCCAAACTTTGAAGTTTTTAAGAACCAATCGTTCCCGTGACCCAACTTCCCACAATCCTATGTCGCCCACATTCGTTCCAACTGATACCAGATTATATTTGTGCCAAAAGTCAGTACCGAAACTTCAAGACATGCAAAAAAGCTATAAAAAGACTAAATAACTAATTATTTATCACCTAAAAGTAATGTTTGTTGAATAGGATGAAAGTCCATGCTCATAGGAGTTGAACCCTGGTTTAAGGTTCGTGCAACAGTTTTTGGCAAGTCATCGGGTACATTAAAAGCTTGATTGTGACCAGAATGCCCAGGGAATGACACGGGCAACGCATTAACTGGCATATTTGTCTGTTTTTCAGCAAGAAATCCATCAACATTAGTCTCTAATAAGAGAAATTCTGTTACAACTTACAACTGTATAATTAAATTATATGAAATAAAATAACCTCATCTGTTATCCCCATGAGCCTTGTTCTTTTGCTCATGTGATCAGAATCTGCAGATGGATAATCCAATGAAGGATTTGTTGGAGTTCTTGGATGCTTCAAAGCAGCTGCAAGCGGATCAAACAGGCCAAACAGGTCAACAGAAAGTGTTAAACGGGTCAATGAGTAAAAAATCATTTAGATTACCTGAAATAGATGTACTACCTAGACCAATTGCACTACCAGAAACCGTCGGATGAGAAACAGCTGGCGGATTAGACATCCAGCCAGCAAGTGGAGTTGGTACCGGAGCCGGTGCAGGTTGAAACGGCTGAATGTATAGAATCAAAAGCAAATCACAACAATAAGACTCGAAAAATAGAAGAAATTATAATGAAAAATTAGTGCAATTACAGATTACAGACCCCATGTGCACCCAAAGGAGGAAAGCCACCAGCTTTAGGTAATGATCCAAGAAGTTGATTACCAGCAGGTGATGGAGCGCGTGCACCATTTGGCTGACCACACGAATGGTCGACGAATAACGTTTTGATATCTGGATTTGGCCTAGGATTTTTACAAAGTTGGTGTTGCCAGTTCAAGCTGTGAAATAATAATACAAATAACTAACATTAACTACCATTGTAAGATGTATAAAACAGAGTACAATAATACTTAGATAGTTTTAAGGTTTACCTTTGGTTTATGAGAGTCCTTAATCTTGAATTCTTAAGGCTTGGAAACTGCAACTTGTCACGAAACAAGGGATTTGCTTCGATTAACTTCTTAAGTTCAACCAACATTATAGTTCGAGCCGATTTAGTATCACCATATTTGGATAATTGTTCATTCTCCCTAAAATGTAAATGAAATTGTATAGAATCATAAAAAATCAAAGACATCCTTAACAACTACAAAGAGAATATTACAATATTACAAATCACAAAATGCTAACATATGCAGTGTACCTAAAATTCTCCAAAGTTAATAACTGAGTTATCTCCTTAAACAGATCTTCATTAAATGAAGCAAACACTTTAAGATCTTTTACAAGGATCTCCACAGCCTTGGACCTGTCATGCCTGTTGAAGAAATCTCAAGACGTCACAACCATTCAAGAATTCAATTCAAACATTTCGTTATTAATTCGAGCAAAAAGGGCTTACTTATCCAATGCTTCAAGATACTTTTGCTTTCTAATTTCGAAAAATATCTTCATCGAATACCGATTATCATCCACTTTAGTGAAACCAGAGAGGTATTTCTCAACCTCATCCCAATTCCCATTGTGCACTTCATCCTCAAAATACTTCATGTTGAAGAAGAACCCTGATTCTTGTTCAAGCCTATGATAAACCCATGAAATTAACATTATTTTAAACAACTTTCTTGTAAATAATCAAAGAAAATGTAAATTAAAAGACTTACTTGTGAACAGTCTCCTTGAATTTTTCTTCATCAAGAAATTGCAAGATCAAGAACACTAATTCCCTACTTAGAGAAGACATTGCAATTCACTCCTCCCTAAATCAAGATAATAGTAATAACAATAATTAAGATTCTTAGAAAGCAGATCTGTAAAACCCTAAAAGGATAAGTCTTAACATGATATAATTAACTAATTAAAGAAAATTAATACTTATAACATACAGATTAACTAATTAATTAAATAAAAGCAAAATTCCCCAAAAGAAACCCCAACAAGAAACCAGATCCTTGAAAACCCTAATCTCTAAATTTCAAACAACAAAAAGAACTTTTTTTTTTTCAAGATTGTTTGAGCATGCACCGACAATATGAACAACAATCAAAAACAAAAGCTTTAATCTTTAATAGAAAAATTAAAGTAAAGTTTAATCTCGTGGGGGATCATAGAAAAAGCAAACACCTTTAAACCACTGGGAATCTAAGATGCAAAAATAAAGAAAAGGGGTCTATAAATAATAATTAAAAAAACAAAAAATAAATTAAAAAAAAAATTGTTCTTGAATAAACACAAGAAGAACATACATAGCTCAAAGAAACTCACCTTAGCAAGATCGATTGATGGCAGAAGAGAATCAAGAAGAAAAGCAGAGAGCTTTCACTCTTTCTCTCTCTATATATATAGCTTTCTCTCTCTATATATCTATAGATATAGACACAGATATGCATATATGTATATATGTCTCTGTGTTCTCTCTCTCCTCACTTTCTCTCTCTACTCTAAATACGACATTACTTGCAGAAATGGTGAATTTTATAGAAATGGGGGAGCATAGGGGGATGATAAGCACATGTACTTATCACCCTCATAAGCACATGACAGGTTGATAAGTAGAAGTGGCACATGATAAGTCCATTTCACTGTGGGTCCTAGACAAGCCGGCTATCTTTGTCTTGGCTCATCGGCTTGGAATCTACTACCGACAGCGTCCCTCGGCTTGGCTTGGATACTACATAAAGAGATAATGATAGAGTACTTCTCGGCTCATGATGGTACAGCATGCTAGCCGTTGATTTGATGTGGGACCCAGTGTGTCAGTGAGTTCAGACGATCGGACGGTGTGGGATTGATGAAAGATGGGAGTTGGAAAACGGGGCCCAGGTATTCATTTTAGTGTAAAATTTCCACCGTTTATTGGTATTGTGGACTTTTGGGTATTCCTTATTATCAATTTATCATGACCGAGAAATTGATTGATGTGTGAGTAAGCGAGATGAGAAGTGAGAGGATTATTATGTTAAAGCAAAATATCGGGAATATATCGTGGATGAGACTAAAACTAAATTAAACCACTCGTGCTTGCATTTAGTAAAGGTAGGAAAAGGATTTTGTACACCCGGTCTGCCGGTCTTTATTTGTTTTCTTTTAACGTTAATAGTCATTCAAAATGTTTACTCAGAGAGAGTTGTCTTGTTTTATGTTATTTTTTGTTATTTTTGTGGATGATACGTTAGAATCACATCAATCTTTTTATTTTGTTTAGTTTCTTATATTTTTGTATTGGATTGTATCATCTCAATTTTCCCCCTCATTTGGTTCAATTGATGCAAATGCTTCAAATACTTAATAAGATCAATCGAAGGTTATCATAGACTGTGAGTGATCGTTAACACGAAAGAATGTTGTGATCCACCGGTTCATCGTTTGAAGAATCCTCTTTTTTTGTTACCTGGTTTAAGGGTGGTGTACTCGTTGAGGCCGGGTATTCGCCATCCCTACCGGGTTCCCACTCCGTCTCCCGGTATAAAAGATTTGAATCCAAATTTCTTAAAAAGACTTTCAGATTTCTAATCTCTAGCTTATCTTATGATGGTTTTATATCCACTTGTGACGTTTAAATTTAAAATTTTTAAGGTTTGAAAATAAATGACTTATTTTGTTCCGTGTGTTCTCACACTTCCCCACAAAACAAAAGTAGAGCGTGTGTTCCAATTAACCAGTTAAAAAATAGTAATAATAATAATAATAATAATAATAATAATAAAAAAGCGTGTGTGAGTGCATAAAGAGAGGATAAGATGCATGTAAGTGGTGCGTTAAGTACACGAACATGGGATGGTAGTGGTTATTGGTGGTTCAATAATGCAGGAATGGTTAAGGTAAATAGTACAATAGTGGCATCCATGTTCGTTGGTCCACATTTAGCATTTTTGTATTCCCATTCTATAAAAAAGATACATGTACTTCCCCATAACATCATTTTCTTTCTTTTTTCAAACTAAACTAGCGATTTTCTCACTCGCGCTTTGCGGCGAGGCAGACCAACTTAATAATTGGGTAAACCAAAGAAGGTCGAATGCATCCTTTTCATCATCATTGCCACGAAAAATTCAAAGCATAAGCTGCAGTGGAGGAGCTTGAACTCTTTCGTAAGGGGGCGGGGGCGAAATTAATTTCTTTTAGGGGGGCGACTCGATATTTATATAAAAAATTACACTACCTGACCAAAAATTTACACTATCATACTAAAATTTAACACTATTGACGAAAAACAGGCCCCAACCCCTATGAAGCTTCGCCCTTGACAAGCTCGTTCTAATTTTATCATCACAACCGATGTATTGAAATGTATGATACCACCTTAAAAGAACAACAACAAAATGAAATAAGAACCCACATCCAAACGGAATCAAGCTTATTGTGACTTAGAGCTTCTAACAATCATGGTTGCAAGGCAAGTTGCAGGTCAAAAATCTACCATTCACCATCCTTGCCACTTTGACAAAGGCTATTTAAATATTCAAACTAACATCCATAATAAAACTGTAATGCAATTTCTTTGATCCCAAATGTCAAAATATATAGAAGCATAACAGTGAGTTGTCTTTGAATGTGCCGAATTCGCCTCACCTTTGTCCCCCAGTCATAACTATCAAAACAGATTGAAACACTTATTTCAGATTAGTAATATTAATTAACTATAATGCTACTAATAAATAATGAATGTACACAAACTATAGTAAGTAATATTAATTAACAAATATGTTGTTTGTTAAATTATGTTTTATTACATATACCTGGTTACCTGGATATCAAATCAAGTATGTATAACTTATTTAATTAACAAATTGCATTCAAATGCATATGATTCATAATCATTTCACCATCACCAGCACCACAACCACCACCTTGTGGCTTATACCTAGTCAGTAGTCACTACTTATTCAAATCATACATCTTAATTAGCTTTCTTTTTATATATAAGTATTTATGTTTCATAACTTTTATAGAAAAAAGTTTATATATAAAGAAGCAATTTCACCATTTACTTAGCATGTCAAAATAGAATGGAGGTATCATCTCACGGATATGTTGTCCTGAGATCGAATACCATTTAAAAAGATATTTCATATGTCAAAGATCAAGAAGCTCAACCATATAGCCTAAGAGCTTGCCTGGAAGACAAAAAAAAACATCATGTTATGTGCATAGCCCTTCTTCTCTTCAATTTTTACCGTCGCGTCACAAAATCTGAAAGAACTTGAGAATGCTAACAAAATAGATGAATGTGTTTAGCAATGAAACTAACAATGATGAGGCTCAAAATTCAGATCTTGTGGAATGAAACAAATTACATAAATAGAAATATTAAGTAATTAGGAACATATTCATGATCCATAAAATCACAATATCATAGTTACATGCAAAGTGATGATATTAAAGTAGCAATACCCACACCTTGAAATTTTTCATGCAGTTACCAATATCTTAAATATGATGATACTGAAGTAGCAATGCCTATACCCACCTGAATCAAAAAAAAAATCCAACTATAAATCTTGAGAAATCAAGAAACTTGCCTAATTTGCCTTTAGTTCTCTTAGCTTTAACAATGACAGCACCAATAGTAGACTAAAAAGACCTGCGTGTTGTTCTTAATGGTACACTGATGGTTAGCCATAAGCAAGTCGGTGACAGCAAAGAAAACTTAGTCCCACTTGTTGTTAACCTGAACAAATTGAAAAGAAAGTCAACCAAATACATAATAAATGAATGCAAATTTATAACATTATAATCATCAAACCTTAATAGCAACGTAATAATTACCGATAACTTCATACATTTCATACTTCTCAGATTTGCATTAGATGATAATATACCCAAAATATATCCTAACAGGTGTATATAATTACCGATAACTTCATACATTTCAATGAATTTTAGTAAGCACTGAAGATCACTCTTAAAACACCTTGCATTTAGATCAAGATTATTAGCTAAATTTACCAGCAATATTATGCTTAAGCAAGGTAACTAAATTAAATCTTAACCCTGGAAAAAATAGTTAAAAGAAATCACAAATGAAAAACCTTTAAAATATCAAACAATGTAAATACTTTAAATCCTAATCAGCAAACCAAGCACGTTATCGTGTCCCTAAATCATCAAATACAATCTATATACAATTTTTAACTATAGTTAATTGTGAAAATCCAAGGGAAGGAAAAAAAGTTTGTTGTTAATTAGAAAAGAGGTTCACCTGGCATGGTACCTGTAATCATCCTTAACAGTGACTAACTTCTACAACCAATTGCAACTTATCCGTCAAGAATACAATTTGTAGTCAACTATCTTCAAGTAGATTCCTAAACTGATATAATATCATTGGATGCATACAATCAAAACCAAAGAACCACATACATACCTAACACCAAAAACACCACATATGAACCTAATCCACACACCTAATCAAAACAAAGAAATCCAACTAAGAATCTTATGAAATCAAGAAACTTACCTAGTTTAACTTTATTTGTCTTAACTTCAACAATGGCAATAACAACAATAGATCTAGAGGACTTGCGTATTGGTTTTTGTGGTACGGTGATTATGAAGGTCAAGAAGCATGCCGGTGACGGTGAAGATCATTCAAATAGAAGAGCCTCTGCAATCGATCAAATGATCAAAATCCACAAAAATCTCTGGCGTGGAGAATCATTGCAAACAGAAACAAAATTAATTCAACCCTAAAATTGTAAAGTTATCGAAAAACGGTTATACACTAATTAGAAGGCCATGAAAGATCTCCGGCGATAAGACGATGAAGTGGAGACGATTGATGAATGACATATATCTTCACCCGATCAATCTGACAGCCTTCTTTCTCCCTCTATTCCCATATCTCTCAACGTACAGACATGGCGTGAATTGCATTGTGGCAGGTATACATGCAACTACATGAAGCACCACCGACATATACACAAGCCACCATCAACGCATGACAAAGAGAATCGCCGACCGGATGTTCCTTCTTTGGCGGAGGCGGTGCAGATCGAAGAATAATAAACCAAGAAGTTATCGCAATTGATTATTATACTAACCTCTTTACAGGTCTATGGCTAAAGAACTTAGCAAAAATGATTCAAATCCTCTCATCTCCAGTGGAGGAATAGAGACGGCGACGGTAGATGAAGAGGGCGATTTGGTTGATGCCGCAACGGTGACTGACGACGCTGACTTCACTGGATCCTATACGGGCACGCCGCCGCTACCTTCGTGGAACCACCACCTGATTTGCACTAATCTAACATCGAAGCGGTCAAGAGGCTTCCGCCCTTCTTCGCCGTTGGAGACAAGACTTATCTCTGTGTCTTTCTTTGGATGCATGATTGCCACGAAGGCTGCTCAGGCCACGTGTAAGCCAAGACATAACTGCTCCTTCACCGTCCAACCTTTACCGTCCGATGAAAAACCAACGGGTCAGATACACAAAATCACTGTTCCTCAACTTGCTAAATTAACATATAGGGTAATACACCCTTTGAAATGTTACATCAAATACCACTATCTCTTATTAATTCTTTTCAAGAAACACTATCTAAAACAGTGTATACATATAATATATGATGGTGTGAGAAAATAACTTTTATATATATTTATATCAAATAGAATATGAAGAACTTTAGCACGTAAATTCATATGTTATTTATCATTTTTCACAGATAAATTCATATTTACATAATGTTTTAACACTTCCCTTGCACTGATAAGATGTCAAACTAGGTGTAGATGGCCCATAAACCATGCTTTTCATAATCAAACTGGACCTGACTATGAAGTGACAAAATTACTTCGGTTCAATAGGTCTTAATAAGTATGTGTTGAGTGGGAATTGTTTTAAAAAATTATTTCTTTTAATTAAGAACACAATATTTTTTTCTATAGGTTTTCTAGGCAAAACCCATTATGTATTTAATATTTTCTCCATATATGTATGCATCACTTGGGTTTTACCTATTTGTATGTTTATGCACACAAATAACACAACTTGAGTTGTAGCCCAATGATAATACTGTAGGGGTGATCAATATTCGAATTGGATTCGAAAAACTCGAAATTCGATTCGATTCGAGTCGAAAATCACCGATTTGAAATTCGATTCGAATTTTCAAATTCGAATTCGATTCGATTCGAGATCTAATTATCTAGTTACGAATTCGTGATTTTCGATTCGATTCGATTCGAAATTCGAATTACAAATACATACACATACATTTATTTATTTTGTATATTAATTTAGGAATATGCATATGAGAAATTAAGAATTAAAAGTTTAAAAAATATATAATCTAAAATATTAAATCTTAACTGATACCTTTTGACTTATTTGAAACTTGTAATATTTCATATGTTATGCTTGTTTATATATTTTGAGCATTTGAAATTGAATTTGTCAAATGAATTTTGAAAATGTTATTCGATTAAATATTTTTTTATTAAATACGGATCGAATAAATTCAAATTCGATTCGAATTCGAACTTTTTTCGAATACGAATCAAATGCGAATCCTATTTGAAAGTTTCGAATTCGATTCGATTCGAATTCGATTTATCTTTTTCAAATTAGAATCGAATTCGAATCCAGTTTGAAAATTTCAAAATTCGACTTATTCGATTCGATTAATTCGAATTCGACTCGATTCGATTCGATAAACACCCTTAGATAATAGGTAAAAAAACACATACCGAAATAAAATTAAAATAAATTAGTATATTCATATAGTGGGACCCACCCTCATCCTCACCCTCACCGGCTCACCCTCACCCTCACCCTCACCCTCACCCTCACCCTCACCCTCACCCGCACACTAACCATATCTTTTTCCGGCTGACCACCTGCCACACCACCACCATTGGCCACACCACCACCCCCTTATCATCTTGGTTTGACTTTAGCTACATACTAGTATTCAAATTAACTCATTCCATCTCCATCATTTTCATGAATACAGGATCTGACGAATCTTCTCAAATTAATTTATAGCAACACCTTGGGAATTCCTTTATTGCTGCTCCTTATAATTGACCCTGTATCCACCATTTGTCCTTAATTTCATTGAGTTCGATCTCTTACACTCACAATAAGAACATCAACAGATAACAAAAAGATGAGGAGGATGATGGGTCGAGGGTTAATGTGATTGCGGTGTTGAAGCGATGAGCGGTGGTGGCCGGTTGAGGTGTTAAAGGCGACGAGTGGCGGTGGTGGGTTGCATGTTGGAGGCAATGTGCGATGATGTTGGGTTACGATGTTGTAAGGTGACGATTTGTGTGTAGTGGCAGTGGTGGTAGGTGTGGTGCAGTTGCACAACCGTCGTGGTGTGGTGGTGGTTTGTGGTGTTAGATGCAAAGTTTCTTACTTTAAAAAATGTTCATAGCTTTTATATACGGCATTACTATTATATAGAAATTATATCATAAAAACGAGCGTTTTTTATTTTTTAAATGAGTGCAATATCGTTACATAAAAAGAAAATTGTTTTTTTATTTTTTTAAACTCGTGTGATTTCTTCTCATCACTGTGTACTTAATGTAGTTTATAATGTTTTTTGTTAGTTATTGTATTTTTTTAAATAGTACTGTGTTTTCTAAAGGGGTTATTGGATTTTAATAATCCCAACTTTTATTTATTGGTCAAGATTAATCACAACTCAATAAATATTTACAGACACTCTCAAATTTAAACTTATTTTCCTCTAATGATCCCTTACTAACTGAGAGTTAACCAACGTTAGTTTTTTTATGAAATGGGACAAACTTTAAGCCATTATTCAACTCCGTCATCACTCAACTTCTATTAGGTTCGTTTTTCGGTGTCTAGCCTCCATCTTCCCTTGAGATCTACTTCCAAAGAGTTAAGTGGTTCAAATTAAGATGTGAAAATTGACGGGTTTTAGGATGTGTAAGTTTCAGATTGACGGACCTGATGGTTGATTTGAACTTTCTGTTTAGTGTTTTGACCATATAAGCAGTCAAAGTCCTCAAAAAAATAATGGTGTTAACTCTTAGTTAGTAAGAGATCATTAAAGAAAAATAAATTCAAAGTAGGAAGTGTATGTAAACATTTTTTGTGTTGGGATTATTCCCGACCAATAAATAAAAGTTAAGATTATTAAAATTCAATAATCCTTTCTAAAATGATGAATTCTAAGAAAAATTATAATTATTAAATAACACTACTATGTATTTTTAATATGTAAATTTAACCACTAATTAATCTAATACATTAAAACAATGATAAAATAACACAAAATGATATAAGACATAAAACACAATGATAAAATGTCTTATTTTGTTTTTACTTGTCCTTATGTTATCCGGAATAGTATAAATACTTTTGAAAAACACATTAGTTCATTAATATCATTGTGTACTTTTAATTGTAAAACACAATAATAAGATAACAAGTTTATATAATATATAAAAAACAATGACAAAGATAACACAGAATAATCTAGAATGTAAAACACAATTCTAAATTTATATAACAAACGATGAAAATTATTTGACACGGTGAACTAATATTTGGCGCAATGATATGACGTATTAGATACAATAACCAATTGTATTTGATATAATGACTAAAATTTTATTTAAGGGTTATTGAATTTTAATAATCTCAAGTTTTATTAATTGGTCGGGATTAATCCCAACTCAAGAAATATTGTAGATACTAGGAAATTTAAGCTTATTTTACTTCAACGATTCCTTACTAACTAAGAGTTAACATTCGTTAATTTTTTGATGAAATGGAGCCAACTTTGAGCCAGTTTTTAACTCCGCCATCACTTAGCCTACATCATGTTTATTTTTTAGTGTCTAGCTTCCATCGTCAACTGAAACCTACCTCCAAAAAGTCAAGTGGTTCCGATCAGGAGGCGAAGAATGAAGGGTTTTAGAGCGCAAAATTTTCAGATTGATGGACCAGAGGATTGATTTTAATTTTTTCTAGTGTTTTGGCCATATAAACAGTCGACGTTATCAAAAAACTAACGTTGTTAACTTTCAGTTAGTAAGGGATTGTCGAAGAAAAATAAGTTCAAAGCTGACAGTGTCTGTAAACATTTCTTGAGTTGGGATTAATCCCGACCAATAAAATAAAAGTTAGGATTATTAAAATTCAATAACCCCTTATTTAAAGCACTAGAACGACATGTGTTAAGTCCATATTCATACTTAGGCTTTTTCAAGTAAATATAGATCTTTTACTATAATTCTACCCTAATCGCAATAAGTACCTAAAATTACCAAATTTATAATGCTATTCATGTAAAAAGCTTTTTTTCTGTTATAATCAAGATATTTAGCATTCCTTGTTGTAAGAGGATACATACCTACAAAAAGTGTAGGAAAAATTTCAAAATATCTCTTTGTCCCCTAAAATGTCCATTGGATTGACCCCTTCCAAAGCATGTCCCCGTTTGATACCGTCACCTCCACCCTGAAATAGGTCCGTTCGCATTTTATAGATTCAGTCGATCTGTAAATAGGTTTGGTAGACCGTGATGTAGGTTCGAATAAACTTACTTGTAAGTAGGATCGGTCGAGCTTAATATAGGTGGGTCAAACTTTAAAAAGGTTCAGTCGACCATTGTTTATTTATATAAAATATTTTGTTTTTAAATTTGAAACGATCATGACCTGCCAGGAAGTTTCAAAAAGAATCATGTTCAGCTCTTTTTTTGATGCAAATCAACACAATCAGGGCGATTGTATTTGGACACATGAAGGAACTTACCCATTAAATGAAGGTTCAGGCAACTCAATTTGAGAAGCAGAACTGACCACATTAGGTGGGGATATTTTTAAGAAAAAATAAGTCAAATGGATATTTTAAAAAAGAAAAGGGCTAAAGAAAATCCTTAAAGAGACATTTTAAGAATTTTTTCGTAAGTCTAATAGCTGAAAACTTAAAACAACATAAATTTACTCCAATGATACTTCTGGTCTGAACAAAAGGTCTATTAGTATACATAAATCATTTAAATATATGTTTTAAGCACACCTATAAACTAAATTCTTTATATCCCGGGTTAAAATCAAACAAAATTTTAAAAGTTAAAACGAATAAAGGCAAGAATATAGAAACAAGTAGTAGTTGGCTCTAGTAAAGAGCATTTGATACGATTCTGTACCCTAAAAGCTAGTAACTTTTTTATGTGTGTTTCTTTTTTGTATTGGGGTTGTTGAGCATACCATGTTAACGTTACACACTTACACCTTTATCCGTAATAATATAAAAATAAAAAACCTACAACTATTTCATCCTTTTTAAAATATTCAATACTCAATTATTATATACATAAAAATGAAGTAAAATTATAACAATATAATATAATAATTTTCAAGGAGCAAGGCAGAGTCATCCTCCACACGAGCTCAATAATTTAATATAATAAATATCAGTTGGTAAAAGAACAGCAAGTCGTAATAGTACTGTCCTAATTAAATAGCTAAGTTGCAAACACAAAATTAAAATTTATATTAAGAGGTTATTTTAGAAAAAATAAAAATCATAAGAGGGTGGACTATATCATGAACCTTATAACAATGGGTAAATGTGGTTGATTAATTAAGAACCTATAATATCTTACTGCTCTAATAGAAAAATTATAAAAATGACAGATGGCATTACCACATTCATTCTCATCAAATTTTTCCCGTCTCTCTTTTATATTAAATAATCATATTAATTACTAACATTATTTAATTTTTTTATTTTAAAATAATTTGTAATAAATTAAGAAAAAAATCTTTTTATTAATGTTATTTCTAAAGAAACAAAGTTTTATAAAATAAGAAGATTTAAAAAAAATAAAACTTTTTTAAAATTTGAAATATTTAAAATTGATGTTTTTTAAAAAGTAAAATTTTTATAAAAATAATTAAAATTAGGAATTATTATAAGAAAGATTTTATATATGACATTTTTTAAAATGTTATTTTTAAAACAAAACACTTTATTCTATTTATTATAATAAAGATTTCAATCATATCTTATATTAAAATATCATTTTATTATTAACAAATTTTAATTTTATTTAATTTTATTTGTTTAACCCGTGTAATACACAGGTTTACTAAAACTAGTTTACTAATAATTAATTTATGTTAGACACAGCTATATGGGTTAGGCTCACTGCCTAGGGGTGTGTTTGAGGTAGACGCACTATTGCTAAAGGGGTGAACACATTGTTGTACGCAAAATAGTCCGTAATAAATTTAGAAGTAAAGTAGGTCTAGAGTAAAGAATGTCGTGTTCGTCGAAAAAAAAATTGCTTAGATCTATATGTTTTTATGAACTGAAAATATAAAACCAATATTAAAGGTTGATAATTAGTTTATAGGTCTAGCATAGCCTTAATTATTATATTTAAGGGTTAATTTATGTTAAGTTTTAGGTTTAAATTATTACAATCTAATCACGAAAAAACATAACTAAGTTTTTCATTCATGTTTATTTATTTTTCTTTATTTATTAAAGGGGAGACTTTCCAATTAAGAAAAGACCTGAATTGATGCTAGATAGCTAGACCCTTTTTTTCTTTTATCTTTTGTTGGGTGTTACTTTGATTCTCAAACATTTATTTTATTTTCTTATTATTTTGTAAGAAAATGCATAGTAACATTGTCTCTACTTTATGAACTATGATATTTCGTCATATAAAGTTTAAAATGACAATTTTTTAATCTTAAATTGTTCTTTATAAACATTACGTATTATGATTAGGGTATTAATTAGATGAAAGCTTTTTTTTAAATCTTGGAAACGAAATTTAATATTTTAAGGAAACTATTAGAGGGAGACCATAATTACTACTACTTATTAGATCAACAATCATTCAACTATGAAAGTTTATATTTTTCTGATAATACGTAAATATTTCGATGTATAAAGTCAATAATCATTCTTACTAAAAACTCTTTTCCAAACATTGCAACATTGGATGCTTTTATTTGCATCATTGGAACACTAGAAGTGGACGAATAAACTTGATGGTACTTTCGTAGTGTGTGGCCCATTGTTAATAACCTACAATAAAACTTTTTTTTGAGTAAAACATTTTCTTTTTGAACGGTCTTCTATGCTAAATGTTTATTCTTTGTTATATAAATTTGAAGAATGATAATTTCCACATAGATACATTCCTTATCTAGAATAAGTGATTAAGTGTAACAAGTCAAGAAACTTTGTTACGATATTGAATGGAGGAGTTGTAAGAAACGTGTGTGTCATGTTGACATGATATATTTAAGGGGTTCCGTACACAAGAATATGATCGGATTAGCTAAAGATATCACTTACTAATTTACTAACACAAACATAAATAACACAAACTTAAAAAAAAAAAAAACACAACTTTAACAGAACATGTTTAACATGATTACTAACACAATATGCAGGACCAAGGTTTGTTTCAGATGGATTTCGGGGAGCCATTGCCTTTTTTAAAGTGAATAAAAATTTGATGGATGCTATTTTTATGACAACTTGGTGGGTTCTTTGAAAAATAAATGATACGATCTTTGACTTAGGTAAGAATAAAAAAGATTTAGTTTCGATTCAATAGTTAAATTTTCTTTTAAGTGCTTCATAATTTTTATTTTTATTTTTTTGTTGTCGACTTTAAACCACTTTATCTATAAACTTTTTCAACATTAACTTCATCACCTAGTAACATAATGGTCGGCCCATATGCGTAACACCTCATGAGTACTTGGTACATCCTACTGTTTGGAGTAGTAAAACATGCTCTTGTCACATTTCTAAGCATTAAACATGCAAAATATGATAGAATATTAATTTCTTGTTGGTGATATACTTGTAATTATAAACATCAATACCGGTTAAGTATCAAAAACACATTTTTGCCGATATAAATGTTACACATGCAACAAAAATATATAATTGATTGGCAGCATAAACTCACAAGGTATATTCATGTGAGTATGAGGGTAAAGTTGGTGGCATGTAAACTCTTACTTACCACTCATGGACGAGAGCATGTTGTGGTAAAGAGTGTAAAAAATGTGAGTGAAAATGAATGTTGTGAGAGAAAATGTGAAATTGTTACTAATTACTCACGGATGATAGGAGTGGTGGGAGTACGCCACTCACGGACCATACCTCGTGGCTAAAATTTAGAAATACAGGTAGCGATTTTATATTTTTATATTTGAAAATTTTGTTTTATTTAATATTAAGTTAGGATATTTTAGAAATTTAGATGGTTGATACAGATTTTAAATTTAAATGTCAAATTTGCCCTTTGGAAGAGCAAACAAACATGAACAAATTAGAGAAGCTTAGATTGCCATATCAGCAAGTGACAAGGACAGATTCAGAATAATTACTCAAATTTCTCGTACACGATATGACATTTTGTAATTTATCTTCCATGTGCCCGGATATATTCAGCTTATGTTTCAACCTTCAAAAGTGGTCACCTCATCCTAACCCTCATTTTCGATTTTTCTATATTTCTATGGTCATCAGTGTGTGTGGAATATTTCCACCAAGAAGTTTTATTATGTTTTATATTCAAATCTTTTAATCTTAAAATTAATAATATTCAATACTAATAATAATAACGGATATACTAGAAAAATAGGCCCGTAACAAAGTAAAATTATTTTGCATTATCTTAGTTTAAACGGTAATAGGTTGTGTCTCCCTCAACCTTTCTTGGACGGTAATAAACTAATAAGAGGTTCCATAGTCTCACCTAAGATCAAGCTTATATAATGTTAGGGTTTTTATTTGTTGAATTTGATCTTCTTAACTTGTTACATTAATTAGAACTACATTGAAAATGTAAGAAGATATGTTTAACCAATCCTTTTATATATTGTTTTAAGTTTATTAGGTCGTCAATAAGAAATATATTAAAAGATCACAAGGGAGTTTTAGAAACTAATTTGAAGTTATTTTTTATACTTTTAATTTATCTAATTATTTTAGGTGGTGACAATATTTTTTACTTCTTTAGTTATTGGTTTTGGTTTCGAGATGATTGATAATGTAACAATTTAGACAAAACTCACATAGGTTATAAATATAAGAGACGTTGGATTTATAAGACATCTCTTGCCTTAAATATCATCACCACCAATGTGTCAAAACACTTTGGTGAAAATAAAAACATCACCAAAACGCATGACATATATCAAATATCATTTTGTTTATAAGAACTTTTTCCTCAAGTTTGATAACTAAATGGTACATCTAGCTTCTCGTGTAAACAAACAATAGAGGAATGCAAGAATCCTGTCGAACCATTACTTTGTAATAACAATTCACAACTTTTGACTATTTTAAAAGTTGCTTTTGTTTCTTCTTTTGATTTTACAATTTTGAGTGGAGAAAATATGTGCAAATGAATGGATCGGACAGGAAACTTAAACTTTTCTGGGTTATAAATTTTTTCATTAGTAATTATTATTAATACAAAATTTACTGTTAGTTGATGCTAGTGAAATAAACGTCAAATAGTTGTTTTATCTGGTAATGCAAAACTTAAATGCATAAGCTGCCAAAGTCAGATAATAAATTAAATGATCATTTCTGGATTTAAACCTCAAGATATAAACCTCAGATAATAAATTAAATGATCATTTCTGGATATAAACCTCAAGATATAAACATATAATTTGTTTATTGGAGATCCGAGTTTGATCCTCCATAGATAAAACATCGAGAATTGGGAGCCCAGACCGGTATGAGCATAACGCGATGTTAGAGCGGTGATAATAGTTCGAGCCCCACTGCTTGACTCCAGGTGACTTATGAGCCGCATTACCTCATGTGTATTTTTAGGACAGGATTGTCACAAATAGGTTAATAAATCGGGTAACACTTATGGAGCGTTCGGTTCACGGAATTCATAGGAATTGGAATTGATAAATTGATATTAAAATTGTATGATTTGTCAACCAAAATTGTGTTTGGGTGAACAATTAGAGGGAATGTTTTATCTCAAATTCCTTTGATTGTGGGATTTCAATATTGCTTCCACCTAGAGAAGGATTTTAAATCTTACAACCAAAGGAATTTTAAGGTAAGACATTCCCTCTCATTATTCAACCAAGCACAATTTTGATTGACAAATCACCCACAATTTCAATACCAATTCCAATTCACATGAATTCATATGAATTCCGTGAACCGAACGCTCCCTTAATTTTTTATCTACTTGTCTATTCTATTTTTCTTAAAAGGTGAGTCAAGTATAAGGGTGGGTGGGACACGCTCGCTGTGAGCCCACAGCATGGTACTACGCCGAGCGGCAACATCGCCGCCACCCACCCTCAAACCGCAAATTACCTCATTCACGGCATGTTTTCATTGTGACCGTTGGCCCATATGCGTCTGTAAATTTGTGAGAGAAAAAACAAGCATGTAAAAAGTTTCAGATTTTTTTAAATAATAAAGGTATATATAGTAAAATATATACATTGATTATGATAAATTGTTATCAAACTTTATTTAGTGAGTTAGGTTGGCAATCACATCAATATCAATGAAGTTGCAAGCTAGAATAAAATATCGTGGTGAAAATTTGAAGGAATTTATCGTATCGTGTACTCGTGTAGGGAGTAGGATAATGATATATAAGACCAATGATGGGACCGTCCTTTGATAATGAGGTTTTTGTCTTCATGTTTTCCTGATTAAAATACCAGGTCCCCAATAAGCTGACATACAAACCAACCGGCTTGGCTTGGCTCGACTTGGCTAAGCCGATGCCGACCGCCTTTGACCCACCAAGTGATGAGTTGCCCTCCACCGTTTAAACGCATCCTTACAAATAATATTATAATATTCTAAATAACAAAAGAAAATAAATTGGAGAGCTAATTACACGAAAGTTCTTTTGGTTGTTTTTTTTCTTTTAAATATTTTGAACGGCATTTGAAACCTCCTCTATTATTATCTATCTGGGTGAGTTTTTTTTATAGACGAGATGGCAATCGTTCATACTGAACTTTAATGTTTCATTCAGAAATATCATTAAAAAAAAACCAGAAGTGTAAGAAAAACCTTCTTAAATCAAATTTGAACATAAGTATGCAAAGATCTTAAGCTCAAACCATCACCTAATATATATATCAGTGGACGGTGGTGGTTTCCGGCGGTGGTGCTGGTTTTCGACGGCGGCGGTCCCCGGTGATGGTGGTGGCCGGTGGTGGTTTCCGGCGGTTGCGATGGCCGGCCAATGGTGGTGGTTTCCGACGACGGTGTTGGCCGGCGATGGTGGTGGCCGGTGGTGGTTTCCGGCGGCGGTGGTGGCCGGTGGTTGGCGTTGGCAGCAGTGGTGGTCGATGGCGGTGGGTGAGTGGGTGCGTTGGTGACTAATGATGAAAGAATTGATGGAATGAAAAAAAAAAGGGGGGTGGATGGAATGAATTTGAGGGAATGGAATCAACTATGTAATTGGTTCATTCCATTACCTTCACCAACTAAACATGTCTTTATTCATTCACCCTTAATGGTTCATTTTATTTCGTCCCTCATTCATGCGTACCAAACGCTACCTTGAAGCAGCAGATCTCCCAATTGAATAAGATTGCACTTTTTATTAACAAGTCGTGAATATCATATTGTTAGTTCAAAACTTTAATAGCAAGTAATACAAACTTTTTTGATATGAATATGTGTTATATTTTTCATCCGGGTCATTCAATTTCAACAATAATAGATAGTGAAGCATAATGTTTTTAATAACTAAAAGAAAACCGGAGTGAATCTATTATAATAATATTAAAACTTAGTTATAATTTAGTTATTATATCTCTAGTCATAAGAGTATTTTTCTATATAAATTACTTGAATAGTGTAAAACAAGAAGAAAAGGCTTAAGATTCAAGATTTAACATCAATACATCATATCGAATAAGATATTATTGAAGGTGACGGAGTAGAGATCATAGCCAAACGAAATACGAAATCATAATCTAGATATCAAGGAATAGTATTGAAGATTACATACCGCTTTAAGGAATATAATTTAAACGTTGAAGAACTATATACTGATTGACAATGAAGACCATGGAAAAAATTGTCAACATCATATTTCGGTAGACAAAAGATATTATATTATATTTTTTGTGATCAATATAATAAAGACAATGTGAAAGAATATCAGCATCATATTTCGTTAGACAAAATATATAAATATTTAATATTTAGTGATCAATATTCATGAAAATGAAAACCACATTAAATATTATTTATACTTATATTTTTGTTAGACTTTATTATATCTTTTATCTTGGTACGAGAGCTCGGGTGTTACAGAATGGTATCAGAGCCACTACTATGTTGTTCGGGATGGTGGGACAAACCTCACCGGGGATGGTGAGTTCTCGGGCTCATCGAGGACGATGAGTCCAAAGGGGGGATGATTGTGACACCCAACATATTTTCCACATCGGACGTGGACAGGAGAGATTCTTGGTTCATAAGTAATGTCTGATCTCTAATATCACCAATGCGTTTTGAGCGTATTGGCTGTGGATGAGAGGAGAACTTCACAGTTAAGCGTGCTCAAGTGGCAGCAATCCAGGGATGGATTTGTGAAGTTTTCTCCTGGGCAATCAAAAGCAAATCCGTGAGCTACTCATAAGCAAAGCGGACAATATTGGTGGTACGAGAGGCCAGGTCTTACACCTTGATCCTTCATCTTCAGATTTTCAAACTCTCCCATTAAAGTTGAAGTCTTGCCTCCCGTTTCCGATCCTCACCCAAATGACGGGTTTTAATAACATCCCACATCTCCTTTGTTGTTTCAAGATTCCCTACTTATAGTATTTTTTCTCGGATACAACTTGGAACAAGAGACCAATTGCAATATTAATTTTTTATCATCTATATTGGTTATAGGTTCGATTTGCTCTCACACCCCGTGAATATTGAAGATAACCCGTATCCTCATGGCCCATACCATGTAATTTGTGGAAGACAACACCAGACGTTAAAGAGTTATGGTGTTGTTCTCCTTAACGGTGGCCAAAACTTAATATTTTGGTTGAGCCATACTTGTAAAACGTTATTCTACCAAAAGACAAAAACATTACTTGAAAGTATTACCTGCAAACATCTTTTGCTATCTCTCACCCATTGCAACCTTTAATTAATACCTTCTAGATATATGATCTATTTTTGTTCTTCTTGATCACTTCCCGCGTCGCCGCCGTCTTCGAAATTGAACCTATTTTATTACAAATATGTCGTCGTTGAAATCAGTCATCGACGTCTTCAAGTGTTCAACCCAAATCCGTGACTATTTGATGATAACAAGCCTCCTAATCGATGATGAAAATATGACCTGTTCTAATACCAATTGCTGGAAATCAAATATTTTTCAACTTAATCAAACAATAGATCTAACAAAAAAAAAAACTCTTTGATAAAAATTGAAGGTACACAAATCCTAAACTATAACTCCTATATATACTAAATAATTACGAATACTAAACAAACTTAAATATTATCTAAACTAGGTTACAATCCCGTGTAATACACGTGCTAATAAATTTACTGTTACATGGTTAATAATATAAAAAGTTATGTTTTAAATATTATATATTATACGGATTGAATAAACTCATGTATTACAAATTTGAAAATTTAAAGTTAACATATTTGAAATTTTAATTATGGATAGTTATTAATTAATAAATAGCTATTATAGCATTCATAATTAAGATGAGAGAGAAGCGGGAAAACCAATTATTAGATGGCTTAGAATGATAACAAATGTCAGGATTTATTTTCATTTATTAGTATAGAGATAATAAAGTAATCAAACAAACTCACTCCTTATCTAATACGAACTCAATTAGGTAAACTAATAATTATCTACTCCTAACAAAATAATAATTACTAGTTAATTAACTTAACATAATTGTCTCCTATCCTTTTAACTGTCGTGTAATTACAAGATTAATCCAACATAATAATGTTGTATGCATTTGTCTGTCACTTTAATTTTGACAAGCCACTTGGGATAGAGTTTAGTACAGTTTAGGATTACATAGTTCGCGTTGGATACATTCTTCATTTGGTTCTTGTTTCCCAGTTGTCCACTTGCATTAGTTCGTGTATATTTCAGTGTCTTTTTTTAAACGGTCC
Source organism: Flaveria robusta (assembly GCA_025506415.1). NCBI lineage: Eukaryota > Viridiplantae > Streptophyta > Magnoliopsida > Asterales > Asteraceae > Flaveria > Flaveria robusta. The sequence continues at coordinate 17,333,248 of CM046459.1, read as the reverse complement.
TTTCAACCTGAGCTCATTTTGATACTTTTTTCATAGCATCTCGTTTTGACGATAACCCATTTTGACAAGCACTCATTTTGGCCCATTAACCGACCCACTAGTTACGTTAGGCTTAGCCATGACCTATGATGTTGCAATTGATGTCAATTTGACTCATTCCCCTTCACACACTTCATTGTGCTATACCCCACCAACCCTTTTCTTTTGGCATTCCACAAGACTATGAAATGCCATATTTGCCCTCGCCTCATTACCCTTGTACTACAATCTCCATATAAATAACTTCCATCTTGCATTCAAACCACCACACACTCATTTCACTATTTCAGTGGCCAAAATGGAACAATCCATTGATTGGTTTTCTTGGCTATCAAAAACCAGGCTCGAACCTTCACTTATTTACGAATATGGGATGACGTTCTTGCGAAATGAGCTCGAAGAAGATGATATAACATACTTCAACCATGAGTTCCTTCAAAGCATGGGGATCTCTATAGCTAAACACAGGTTAGAGATACTCAAGCTTGCTAGGAAACAAAAAGGGTTCATCGGTTCACACCCTATCTCAAAGCTCGTGATCGCCATCAAGAACACCAAGAGGACCCTGGCTAGTCATATCCGGACATGGGTGCACCGAGATGACTCGGCTCTGGTCCTGGTTCATAAGGATTATGGTTCTAAATGGAAAAGCAACATGTTAAAGAGAAGCAAGAGATTTGTGACCTTTAAACAATCTACACCTACTCTTTTGCTCACTGATGGCTATCATAAGTCCGATAGTGCTAGACTAGACAACTTTTCGAGCTCGTTGGTTTACCGATATGATCAAGAAAAGATGGGTCACGGTTATGGTGATGATCATGCAGTTTTTGATGAAAAAGATGGTGGTGGCGTCGGTTATTGGTCCCGTGGTGGTGTTAAAGAGATTAAATGGGATGCTATGTTTCAGAATTTGAAACCTACTTGATCTTTTTGCAGTGATCTTCATCTTCAATCACCCTTTATCTGTTTAGACTCTTGTAAATGGTGAAAGGTATCCTTTATACAAAAAAAATTGTATCTTGATCAAGATTCACTTAAAAGTTAAATCTTTATAGGTATATGTTAGTCTGTTACTGTGAAATGTGAAGTAGAAATGACCCACCTTGTTTTTTATTAGATGGAGTGGTGCCTTCAGTCTTCATGTCAAGTCAACCCATTTGAAATTTCAACTTTTGGCTATAAGTCCACTCGTCCAAACGAGGTGGTAGGTTTGTTATGAATGAGATGTATTGGATATGATTATGATATTATTAGCCGCATGTGTCCTTTTACTATCAACAATAAATTGCTACTCAACAGGTTAAAATTTTACACAATTTGATTAAATTTATACTGTTTGATCCATGATCTACAGACTATTGGAAAATTCAACCATCAAGCCGAACCATCTTGGCAAACCCCACGACCCAACCAACCAACTGGTTTTGGTTTGTCGTTTCCTAAGACCATAGTTAGTGGTTTGGCTCAATTTTTTTTGTAAAAACCGACAAAACTAAACCACGAATATGACTAATATCAAATTGCAATCCCTGATGCACGTGGTGCAAAACAACAAAAGTTCAAGAAACTCACAACTTGAACACTTTAAAATAAGGTTCATGCTATATGTCAGCACTACCAAATGCAAAATAGTTGTTTGACTACACATCATCATTACATATAAAACTGAAGTTAGGTTAACCTGCAACTTTCAAAATCATCACGCGCAAACGCTAACGATTGTCTCCATCAAGTTACACGGAACCCAAGTGTTCAATGGCCCGCGCTTTGTGGCAAACGAAACGAACCACCCGCATAAAGCATCTGGTAAACTGGCCTAATCCTGATGGTTAATATCAAGCTCAAAAACGCACTTAAACAACACACACCAGCAAGAACAAAGAAAGTGAGCCTAAAACAATTTGGGCCCATGCACATTGACCCGCCTTGCTTAGCTTCCTCTGTATCATAGACATAACCAGCAAGCATACCAGAGAACAAAAGCGCACCAATCGGGTTTCCTAGCCCCATGAAATTGAAAATCAAACCAAAATTTTTCAGCCCGAAAAGCTCAGATGAAGTTGGGATCATAACACCAAACTGAACACCATAACAGATTCCAAGAAACGCTGTTGCAACATACAGTGTCCCGTTAAGAGCTGATGCGTATAGAAGATACGTCATTACCATGATTATTTGTGTTACCATTATCAAAAATGTGCGTGGAATCGTCTTTAACCTGAAAAAAACATAAACTTTTAGAATCTTTATCATTAAAATTCAAAAGGGGTTTGTCGTTTTGGTCATATTGATGATAAAGATTAAGACTTTACCTTACAAAGTATTCTGAAACAACCCCGCCTCCGAGACGACCAAGAAAATTGCAAAAACTGAATAAACTCAACAACGTTGTTGTATCGTCAACCCCTACTGAAACCCCGATCTGTGCAAGATTGTTAAGGACAGTAACTCCAGAACCAACACCAAGAAAATAAACCAACCATAAAAGCCAAAAATCAGCTTTTACAATCGCTTCACGAAAAGTAAAATCTTCACCTCTTCTAGGTCTTCTTTTCTTCTTGATTTTAACCGCACCTTCACCAACAGCAAGAAGCACATCCACCTCTGAAATGTCTTCACCTTCATTCAGATTTGAAAGATTTGGTTCAGAAGTAGATTGAGTCAGCAACGGGTCTGTTACAGTCAGATTGTCTGAAGAGCTGGCGGGCCGGTTAAGTTTCTTGCTAGATGGAAATAAAGTCATTTTAACAGGAATTGCAAGTGGAGCCATCAGAAGAACCACCATTATTCCAACGAACGTGTAGGATAACGCATCACTTAGGGTCAAAGTGTCTTTTAGTATTGTGGTGACTAAAAGAAAGACCGCAAGAACCACACTAGCCACTTGAGTGAAAAGAAAATAAGTGGTTTCGGATGGGTCTGCTTCAGAAGCGGGAGTACAAGGTCTAACATAGTACATTAAAACCAAACATATAACAGGAATCCCGAGTGTGAAAACGAGTAATAAAGAAGAAGCTGATCCCTTTAAAACCATAGTATAAACCTCTGTGACAACTGCAGCACTTAAGCCCACATAACCTTTGAGAATACCAGCAACCGTGCCCCTACTGAGTGGAAAGTTCCTCATGTTGGTAACAAGTACAGCCGTCCCCAACCAAGCACTGCTGTTAGTGGCTACAACGAGTGCGAGCCACAGCTAAAAATAAAATGCAATTTTGCAAGATATTATAAATCTTTGGAGTAATATTTACACTAACATATAAAAAGATAAATCATAGTAGTCAAAGGCACCAAAAGCGCAGCAAGACCGCTGTGCGTCCATCAAGGCACAAAGGTGAAAAAAGGCATGCATGTGCAGCTTGTTTGTCTCAGGCAAATGTTTTTTAAGCGCTTTGCGCCTAGGCGATAGGCTCACCCTTTACCCCTTGAGCCTTTGACTACCTAAAGGTAAACTACTTGATTCCTTAAAGTTAGAGAAACTAAACCTATAATCGGTTATCATAATACCTATCATAATCAGAAACGAAATGAGGATGGATAAATACCCATACTTTAAAGACTAGCCAGTCAAGAGATTCTATAGCTCATTTAAACAGATTTTGCTTATGCTCATACGCAGATACAAATAATCAGCTAACTAAAAACACAGCTGCTTTCATCCTAGTGGTAAGTTTGTAGTTCTGAATATATATTGAAGTATTGAAGACCGCTTGTTTCATACTAAATATAGATATTTTGAATTTTGCATTCAAATGGAAAGTTGGAAACAACTAATCTCAAATTCCATATTGAAAATAACTTGATTCACCTTAAAATCCTAACGATTTCCTTCATTTAAACACTCAAAAGCCTTATCAACTCCAAAGAACACAAAACAAGCAAGATGTTGCATAAATTTGACTCATAAACACAAAGACAACTACCCAATTCCTGATAGCTGATTAACTAAACCTACAAATGGTTGAATGCTATTATGATAGCTGTCTAATCACAAACAAAATCAAGATACTCAAGGATAACATCTTCAAGCTCATGATCAACTGATCACACTATAGATCTAAAACAGTAGGATCTTCAAAATAAAATGGTAAACCGAAAAGAACACTTACAGCCCAATAAGGCATGTTACGAACAGTCTCACTAACAGCGAGCCAGATGACACCATAGCCAAAGAAAGACGCAAGAACACCCACCAAAAGCACAACCCAAGGTGGGTATTTGTTCGATGCGATCCCAGGAAGAATACCAACATTTTCCCCCAAATCATTAGCAACACCAAGAATCGTAAGCTGCTGTTGAGAGAGACCCAATACAGATTTCAAAGTGTGCGAATACAGAGGGAAAGAGTAAGCGTTACCGGAGGCGATTTGAACCCATACGGCGGCTGCAAGACCCACCCACGGCGGCCGGCTTCCGGCTTTTAGGGCGGCCCGCATCGCTAAATTCTTCAAATTCCGACGGAATTTGATGCTGTTTGGTTCAGTTGGTAGCTAAATTGGTGGAATTGAGTGATTTTGAGTGTAAATTGAGATGATTTGCGGTGGGAATTTGATTAAAAGGTAGGGTTTTTTGGTGGGGATAGTTGAAATCGTCGGTCTATTGTGTGTAGGAGCAAGATTTTGGAGTGGCTTTGAAAAGATCAATGAACATTTGTGGGTTTGACAATGGGGAATGGGGGACACTTTAGCTCATATTTTTCGTTTTCTGATGTTAATATCACTTATTCTACCTACCACATGCTTTTAAATCTAGGACCATTTAGGGGCACGTTTTCAAATCGATTACGGTACCTTTAAAAAAATTGTGTTACGGGTCTCGCTAACCAGATGTGATACTTTCGTTTCAAAAATTCACAAATGACGATATGGCTTACAAGTTAACTTAAAGAGAACTCAAAAACGTCTTCCTACTAGACCATCCTGAGATGGTTGATTAGATACCTATAACAATAGCTTTATTAATTAACCAAATGTTTTGGTAATCAGCTGGTAATTTTTAAGTTCATTGGTTGAACTAGTCGTGTGTCATTCTAGGAGTCTTCATTTACTCTAGTATAAAAAGGGTAATATCAAGGTCAATTGTTTTTTTCTGGTCCACCAATGAAAAGATGTTTTTTTCAACTAAAGTCTATTTTAGTCTGCAACGGTATGTTTTTTCTGTCTATAGCGGATAGGTAGTTTAGCAAAAAAACTTTGTGAATAAAATGTAAATTTTAAACTACACATATGCGAACAGTTTAAAATAAACTACGAAATTACTTTATGCGTTGATAAGCCTTTGTTTTTTTTAATATAATGTTAAATCTAAGATAAATAAAATATAAAGGCTGAAGTAATAAACGAACCTATAGATAAGATCTTAGAGGAAAAAAAAAGTAATTAATGAATTTGATCCGATCGGTGGGGGAGAGAAAGAAAGGGATAATCCAAGATTCTGATACCATAGAAAATCATTAAACATTGTAAGTAATTATGTATTACCGGTGAACTATTTATAAAAGTATAATAAACGAAATTAAAAAAATATATATCAAAACAAACTTCCAAATTATTATAAAGACGAGCACACTAAACCGTAAAAGATTATAAAAGTGTTATTATGCAATTATATTCAGCAGCTTATGAAAGATCTAAACCATCTATAGTATATAATAAAAAAGTAACTACAATGTCACATGACATTCTCTTATTACTTTTCAAAACAATTTCCCGCCTAAACTAATGTATTATTTTAGTGAAGCTTTTTATTTTAGAAAACTAAATTAATAATTCATTTGTGTTTAATTTAATTTTTTTATATTATCAACTAAATTGTATAATCATATGCTATCTTGAATTATGCATACTTTTTTAGTCAAATAATATTTAATTGAAAAAAAATTAAAGAAAAACGTTTATTGATATATTTATATATTTTTGGGTTAGTGTCAATTTAAGACAACTGTTTTTTTATTTTACAATGGTCAATTGTATGTTATATTATCCAAAAAATATTCGAATATATGTAACTTAAAAATGTATCTTTTTAAATTTTTATTGTTTTATATAATACATAACTTAATCAGACGAAATATTTATACATTTATAAATTATATAGTTTTTATATTTTCAACCCGTGTATTACACGGGTATTTAATCTAGTTACCTATATACATGTTTTTAAATATTATTGTAAAATCTTCTTAAATTAAAATAAAAAAAAAATTATATTATATACCGATACACACCGGTCATAGAATCAATTACATGAATATTTTAAAGAAAAATATAAAAATTAGTAGTTTTAGTCCTTGTCAATGACGTTTTTTTGGTGGAACGTGTCAAAAAAATAAACAATGAAAGCAACATAAAGAAATATAAAAAATATTGGATTCCTTTGATGCATCTTCACGTACCTACCAGGGTTTGTGAAAGATACGAAAATGATCATTTTTATATTATTTTTGTTTTTATTCGTCCAAATTAAAAAAGAAGAAAAATCACATAAAAATTCTAATGTTTGTTTATTCCAACAAGAGAAAAAAATAACATACATGATAAATAATACACCCAAACCCATCTTATCTTGTGCTCAGGGGCGGACCTAAAGCCAGAAAAGGGGGGGGGGATGGCTACGGTAATTTTTATTCAGTGTTATATACATGTGAAAATTCCGACCGTTCTCTTTAAAATTATGCAATCGGCCCATTTTCACCCCCATGAAAAAATTTTATGGGTTCATCGCTGCTTGTGCTACATAAGTCACTCATATTTTTATTTGTTCCAATCAGGTCAATAAACTTTTAAAAGTGTTTCAATTATGCCACTAATATTTTTATTTGTTATAATCAAGTCACTAAAATTTTAGAAGTATTGTAATTAAGTCACTCATATATTTTTAATTTTTTAAAGAATTCACAAAATTTAAAATAATTTAGTTTTTTATAAATCTTGTTAATATTTTTAAAATTTCAAAAATTTCAAAACTTTTTGCAACTTATAAATGACCTAATTAGAAAAATTTAAAAACTTTAGTAATCTGATTGAAAAAAAAACTTTATGAGTGACCTAATTTGAACGATCCTGAAACTTGATTACTATTTTATAAAATTACCGTAACTGTAAATTGTATTCTGTAATGTTTTTAGAGAAATCAAGTTGAGTTTGGACTCAATTAATTTACACCCTTTAATGATAAACTATAAACATTATCAACAAAAGATGCACCTCACGTTTGAGTAAATCTTTCTACTATAATAAAAGAGTATCTTGTGGTGACACGTGGCGGTATCACATTCATTCTCACCAAAATTTTCCCGCTTCTTTCTCCTATTAAATAATTATCTTAATTATCAATGATATTATTTAACTTTAAAAAAAAAAAAATAGTTTTTTAATAAATTTAAAAAAAGATCTATGCTATTTTTAAAAATATTTTTTATATAATAAGAAATTACTACAAAACATCAAACTTTTTTTATAGTGTTTTTAAAAAGTTAATTTTTTATAAACAGAAAATAATTAAAATTGAAAATTATAATAAGAAAATTTTTGAAAATGATATTTTTTAATACGATTTGTTTTGAAACAAAATATTTATTATTTTTTTTGGAGAAAAAGTTTTAAATCAAAAGTTTAAAAAGTTGATATAATTGTTTTATTACATATTGTTCTTAGTATACATAATTTCAATTATATTTTATCGTAAAATATCGTTTTATACTTGATAAATTTTTATTATATTTAATATTTTATTTATTCAACCCGTGTAATACACGGGTTTACTAAAGCTAGTAATACTATATTTTTGAGTATGATCAATTTTAATGGTTGTAACATGTTATGATGAATCATTTTAAAAATAAGAAATGATAATTATTTTTCTAACCACATCCCTAATTAATTAAATCTTTTTTATATTTGATTATTATTTTGTAACTTTCACACTAAAATTACCAATTGACGTATTCGGTATTTGCAATTAACGGCTAAAATTACAAAATCAACAACATTTAATACTGGGATTTCGAAATCATTAGGAGATCACAACTATAAATAATAAGGGCTAAAATAATAATAACCCGTAACTGCAAGATTATACAATAATGTGAAATCTACAAATATTCGCTTTTCATCTTCCCCAACATTCCCCCAAATCTTTAAATACCCGCATTTCATCTATTGTTCTTCTTCACACATACTACACACACAATTCACAGACATGAAGTGAAGAAAATGTTGAAGGAATAATCGATTATTGCTACACAAAGTTGAAAGAGGTGAAGATGCTGAATTCTTCGTGAAGTTACAGAGTTTGATTTGATCTTCATTTATATAATTTTGCAAGAGAAGAAGTTGTTGCCATGTGAGGATGGAAGGTACGTAACGATTCCAACATTTTGTTATCATCATCATCATCATCCTCGAATTCGTGAATTAGGTTAGTAGCTTTCTTTTTCCTCAGTTTTTTTGGTTTTAATTATCGTTAGGGTTTATCTCGATCGGTGCAATGTACGTGGAACATTGTTTTTTATTTGATCTTTTGCATGAGGTTTGATGAAGACAGGTTCTGATTGGAATCCGCTTGTACAAGATGAAGTGCACATGCCGATGCTGGAAGGTTTTACTGTCTTTGGTTTTAATTGCCCATTATTCCTCCATGAAGCGGTTGTCTGAAGTGTAAATTTGTCAAGAGTTCATTATTTAGTTTACAGACATTTAACTCATCCTTAAATTCTTAACTTAATGTTGTTTGTGTCTCTCTTTTCACAGGAAACCCGGGAGGACAGTGGTTGGCATGATCTTGTGGTACGGGTTCATTAATGTAAGTAGAGGCCTGAAAATATTTCAATTTGGGGTTGTAAAACAGTTAAATCGGTAAAATCTCAAAAAGTTTGCTAAAATGTATGTTGACTCTTTTAGAAGTCACCTAAAACATACCTTACTTTTTAGTTACTCCTAACTAGATCATTATTTCAGTATCCAGTTAATCATATTTAATGGGTGTACTGTGTAGGATCTTGTAAATCTAAGGATATATCCTGTTGAATCTTATTCGGATACTTATATCCATTGTGATATCAATCCATCATCACGTTTGGGTGTTTGTGGATCCATCATACCATTTCCTGATTAGTTTTTACATTTTACATTGTTAATTTTGCATAATTAGGCTTTCTATGTTGGTTGACTATAATTTATTATTTTGTGTGTAATATAGTTTCCACGTAATACTCATCAGTCAGGCATGGGAAAAGAGGCTATGGGGAGTTATCTTACCAACTTCTAATTCTGTACGGTACATAACAAGTTTTATCTTTTTTCACAAAAAGTTTTGCCATGCTGTTACTTTTTTGTTGTTTTATTGCAATTATGTTTGCACTTATAGTATATATTGACGTATGTTCTCTACTATCTTTTAAAACCATGTTTGACTACTCAAGCAATGAAGCACTTGCACTTCAGACACCTACCAGCTTGTATAGTAAATATTTTAATGTGTAATAAAATGTCATGTGATTTATAATCACGATTATTCAGTTATTATGAACCAATTATCATTAGCTTGTGGTTTTAGAAGATCACCTTTCTTCTGCTCATGCAGGTGCTTTCAGTCAATCCATCTGTTTGTACTGTTTTTTAGTGCATTTTTTATTTTTTTGCTCTTTAGTCTTGTCCAGGGATGAAGCAACAAAGACGAGGCATTTGTGAATGAAGATGTTGGTTGTCTCAATAGATCTAATGCCATGGTAAACCCATCTTCTTTTCCTGATCTAGAAATATTCCAGACCAATAGAGTAGAAAGACATCCCTTTGCACACTTATTTGGTAGGTGTGTGGATAGAAGCTCATGATATCATTACATATGGCTGCTTACTTTGGCCTGATGATGCATTTTCAAGGTATGATAAAATATGTTCTCAACACGCTCATGAGGGTGATTTGCCATAGTTATGTAATTTGTGTTGCATCAAATTAGGGTAGTTTAAGTAGAGTTTCTTATATTGCAAGATTGCCCCTTTTTTGCAAAATTTCACAGAAACTGCTACTCATGCTGTCAACTAGAGCTTGTACCTTGGCACCTTTAATCTATTTTAGTTTTGTTATATATTTATATTATATTAATCAACTTTCACTTGTTGGTCTTCATTATTTACAATTTTTGCTTATTTTTATGCAGATTTCTTCAAGAACTATATACGAGGTTGACCTTGATCACATTATTCAAAGCATTGATATATATCTGCAGCAAATCAGGAGGAGGTCTGAATTATAATTGTTTTATTTTAATTGTGTTTTTTAGGGTTGATGATTTGCTGCATTACCAATTTGTACTTCACTAATATTGTTATGAACCATTTATTGAGTAGTAACAGTTGACAAACCCGTGCGCATGATGAAGACGGTTCTACATGAGATTCTAAGCTTCGTGGGACTGCATTAAAATGTCAGCTTTCTATGGTTCTTATATACATGGAACCCCAACCTATAATACTCACATACATTGATATGTATCTTAAGGTATTTTGTTTTTTTAGAAAATATGATTAGAGGAATGAGTCTTAAACCCCTTTTAATAATTCCTTTTTTTTTTTTGCAAAGTATTTGATGATTGCTGTACAAGACTGTTGACACCAACTAGACCTGCTGGTTCAAACAAATTGGGCCGAGTCTGTGGCCAACCCAATGCCTGCTAAACATTTTGGTGATGCCCTTTTGAAGGTAAAAACACTGTTTGGTTTCAACTGAATTTTGGCGTCCTTCCATTAAAGAGAAGGACCTATTCAGGCTTTAAGCCCGACAGAGATGCCCAAATATGGATCAATTGATCCTCTTTCAGAATCAAATTAAACAAATAACCTTTAGGGGTTTGTCAATTGAGCTTTAAGCTATGAAGGCGTCTCATTCTTCCCAAACTAGGGTGACAAATAAGATTCGTAGGTGGCTTGTAAATTTACACACACACGTATAATATTCTGGAACAAAGAAGACTGTCAATAAGATTCTCTCTGGAACCCACTATATGTAAATACACACATATATATTGTTCCTATATTCTATGCACATATCTATTGATCGTTTTGATAGTTTGCACCAAAGAACGTTGTTGAAGCAACATATTAGGATCTGTATCTGGTGGTGGTCTTGTTAGCTTGCACCAAAGAGACTGTTAAAGCAATAGATTTTGTATCTAGTGGTGGTCTTGATAACTTGCCTCGTGTGATATTGGTTGAAATATTAAAGGGGTGGAGTCGTGGAGAGTTCTGATTGGAAGGTGATGATGGTTTACTAATAATTTATTAAAATAATAAAACATGAAATTATTCTTGACATTGTTTTTTGTTGTGGTCAGATTTGTTTGGAATCTATTGAAGCAGTTTAAAGAATCGTGGAAGAAGCTAATAAGGCGAATTCATCCAACCAACTGGTAACAATTTGCATTCATGAGTTTAATTGTTTTCTAGTCACTTCGAAAAAAAAAGCTATTTTGTAGTGAACTATGCACCAGAGAAAACCTAACTTATCTTTTACACTTTGAGAGTTGAGTTTTTGCAACTCCAGCTTTGGTGTTGTGAGGCCCTTGGAGAAGTCATTGGAGAAACTTGATGATGTTAGACCAAAAAAGCTCTCTGTTGTTTTTGGAGATGGTATGCCTTTAGCATTCTTAGTATTTTTTTTATCTTTACTTATTTATGTGCACTTGTCTAATCGTTAGTATCATCTGTCCAGGTTTGTTTCTTTTATCATTTCTTCAATTAACAAGTGTTCCGACAACAATTTCGTATGATTCTCAACTTAATATACCAGCTACTATGAGTTTCACCAATATTCGGTCTTATTCTTTTTCTTTGATCTTTGATGTATATTAATCCCAACTCTTGGTATTGATATTAGTTTTCTCTCATAAGTATTTATACCTGCTGCTAAGAATATAGGTCCTGCAAAGACGGTTGTTGGAAGAGAGCAGATGAACCAAGTAAAACAAAAAAGTTGAACCCAAAGATGTTGAGGTGAGTTCCTTGCACCAAATACACATGCATACATGCATAATTTAAACCTTTCTTCTGTGTTAGTTTTCTCTCCACTATTCTTTTATTTCAAAACTCATTAGACATTGTCTACTGCAAGTATGTTGACACCAATTGACCTGGTGGCCAAACACATTGGGGCGATTCAACGACCAATTCCCAACGCCTGCTATCTCACATCCCAATCAAAGGTGAATTTATTATCTGTTAAAAAATATTGGTTTCACTAATAAGATTATATCATTTTAATAATAATCTAATTTTTTTCCATATAAAATGATTTTGGTGGTTTTTCGCTCTAAAAGTACCATTTTGAGTAACTTTTGATCACTTTGTTAGTCTTCTTTTTTAAGTTATTTTTTGTGATTTTTTTCCATTCGATATAAAAAGGCAACCTGAGTTGACCCAATAACTGTTACACATTCAACATATGCCCAATTGAAGGTGAGTTCATATCCGTGTAAAAAAAATGTTTGTTCAACGAAAACACTTACTGTTGTCTAGAAATTACCTTTTTAAAAATATTGTGTTCAAAGAATATATTGTTTCACTAATATTCCATCTTTTCGCATATATAATGATTTTGAAGGTTTTATGCTCCAAAAAGACCATTCTAGGTAAGCTAAACAAATAGCTTAAAGATAGCTCATCTACAATCTTTAAAGAAAAAAGGAAGCCAAACAAATAGCTTCAAAGATAACTAGTTACTCACTAAATGCCAATGCTGCAGATGGTCATTGCTTATCTCCGTTATTTTGAAAGTTGTGATCTACTTCAGTATGTAAATTATCTTTCTTTATATATTGCTCACTAAATTCAAGAAGGTTCACCATCAATATTTGTACCAGTTTCCACGAAACTTTATACACCTATGAAGGTTTCTAATGGAATGACAGGTTCACATCTGGAGGTTTATCTCTACTAGAACTTTAGCTCATTAGCTTTTATGTTTATTTAAATTGATTTTGCAATTTGCAGATAGTAGTGGCCAGTGGGATTGTAGGTGCAATGAAAGAAAGAATGAAGAAAATCCAGTTAGCTTGCAGCGCTGAAGACTGTCAAAGCAACGGATTCTATATCCGGTGGTGGTCTTGATATTGATAGCTTCCCCTGTGAGAATGGGTGGAAAGATAACACCAGCCCTTCTGAAAGGTTTGGAGTGTTCTGATTGGAAGGTGATGATGTGTTTATTATGATTTTATTAAATAATGAAACATGAATTTTCATCTTAAGATTGTTTTTGGTTGTGGTCTTGTTAATAAAATTGAAGGAGATGCTTATTCATCCTACCGAACCACTAGTAACCTGTGTTTACGAGTTTGATTGTTTTGTGGTAAACATATGTACCGGAGGGAACCTAACTTCTCTTTTACACATTGAGAGTGGAATTTATAGCAACTCCTTTTTGGGCATTGGCATGCTGAGGTCTTTGGAGATGTGATTGAAGAAACCTGATGATGTTAGGTAAAAAAAGCTTTCATTCTAGAGGTGGTCACCAACCGTGTTAGACTCATGTTTCAAAATACTTATACTTTGTTCTTTACTTAACATTCACGCATCTATTCGTGTGAGTTACCCTTATTTTTATGCAGTTATTCAACGCTATGCACAACTGTATAACCCAGGTCCGTTTATTTTATCATTTCTCCAATTAGCATGTGTTGCTATACTTATTTAGTATGTTAGTGCTGCAGATGATCAGTGCTTTTTATCTCTATTGTATGAAAATGGTGATCTAACTTGGTTACATAACTCCTGCTCATATTTACTTTTCTTTCTTTAATACAGTTCTGATATTGCTGAGCACCGCAGTCAAGTTTCAAAATCCTTATCTACACCCATTTATAGCAGTTAGTTAATTCCTTCTGTTTTCTTCTTTACCTTTTATGTTCTTTTTATCCTTTTTTCTTTTCCTCTTATTCCAGGCTCATATGAAAAAACACAAGAAGTTTTTAAAAAGTATCATTTTGGTTTAACCTGGATCCCTGTAATGAATATGGAATATTGCTTCTTTTGGTGAGATTTGATCAAGAAGGTTGCTGATTTGAATTTGCACGTACAAGATAAAGTGCTTGATGCCAAGGCTGTAAATGGTTAGTGCTTTTTATCTCTGTTTGAAAACTGAAACCTAATCTAGGTATTTAACTTCTAGTCATGTTTATTTATCTGTCTTACATATATAGCTGAATAAATTGGCGAAATTTCAGGATCCATATCCGGACCAGCTTCTAGCTGGTAGTTAGTGTTTCTTTCTTTACCTTTCCTATTTTCCTTGTCCTTTCTTTCCCCTTATGCCATGATGATTTCAAAAAACACATGATCTGGTTTTTAAACGGTTTTATTACATTATGTGCTGCTTAATTTGTGGTTCTGGGGATATTTATATCCCCCCTCTCACCTCAAATGAAAAATATCAACCGACATAGTCATTTGGATGTGAAGTAGGTTAAAAGATATCGGAAAGATAACAGGCCAGGTTGGTCAGACGGATGTGAAGTAGACCAAAATTGCTTTTCATACAACCTCCTAATCCTTTTGAGAATTACCAGTGATGTTATAGGTGTTTATCGTACCTTGCTATTGCTCAAAAGCCAACACTTGATATTGAGGATTCTGTTCATAGGAAAGATGTTGAAGAACACCCTGGTGAAGCTATTGCTCAAAAGCCAACACTTGAAGGTATTGACTTTTTAGCATAAACTTGTAATTTCTCATCTGATGGATGCACCAACAAATCTACTGATCCCTCCAAGGTACTTACACAGATTGAAAAATTTGGTGGTCAGAATATAAAAACATAAACTTTAAATACTCAATTGAAAAAAAAATATTTAAAATGAATGTTATACTAACAACCGTGCCAGTTTTTGTTTGACCTTAGAAGTCAACCATATCTCTGTTCTTATAACATATGGATTCAAATATGTGTGTTTCTATTTCATATGTTTTGTTCTAGTGATAATGTTTAAGACAATAATTCCATGTAAATTGAACTACAGTTTGAATTTTAAAAATTGTCTTTTACGAGGATTCTCCTTCAATCCCTAGTGAAGACATGAATGCAATGTTCCGGAAAGAAAAATCAATGGCGTATGTTTGAGTACTTGTAGCTGGATTTGCAAGTGAAAACTTAGGATATGCTTTTTAATACCCAAGAGACCACACATCTCTTCCCTGATTTTTGGGTCTCATTGTGGTTACTGTATAGATTTAAAGTCTTCATTCTTTATGAGCTTTGTGGGTATCATCAAGAGATTTAGAATTTTCGTAATTTTTTTAATCTTAATGTTTAGATCACAAAATTACTGTTTTCTGTATTAAACAGGGAAGCATGTATATATTGTGCAAGAAAAAGCATGATGATGTTCTATGGAAGGATAAGTTAGCAGCAATGGCAGCATGTCTCCCTTCAGAACAAGCTTACGTAAGTATCTCTATAAAAATTACCAGTTAGTGGATTGTTCATCCCTTCCCACACATCCCCCCAACTCCCCCTTGCAACATCCCTTTTGCTCGAGGGTTCATAACGATGCCAATATTGACTTTGCCTCTCTATGTGATGCCACCAAGAATCCTTAGGATCCCCACATTCGTGAATTAGGTTAGTTTTGTTTTTAATCAGGGTTTTTTTATCTGTTTAAATTATTTTTTGAAATATCATCCTGGTTTAACCTTGTTCCTTGATGTATTTGGAACATTGTTGTTCTTGATATTTTTCTATGAGGTTTGATCAAGAGGATTGTTGATTCAAATCTGTGTGTTCAAGATAAAATGCTCGGTGGCTTAATTGCTAATTTAGAAAACAATGCTGGAAGGTTGCACTCACCTTATGCCGATCCTGCGCATGGTCAGTGCTTCTCATCTTTAGCAGGTTGTTGGATCCTTTTAATTTTTTTCTTTACATTTTCTGTCCACTATTATTTTTCCCCTTATGCTATGCTGATAAACACTTGATTAAGTTTTTAATTGGTTATTTACTAATTAGCTTCTTAAAGTTGTGGTTGTAGCATATTTGTATCGCTCCTGCACAGAACACATCCCGACTTTTTGCTTTAGACTGATGGTAAAGTAGGCCTATAGCCTGAATGAAGCTCTAGATATCATTGCATTTTGCTGCTTTTACTTTGGCTTTTACAAAGACTTGTCACTTTAGCCTGATGTGTACGTCTAATTAGCTTCTTAAGTTGTGATTGTAGCATATCTGTATCCCTCCTGAACAGAACACGTCCCCTGACTTTTTGCTTTAGGCTGATGTGTAAATTAGGCCTATAGCCTGAATGAAGCTCTAGATATCATTGCATTTTGCTGCTTTTACTTTGGCTTTTACAAAGACTTGTCACTTTAGCCTGATGTGTACGTCTAATTAGCTTCTTAAGTTGTGATTGTAGCATATCTGTATCCCTCCTGAACAGAACACGTCCCCTGACTTTTTGCTTTAGGCTGATGTGTAAATTAGGCCTATAGCCTGAATGAAGCTCTAGATATCATTGCATTTTGCTGCTTTTACTTTGGCTTTTACAAAGACTTTTCACTTTAGCCTGGTGTGTACGTCTTCAAGGTCAAATATGTTCTTAGCACACTCATGCAGGTGATTTTCCATATGTTCTTCTGTAATGCTTTTTACATCAATTCTGGGCAGTTAAGTATCTTATGATGCAAGATTGTCCCTTGTTTGCAGACATGCTATTGACTAGAGAACACTTGACAGTTCGATTACAAAGCTTTTACTTGGATCCTTCTAGATGACCATTTGCACCAGCAAATGAGTCTTTTGCTACAAGGTATATGAAGTTCTTAGATGTGGCTGACAAATGCTTGATCAAACTTACAAAGGTCAGTTTTTATCTTTTACTTCAAATATTGTTTTATTTTGTTGTAGCCATCTAGATTTGATATATGGATTCAGTGCCACATCACTAGACAAACAACATAGGAATATAAGAACTCCTTAAGCCCCATAGGTATTGATAATAAGGTATGCTGCGTTAGGTAATAGATCCCTTCACAAAACTACCACTTTCTAATTATCACCCGTAGTAACGGTTTCTTTAGTTTGCATACATAATCTTGATACATGTTGTTTTCGAAGCTGTTAGTTGCTTCATATAGATGACATGATCTAAATCGCCATACAAAACGACCTCTTTCTATAGCCGTTATTCACATCCATTGCCACAAATTCCGACCCTTGTTTACCGCCAAAGTGAGTAGCACTCGAGCCGTAGGTATTTTGGCCACACAACCAAGAATTTCCTCACAATCAAAACCATATTGCTGTGAAAGCCCACGACCTACTAGTTGAGCCTTGAACCTCTCGCATGTAAGGCCTGTTCGTTTCTTTACTTTATAAACCCACTTACATGGCACGGGTTTAACATTAACCACTTTCGAAATTAAATGCCATGTTTGTTTCTCTTTTAACGTTGTTTCTTCTTTCATCAACTATCCATTTAGGTTTGGTTTGGGGCTGTTTAAACAATTCAGGCTCATCATATTTTTGTTTAACCTATACAACATCTGCATACCTGGGATTTGGTGTCGTTAAATAAACCCCATGAGATTTGTTTTTCTCGATCGAGTTGGTCTCCTTATTGATCACTCTGCGATTTGGTTTAGTATCAACAACCTAATCCTACATATGAGCCCATTCTACTTATAGTTCTGGCAGCAGACTGCTCTCATGTTCTTCAGTTTCTAGTTCGGTTAAGGTTTATACTTGATGATTTCAATCATTCTTTGAGTACTTCTAAATTAAGGTTTCTTTAGTTGCTCACCATGAAGAAGCTTCATCAAAGATTACGTTTTGAGAGGTATAACAACTTACTTGAATAAGGTTCCCAACACCGCCATTCTTTTCTTTCATGATCATAGCCGATGAATCTACATTGGATAGCCTTTTTCTCCAATTCATGACGTAGATTCTTGGTATTAAGACATAGCGCATGCAACCGAAAACCTGTAAATGACTTATGTTGGGTTTTATGTTAAGTTTTCTGTTGGTGACATATAATCCTTAGAAGACATGAAAGGGAGAGCATGGCGGCTTCCTTCTATTTACAGGGAGTTTACTAGGTCTTAAACTTTCATTTGATCATCTTTAGTCCCTATTCTTTTGAAACCGCAATCATCCCTATTTATTTCCTTTAATTTGGTTTTCATCCAAATTTTGGAATGTTACAAAGTATCTTGTCATTAACAAACCGTACCTTTCCAAAGTTGCCTTGTTTTAGATTCAACATCGATTTCTTGTTGTGTACGGCGTGAAACGAAGCACCATAATCCATGATCCAAGAAATCCACATTGTTTTCAGCCTCAAGTAGTAACATTCTACATGTCATTAAGACATTTATCCTCAACAACAACGTTCAAGCTTTTTTTTAGACGTTGACTCTTTAAATGTCCATCTTCGCTGCAATTCCAACAACTCACATTTTTCCGAGTTCTAGTAGAACTCTTCCCTCGACTCCCACTGCCTCTGTTATTTTCCCTTCCCCTACCAACAGGTAACATTTCAGATGATGATCCACCTCAGACGAATGTTTTCACCCTGCACAATATCCCAGATCTTTTCAAATGTCATCCTGTCAGCTCCCATTAAGAGACTACATTTGAATCGGTAAAAAGTTGGAGTGTTTGGTTTACAAAAACATCACATTTTGATGAATTCATTAGGCTCTTAGTGGTTAAGAGATAGAAAGATGCTAAATAAAAAAGTTTACATACATGTTTACACCTTCCCTTAAAACAAAACACTCACATCGTGACCCTCCGTCCCCAGTGAACCCCCGATGACCTCTCACATGATCTCAACTAGAGGTGGCAAAATAGGTGGGTTGGATTGGGTTGGTTGTTGGGTTAGGATGGGTTATTTTTAAAAAAAGATCAGAATGGATTCAGATCAAGATGGGTTCGGATCAGGATGGATTCGGGTTAATATGGGTAATTTTAAAAACCAACAAGTGAACTAATAAAATAGAAAACGATCACCCTAGCATGTCATAAAACTTCTGCAACTTATAGACTAGTTTCAAGCCCAAATCAAATTCCATAATTAACAATTTGTATTCTTGCGATGCATAAGTTCAATTAAGATCATTGAGGACAACAATTGCACAAATAACTTGATTTATTAAGCTGGTGTTTTAAATTTTAATGAACACAATTATGTCTTCCAACCAAGTTTTGATTTTGTAAATAATCTTTTGTTATTTTAAAATAGTTATATCATCACCAGCATTAGACTTTTAATTTATTCGTAGTTGATGCTGAAATTCAGTAAACATGTTATACATTCTCTATGTAAAAGAAACTTTGGATGGTAGTTTGAAGGAGAATCCATAAGCCTTCAGAATACCCATTCAAACGACATCACACAACTAAGACTTGTAAGTTCCTGTTTTGAGAAGCTAAGATGAAATCAACAAAATCAATGAACCAAAATATACTAAGCTTTAGCTTTAGTTAATTTCAAGCAGGAACATTGAACTTTTAAAGAAACAATAGGGTAGAAACATCAAATCAAACTCTAGGGTCGATTACCTTCGATAATTTGACAATGATGGTGAGAGCGCTATGGCAATGGTGGGGCTACAGTGATGGTGCGATGTTATGCGGATGCGATAGGTTGTGCGATGAAATTATGAAACCCAACATAGGTGGTGACTGGTGACTGTGATGGTTCGATTGGGGAGGCGGAGGCGGAAACCCAATAGAGGTTGTGATGGTGCGATTGGAGAGGCGGAGGCGGAGGTCAATCTATTTGTTTTTGTGGGAGACTAGAACCCGTGTTGGAAGATCAATGAATTAACTATGGGTTTTTTTTATCCAAATTCTAGAGAGATCAAAACCCCTTCTGACCCCTAATGTTTTATTTCTTCTAAAATTTAAACCCATCTTGACCCCTTTACTTTTTCCCTTAGCCCATGCTGACCTATACCTATTTTTAAAATACCCATTTTGATCCAAAATTATATGTTTGGGCTTCTTTTGCCACCCATAATCTCAACCATTATCATCCAAGCTGGCAGCTCCCCATCGTTGGCGAACTCGTCCCCTCTCAGTTTTCCTGCAGCATCTCGTTGCAGCCACCCACTTTCTTCTCCTCTTGGGATTCTCTGCAACAACACCACAACTCCTCTCATCTCCTTGCTGCCAACCCCGTCGAACGTTGCTCTAGCGACCTGCTCACTGCCTTTCATTCACACGACTTGCACCTGGTCGGAGCGTTTGTGACAATTTGTTCTTTTTCATTGGATTTGGTGATTTTTGGTTAAAATTGATGTGAATTTTGGGGTTTTTAATGTGGGCTTCGTGGAATTTGTTGATTTGGATGTGGGTTTGGTGAAATTTAAGGTTTTTGATATGGGTTTAGTGAGATTTGAAGGTTTAGACGTGGAGTTGAGCTTCTTGAGGGTGGTTTTTCCTTGAAGCTTTTGGATTTTGGTGGAATTTGCACCGGCGGTGTTAGGTTTTTGGTTTGATTAGTTTAGAGGGGAAAATAGTTATTGTGAATATTTATTCAGAGATCCCACTAAATAGTATTTACTGTTTAAGTACCTATTGATTTCAAGTCTTTCACCTAATCAGACCTTTTATTGTTTCGGAGATTATCAGACAACATTTAAGACTAGAATAGTCAATAAATTGGTAAAGTAAATTCAAAAAGAATAATAATATTTTTAGTAAAAAACCAAACAAAAGATCCGTTTCGCCAACCCTACTGGTCAACTTCAAACCCGTTCCAAAAATGGATGCGGAGAGGCTCAATAAGAACATGGATCAAAACTATTATTATGATAAGCATAAACGCCCTGAATAAATATTCCTACGTAGCTATACCCAAAATTATCATCAAAAGGTATCTTAACAACTCAAGGAGTCCTGCAACGACCTTGATGAAAATGATTTCTTAAAACATCAAAGTTCAACTTTGTACCCGGGAGCTGTGTTTCACACAAGGGTTGTTCAAAAAGCTCGTGGCTCGTTCAAAGCTCGCTTGAGCCGAGCCCGAGCCCAAGCAAAGAACAACTTGGCTCATGACTTGCTTATTGGCTCGCTCTTTAGCTCGTTTAAATCAAAACCTAAACTGCTATTTATATAAAATATACAGATGTGGTTATTTTGAAATTTTCTAAAAAAAACTAAGTATAAAAGTATAAAAATATTATTATAATTCTTCAGATATGAATCTTATATAATTGTTTGAATGATTTAAATTAAATAAATATAAAAAGTATTAATTTTTATTTATGTATATAATTCATGTATAAAAATAACAATTTTTCAAAAAATAAATAAAGTGGCTCGTGAGTCGGCTCTCCGAGCCTGACCTTATAATTTAAGATCATTAAGATAAACGAGCCGAGCCGGCTCAACTCGGTTTCTAAACAACTTGGTTTCTAAACAAGTAGAGCCGCTCAACTTGGTTTCTAAACGAGCTGGCCCCGACTCAACCTGTCACCTTACAATTTCCACACCTTTTACACCAATGCCACCTCACTCACCCACACCCTCCTCCCTCGCAAGTCACAAGCCCATAACACACACCCTAATTTCATACACATTCAAGAACCACAATTATTCACCAGTATCCTTTCGTTTTTAAATCTTCTTGCAAAAATCTAAAACTACCATAAAAATTCAGTAACGAATCTTTAACAACGCAAGGGTTCCCACATCTATGAACAATTTTCTCTTACTATCAAATAATACCATGGTTGTAAAAATCGCTAGGCGCTAGTCGGGCGGTGAGGTACCGCCTAGGGATTAATCGGGATTAGTCGGGAGTAATCGGGATTAATCGGATTGGAATTTTATATGTAATTTATATGTATATCTGTGTATATGTATACATATATATAATTAAATTCAAAAAAAATTCAAACACTATCATATTTTGACCATTCATAACCAAAATTTGACTGCTTTTGATAAAATCTGGACAAATTTGATTGATTTTGAAAGAAATTTAACCAATTTTGATTGATTTTGATCAATTTTGACCAATTTTGACCGATTAGGTCCGACTTGGTCCGATTTTTTCTGACTAGGACCGATTACCGATTAACCCTCCAATTATGTGAAATCGCCAAGGTTGGTGGCCGATTTCTGATTAATCCCCGATTAATTGCCGACTAGGACCGATTTTTACAACACTGAATAGTACACAAGACGTCCTATTAAAACTATACAAAATATACCAGTAAACAGCTTACCATGATCAATCATCAACTTTCGTCATAACAGAAAGCCGACTAACCCTCGGTTCTAAACCACCACATCGTCTCTGCTGGTGTGACGACGGTCGAATCAACGCCGCTAAAGCTCGATTCACCAAATCATCTTCAACAGTCCCAATCCTCACAAGCGAATTCACCATCGCAGATCTCCGAGCGTACAATCTGTTCGAATGATACGACGCCGTGCATGCATTATTATGATTATTATTATTATCATTCGTGTAATTACTCACATTCCTGTGCAAACCACACCGGAACGATCCAGCATGCGTTGTCGGTGAACACATGCACGTCTTCTTCCGTCCAGTACTCCGATCAATGGACGATGACGTGATTAAACGACGATTGTTTGAAAACCGAATGGTTGGAGACGATGAAACGTGTTGATGGAGAATGATGATCCGATTTGGAGGAGAGTTAGCAGAGGAAGATGATGAGAGAGTGGATGAACAGAAGCTCACGTGAGGCGAAATTGATCGTTGTGGATTCTTCGATAACGGTGATGCTCCATTAGCTTTTGGTTTTGAAGATGACATGATCGAATTGGATTGAAATTGAGAGGTGAATTTGGGGATTAGGGTTTGTGTATTTAAGTTTGAAGATGGTGGTGGCTCAATTTGATAAAATTTGAGTATCAGTTGGTGGTGGTGATTATATAGTCGGTGGTGGTATGAGATTGGATGGCAAAAAGGTAATTAGTGGGGAGTTTTGGGGGTGTTTTTGGAGGTTGTGTGAAGTTGAGTCGGTTATGTGTGGGGTCACGATGGGTTAAAATAGCGGGAAATTGGGAATGGTGTTTTCACTGTTTTGTCTTCACGCTTTTGTAGTCGTGTTCTTGTATATTACACGGATGGAATAAATAAATATTAAGTATAATAAAATTTTTATTAAATATAAAATAATATATTAAGATAAAATATGACTAAAATTATATATGAGTAGAATTATAGTTAAGTAAACAATGATATCAATTTTTAAAAAGTTTTTTAAAAGAAATTAAATTTTTTGTTTTATAACAAACCAAAATTAAAAATATCATTTTTAAAAGAGTTAATTACATAAAAGTTCATTACATAAAAGTCCCTGTGTTTAGGTTTGTTTTCACTTTCGGTCCTCAGATTTGAAAAACTACAAGCTCGGTTCAAAGATTTGTCAAAATGTAACCCAAAAGGTTCCTGACGTGGATAGTCGTTAACTTTTTCCGTTAATTTTAGTCATTTTTTGAAAATTAACAGGAAAAGTTAACGGCCATCCACGTTAGGGACCTTTTGTGTTACGTTTTAACAAACCTTTAGACCGACCTTGTAGTTTTTCAAACCTGGGGACCAAAAGTGAAAACAGACCTAAGCGCAGGAACCTTTCATGTAATTAACTCTTTTTTCTATTTATTAATGGCTAATAAGTTAGTAACATCAAGTTAGTAATTTTTCGTTCATGCTAATGATTGAACCCAAGAAGAGCTTTTTATTTTTTCCTTGACCACTAGATCATTGGTTATTAAATGTTAAATATATTATACTATATATTAATCCCTTTGGTCGGTGGCTACAGTGCCACCGTACCAAAGGCAAAGCATAATGTACAACCTTTAGAAGCATAACACGAAGTACAAGTGATAGTGCTTAAATTACAAGCTGGTGATGCAAGGTTGAGATTGGAACTTTCTATGGTGAATTTCCGGCCGCTGCCAGAGCTATGGCAGCGGCCCTCACCCCCCGGTCACCTTCGCCGTTTAAGAACTTCCGTCGGCAGCGTCGTAAAGGGCAGCATTGATGTGAGGGGGTGGCGACGGTGGGTCTGTGTATGAATGGGTAGAGGAACGGGTGGTTGTACGGTGAGGGTGTGTACCGTCTGTTGGTGTCGTCGAGGTGGTGTCGTGCCAGCGTCGTGCCATCGTCGTGGTGGCGTCGTGCGCCGTCATGGTGGTGGCATTGTATGCCGTCATGGTGGTGATGGATTGTGAGGGTGGTTTGAGTTGGAGAGACTTTTGGGGTAAGAGAGTGATTTCAACTTTGACTTATTAAAGATAAATTGGAAACTTCAAATGACTCTTATAAATGGTTAATTGTAATATTTGAGATCCGAATTCAAATTTATATTTATTTATTTAGTTGTACTGCTATGTTCCATTTAACTCCTTCAAAGTTTAGATAATATATTTTTTTAATATACTATTGAACCATATTAACATTTTCAAATACATAAACTATAAAACAACTACGTTTGTAAACAATTAAAAAAATAACGGTTACTATAAGTTGGAAGGGAAAGATATGATTAATTGTAGAGGTTTTAAGATGAGTGAATGATGTTTAGTGTTGTGAAAGAGATGAAGATGAAAGGATGAAAAAAATTAATGAAAACAAAAGAAGTGTTGGAGGGGGAGTTTCAAAGAGCATATTGATTGTTATTGTAATAAAAATAAAATCCTATATTAGTATTTTTACTATGTTTAACAACCAATAAAAATACTTATTTGATTGTACAATAATTTTACATATTGATTGTTATTGTAATATTATTTATATTTAAATTAGTGTTACAACAATAACTAAAACATATACGACTTTTACATATTCATATTTTTATTTTATTAATTCTTTTGATTTCTTGCTTTTCTGTAAAAACGTATAATATTATTTTTAATGCGGGACGAGAAAATCCCACGGTAACACGCGGGAGCAAATACTAGTTTCATTTAATCCAAAATGAGTTTAGGTTTAGGAATATATGGTTTTATTATATTTTTAAAAGAAGATGTACTAAGTGTTTTGCAACTTAAAATTGTTTATTGTTAGCAAATGGATACTAATTTACAAGTATACTATAATCTTCCGATTGCTTTTTAGCTTGAAAACATTCAAGGGTTTTACCCGCCCCTTGAGGTTCATTCATCCTTCA
Source organism: Flaveria robusta (assembly GCA_025506415.1). Lineage (NCBI taxonomy): Eukaryota > Viridiplantae > Streptophyta > Magnoliopsida > Asterales > Asteraceae > Flaveria > Flaveria robusta. The sequence continues at coordinate 17,308,059 of CM046459.1, read as the reverse complement.
TCATGTTAAACTATGCGTAATGGGTATATTGAAGGCTCCAAGCATGATGATATGGACACAAGTGAGGATTTCAAACACCATTACAAACTAATTAAAAATGGCTTCAAGCCTTTAACGGGCGTCAAACGCAATTTTTGCATCAATATGAGCTTCAAACAGAAGTTTACCACTACAATTGATTTAAAAGAGCCTTTAGTGAATCAATTTTTATCTGCGTAGCATTTAGATGACATTTTAACTAAACAATCACAATACATAGTCTTGTTATAAAAAGTTGTGTATATTGTTATTTTTTTAGTAGCACGTCACATCTTTGAAGCGAATAAATATTTATTGATAACATCTATTTTAAAAACTCTAATATTGATATAAGAGCATTCGTATTTTATTTTCAATTTTTATCCTTATAATTACATTAAATAACTTTTATTTTTATTTTCTCTCTCTACTCCACTCACAATCACATTAAAAAAAAATATTAAAAAAGTTTATGAGGTGAATAATTTTTACCTTAAATATACAAATAAACAATAACATTTTTTTTCTTCTTCACTCACAACTATTTACATTTACATAAATTTGAGAAATGGAATAAGAATGCTTTGACATATGTAGTGGCAATATCTATTCTTTTTATTTGCTCACGTTTGATAATATATATTTAAGTTCATAAGCAATGATTTCAAATCAGTTTGACGGAATAAACTTTCAAAGAAAATTACAAAAATAATCAGAAAAATTATCTCTATGGTTATGTCAAAACAGTTTAACATATATAGACGTGTTACACGACTATGAGGTTGTGTATCAACTTTTACCCCTGTCATATAATTATTAACATGAAAAGTCAATTTGAGAGATACATGGATCTAAATGTCAAAAGTTCTAATGTTTGTTTATTCCAACAAGAGAAAAAAATAACATACATGATAAATAATACACCCAAACCCATCTTATCTTGTGCTCCGGGGCGAACCTAAAGCCGGGAAGGGGGGGGGGGGGAAACGGCCACTGTAATTTTTTCAGTGCTATATACACATGAAAATCCTGACCGCTCCCTTTAAAATTATGCAATCGGCTCACTTTCGCCCCATGAAAAAAAAATTATGGGTTCATCGCTGCTTGTGCTACACAAGTCACTCATATTTTTATTTGTTCCAATCAGATCACTAAACTTTTAAAAGTGTTTCAATTAGGCCACTAATATTTTTATTTGTTCTAATCAAGTCACTAAAATTTTAGAAGTGTTATAATTAAGTCACTCATATATTTTTAATTTTTTAAATAATTCACAAAATTTTATAATAATTTAGTTTTTTTTATAAATATTGTTAATATTTTTAAACATTTTAAAATTTTTAAAACTTTTTACAACTTATAAATGACCTAATTATAATAATTTTAAAACTTTAGTGATCTGATTGGAACAAAAAACTTTATGAGTTATCTAATTAGAACAATCCTGAAACTTGATTACTATTTTAAAAAATTACCCCAATTATAAATTATTAAACTTAACAAAAACACTTAAACTAATGATTCGATAACCAAAGACACTCGGTTTAACCTATGTGTCTTCACATTATATACATTCATATTTTTCAGAGTTTATGCAGTTGGCATATGTTTTACTTGGCTGCTAAATTTCTGTTTTTTTGAAAAATTTAATAACTAATACGAGACACTAGTTTTGAATGACAAAAGGGTAGATAACGAAAACATAAAAAATTATAAATAAAAAAATAACATAAAAAAAATAAAAAATGTTTCCCTCGTTTCTTTCTTTCATAAAAAAAAACAATATATATATATATATATATATCTATATAAACTCACTTTTTTTAAATATCTTGCTTTACTAATTAATTGGTTATAATATTTTAAATCATATCTTTCTATTATAATAAAAAAGTAACTAAAAAGGACGCGTGGTATGATCACATTTATCCTTACTAAATTTTTCTCACTTACATTTACTATTAAATATTTAACTTATTAACTAATATATTCGCCCACCTTACGCGATAGGAGCTCTATCTGCTAGTGGAGGAGAGGAAATTTGATCGCTATTAGTCTTCTTAGATAAAGTGCTCGCTATGATAAGAAGATGATAACAATGTGTAACAATCGTATTTTGTAATGTTTTTAGAGAAACCAAGTTGAGTTTGACTCGGTTAGTTTACATCCTTTTATGATAAACCATAAACATTACCAACAAAAAAAAAATTGTACCTAACGTTTGAGTAAATAATACTATATTTTTGAGTATGATCAATTTTAATGATTGTAACATGTTATGATGAATAATTTTAAAAATAAGAAATGAGAATTACTTTTTTAACCACATCCCTAATTAATTAAACCTTTTTTATAATTGATTATTATTATTATTTTGTAACTTTCACACTAAAATTACCAATCGACGTATTTGCAATTAACGGCTAAAATTACAAAATCAACAACCATTAATACTGGGATCTCCTAATCATGTTACGAGATCACAACTATAAATAAGAAGGGCCAAATTAATAAAATCTGTAACCGTAAGATTATACAATAATGTGAAATCTACAAATATTCGCTTTTCATCTTCCCCAACATTCCCCCAAATCTTTAAATACCCGCATTTCATCTATTGTTCTTATTCACACATAGTACACATGAAGTGAAGAAAATGTTGGAAGGAATAATTGATTATTGCATCACAAAGTTGAAAGAGGTGAAGATGCTGAATTCTTCGTGAAGTTACAGAGTTTGATTTGATCTTCATTTATATAATTTGGCAAGAGAAGAAGTTGTTGCCATGGGAGGATGGAAGTTATGTAACGGTTCCAACAGTTTGTAATCATCATCATCATCCTCGAATTCGTGAATTAGGTTAGTAGCTTTCGTTTTTCTCAGTTTTTTTTGGTTTTAATTATCGTTAGGGTTTACCTCGATCGGTGCAATATATGTGGAATATTGTTTTTTATTTGATCTTTTGCATGAGGTTTGATGAAGACAGGTACAAGATGAAGTGCACATGCCGATGCGGGAAGGTTTTACTGTCTTTGGTTTTGATAACAGTAGTTCATTCACAAATTTGGTTTTAATTGCCCATTTTTCCTCCATGAAGCGGTTGTCTGATGTGTAAATTTGTCAAGAGTTCATTCTGTAGCTTAGAGATATTTAACTCACTCTTAAATTATTAACTTAATGTTGTTTGTGTCTGTCTTTTCACAGGAAACCCGGGAGGACAGTGGTTGGCATGATCTTGTGGTACGGGTTCATTAATGTAAGTAGAGGCCTGAAAACAGTTCAATTTGGGTTGTAAAACAGTCAACTTTGTAAATCTCAAAAAGTTTGCTAAAATGTATGTTGAATCTTTTAGAAGTCACCCAAAACATACCTTACTTTTTAGAACCTCTTAACTAGATCATTATTTCAGTATCCTGTTAATCATATTTAATGGGTGTACTGTGTAGGATCTTGTAAATCTAAGGTTAAATCCTGATGAATCTTATTCGGATACTTATATCCATTGTGACATCGATCCATCATCACGTTTGGGTGTTTGTGGATCCATCATACAATTTCCTGATAAGTTTTTACATTTTACATTGTTAATTTTGCATAGTTAGGCTTTCTATGTTGGTTGACTATAATATTATTTTACGTGTAACATAGTTTCCACGTAATACTCATCAGTCAGGCATGGGAAAAGAGGCTATGGGGGGTTATCTTACCAACTTCTAATTCTGTATGGTACATGACAAGTTTTATCTTTTTTCACAAAAAGTTTTGCCCTGCGGTTACTTTTTTGTTGTTTTATTGCAATTATGTTTGCACTTATAGTATATATTGGCTTATGTTCTCTACTATCTTTTAAAACCATGTTTTACTACTCAAGCAATGAAGCACTTGCACTTTAGACACCAACCAGCTTGCATCGTAAATATTTTAATGTGTAAATGTGTAATAAAATGTCACGTGATTTATAATCACGATTATTCAGTTATTATGAACCAATTATCATTAGCTTGTAGTTTTAGAAGATCACCTTTCTTCTGCTCATGCAGGTGCTTTCAGTCAATCCATCTGTTTGTACTGTTTTTTAGTGCATTTTTTATTTTTTTTGCTCTTTAGTCTTGTCCAGAGACGAAGCAACAAAGACGAGGCATTTGTGAATGAAGATTTTGGTTGTCTCAATAGATCTAATACCATGATAAACCCATCTTCTTTTCCTGATCTAGAAATATTCCAGACCAATAGAGTAGAAAGACATCCCTTTGCACACTTATTTGGTAGGTGTGTGGATAGAAGCTCATGATATCATTACATATGGCTGCTTACTTTGGCCTTTACATAGACTTCTGACTTTGGCCTGATGATGCATTTTCAAGGTATGATAAAATATGTTCTCAACACGCTCATGAGGGTGATTTTTGCCATAGTTATGTAATTTGTGTTGCATCAAATTAGGGTAGTTTAAGTAGAGTTTCTTATATTGCAAGATTGCCCCTTTTTTGCAAAATTTCACAGAAACTGCTACTCATGTTGTCAACTAGAGTTTGTACCTTGGCACCTTTAATCTATTTTAGTTTTGTTATATATTTATATTATATTAATCAACTTTCACTTGTTGGTCTTCATTATTTACAATTTTTGCTTATTTTTATGCAGATTTCTTCAAGAACTATATACGAGGTTGACCTTGATCACATTATTCAAAGCATTGATATATATCTGCAGCAAATCAGGAGGAGGTCTGAATTTTAATTGTTTTATTTTAATTGTGTTTTTTAGGGTTGATGATTTGCTGCATTACCAATTTGTACTTCACTAATATTGTTATGAACCATTTATTGAGTAGTAACAGTTGACAAACCCGTGCGCATGATGAAGACGGTTCTACATGAGATTCTAAGCTTCGTGGGACTGCATTAAAACGTCAGCTTTCTATGGTTCTTATATACATGGAACCCCAACCTATAATACTCACATACGTTGATATTTATCTTAAGGTATTTTGTTTTTTTAGAAAATATGATTAGAGGAATGAGTCTTAAACCCCTTTTAATAATTCTTTTTTTTTTTTGCAAAGTATTTGATGATTGCTGTACAAGACTGTTAACACCAACTAGACCTGCTGGTTCAAACAAATTGGGCCGAGTCTGTGGCCAACCCAATGCCTGCTAAACATTTTGGTGATGCCCTTTTGAAGGTAAAAACACTGTCTGGTTTCAACTGAATTGTGGCGTCCTTCCATTAAAGATAAGGACCTATTCAGGCTTTAAGCCCGATAGAGATGCTCAAATATGGATCAATTGATCCTCTTTCAGAATCAAATTAAACAAATAACCTTTAGGGGTTTGTCAAGTGAGCTTTAAGCTATGAAGGTCTCATTCTTCCCAAACTAGGGTGACAAATAAGATTCATAGGTGGCTTGTAAATTTATACATACACATATAATTTTCTGGAACAAAGAAGACTGTTAAAGGCTTAAAGCAATAAGATTCTCTCTGGAACCCACTATATGTAAATACACACACATATATATTGTTCCTATATTCTATGCACACATCTGTTGGTCGTTTTGATAGTTTGCAGCAAAGAATGTTGTTAAAGCAACATATCAGGATCTGTATCTGGTAGTGGTCTTGTTAGCTTGCACCAAAGAAGACTGTTAAAGCAATAGATTCTGTATCTTGTGGTGGTCTTGATAACTTGCCTCGTGTGGATATTGGTTGAAATATTAAAGGGGGGGAGTCGTGGAGAGTTCTGATTGGAAGGTGATGATGGTTTTCTAATAATTTATTAAAATAATAAAACATGAAATTATTCTTGACATTGTTTTTTGTTGTGGTCAGATTTGTTTGGAATCTATTGAAGCAGTTTATAGAATCGTGGAAGAAGCTAATAAGGCGAATTCATCCAACCAACTGGTAATAGTTTGCATTCATGAGTTTAATTGTTTTCTAGTCACTTCGAAAAAAAAGCTATTTTGTAGTGAACTATGCACCAGAGAAAACCTAACTAATCTTTTACACTTTGAGAGTTGAGTTTTTGCAACTCCAGCTTTGGTGTTGTGAGGCCCTTGGAGAAGTCATTGGAGAAACTTGATGATGTTAGACCAAAAAAGCTCTCTGGTATTTTTGGAGGTGGTATGCCTTTAGAATTCTTAGTATTTTTTTATCTTTACTTATTTATGTGCACTTGTCTAATCGTTAGTATCATCTGTCCAGGTTTGTTTCTTTTATCATTTCTTCAATTAACAAGTGTTCCGACAACAATTTCGTATGATTCTCAACTTAATATACCAGCTACTATGAGTTTCACCAATATTCGGTCTCATTCTTTTCTTTGATCTTTGATGTATATTAATCTCAACTCTTGGTGTTGATATTAGTTTTCTCTCATATAGGTCCTGCAAAGACGATTGTTGGAAGAAAGCAGATGAACCAAGTAAAACAAAAAAGTTGAACCCAAAGATGTTGAGGTGAGTACCTTGCACCAAATACACATGCATACATGCATAATTTAAACCTTTCTTCTATATTAGTTTTCTCTCATCACTATTCTTTTATTTCAAAACTCATTAGACATTGGCTACTGCAAGTACGTTGACACCAATTGACCTGATGGCCAAACACATTGGGGTGATTCAACGATCAATTCCCAGCGCCTGCTATCTCACATCCCAATCGAAGGTGAATTTATTATCTGTTTAAAAAATATTGGTTTCACTAATAAGATTATATCATTTTAATAATAATCTAATTTTTTTCCATATAAAATAATTTTGGCGGTTTTTTGCTCTAAAAGTACCATTTTGAGTAACTTTTGATCACTTTGTTAGTCTTCTTTTTTAAGTTATTTTTTGTGATTTTTTTCCATTCGATATAAAAAGGCAACCTGAGTTGACCCAATAACTGGTACACATTCTACATATGCCCAATTGAAGGTGAGTTCATCTTCATGTAAAAAAAATGTTTGTTCAACCAAAACACTTATTGTTGTCTAGAAATTACTTTTTTAAAAATTTTGTGTTCAAAGAATATATTGTTTCACTAATATTCCATCTTTTTGCATATATAATGATTTTAAGGTTTTATGCTCTAAAAATACCATCCTAGGTAAGCTAAGCAAATAGCTTAAAGATAGCTCATCTACAATCTTTAAAGAAAAAAGGAAGCCAAACAAATAGCTTCAAAGATAACTGGTTACTCACTTAATGCCAATACTGCAGATGGTCATTGCTTATCTCCATTATTTTGAAAGTTGTGATCTACTTCAGTATGTAAATTATCTCTCTATATATTGCTCACTAAATTCAAGAAGGTTCACGATCAATATTTGACGAGTTTCCACGAAACTTTATACCCCTATGAAGGTATCTAATCGAAAGACAGGTTCACATCTGGAGGTTTATCTCTACTACAACTTTAGCTTGTTAGCTTTTATGTTTATTTAAATTGATTTTGCAATTTGCAGATAGTAGTGGCCAGTGGGATTGTAGGTGCAATGAAAGAAAGAATGAAGAACATCCAGTTAGCTTGCAGCGCTGAAGACTGTCAAAGCAACGGATTCTATATCCGGTGGTGGTCTTGATATTGATAGCTTCCCCTGTGAGAATGGGTGGAAAGATAACACCAGCCCTTCTGAAAGGTTTGGAGTGTTCTGATTGGAAGGTGATGATGTGTTTATTATGATTTTATTAAATAATGAAACATGAATTTTCATCTTAAGATTGTTTTTGGTTGTGGTCTTGTTAATAAAATTGAAGGAGATGCTTATTCATCCTACCGAACCACTAGTAACCTGTGTTTACGAGTTTGATTGTTTTGTGGTAAACATATGTACCGGAGGGAACCTAACTTCTCTTTTACACATTGAGAGTGGAATTTATAGCAACTCCTTTTTGGGCATTGGCATGCTGAGGTCTTTGGAGATGTGATTGAAGAAACCTGATGATGTTAGGTAAAAAAAGCTTTCATTCTAGAGGTGGTCACCAACCGTGTTAGACTCATGTTTCAAAATACTTATACTTTGTTCTTTACTTAACATTCACGCATCTATTCGTGTGAGTTACCCTTATTTTTATGCAGTTATTCAACGCTATGCACAACTGTATAACCCAGGTCCGTTTATTTTATCATTTCTCCAATTAGCATGTGTTGCTATACTTATTTAGTATGTTAGTGCTGCAGATGATCAGTGCTTTTTATCTCTATTGTATGAAAATGGTGATCTAACTTGGTTACATAACTCCTGCTCATATTTACTTTTCTTTCTTTAATACAGTTCTGATATTGCTGAGCACCGCAGTCAAGTTTCAAAATCCTTATCTACACCCATTTATAGCAGTTAGTTAATTCCTTCTGTTTTCTTCTTTACCTTTTATGTTCTTTTTATCCTTTTTTCTTTTCCTCTTATTCCAGGCTCATATGAAAAAACACAAGAAGTTTTTAAAAAGTATCATTTTGGTTTAACCTGGATCCCTGTAATGAATATGGAATATTGCTTCTTTTGGTGAGATTTGATCAAGAAGGTTGCTGATTTGAATTTGCACGTACAAGATAAAGTGCTTGATGCCAAGGCTGTAAATGGTTAGTGCTTTTTATCTCTGTTTGAAAACTGAAACCTAATCTAGGTATTTAACTTCTAGTCATGTTTATTTATCTGTCTTACATATATAGCTGAATAAATTGGCGAAATTTCAGGATCCATATCCGGACCAGCTTCTAGCTGGTAGTTAGTGTTTCTTTCTTTACCTTTCCTATTTTCCTTGTCCTTTCTTTCCCCTTATGCCATGATGATTTCAAAAAACACATGATCTGGTTTTTAAACGGTTTTATTACATTATGTGCTGCTTAATTTGTGGTTCTGGGGATATTTATATCCCCCTCTCACCTCAAATGAAAAATATCAACCGACATAGTCATTTGGATGTGAAGTAGGTTAAAAGATATCGGAAAGATAACAGGCCAGGTTGGTCAGACGGATGTGAAGTAGACCAAAATTGCTTTTCATACAACCTCCTAATCCTTTTGAGAATTACCAGTGATGTTATAGGTGTTTATCGTACCTTGCTATTGCTCAAAAGCCAACACTTGATATTGAGGATTCTGTTCATAGGAAAGATGTTGAAGAACACCCTGGTGAAGCTATTGCTCAAAAGCCAACACTTGAAGGTATTGACTTTTTAGCATAAACTTGTAATTTCTCATCTGATGGATGCACCAACAAATCTACTGATCCCTCCAAGGTACTTACACAGATTGAAAAATTTGGTGGTCAGAATATAAAAACATAAACTTTAAATACTCAATTGAAAAAAAAATATTTAAAATGAATGTTATACTAACAACCGTGCCAGTTTTTGTTTGACCTTAGAAGTCAACCATATCTCTGTTCTTATAACATATGGATTCAAATATGTGTGTTTCTATTTCATATGTTTTGTTCTAGTGATAATGTTTAAGACAATAATTCCATGTAAATTGAACTACAGTTTGAATTTTAAAAATTGTCTTTTACGAGGATTCTCCTTCAATCCCTAGTGAAGACATGAATGCAATGTTCCGGAAAGAAAAATCAATGGCGTATGTTTGAGTACTTGTAGCTGGATTTGCAAGTGAAAACTTAGGATATGCTTTTTAATACCCAAGAGACCACACATCTCTTCCCTGATTTTTGGGTCTCATTGTGGTTACTGTATAGATTTAAAGTCTTCATTCTTTATGAGCTTTGTGGGTATCATCAAGAGATTTAGAATTTTCGTAATTTTTTTAATCTTAATGTTTAGATCACAAAATTACTGTTTTCTGTATTAAACAGGGAAGCATGTATATATTGTGCAAGAAAAAGCATGATGATGTTCTATGGAAGGATAAGTTAGCAGCAATGGCAGCATGTCTCCCTTCAGAACAAGCTTACGTAAGTATCTCTATAAAAATTACCAGTTAGTGGATTGTTCATCCCTTCCCACACATCCCCCCAACTCCTCCTTGCAACATCCCTTTTGCTCTTGAGGGTTCATAACGATGCCAATATTGACTTTGCCTCTCTATGTGATGCCACCAAGAATCCTTAGGATCCCCACATTCGTGAATTAGGTTAGTTTTGTTTTTAATCAGGGTTTTTTTATCTGTTTAAATTATTTTTTGAAATATCAACCTGGTTCCTTGTAATGTATTTGGAACATTGTTGTTCTTGATATTTTTCTATGAGGTTTGATCAAGAGGATTGTTGATTCAAATCTGTGTGTTCAAGATAAAATGCTCGGTGGCTTAATTGCTAATTTAGAAAACAATGCTGGAAGGTTGCACTCACCTTATGCCGATCCTGCGCATGGTCAGTGCTTCTCATCTTTGTTTTATGAAATTGCTATCTTACTTGGGTATATATCTCCTCGTCATATTTACTTATCTTTGTTAACGCCAAGGAAATTAGAGAAGTTTCATGATCCATATCCGGACCAGTTCTAGCAGGTTGTTAGATCCTTTTAATTTTTTTCTTTACATTTTCTGTCCACTATCTTTCTACCCCTTATGCTATGCTGATAAACACTTGATTAAGTTTTTAATTGGTTTTTTACTAATTAGCTTCTTAAGTTGTGGTTGTAGCATATTTGCATCCCTCCTGAACAGAACACATCCCGACTTTTTGCTTTAGACTGATGTGTAAATTAGGCCTATAGCCTGAATGAAGCTCTAGATATCATTGCATTTTGCTGCTTTTACTTGGCTTTTACAAAGACTTTTCACTTTAGCCTGATGTGTACGTCTAATTAGCTTCTTAAGTTGTGATTGTAGCAATTCTGTATCCCTCCTGAACAGAACACGTCCCCTGAATTTTTGCTTTAGACTGATGTGTAAATTAGGCCTATAGCCTGAAAGAAGCTCTAGATATCATTCCATTTTGTTGCTTTTTACTTTGGCTTTTACAAAGACTTTTCACTTTAGCTTGGTGTGTACGTCTTCAAGGTCAAATATGTTCTTAGCCCACTCATGCAGGTGATTTTCCTTATGTTCTTCTGTAATGCTTTTTACATCAATTTTGGGCAGATAAGTATCTTATGATGCAAGATTGTCCCTTGTTTGCAGACATGCTATTGACTAGAGAACACTTGACAGTTCGATTACAAAGCTTTTACTTGGATCCTTCTAGATGACCATTTGCACCATCAAATGAGTCTTTTGCTACAAGGTATATGAAGTTCTTAGATGTGGCTGACAAATGCTTGATCAAACTTACAAAGGTCAGTTTTTATCTTTTACTGCACATATTGTATTATTTTGTTGTAGCCATCTAGATTTGACATATGGATTCAGTGCCACATCACTAGACAAACAACATAGGAATATAAGAACTCCTTAAGCCCCATAGGTATTGATAATAAGGTATGCTGCGGTAAGTAATAGATCCCTTCACAAAACTACCACTTTCTAAAATTAAAGTAAAACATTATTACCCATAGTAATGGTTTCTTTAGTTTGCATACATAATCTTGATACATGCTGTTTCAAAGCTGTTAGTTGCTCCATATAGATGACATGATCTAAATCACCATACAAAACTACCTCTTTCTATAGCCGTTATTCACATCCATTTGCCACAATTCCAACCCTTGTTCACCGCCAAAGTGAGTAGCACTCGAACCGTAGTGATTTTGGCAACGCAGCCAAAAATTTCCTCACAATCGAAACCATATTGCTGTGAAAGCCCACGAGCTACTAGCTGAGCCTTGAACCTCTCGAATGTAAAACCTGCTCGTCTCTTTACTTTATAAACCCACTTACATGACACGGGTTTAACATTAAATGCTTTCGAAATTAAATGCCCTGTTTGTTTCTCTTTTAACGTTGTTGTTTCTTCTTCCATTAACTTCCCATTTTGGTTTGGTTTGGGGTTGTACAAACAATTCAGGCTCATCATATTTTTGTTCAACCCATACAACATTTGCATACCAACGACCTCTCACATGATCTCAATCATCATCACCCTCGCTGGTAGCTCCCCATCGTTGGCGAACTCGTCCCCTCTTGGTTTCCATGTAGCATCTCGTTGCCGCCACCCCCTTTCTTCTCCTTTCGGGATTCTCTGCAACAACACCAAAACACCTCTCATCTCCTCGCCGCCACCCCCGTCGAACGTTGCTCGAACGACCTGTTCATTGCTTTTCATTCACACGACTTGCATGGATTTTGGGTTTTTAATGAGAGTTTTGTGGAATTCGTTGATTAGGATGTGGGTTTTGTGGAATTCGTTGAGTTGGATGTGGGTTTTGTAGAATTCGTTGATTTGAATGTGGGTTTGGTGAAATTTGAGGTTTTTGATATGGGTTTAGTGAGGTTTTTGATATGGGTTTAGTGAGTTTTGAAAGTTTTGACGTGGAGTTGAGCTTCTTGAGGGTGGTTTTTTCTTGACGCTTTTGGATTTTAGTGGAATTTGCACCGACATTGTAGGTTTTCGGTTTGATGAGTTTAGAGGGGTAAAATAGTTATTGTGCATATTTATTTAAAGATCCAACCAAATAGTATTTACTGTTTTAGTACCTATTGATTTCGAGTCTTTCACCTAATCAGACTTTATTGTTTCTTAGATTATCAGACAGCTCTTAAGACCAGAATAGTCAATAAATTGGTAATGTAAATTCAAACTAAAAAATAATTCTTTCAGTAAAAATCTAAACAAATGATCCGTTTCGCCAACCCTACCGGTCAACTTCAAAACCGTTCCAAACATGGGCGAAGCTTCTTTAGGGCCGGGCCTCCCCTCTTTTTTTCATTAGTAGTGTTAATTTTCGGCTCGGTAGTGTAAATTTTCAGTCCGGTGGTAGAAATTTTTTAATAAATATAGAGTCCGCCCCCCGTAAAATAGTTAGCTCCGCTACTGGTTCCAAAAATGGATGCGGAGAGGCTCAACAAGAACATGTATCTAAACTATCATTATGATAAGTTTAGACATCCTGAATAAATATTCCTACGTAGCTATACCCAAAATTATCATCAAAGGGTATCTTGAGAACTCAAGGAGTCCTGCAACAACCTTGATGAAAATGATTTCTTAAAACATCAAAGTTCAACTTTGTACCCGGGAGCGGTGTGTCACACAAGAGTTGTTCAAAAAGCTCGTGGCTCGTTCAAAGCTCGCTCGAAAAAGACCCGAGCCCGAGCCCAAGCCAAGAACAACTTAGCTCATGATTCGTTCGTTAGCTGGCTCGTTGGCTCGTTTAAATCAAAACCTAAACTACTCTTTATATAAAATGTACATCAAAATTATGACGTATAGTACTCTTTATAAATAAAGATGAGCCTGTTAATATAAACAAGCCGAGCCAGCTTGACTCGGTCTCTAAACAAGTCGAGCCGGCTCGTCTCCGTTCTAAACGAGTCGATCCCGACTCAACCTGTCACCTTACAATTTCCACGCGTTACACCAATGCCACCTCACTCACCCACACCCTCCTCCCTCACAAGTCACAAGCCCATAACACACACCCTAATTTCATACACATTCAAGAACCACAACTATTCACCAGCATCCTTTCGTTTTTAAAATCTTCTTGCAAAAATCTAAAACTACCAGAAAAATTCAGTAACGAAGTTTTAACAACGCAAGGGTTCCCACATCTATGAACAATTTTCTCTTACTATCAAATAATACACAAGACGTCCTATTAAAACTATACAAAATATACCAGTAAACAGCTTACCATGATCAATCATCAACTTTCGTCATAACAGAGAGCCGACTAACCCTCGGTTCTAAACCACCACGTCGTCTCTGCTGGTGTGACGACGGTCGAATCAACGCCGCTAAAGCTCGATTCACCAAATCACCTTCAACAGTCCCAATCCTCACAAGCGAATTCACCATCGTAGATCTCCGAGCGTACAATCTGTTCGAATGATACGACGCCGTGCATGCGTTATTATGATTATTATTATCATTCGTGTAATTACTCACATTCCTGTGCAAACCACACCGGAACGATCCAGCATGCGTCGTCGGCGAACACATGCACGTCTTAATCCGTCCATTACTCCGATCACCGGACGATGACATGATTGAACGGCGATTGTTTGAAAACCGAACGGTTGGAGGCGATGCAACGTGTTGATGGAGAATGGTGATCCGATTTGGAGATGAGAAACTCGAGATTGGAGATGAGTTAGCAGAGGAAGATGATGAGAGAGTGGATGAACAGAAGCTTACGTGAGGTGAAATTGGTCGTTGTAGATTCTTCGATAACGTTGATGCTCCGTTAGCTTTTGGTTTTGAAGATGACATGATCGAATTGGATTGAAATTGAGATGTGAATTTGGGGATTAGGGTTTGTGGATTTGAGTTTGAAGATGGTGGTGGTTCAATTTGATAAAATTTGAATATCAGTTGGTGGTGGTGATTATATAGTCGGTGGTGGTATGACATTGGATGGCAAAAGGGTAATTAGTGGGGAGTTTTGGGGGTGTTTTTGGAGGTTTTGTGAAGTTGAGTCGGTTTATTTGTGGGGTCACGATGGGTTAAAATAGCGGGAACTTGGGAACGGTGTTTTGTCTTCACGCTCTTGTGGTAGCGTGACGTTGATGGTAAACTTTTACCCCCGTCATTTAATTGAGAAATGGAATAAGAATGCTCTGACATATGGAGTGGCAATATCTATTCATTTTATGTGCGCACGTTTGATAATATATATTTAAGTTCATAAGCAATGATTTCAAATCAGTTTGATGGAATAAACGTTCAAAGAAAATTTTAAGAATAATCAGAAAAATTATATCTCTTTGGTTATGTCAAAACAGTTTAACATATATAGACGTGTTACACGACTATGAGGTTGTGTATCAACTTTTACCCCGGTCATTTAATTGTTAACATGAAAAGTCAATTTGAGAGAGACATGGATCTAAAGTCAGATATGCAAATCAGATTCAAATATCATTTAATTTCACTCTTAAAAGTTAGACAAAACCAAAAAAAATATCTAGATCTTAACATATCATTTTAATTCCATTGTCGATATTCCGCAGTTGGAACTGGTGTAGGTTCAATCACAAGTTTGGTGTATCTTCGATGTTTCTTCTTACGTGCATACAACACCCACATCACCAACGACACCATGACCGCACCCGATGCCATGGCCAAGCCAATGTACACCCATTTACTGTACTGGTTCAAGCCCGGACAATGGTCCTTGTGAATTCCTGTAAAAGTTTCTCTAACAAAGCTACAATCAAGTAACCCTGTTAGAAACGGGCCGTATTCGGTTAAACCAGCGCTCACATTGACCGCGACCGACATCTGTTGATACATCTTTGGAGTCAACCGCCCCGCGGTAGTACAATTACCATTTGTAGAAACTTGACAAACATAGTTCCTCCATACCTACACATTATGCATCAAATGTTGGTCTTTGAGAGTTGAGTGTACGGCTGTAAACTAGCTGAGCAAAGGTGAGCTCGGGCTTGGCTTGTTTAAAACCAAAGCCAAGCTGAGCTGAATCGTTTATCTTAATGAGTTTAAATTGTGGGCTTGTGCTCGGCTTTTATATAAACAAACCGGCCGGCTCGCGAGCCAACTTTTTTTTTTAAAAACAATTAATTTTATTATTTTCTACACATTCATGTAGCAACAAAAATAAAATTTCTTATATTTGTTTATCTTAACTCATTGAAACAACTATACAAGAATGATATTAAAAGAACTATGGTCGTCTCTCTATATTTTTATACTTAGTTTTTTCATTAAAAATGCCAAAATTACCAAATGCCTATGTTCGATTTAAAAAAAAACCTTATAAATTTGGCGTATAATTTATATAAAATAAAATTTAGGCTTTATTTTAAAACGAGCCAAAGAGCCAACCACGAGTCGAGCTGATTTTTGCTCCGGGCTCGGCTCGTTTACAAACAAACTGATTTGAATTGAGTGACTGATATATTACATTTAGTGATATCTATTGATGTGCCAAAAGATGGTTAATTTGTTACCGTTGTGGCATTGTTGAACTGCAGTTCACCGGGTTGACATATACGATCTGTTTTGTTGGCAGTTAACGGGTTACAGAGGGCGGGAACCAACGGGCCCGATTGATTGTAGTTAACAATGCTAGGAAATGGTAGTGGATCTATGTTGGAAATGTTGTTAATGATGAAATTAACCATTTCTACCAACTGAAATTCCACTTCTTTGGTTTGAGAAATGGTTGCTTGAGCAGTTGCATTATCGACACATGGAAGAATGTCGTCTAGAGCTGTATGAGCCATCGGGTTTTCGACCCACTCGTTCATTGCAACACAAGTGTCTCCCACAATACTACAAAAAAAATCTGAATCTTTAATCTGTTTTAGATAAATGGGTTGAAATTTACATTGCCACTGATAGAACTTAAAAGAGATTAGAAAGTCGAATTCACATACTTGTGTAGTGCAAGAAATATGCCACATAATATCAATGTAGCCGTGACGAGTATCCAACCAAGAATCACCAATCTGCAATAGAGATTTAGATCAAGAAAAGGCATAAAGATAACATCTTGATTCAAGAAACTAATAATGATCACTTACAAGTAAACAAGAAACTGTAACCCGAGCACGGAAAACACTGCAAGAATTCAAGAAGAGTGAGTATACGAAACAAAATTTCAACTTTGATTGTAAAAGTTTGGATCTTTAAGCTTACAGAAACCAAGAACAGCAACAAGAAGCATAACTGCAGCAATGATTATAAGTGCAAGCCTTCTGCAACATAAAAAACCAGTAAAATATAAAAATTTTAAGACTTTAGATGCATCTGGTAAAGTCAAACTGTCAAACAACATTGTATTCACTTACACATCCTTCAAAACATGTTTGATATCATTCTCATTCTTTCTAGTCTCGTATTGGAGGCTCGATGCAGCATCATTGATCATCTTATGAACTCTATCAATGTCAGTTTTGACATTTGAAGGTAAAGAAACTTGGTCAACCTCAATGTCTTTTGCTGCAGAAAGAATGGAGGACACATTCTTGAGACTGTAAACCGTATCGTTGGATTGACTCACGACATAGTCCAATGTGTCTGTTGTGCTCGCGTGGAACTTCCCTTGACCCGTATACAGAACAACACATCCAACACTAGAACATGAATCACACCATCAATGAGACCTTAAACCACACAAAACACACACACAAACATGAATCTGTAAAGGGTGTCTCACATTGCGGAAATGGTGAAGATGGAGAGAAGTAACAGACACAACGCGTATGCGGTTTTAGAATAATCATAAGAGTTTCTCATGCAGCAGCAGTAGCAGCAACATATTAGGAGCAAGAATACACCAGAACCAATGAACCAAATTACAGCAATAGCAAACAATGGGGCAGCAGTAAACAAAACAGACTGTAAAAAACAAAATTAATGTAACTAATCATAACAGACCAAATATAATATATTTCAAGTCAAACAATTTTGAATAATGTCTGTATATTTATGCTTAAATAATGAAAGATAACAAATTTCTTGCTTGAACGTGGAGGGATGTCATTATTTATCAGAGTCAAAGATTAGAATATGTCAAAACTGCAAAAATGGACACTCACCTTTAGGACTCTTAGGGAAAGAATGCGGCTAGATTGTACCCTCTGAGTTCGGAAAAAAAGGCGGCTGGATTGTAGACTCTAAGTACATGTTCTGTTTTCTGATCGGTTGGTTTTAAGTTGAAGAATACAATCTAGCCGCCTTCTTTTCCAAGCGGCTAAAACCTAGTCTTCAGATCAGACCAACCAATTAAAATATGCCACGTGTACTTGAAGGCTACAATCCAACTGCATTCTTTCCTAAGCAGTTAAAACCTTCAGAAAACGTCACATGTACTTCACTACAATCTAGCTGTCTTTTTTTCCCAAATGTCTAAAAGTCAATGTCCATTTTTACGAAAATTGGGTTAAAATGTTCATTCAGGTGATTTTCCCATCAAAATTTTAGTGAATCGTTATGCAAAAATGTTAACTTTTTGAAGTTCTGATGAAATTAAGGATCCAATTTCAATCTTTTATCGATAATCAAGTATAAAACTTACAGAAATGTAATGATCATCACTGATATTCCATCCACCAGTGTAATATTTGAAATCATTACTAGGGTCTTTCCTTCGTGTTCTCTTATCAGCCAAAATCAAAGACGAATTGTCATCACCGACCACCGTTTCTCTCAAAATCCGATCAATTCTCCGGCGAACCTCGCCGGACCCAACATTAATCACCCCTAAAGAACCAAAAAAAAAGATACCCAAATTACAAACACATTATGGGAATCCAATACAACGCATAAAAATCACAAGAAACAACAACAGTTTACCTGATGATTGTTGCATTTGGGGATGAAGAACCTGTGAAACTCCATGAGGTAACAAGGAGAAGAAGATTGGTAGTAGAAGAAGTAAGGTTGATTTTGTTGAAATCATGGTGGTTTTTGGTGATCTTTGATGGGTTATTATGCATTTGATTTGATGAAGAGTTGAAGTAGTGTGGGTGTGTTGATTATGAGCTGGATCAAACAGCGTTGAAATGATCGTGAGGAGTGTTTAAATGTGGATTTTTTATTGTTTATTGCCGACTTTTGAGAGGGAATTTGATGGTTGAAAGCGTGAAAGTCGGTGGAAGGATCATAAGAAGAGTTAAAAATAATTGGCATTTACGTGTGTCAATAGTATAGAGGCCGACTGTCAAATGATTCTTGATTTGAATTTTGATTAATGATCAATGAGAACGAATCTTCAAGGTCAAAGACTGTTGGAATGATTTCAGACTTTAAAATGGTTCATGTGGTAAGTAAGTTTGGTTTTTAAATTTAGTCTTTAAGTATCATTTATTACAAGTTAACCCACTAAATATGTTAAGTTATAACCAAATTAATCCTGACTTTAACTGTCGTTAGTTTTTTCCGTTACATTGATGTAAAATGATCAGATTGCCCTAAACATAAAAACAAATTAAATTTGAAACTAAACATATAAAAAGTTTACAAGAATATGTTATAAAATACAACTCATTTTAGCACAAACACCACCACCATCATCATCATTGTCATCTTATCATCTCCACCTCTAACCTAAATTCATCATCATCATCTTCGTCGCCGCCGCCGGCCACACCACCACCAAACACCTTCCACCACTGCTCGACTTAAAACCCACTAACTTGTTCCTAGCTGTAATCAGTGAGATCAAACATGAAGGTGACAATCGATGAATTGACCTCTACACAATACTCGAGCGAGGCTTCCTAAAACGAGAGTAACAGAATTTCAACCGTTCATACTAATTTTGAGGCTCCAAGCGTGACTTACTCAAGAACTCTAGAAGGAAATGTATGAAAACACCATTGAGTAGCTTTTGAACCTGAGACCTAAAAGATCTCAAGCTCTAATCATCAGTGGTCGGCCCACACGAAGATTATGTAGTTCTTTTTTTAGAACACTGATTGATAATCATAATTTGGTAAACTTTACATTGATGTATCTAAATTGCTATTCAAAAGTTATAATTACTAAAAAACTAATATTCTAATCGTATTAGAAATATTTTTTATTTAAATCAAATATTTTAGGGGTTTGCATGCTTTAATAAAAATGCACCTTTGATGAACTGTCATTCGTTTTAAGATTTTTTCATCTTAAAAATCTGAATTACTAAAAACAGAAATTACCAGATCAAATTATTTAAAAATTAAATGTTGGGCTGGCATAACTTTCAAGTTTCAAGAACCAACACTCTATCACTATGTCTTAACTATATGCAAAAAAATTAGCCCAAATCAAAAGGTCCAGTTATATATATATAAGTTTAACCCAGTCCACAAAAGCCCAAATTAGCTAACTTTCACTTTGTTGCTCGAGAAGGCCCATATAGGCATACAATAACACCTGGCAAAATGGGCGGGTTGGGTTGGGCAGGGTGTCGGGTCAGAACGGGTTCGGGTCAGGATGGACTCGGGTCAGTGTGGGCCAATTTAAAAAACAGGTTAGTATGGGTACGGGTCAGGATGGGTAGGGGTCAGGATGGATGCGGGTCATGATGGGTTCATATTAAATTTATCGATAGAAGTTATAAAATAAACATCTTTTCTTTCCATAGAAGTTACAAAAATGGCAACATAAGTTACAATATTGATAGGAGCTGAATATTGGAGATAAGTTAGAATATTGGCAACATAAACCCAGTAATGTTCCACGCATTTGATTGCTACACAAAATCACTAGAGGGCATTTCATTAAAATCTAAATAAAAAACTCATCAAGGTGAACGTTTTACCTTTGAATGATTCTTTGATTGCTACACAATGATGGAGGAGAAGAGTAGTGGTATCAATTGGGGAAGAGATTGATCGGTTTACCTCGAGGTTAAATAAGTCCACCGTCCATTGAAATTGGCGACTTTACGATTAACATGATTGAATATTATAAACAAATGAGGAAAAGACAGTGGGTTACTTGAGGATACGTAGGAGTAGAGATGGGCATTTCGGGTTCGGCCCAATACCTGAAACCAGGTACAACCCGAGTTGGGCCCAACGGGGTTTTTTGTACCTGGGTATTGGTGTACCCGGGTAGGGTTTACTTGCTTGAAAACCCTACCCGCTATACCCGGGTAGGGTCCGGTCGGGTTCGAAACAGGGTCCAATACCGGGTTTAGTTTTTTTTTCTTCTTTTCTTTTCTTGTGTGTGTCCCCAATACCGGGTTCAAATCGGGTCCAAAACCGGGTTCAAATCAAGTTCAACCGGGCCGGGTCCGAACCCGGGTTCGGGTCAGGTTCGCTAAAAAACTCGAAATCTAAAACCGGTTCCAACCCTACGGGTTTAAACGGGTCCAACCCGGGTACACCTCTCATCGGGTACTACCCGTACCCGGGTCCGGGTAGGGTCCACTAGGTCGGGTTCGAACCCGGTTTTTATGCCCACCTCTACGTAGAAGCCCAATTTGACCCATTTGAAATTTGCTAATAGGTATCTTGACCCATTGAAACCTTTTCTCTTTTTTTATGTTGCTCATCTTGATCCCCTTGCAAAAATACCTTAACCCAATTCAACCCATCATTTTATATAAAATATCCAAATCAACCCAAATTTACACCATTGGGTTAAAATTGCTGGGTATAGCACTATAGCATACATACTCATAAAAGGTTCATCTGAGCCCAGTAATGTTTTCCGTTCTTGATTGGGCCCACCACCTTGTTAAGTAACTAAAAGCATTAATCTTCTATTGTTGATAATTCTAATACTCCAACAATTGACATTTCCATACTTGTTGTAGAGCTATTTGTTATCCAAGCTATTTCATCTGTTGACATCATTATCTTATCTTTAACCTTAACTTTTGTACAATTACGTGATATCTTTGATACTTATAAAGTCGTAATTTAATCAATTCTTATTACTCACAAAAATCGTACTTCCGTTGAAATTGGAGTACCCGTTAAAAAAAAACTTGTAAGATGGTCCTATATTTTTACGTGCATTTAGCATCTTCACAAGCTAAAAATGTTTTTTAACGACCCCATTTTAAAATTCGTTTTAAGCTCTAAAATAATTGAAACCGCTTCTGCTTCTAATAATCAACTATTAATGGATTGTTCACAACTACAAAATCTTTATATTATAATAAAAGAGTAACTAATTGGGACACGTGGCAGCACCACATTCATTCTCATCATAATTTTCCCGCCTCTCTCTCCTACTTAATAGTTACTATAATTACTAATAATATTATTTAATTTATTTATAGACTAAAAATATTTTTTGATAAATTAAGAAAGAAATCTTTTAATCAATATTATTTATAAAGAAATAAAATTTTATAAAATAATCTTCTTTTCAAAAACATCAAACTTTTTTAAAATATAAAATATTTTAAAAATCAATATTTTTAAAAAGTAAAATTTTTATAAATAAAAAATAATTATAAATAAATTTTATAAAATCTTTTGTTTTGAAACAAAATATTTAGTTTTTTTAAACAAAAAAAGTTTAAAAACTTGATATCATTATTTTGTTACTTATAGTCCTTACACATAATTTCAACCGTATTTTATCTTAAAATATCATTTTATAATTAACAAAATTTTATTTTATTTAATATTTTATATATTCAACCCGTGTAATACACGGGTTATTAAGCTACTACTCTATATAAGAAGATATTGACAATTCTAGCAACATGGTTGTGCGTATGACAAAATGTGAAAATGACAATTTTCTAACAATGTAACGCTTTCATACGTGAAGATTTGTGAAGTCATTAAATATTTAAATCTAAATGATTCTTTTGGGTAAAAAGTAGGGATATTCTTTGACTTTTGTCACCCACACTGACTTTTTGATTTCATCTTTCAACTTTACTTCTACTCGAGTTTTCATAATTTTGTCATGTGGAAAAGTATGTCCCAAATAACTAACATATTACTTTAATTGACTTTACATACACTAAAAGACCCCATGATACACATGCTTAGACTTTATAAATTATAACATGTCCATATATTACGTGTAATTCCCTTTGTGACATCCGGATAAACTTTTTAATTAGAGGTCTAAGGTATACTTAAGTCTAATAATATTTTGCTAAAAAAATTTTTAGAGGTCATGATACACATGTTTAGACTTTATAAATATATTGTTCACAAAAACTGACTGTTTATATATACTAATAACGAAATAAGCAAGTGGTACAAAATTAATGGGAGGGATAAGTAATTTTATATAAGGATAATTATTGGCAATCATTTAAAAACAAGCAAGTGGAGATTTTTAATGGTTAACACATAATATATTATTTTGTGTCTATTTGAGCACAATTTAATTTTATTACATACAACCAAGCAGATGAGCCTATAGCTATGTTTAAATTAGACAAGCCAGATGAACCCAACCATCAACGGTTGAGATGAGATATCTTAATATTTTATTAAAATACGAGAAAGTATTGGGCCAAGTCACACCTGTGACAAAAAAAATAATAGAGGTTTTTTGGACAAGATGGTTTTCTCATTTAAAATTAGTTTTCTCTTAAGTGTGGTCTCGGGTTTCGTACCCAAATAATAAAGATGAATAGATGGGCCATTCGCTCATCATTGATCCAATTAATCATTCAAAAAAAAAAAAAAAAAGCCTATAACTAGCTTCTAAGAATAATACAAGCACAACACTAAAATGACTGTAATTTCAAACTTATGAATACAAATAAAATTTGTCTTTTTTCTTAGCTTAAGATTGAAACTTAAAATTTTATTATAACTTAAGTTAGAGGTTGAAAAATGTAATTTTTATATATAGTAATTAAATCTTAAAATTTGTCGCTAAAGGACACTTTTAAGGTAGTGGTCCTGGTGTATGTACTTATTATCCAACTCTTTCCCACATGCTATATATATTTATATTGCATGCTTCACATTGTGAACGGATGGTGACGGATACGTATCTTCTATAAAGAATTTTCTAAGCCATATATAATTATCAAAACACAATAATAATAGATCAACAATTGGTCTTTCACTAATAAATTATGTTTTGAAGAGATTAAGTATTTAATGAATAGTTGATCAGCTATATATAATCATACATCATCCAATTCAAGCATACATGGGTTTACACCATCGTAATTTGTAAATAATGTAGTAAATCATCGTAGAGGGTAAGTTGCGGGTCAAGCAACTAGAGACGTTAATTTCTCATACAATTAACTTATAACATGACATGAAAATAATCATTTTTAAAGTTGATCAGTTTACTTCGTTTTGTAAAAGTATCATGATTAACACCTAAACAAGCCTTTTTCAGGTTACATGCAATTAATAATATTAAAATTAAAATATCTTATTAAATATATAGTTTATAGTTTAACCTAACCGGTTTACGACCTTATTATTACAATCAGTTTAACTCATTACAATATTCTTATCACAAGCAAAAAAACCAATCCAGTTCAGTTATATTTAATTTAAACTCTGGCAACTTACAATATAAAATTCTTTCAAAATAACATATTTGTTTAATTATCACTTTCATCAAAAGGATTTAATTCATTTTAATGTTTTCATAGTTGTCAATGCCTACCTATAGATTACATAATCTTATATTCATAATTCTTATTCATCATGAAATTAAACATGTCTCACATGGTCAATATTATATGCACCACCTAAATCAACCTTATAGCACCTTAATTATACATCAGTCTATATATAAGACCCACATGTAGTTTTAAACACCATTATCATCTCTTAAGTATTAACCACCATCACCATGGCTACAAGATCATTCTCCACCAATTCATACTCCTTCTCCAAGATGAACATCGACGAAGACGAATGGGTCGAACACATGCGTAAATCGATCATCGAACACGACGACGAAGAACTCAGTAAAGTTCCTGTGAGTATCTTCAGTGTCCCTAAAGTTCTTCAAGCCACCGACCCCGAATCCTACATCCCGCAGCAAGTAGCACTGGGGCCCTTCCACCACTGGCGGCCCGAGGTCTACGACATGCAGCGGTACAAGCTGACCGCTGCACGAAGAACTCAAAAACACATGAATGTGAGCTTCGAACGGATCGTGGAGATGATGAAGAAAGAGGACGAGGCGCGTATTCGCGCTTGTTACCACAAGTTTCTAGACATGTCTAGTGATGCACTTGTGTGGATGATGGCGGTGGATATGGCGTTTTTGCTGGAGTTTATTCAGGTGTATGCCATTGATGAAGATGAAGCTAAAGGTCTGATGTTGAAGAAGGTGATCAAGTACTCATCTGAGATGTCTCATGTGGTGGATGTCACAGGGAAGAAGCTTTCTCACATGGCGATTCTTCGCGATGTGGTGATGGTGGAGAATCAGATCCCGTTGTTTTTACTCAGGAAGATGATCGCTCATCAGTCGAAAACAACCACCTTTGATCTACAATCTGGTGATCAGATGCTGAAGAAGATGTTAATAGGGCTGTACCACGAGCTCACTCCTTTTCACGAACTCGAGTTACCGGATGTCGACGTAGCCGACTGCGATCACCTTCTCGACTTTCTGTACCACATGACTGTCCCAAACAACAAAGAGCTCGGGATCAAGCAGACCGAAATCGACTTCGAGGACGAACAGCAGGCGAAAGACGGAGATGAAAAAGACGAAGAATCGTCATTCGCCGCGAAACAAACCGAAGTTCGTAAGGTTATGAGTTACATATACAACATCATACTAAAATCAAACGCGGGTATGATGAAGTTTTTGAAGAAAATCGTATTCGGGAAGCCGATGATGCTGCTGATGAAGCTCCCATGGAAGATCATATCAAATCTCCCGATACTGAAGCTCATGAAAGAGCCCATGGAGCGTATGCTTGTTAGATTTAGAGGTGAAGAAGAAGAAGATAAGGCAGAAGATAATGCATCATCATCAGATCCAAAGGCACCAACCATAGAAGAAATCACAATCCCTTCGGTCACAGAGCTGGTGAAAGCAGGCATTAGCTTCTCACCGGTGAACGGAGGGATATTCGACATCAGGTTCGACGTCTCGACGTCTACAATCCACCTCCCGGTGATCGATCTGGACGTGAACACGGAGGTTTACTTAAGAAACCTGGTGGCTTACGAGGCGTGCGTTGGGGCGGGGCCGTTGGTGGTGGCTCGTTACACGGAGCTAATGAACGGGATAATCGACAGCGAAGAGGACGCCAAGTATCTACGGGAAAAGGGGGTGGTTTTGAACCATTTGAAGAGCGATAAAGAGGTCGCGGATATGTGGAACGGGATGAGCAAATGTGTGAAGCTGACGAGGGTCCCGAAAATGGATAAAGTGATAGAAGATGTTAACAAGAGGTATGGGGAAACATGGAGGGTGAAATTAGGGAGATTTATGAACACATATGTGTTTGGATCATGGAAGTTTTTGACGATTTTGGCTGCTTTGTTTATGTTGTTGTTGACGGGGTTGCAGTCGTTTTGTTCGGTGTATAGTTGTGCTCGTGTGTTTCATCAGTTGCCTGATATTAATCAAGGGGGGTCTGATGGGAACTGATCGAGGTTACTTAATTTGTGTTTATATTTTGGTTGTTTTCACTATTGATTTGTATTTATGTTTTAACTTAATTGGTAGATTTCAATGGAAGTGTGTTGAGATTTGTAGAAAGTTTGTTAGTGTATAGTGTGCTACGATTAACGATTTGTATTTGGAAACTTCTCAACCAATATTGTTATTGATTGAAAACCTTTGCGACTATTGGTGATCGAAGTCCAGTGGAGGCAAAATTAAAGACTGAAAATATATAGTAAAAATGATCATTAAATGAAAAGAGATTTTAAATAAATGTAATTTTCTTCATGAAGAAAACCCAAATGAAAATATATAGTAAAAATGATCGCTAAACTAGCTAGTGACATTTATAAATTAACAAAAAGCTTTAATTTTATTATAAATTAGGTGAAAATCTCTTGTATTATGATGACCTGTCGTTGGAGTCATGTAAAAACCTAATGATCGCTAGGGTAAGTCAGGTATCGTATTCACGGAGAGCATGTGGTTAGTGTTACACGATTCGTTTGATTATTTACTTAAGTTACTTAACGAAAACTAAATTAGTGAATTACTTATACTATTGCCTCTTGGCTGTGAAAATTGGATGTTGTAATGATTAACAAATAAACTATGAAAACAAATTGCATATAATTAAAATTAATTAAGAAGATAGTTATGAGAAAGAGTAATCCACCCCAAGATCAAGGTTTGGTTTTCGAGAATTGCTTTGTTCAACGTAGTGGGAAATCCTTAATGGGATTCTATACGTGTAATGATTAAGTGATAAAGATAACCAATTAAGACTTAACGAATCTTAGTACACCATACCAATTGAATTAATAACCAAAAACCTTGCAATCATACAACTTGCGCAAAATCATATGACATTCAAATCAAGATATACTAAAACAATCGTTTAAACAATCAAAACACAAATTAAACTCAAATAAGAACTTAACGGGTTCCAAAGTTTAATCCCAACGCAAATTGAACATTAGCAAAAACCTAATAACACGAAACCGATTACCCGAGATAGATCACGAGAAGTTTAGCCTTGCATCTTCATGAATTCGGCAACAAAATCGGATTAGAGCATGATTTGATGGATTGGCATGAGTTGAAGAAGTGAAAGAAGCCTCAAGGATGGCCAAAGTTCATTTCTTTTTGCTCCCAATGCGAATTAGGGTTTTTAGAATTAATATCCCTCCTAAAATATGGTCAAAATCCGGAGAATTACACCAAAATTAAGTAAACGACGTAAGTTACGTCCTTAGGGACGTAAGTTACGTCCTCCCCCTAAAATACGTGGTCAGCCTCTGTCTTACGTCCCAAAAACTGCTCTTTTTAAGAAAGGACGTCGCTTACTTCCTTTAGTACGTAAGTTACGTCGTAGGCTAATTCTACATCAATTTCTCCATTTTCTTTATCTCCTTTCTTGCATATATCATCCAATCTTCGTGCAACCCTTGAATATATTATTTAAGCTCACTAAACCTACAATTCAAACATAACATAAAGTGATACGATCGATAGGAAAATAATGTTAAAATCATACATTTAAACACTTAAAACATATACAAAACATGAACGCATCATATTACACATGTTGATCTTTATACTCAAACTAAACCGATGATCATGTTAATATACAATGAGAGACTAATCAACTATTTTTAATATTGAAATTAAATTGTGACTTCATTGATTATATTGATACGTGCAAAGATTAAAATGATACATGGTTTCCTAACACTTAGTTATTATCGATGATTGTAGTGTCGGTTGCAAGTTGTAACTAGTTTCTACTGATCGCTCATGTTGCTACAGATGCATATTTTTTTGGGAATGCTTGTGGATGCACACTTGCTGTTGATTGCAGTTGATGCTGCTCTTAATTGTCATTGATGCTTAGTAACCATTAATGCAAGTGATTACTGGTAACTAAATGATTGCCATTGATACTTAACATTCACAATGACGATTAGTTTTCTCGTAATTTTTCATTGATCGTGTAAATTCGAAGAAACTTTCACCAACCTTGCTTCTAATTGGTCCTTACACGGCCAGGTTTCCCTCGAACCCCAACTAGAGAGGCGCAACCCCCTTGAAATCCTTGTTGAGCACCACATGCTAGCTCACGTAATTAAATCTGGTTATACTGAAATAAATTAAAAGAAAATACAAACCAATCTACTTGTTTGTATTTTAATTTATTTAGTTGACTGATCTATATATATGGTTTATAGAATATTGTATTGTGAAGTTTTTATCACCATCAAAATCTTTAAAATATCACGAGTTAAATTACACGTTTTATATACATGAAAATATATAATTTTTTCAACTAGTGTCGCATACATGTGCGGTGGTGTAAACTCACGGGGTTGCCGGCAGACTGGCTGTGTTAATTTGTCCCATTAACATAAAGAAATATCTATTTATTTTAAATGGATGCATTATAATGGTTGTCATATATTTTAATTTTGTGATATCTATCCTCATTTTAATTTGTTCCACTCGTTTTTTAATTGTCACACCTATCACGCATGCAATAAGTATTATTATATTGTGTACCTATACATGCTTACAATAAATAAAAAGTTGTCAATATTTCAAAACTAAATTAAGGGAAGGTATCGTCTACCCGTAAGCCGGCTTGGCTCGAGCTATATCCAGACCGAGTCCGAACTCAAATTTCAGCTAGTGAAGAAACAAGGCTTGAAAAGAAGACTTGTTTAAATTTTAGTATGTGTATAATATGAAGCGGAGTCAGCTCAGCTCGCTCGTTAAACGTCCTTAGGCATGATGTTATTTTCTTAAAGCTTTGTAATAACATGATTCAGCATTCATTTGAAAATCAAATGGATAAATAATACTTAATATAAAGGATTACTGGATTTTAATAATTTTAACTTTTATTTACAGGCATTTTCAACTTTAAGCTTATTTTATTTTAATGATCACTTACTAACTCAGAGTTAACCATAGTTAGTTTTTTGATGAAACAAGGCAAACTTTGACTCATTGTTTAACACCGCCGCCGCCCAACTTCTACGTACCAAGTCTATTTTTTGGTCTCTAGCCTACATCGTCACCTTGAATCTACCTCCAACGAGTCAAGTGTTTTTGATCAGGATGTGAAAATCGACGGGTTTCAAGGTGTAAAAGTTTCAGATTAACGGATATGATAGTTGAGTTCAACTTTCTACTTATTGTTTGGACATATAAGTCATTCATGTCATCAAAAAACTAACGGTATTAACTCTTAATTGGTAAAGGATCATTGAAGGAAAATATGTTCAAAGTTGGAAGTGTTTATAAATATTTTTTTAGTTAGGATTAATCACGGTCAATAAATAAAAGTTAAAATTATTAAAACCAATAACTCTAATATAAATTATGTATACTATTAAACTGGTTGTTAAGGTAAGTTGTTTCGTCATGAAGTGTAAATATTCACTTACTACCTATGCATTTTAATCGGGAATTTTTTTTTTTTCTATTTACACTGATTTCTTTTACTTTAATAAAGATATCATGTTAACTTTGACAAAGGTATCTTTTTCTTTGTTTCAATTTTTGGTGCGGGTTCAATTTTTGGTGCAAGTTCAAGTGTTGAATAGCGGACAATACTATGTTTGGAGGATCAAGATCGCGTGTCTAAAGTTGTTTCATGGAAATGGATGTAACTTTGGCTAGAAAGCTCCGTTTTGGGCGTGCGACCAGTCAAAACGACCGTTGGACCGAGGAGCACGTTTTGGCCCTTCTTTCGGCCCAAAATCGCCTTATTCTATGAGTTTTTTCAATTTTAAAGTTATTTTTAGTTTTTGTTGGGCTTTGTTTATGTACTAGTTTTTGGCCCGCTTGTGTTTTGAGGCCCATTCGAATTTTGTCTTTCATTTTATGTTTCTAGATACTTGGAATAATAATCAGTTTTGAAGCTTATGAAAAGTCATTTTTCTCTCTACACAATTATGTTTGTGTGAAAATTTTCTGATTATCGGTATTCTCGCGAATCAACGATAATTGGAAGAATTAATGTTCCTGATATTCGTTGTGAATCAACAGAATCGAGTTGATATCTTGTTTTATTATACATCAATTTTTTTACGTTTTTTGGTGTTTCTTTTTTTTGCTTTGTTTTTTTATTCTTAAACTTTGGCATATTCTTTTTGGGTTTATTTATTTTTTGTTTCTGACTTTTGAAGTTTTTTTTTCATTGATGAAATCTAATGTACAAGTCGTCAAAAACGAAACATTTCCCATTATAACTACGTTGTATCTATGTTTCGAACTCGCTACCAGTATAAGTATATAACAAAAAAACATAAGCATTGATGTTGAGATGGTTTTGTCAATCTTCAAGGACGAATCTTGATGCGCAACGGTTAAACA
Source organism: Flaveria robusta (assembly GCA_025506415.1). Taxonomy (NCBI): domain Eukaryota; kingdom Viridiplantae; phylum Streptophyta; class Magnoliopsida; order Asterales; family Asteraceae; genus Flaveria; species Flaveria robusta. The sequence continues at coordinate 17,277,633 of CM046459.1, read as the reverse complement.
TATAAAACTTATAAGTTAGATTCGTCTCTAAGTAGTTTTGTAACCCGATCTCTACTTTTCTGATGCAGGAGTAAAAGTTGCAACATAAAAAACCCGTTAGAGGGCTTGGAGCTAGCTTGAGCTCCGTCTGATCCGAGATATTCCAACACTCAACACAGTATATATATATGTGTTGAGTTTTATAAATAAAAGCATATATGTGTATATGTCAACACATATAATTATAAATCTATCATTAGATACTAAGAATGGGAGTGAATGGAATAAGAGTTACATCTACTATTTTATCTGACCATATAAAAGAGTATGTGACATGAAAACTTTTTGCATTATATCTAAAAATATATATAATTAATTTCTGAGTCTATGGCTCTCAATTCCCTTATCCCTATCCCTATCATGATCATCATCAGTTCACCTTCAATTCACCATTGTTGTATCATCTCATATATGTCATCTGCCAAATAATATCCATGTGGACACCCTAGAAAGCTCTTATTTTTTCACATTTCCAACACATATCACGTTTTGTTACACCAATTGTAACTCTATTTATATGTAGCTAGGGTAATACACTAATGCACCATATATTGTTATGATCTTCAGCAGCCAAATAACACCATAATTGCCATGAATTCTACACGCAATTTCTCCAATTCATACTCTTTCTCGAAGATGGAGATTGATGAAGATGAATGGGTTGCAACCATGCGTAAATCGATCTGCGAACACGACGATGAAGAAATGGATAAAATTCCTGTTAGTATATTCACTGTTCCTAAAGTGCTTCTTGCAACTGACCCTCAATCCTACATACCACAACAAGTGGCTTTGGGCCCGTTCCACCATTGGCGCCCCGAGGTCTACGACATGCAAAGGTACAAGCTCGCGGCTGCAAGAAGAATGCAGAAACACATGAATGTTAGCTTTGAACGAATTGTGGAGATAATGAAGATAAAAGACGAGGCGCGAATTCGTGCTTGTTACCATAAGTTTCTTGATATGTCTGGCGACGCGCTGGTGTGGATGATGGCTGTTGATATGGCGTTTTTGCTCGAATTTCTTACTGTTTATTACACGAAAGAATTACATCCGCGATGTCACATTTGGTGGATGTTACGGGGAAAAAACTATCGCATACTACGCTTCTTCGGGATTTGGTGATGGTGGAGAACCAAATCCCATTGTTCATCGTTAAAACGATGCTGGAGCATCAGCTCCGGCAGACTGATAATAAGTCTGCCGGAGAGGTATTGAAGGCGATGCTCATGGGATTGTACCATGAGTTTTCTCCGTTTCACGAACAAGAATTGGCTGACGTCGATATCGACGATTGTGATCATCTTCTCGATTTTCTGTACCACATGACCGTGCCAAACAACAAAGAACTTCATATCTATGACGCGATTGAGATCGAGCCTGAAGGTAAACAGTATTTTGTATTATTAATCAACTATTCATAATTCAAATAAAATAATTACAATAAATGTTATCTAATAATAAATATTCCTAACCACATATTTTAATTCTTAACCTAGTAATAAAAATATTTATAATAAATCTTATCTATGTGACAAATCTAGTCTACCTTATATATATTCCATATAAACAGTAACTAATATATTCTATCTGATATATATCGCTAACAGGTCGTATTACCAATGACGCAGGTGAAGGCGATCAAGAAGAGTCGTATGCAAAACCGAACGATCTCCAACGGTGCATGAACTTCATCTGGAAAATCATCTCCAAATCAAACGCTGGAATTGCAGTGATCCTCAGGAAGCTAATATTCTCGAAACCGGTGACATTGGTGATGAAACTCCCGTGGAAGATCTTATCAAGCCTCCCAATACTCAACCTCATGAAAGAACCCATAGAGCACATGCTCCAAAACTTTCGCGGCGAACAACCCGCGAAACCAAACGAGGAACCAGGCGAGCCGAAGACGCCAACAATCGAAGAGATCACGATCCCTTCGGTTACAGACATGGCGAAAGCCGGAATAATATTCTCACCGGTCAAGGGTGGGATATCCAGCATCACATTTGACGTCAAAACACACACACTTTGCCTCCCTGTGGTCGAACTGGACGTGAACACAGAGGTTTACTTAAGAAACCTCGTGGCTTACGAAGCGTGCGTTGCAGCGGGACCGTTGGTGGTGGCGCGTTACACGGAGTTAATGAACGGGGTAATCGACACAGAAGAAGACGCGAAGTATTTGCGCGAAAAGGGGGTGGTTGTGAGCCATTTGAAGAGTGATAAAGAGGTTGCTGATCTATGGAACGGGATGAGTAAATCGGTGAAATTGACGAAGGTTGCGGCATTGGATAAAGTGGTAGCTGATGTGAATCGTATGTATGAGCAAACATGGAGGGTGAAAACATCAAAGTTCTTGAAGCATTATGTGTTTGCATCGTGGAGGTTTCTAACGTTGTTGGCTGCTTTGTTTATGTTGTTTTTGACGACTGTTGAAGCTGTCTGTTCGGTGTATAGTTGTTCTCGAGTGTTTCATCAGTTGCCACAAATTAGTGGAGCAGAGTGATCGAGTGTATTGATGTACGTAGTATGTGTGTGACTGTATGTTTTTTTCTTTAGAAAGTAAATAACTTTGTTAGGGTTTAACTTAGAATATATGGTTTATGTTAGTATGTTTTGCCTGTATAAGCATTAAATTTAAGAGGATTTGGAGTTTTGGGTGATGGTTTTCTACTTTCAAAATGGTTTCATAGTGGTTTATGAACAGTCTTGTTATATTAATGAGTGGACTCTAGTTTCTCTGACAAAGGCTATGCTTGAGTGGCTAGTGAACTTTATACGTGGCATGCTTCTGAAGTCATCATGTTCTAACAAGTACAACTAATAAATTTTGCTTTTTGAGATTGCAGACTCTCCGTAAACTAATATAAACCCATCTGTAAACCGAAAAACACTACACAAACTCTTAATCGGCCCTCTGTATTAGAAAAGGTTCTGCTTTTATAGTTTTAAGTATGCGTTTAAACTAATATAACAACCCTTATTTTGAATTTAATTTAAGTATACATTTAAAATTTAGAACGTATGTAAGAGAATATATTAATTTTTTTCTCAAATGGTCCTTGTATCAACGTTGAGTTTTGAAATTTTAGCACAAAGAGTTTGTTTTATTGTTATTATTGTTGTTGTCCTTATTATAAGTATTTTCTTCTTATTAATTTGTCTTTTGTTACCTATTCAACTGAATTAAACGTGGATAATCGTGACATTTTCAATGTAAAGACGAATTATAAATATTGAAATTTATTTTTCTTTTGATTTTATCGTAAACTTTAATGGACCGTATATCTTCCCTCTTAGTCTTAGTCTAGATTGGTTTCTTGATCGAATCTTATCCGAATACGATCTCTCTTCTAAAATAATATTATAATCGAACGTTGTCTATGCTCTAGAAGTCAGTTTTGTTGCTGCTTTATATTCACATAAATTAGAATATTATGGCAACTTATATACACGAAATACATATAAAAATAATTAAGAACTCTACACGAATACACCATGAATATTGATGTTCATTTTAGAAAAACATGAACTCGAACACAATAGAAGTTTTTACTATAAAACTTGTTTAATCTAAACTTTTTGTTTTGTTTTATTTGTTTTTACAAATTAATATTCAAATACAACTTTACAGCACAATACAAATGTGTGTGAAATAATTATGTCTAAACTATAAAACATATACTAATTCCTCTTTCATCTTTTAAATTTTAACATAAAAACAAAAAAGGAGTATCCGTGAATTGGTCTGATCTAACCAAACGCAACTCGTTTAGTTAATTTCGTATTAAGTTGGGTCCTATTCTATTTTACAAGGTGGCCCATTTATTTATGGAGCAGTTTGCTTTTAGAAGCACTTATATATACCCATAGTCCTATATATATAGGCTCAGTGTTGAAAATATTTCAGACCAAATAAAAATCAATTGATTATTATCAATTATTACCAAGTTATTGACCAAATCAGTTTGATCATTCGTGATCAAATTGATTATAAGAAAGATAGAAGGAGAGTGTCCCGTTATCGGACGAATTAAAAGTTACGCAATAATGTAAAACCAACCTGTTATACGATGTTTTTCGAATGATCAACTGCACGGAAAGTACTCCTGTCCTTAAAGGATTTTACGCGCTCTGTTTGCTGTAAGCTGCAGCGTAAACTCCCAGGATTTAATGCAGAACGAATCCGGTGTTCCAACAGCAATGGAAACCGGATCAACGTGAAGCTTGAGAAGAAACAAAAGCAGAGATATTTGTAGCAGAGAAAAGCTTTAGCCTTTTTCTTTTCGGATGATTAAACTCGAACCAGGAGCCCTATATCTATAGACTAAAACGTAACTAATTTTGAGAAAAACGAGGATGGGGATAACCCCCACCAGTTCGCGAATTCGGTTACGCAGATAACCCGAATTGCTTAGTCGGTTATTTCGAGTCTATCCGCAAGCCTCTGAACCGAGCCTTAGTTAAAAATAAAAGCTCCTTAGCTCACGTGCGAAGTGCAAAGTGCGCCTCAAACGCGCCCATTCGCGAGCTCGCGTCTCCGTCTCCGTCTCGGCTCGGCGTGCGTGTGGACTTAGCTTTTCTCTTGGCCCAATAATCACTTTGGTGACCCATAAGGGAAAGCCCCTTATAAATCACTTAATGATCTCTCCCCCCACCAATGTGGGACAAGATGAAACATGCCAACTTGCATTATTCATCTTATGAATTTCCAACAATCCCCCACCAAGTTGGAATGTTTCCGTTCTCTAAGACAGATGATGTCACTCGGGTGTCACGGAGATTAAACCCAGTTTATGTGGATAAACAAGAAGAGACAGATTCACTGGTGTCCTATGGAATTAAACCAAGAACCTGATGACCCCCTTCGGTTTGCCCCCACACATCACCGGCCGACTTCACGTTCTCACTGAGAGCGAATATGGCCGTGCGCTATAAATCCTTTTCATGACCCTCTAGAAGAAAACCACAGATCTTCATTTGAGGCGGCACCACCTCTAGATCATATAGGCAAAGTTTTCCAACATCCACGTTGCTTAGATGTCTCCAAACTTTGTTAAGAGCGTTAGCTCAACCTCATTCTCAGCAACGACGTACTATCTTACCTCACATGGATCTATCAAATTTATTGATAGTACCTTCTATCGTTAAGTGACTTTGTTGTTACCCATTAAACTTGAGAAATAGGGGCACTAAGTTCAAGTTGGGTTTCCATCACTAACGATTCTATTGTGGCTTTAGACCCACGGCTCTCGTGGTATTTACTACCAAATCTCTCGTCAGAGATTTGGTAAGAGGATCAGCCAAGTTCTTACACGTCTTGACATAGACAACCTTGATGGTACCATTTTCAAGTAGTTGTCTCACAAAATTATGCCGAAGACCAATATGTCTTGACTTCCCATTATACACTGCGTTGTATATTCTCGATAGTGTGGCCTCACTATCACAATACATGGGAATTGATGGCATTGGTACATCCCAAAGACGGATGTCCATAAGTAGATCTCTAATCCACACTGCTTCCTTACCGGCAGCAGCTAAAGCTATGAATTCTGCTTCCATAGTCGAGTGTGCAATACACGTCTGTTTCTTGCTCGCCCAAAAAATGGCTCCTCCAGCTAGAGTATAGATCCACCCACTTGTGGATTTTGAATCATTATTTTGATCAATCCAGCTGGCATCAGAATAACCTTCAAGTATTCTTGATGATGACGTGTATGTCAATTCAAAATTACTTGTCCTTTTCAGGTATCCAAATAGTCTACTCACTGCGTTCCAGTGCTCAGTACCTGGGTTTACAGTGTACTGACTTAGTTTGCTAACAGCAAAGGCTATGTCAGGACGAGTACAGTGTGTGGCATACATCATGCCACCAATTGCGCTTGCATACTCTAGTTGAGCCACAGCTCTCCCAGAGTTCACTTTTAGCTTCACGCTTGGATCAAACAGTGTATTAAACTCTTTGATGTTCAAGTGTTGAAAATTTGTCAAAATTTTCTCTATATAATGAGATTGACTGAGAGAAATCGACTATCTGTTCTTTTCACATTGATCCCAAGAATGGTATCAACTTCTCCCAAATCTTTCATCTTAAAGTTAGAAGATAAATATTTCTTAGTTTCAGAAATACCTTCTAGGTGAGTGCTAATGATCAACATATCATCAACATAAAGACAGATCACGACTGTGTATTCGGGTTTGCATTTTGTATAGATACATTTATCAGCACCGTTGTGTTGAAACCCGAACGCAGTCACAGTGGTATCAAACCTCTCATGCCACTGTTTAGGAGCTTGTTTCAACCCATATAGAGATTTAATAAGTCTGCATACTTTGGTCTCTTGTCCGGATATCACAAACCCTTCCGGTTGCTCCAAATAAATTTCTTCTTTCAGGAAACCATTCAGGAAGGCTGTCTTCACATCCATTTGATGGATGTATAGACCTTTCACCGCAGAAATTGCTATAAGAGTTCTAATAGAACTAATTCTAGCAACTGGAGCGTAGGTATCAAAGTAATCTATTCCTTCTCTCTGTCTATAACCTTTAGCAACTAATCTTGCTTTATAGGCAGAGATGGATCCATCTGGACGATACTTTTTCTTGAAGATCCATTTGGATCCAATGGGTTTCTTTCCCTTGGGTAGATCAGCTAACTCCCAAGTTCCATTTCCCATAATTGAATCCATTTCATCGTTGATTGCTTCCTTCCACAGAGGAGCATCTCTCGACGACATGGCTTCACTATACGTTTTTGGATCATCATCCAAATTAATGGCAAAAATGACCTCTCTTGTCACTTTCCTTTGTGTTCCCTCAACTAGAAAAGAGATAAAATCATTTCCATAATTCTTCTCTTTTCTAACTCTAGTATTTCTCCTAGGTTCTTCAACAATTTGAGAAGGTTGAACACTTTCTCGAGAAGTACAGGGAGTTGTGGTGGGATTTAAGTTTTCATCATCTCTAGAAAACTTTTCCTCAAAGAATTCCACATCTCTGGATTCTATAACTGTTCCTGATTCATCATCCAACAGTCAGTAAGCCTTGCTATTTTGAGCATATCCAATGAACACGCTTTTCATAGCTCGTGCTCCGAGTTTGGATCTCTTTGGATCAGGTGTCCGATAATATGCGACACATCCCCAAACTCTTAAGTGATCTAAATTTGGTTTCCTTCCTTTCCAAGACTCATATGGGCTAGTAGGAATCACACGACTAGTGATCCTATTGTGAACGTAACAAACGGTCAATAAGGCTTCTCCCCACAAATTACTTGGTAAACCTGATTGGTTTAACATGCAGTTAACCATCTCTACCAAAGTACGGTTTTTTTTTTTCAGCCAAGCCATTTTGTTGGGGAGTAAATGGTGAAGTTCTTTCGTGTATGATGCCATTCTCTTCGCAGAATGAATCAAATTTATGGTTAAAATATTCTCCACCTCTGTCCGAGCGGAGAATTTTTATGCGTTTCTCTTGTTGGTTTTCGACCTCGGCCTTATATATTTTAAATGCGTCAAATGCTTCGTCTTTTGTAAGCAATAAATAAACATGTAGATAACGGCTTGAGTCATCGCAGAAAGTGATGAAATATCTTTTACCACCGCGGGTGAGGATTCCATTCGGTTCACAAATATCTGAATGGATTAGTTCTAGTAGTGATGTATTGCGTTGCTGAACGCTCGGAAAAGGTTTCTTTGTGAACTTTGATTTTACACAAGTTTCGCATTTTTCAAAATCTTTATCGTTTAATTTTATTAAGCCTTTAGTTTGCATCTTTTCAATATTTTTAATATTTGTGTGTGCCAAACGTTTATGCCATAAAGAAATCGAACAAGCGATGTAATCAAAAGACATTATTGCATTCAATTCATAACCAATGACATTACAATCAGAAGCTTCACTAGTAAAAGTACCAACACTACCACTATTACCACTAGAACTACTATCACTATCACTTTCACTACCACACCCATCAAGCACAGAGATGCCTGCATTCTCAGTCTCTTCCTCTTCATTCCCATTTTCAGCTAGGTCAAGTCGGTACATTACACTCGTGTTTTTAGCTTGACCAACATATAGGTTATTCAGAGAGAACTTCACACGCAAATCCTTAAGCACCAATTTGTAACCATTCCGATCAAACTTATCCGCTGAAACAAGACCCTTTGATATACCTGGAACATGCAACACATCCTGAAGAGTCACAGTCTGACCGTTTCTGAAGCTTAGCCGCACCGTGCCTTTCCCACGAACTCCTACACGATGTCCGTCGGCACATACAACCACAGTTCCATCAGGGAAGGGACCATAGGTTTGGAATGCGTGCTGGTTCCCACATACATGAACCGTAGCTCCAGAATCCAAAAACCATCCCCTACACGCCAACACGCGTGTAGGCTGAGCAAGCATGTTAACATCACCAATTCCCACATTTGCTACCAGATTTGTAATATCATCAACCGCATTTGTGGAGCCAGCCGTAGGACCAGATTTCCTGTGAGGGCATTCTCGTGCATAATGTCCAGTTTCTCCATAAACATGACATTTTCCAGATCTTTTAGGCTGTTGGTTATTGTTTTGATATGGTTTCTTGAATTCTTTCTTTTTAGGTGCAAGTGGTTTCTTTTGTTTTGATCCATACTTCCCCTTTTGCCCGGACCCTCCAGCCACATGATTAACACTCGATCCGACTTTACTTCTTTTGTCCCTATTGCTCGTTTCCTCCTCAATTCGGAGATGCTTCAATAGTTCATCCAAAGAGTAGTCCTCAGATTTGTGCATCATTCTTTTAGAGAAATCTTTCCAAGTAGGGGGCAATTTAGCAATAATAACCCCTACTTGGAAAATTTCAAGTAGAGGGATGGAAAGAGCAGTCAGTTTGTTAACAAGTACTTGGAGTTCATGCACTTGTTCCAAGATTGACTTTTCATCCACCATTTGGAAGTCCAAATACTTAGCTATAAGGTACTTGTTAGTGCGTTCTTCATGAGCTTTGTATTTAAGTTCCAAAGCTTTTCATAGATCTCTAGGATTTGTTACCTGCGAGTACAAATCATAGAGTCGATCAGAAAGTAAGTTCTTGATATGACCAAGACAAAGATCTTCAGCTTCCTTTCGGACAAGTCTTCGTTTGTTCAGATCAGAAATCACTTGCTGATCCGGTTCCTTTCCCTCTTCAGGAACCGGGTAGTTAGGGATCGGGGCCAAGCACGGATCAAGAACATAATATAACTTCAGAACAATCAACATAAACTTGACTTTGTCTGCCCAGCGGGTATAGTTCTGACCGTCGAATCTGTCCAACTTGACAAACTCTTGATTCATGAATCTCAGATTAGCGGTAGGAAGTTCAGCATCTATTTAGTCTGTTATACGTAAACACAAAAAATAAAATCCTTTAAGAATGTTGAAAATATTTCAGACCAAATAGAAATCAATTGATTATTATCAATTATTACCAAGTTGATCAAATTGATTATAAGAAAGGTAGAAGGAGAGTGTCCCGTTATCGGACGAATTAAAAGTTACGTAATAATGTAAAACCAACCTGTTATACAATGTTTTTCGAATGATCAAGTGCACGGAAAGTACTCCTGTCCTTAAAGGATTTTACGCGCTCTGTTTGCTATAAGCTGCAGCGTAAACTCCTAGGATTTAATGCAGAACGAATTCGGTGTTCCAACAGCAATGGAAACCGGATCAACGTGAAGCTTGAGAAGAAACAGAAGCAGAGATATTTGTAGCAGAGAAAAGCTTTAGCCTTTTTCTTTTCGGATGATTAAACTCGAACCAGGAGCCCTATATTTATAGACTAAAACGTAACTAATTTTGAGAAAAACGGGGATGGGGATAACCCCCACCAGTTCGCGAATTCGGTTACGCAGATAACCCGAATTGCTTACTGATCAACTCTATCCATCGTGTTTATCTCTTAGTCGGTTATTTCGAGTCTATCCGCAAGCCTCTGAACCGAGCCTTAGTTAAAAATAAAAGCTCCTTAGCTCACGTGCGAAGTGCAAAGTGCAAAGTGCGCCTCAAACGCGCCCATTCGCGAGCTCGCGTCTCCGTCTCCGTCTCGGCTCGACGCGCGTGTGGACTTAGCTTTTCTCTTGGCCCAATAATCACTTTGGTGACCCATAAAGGAAAGCCCCTTATAAATCACTTAATGATCTCTCCCCCCACCAATATGGGACAAGATAAAACATGCCAACTTGCATTATTCATCTTATGAATTTCCAACACTCAGCCTCTTACTATAACTCCATTTGGGCCATGGCCCACCACATATGAAGGATGAAACAAACCTCATTGTCTAGTTTGTCATTGAAGTGTGATATAGAATAATAGGGAGCATAAAATAATAGAAAATGAGCAGAGATTTTCTAAGGGACAAATAAAAAAAAAACCCAGTCCAACCAAAGCTTTAGACTATTCAACCAATTGGACGCATAACTGACGGGTTCAAGTGAAGTGGTTTAAAAGTACTTAACTGTATGGACTGGTTGGGTTGTGTAGCCGGTTTTCAGTTTGATCGGACAATCCCGTCCAATTCCAAGAAGAGTGACTACTTATAAAGTTTTTAACAGTCAAAATAAGCGCCCTAGAACCCCTCTAGTTCTACACAAATTAATATGTGTCACATGATGTATTTTATTAACCATTCATGGTAATTAAATTGAAGACTTCTTATGCAAGATTATTTTGTCGTTTAAAAGTTATCATTGAATCAAATATTAGATTTTGATGATGCATATACAGTGATTCTATGTTTATGACTATTAATATTTGTAGCTAGGGTTAAAGAAAACTAAAAACAACTTCAAATATAGCTTTGTTAATCATATTGTAACTTACAACATTTAAACCATGTATCTATAAAGATTGTCTTAGGGGCTGTTTGGCAATTTCTGAATTAATAAGTTCTAAATCATTAAGTGCTGAACCAGTAAGAGGTCTGAATCATTAAAAGCTAGTATATTGCTTAACTATTCAGAGGTAAATATCTAATCAATTCAGATAAAAGCTCTTAACCATTCAGACTCAGTATAATCTTTAACCATTCAAAGACAAAAGTGTTTAACTATTCAGAAATCTGCTCACGAAACAAACATTTTGAACCATTAACTATTGAATCATTCAGACTTCTGAATGATTAATAGTCAAACAAACAGCCACTTACTCAAGTTGTCCTCTTGAGGACAGCGATGTTAAATATACGAATTGAACTAATTTCTAGATTAAGTGATAGTTGGTAGGTGTACCAATTTCACTTTATAGATATTTTTAATAAAAAGAATTGAAAAAATGTTTTTTTTAAAGGAACATATCTTTGACCATTTTGGTGAATAAAAACAACTCAAAGTGAGGGGGAACGTGGGACAGAAGAATATTCAAAAGGGGGATAATCTCATAATCCTGAAATGCCTTGAAAATCACCAAACAAACTCCTACTAGGATTTGTCTTTTCACATTTCCAATGCATTCTTTAAAGTTCGTGAAATAGTTGAATTTATAAAATTTAAAAACATTTAACAATGATCACCAAGTGACCAAGAACTTCTATTGATTTTTAGTGCTTGTCGAAATGAGTTAACTTTAAGATTTCATTAAAATAATATGAGTTTTTAGATTTAAATCTCATATGTGAATTATGAAGATGATCGGGTTTATTAGTGACCTGTCAATAATTCAATTCATCGTTTAAAAATAAGTCACCAAGGGACTGGTATTAAGATATATTTAAAAAATTGTGATTTTTATAAATTGGTTTAGGTATATAAATAAGTGTGTAGATATAATAATAAAATTAGAGAATGTATAAAAAAATTAAAAAAAAAAAATAGAAAGACAAAATAAAACTGCACTAGAAAAATGGGTCTTTCAAACCTTTATGGAACTCTAGCTAGGCATGACCAAGAACTATCAAAAACTTCTAAATTTCAAGACGAGTTAAATATTCGAAAAAAATTAATAACAATAATTTAAGCAATGATCGTTGTTATAGATCATTCTCTTTGGTACCTCATAAAAAGGTCCTCGGGGTAGTTTAATGGTAAATAATATGATTTTCAACCGGATAAAAAAACGATATCTAAAAAATAAAAATACACTAAAGGTACATTTAGCGATGTGAATATATATTAGAAGTACTCGGTAAAAGTAAGATCCATCTATTATAATTTATCAGAAAACAAGAAATAAGTAACGAACTTACCAACAAATTATTAATGGATGCTTTCGTTTTGTGATGTGATTAAAAGTGTGAACTTTAGGGTCAAATGATAAAAACTAAAAATTTTAAAAATAGTGAGTTGTTTATGTTAAGTTGAGTTATATGAAATGACACTCAAATTTATTAATAAATGATTATCAGCAGATAATAAATATCAGGACATGAAATGTAAAATACGCAAGTTGTATGATGCAATCTTTTAATACAAGTTGATTTATTAGTAATTAATACAAGTCAATGACATGAGACTTCACAGAAAAATTGAAAATAGAAAGACATGGGTTGAAACAAATGATAAAAGGTGTGATAATTGCATACTTTGTTTGTCTTGTTTACTTTTGCCATATCTTTTTTTGTTTTTGCTTCAACCTTTTCCCAAGCCCCAAAATAGGTTTGGGTTTTAACCCTGCCAACAAGTGATGGCCTCTTAGTCCAAAGCCTGTTTATAGAAAACATCAAATTCCACATATATTATATTATTGTTTACAAAACAAACTTATACCTAAAAGTACTTCAAAATTTAATTATTAATTAATGAATGAAATATGCATGGTGATTCAATATTTTTACTATGCAATGTGATTTGAATTTAAAACGGTGAAGATCTCCTTGAAGTCAAGATATCGAGCCATGAATATAACGGATTGGTGTACAATAGTTGTGATGTAAGTTAAATAAAGATGTTTGAAAAAATAGTAACGATATGATTAATTATTTTGTATTAAACATATATTAAGATTTTTAAAATTGTTTTTAAGTATAGAGATGTTAAAGCTATGAAAAATATAAACAGTCTATTCTAGTTTATATGTACACACGCATGCATATTTATTGTAGTTGATATGTGCACATGCATGCATACATATTAGTTGTGTTTCGAAACTAATAGTATGTTAAGAACTACGAAAAACCTTATAACATGTATAAACAAATAAAAAAAGTAAGTTAAATTTGTACAAAATCAAAAACTCATAAACAAGATTCATTATAAAAAGAAAGAAAAGTATGTTATTTGACAACTACAATAACTACAACATCACATAAAAACATATAAATAAAAAACTGAAAAGGTAAACACATGATAAGAATTTTGTGTAGAAGAAGAGAGTAAGTGAAATTTGCACATTACTTAAAAAAAACATGTTAGAGATACATGAATATAAAATGATTAATTAAAATTAATTAACTTATTGAATAGTTAGTCTATGCATAATGGTTCATGTATGGATTGAGGTGGTATCCTATCATGCATATACATTTCTTTCTTAATGTGATAGTGTGTGTGATAGAGAATTCTATAAAAAGAAGGTGAAGCCTTTCACCGACGTGAGTGCTTGTGTGTGTGTTTTTTTCAACCAATCATAATAATACAGCTCATCGACTTTCATAATTCAAAACTCAATTACTACCACATACCCACTACACTCACTTTCAATATCACACATTATTAACGTGGCTGCTAACGTGACATCATTCGTTTATTAATGTTATCTCACATAATAATAAAACTCAATACTCTTGTTATTTTTCTACATTTAACTGAAAGGGGAAATTTATAACATCATGTTAATCAAAATCGATGGTAAAATATTTCATATTCCAACCTACAAGTTTCGAAAGTTACAACTTTACCCATGTATTTTATAATATACGCTTTTAACCTCTTAATTTTTTTTACTAATTTGATTTTTATTTAATAACTTTTGTTTGCTATTTTTCATAAAAAAAAACTAATTTATGATCATGTTTGAATTTTTGGGTTATCAAAATAAGTATTTTTTGTATCATAGGATATATTAAGTGATGGTAGCGTGCTAGTATTGTAATATATTAAATTGATACAAAACAAAAAACATCAGTATCGTTATATATTTGTTATCTGTTTACATTTCAATATCCAGAATCGAGTCACCGTAAATTAATACGTTTATTTTGTATAGTTATCATCCTAATGTTACCAACACAACGCGCGCAACAAAGTTTACAAACTCACGGTCTCTCACAAGCCTAATAATTTCTAGTTATAAACTACATAAATGGAATAAAATAAAGTTTAAAAAGCAAAAGTGACGTCATCTGAGAAAGTAAATAATGCTTTTACAATACAACACAACACAAGAGCACAAAAAATTATAGGCATCAAATCAAACAATTATAATCACTGTTTAACAAGAGATCGACCTTAATTCCACAACACGTTCCCTTAGCCATACGTAGGTACGTACGTACGAAGCCTGGCATGGCATGCACCAGCAGTAGTAACTATGACCCCTTCTGGACCTCGTAAATCAAACAAACAATTGACCATCATTAACCATCGGTTATAACCAGTAAGCATGGTCCAAATGATCTACTTCACCTACCCAACCCCTCTCTCACTTTACTTGTCATTTAATTCAAGCAAATCTTACTAAAGTTTTTTTTTATAAGAATACTAGCTTTAGTAAACCCGTGTATTACACAGGTTGATTAAATAATATATTTAATAGAATAAAAATTTATTAATTATAAAATTATATTCTAATATAATATATGATTAAGGACTATAAGTAATAAAAAATTATATTAACTTTTTAAACTTTTATTTTAAAACTTTTCTTTATTTTTTAACAAAAATAAATTAGACATTTTGTTTCAAAACAAACCGTTATAAAAAAATATTTATTTAAAAAGGTTTGAGTTGTTGAAAAGTTTCTTATATTATAAAAATTATTTATTTAGAAATTACACTAATAAAGGATTTCTTTCTTAAATTACTTACAAAACTATTGTAGATCTAAAAATAATTAAATAATATTATTATTAATTAATATAGATATTTAATAGAAGAGAGAAGCGGAAAAATTTTGATTAGAATTAATATGGTGCTGACACATGTTCTCATAGATATCTTTTTATTAGAGTAGAAAAATTCACAGTAGCTTTCTTGTATTTATATGAGTGTGTATCTTATATTTTAAATAATGGTTGTGAGTAGAGTAGAGATAAAAGTTGCTGGTTATTTGTATATTTGGAAAATTACTGTTCGACTCTTATAAATTTTTTAATATTTTTGAAAGTGATTGTGAATAGAGTAGAAAGAAATGTAATGATAAAAGTATAAAAAAATATTATTTAATTGAGAAATAGAGCGAAAAAATAGTGATTTTTATTATAATTATAAAAATAAAGATAGAACATAATGTAAATGCTCTAATATAACAAAAAAAAATGTTAAGCATGTATATATGATTGAAGAATTATAATAGGTTGGTTGGTTAAAGAGGATTTTTGCATATGAAATGCCGCTATTGTATTGGAAGAATTAGATATATCCTTTTTTAATAATACAAAATTACACATTTTCTCAATATGAGAAAACAATATTCCATGAGAATTAGGATCCTCTTCTGATTTTATAGGATTAAAGTTACTCTTTAAGAATCTCGTAATCGAAAACATGTTTTAAGAAAACCCATAAAACCACACGAATGTGTAAATATAAGGTACAATTCTATTAATTTTATATTTTTTATAATTTATTTTATACTAGCGAAAAGAATTATAAAAGGTCATAAATACTAGCTTGCATATTAAAATAATTAATTAAGTGATTTAACGATAAAAAAATCTAAATATTACAATAATTATACCATGTCGAAACCCCAAAAGTGGAATTAAAATGACACATTATTTCATATTAAAACAGATGAATTAAAAAAAATCTAAATATTACAATAGTTTCTACATATAAAATACAACAAACTTTCTGTTTTTTTCATAATAGTCTCTTAATCATTTTACACCAATTAAATTCCTTTCACATAGTAAATTGTATAAGATTGTAAGAATAACATGTGATATTTTTAATAAATAAAATAAGATATTTTTAATTATTGATTACATTTTTTTTCAAATTTAACATGTGATATGCTTAATATATGTAAAAAGTTATTTAAAAACTTTTTTGTGAAAAAACAAAAGGTACGTTAGTTTGTGTGTAAAAAATTTACAAGCTAATTTTTCAAGGAAAAATAGAAAGCATGTTTTCCTTATGTTATTTCACTTATTTGACATATGTAAACTGTCTCTATTTATATATAATACATTATGTTTTACATGTCATTGCCTCTAACAGAAACGTAAAAATATATAAAACTCTCTCTATATATACACAATACATTACGATTTTCCAAGTATAGACTAAAATATTATATATATTTCATTCAATTCGTTTTAAAAACGGGTCGGGTTGAAAGCGGGTATAAATAGCGGGTCTAAGATCATTCATCACTCCCCATGCACACCACTACACCTTCTCTGTGTTCGTCTTCCTCAAGTGATCATACACACACACACACACTCTAAAACTCCATTAACACACAATTACACCTTCAAAACAATGAACACCCTCTTCCACACACTCCCCTTTGATCACTTCCCACACTTCTACTCCAACAACCCATCAACTCCTGCACAAAACCCTTCGCCGGAGAATAATATTATTCCGTCGGAACACCGTCATCATCCTCCTGTTCTTGAAGGCATCGCCGCCGTCGTCGGAGAACACGTGCTCTTTGGAAAACCCATAACCACCGCAGGTGAGTCATTGGGTGTGTGGGCGACCGCTCAGGGCCTAAATTTTTATTATTGTTTAGGTTTCGGGTGTCGAATAAAATATTTAAAATATATATAAACTTATTATCAGTTTTATGTTTTAAAAGGGTTTAATAAAATAATAGACATTTAAAACCTAATAATATATTATAGAGGGAACTCTCAACCCACTAGTATAAAAACATGCCTATACATTCCTTTTTAAAAGTAACATTTTAGAAAGGGTTGGATTATCAAACAAATATATTGTATTTGCTAGTAAAAATATTGTATTATCTAACAAATAAGTTGTTTAGATATAATGTACCTTCATTTAACCCTAATCTTTCGTAAAAAAATTGTCATAGGTTAATGTAACGTTTTTAAGGTTTAATGGATCGAACTTTTCAAAAACTAATTCAACATATTATTAATATTGTATTAGTTTTATTTTGTTGTAGTGTATTCAATTAACCAAATTAAGTTTAAACAATTAAAATTTCTTATTTTATTTAGGTTTATATTAAGCGACACCAAATCAGTCAACTGCACCCATCTACTTGTATCCAATGTTTAGCACTCTATGGTTGCGTATAAGTCGTATCATATATAAGTTTCTAATTTAAATAATTTATTTTTATTTTTACTTGTCGTACAGAGACATTGAATACATGTGGTGAGCACACAGATTCAGACATCAATCAAGAAACAAAATTCCGGCCAGTGAAAAAGAATTACAGAGGGGTGAGAAAGAGGCCGTGGGGGCGGTGGTCGGCGGAGATACGCGACCGCATAGGGCGGTGCCGCCACTGGCTAGGGACGTTCGACACCGCGGAGGAGGCGGCGCGTGCATACGACGCGGCAGCGAGGCGGTTAAGAGGGTCAAAAGCTAGAACAAACTTTGAGATACCCTCGGTGTTTCCGTTATCAACCACCGGAACTTCACCGGCCCCGGCGACATCTCCGGCGCCGGCGGAAGGGAGAAAGAGGAAGTCTGGAGGTGGTGGTGGTGGTGGTGACAGGTGTCAGGTGGTGACTTCTGTGGGTCAGTTGTTTGGTGATTATGGTCCGATGATGATGACGACAGAGATGAAGTTTAGTACTAATAATAATACTAATGATGTAACGAACTATGATGATAATTACGATGTTGAAGTTGATTTGAATGTTGTTGGTACTATGAAGAAAAGATCAAAGACTGTTTGTACGCTTTGTTAATTGCATCAATGCAGTTAAGTACCTCTGTTATGTTAATCGTACTACATATTATGGATGAAAAATACATATAACATCTTTTTTATTTATTGTGTTTTGTAAAGTTTATGTGATGTTGTGTAGTTGTGTACTAGTGTGGCTAAAATTCGGATCGTCTTATTCTTTTATATGATATACTAGGTTAAAAACTCATGCAATACATGGGTGGAATAAAATTTAACATGTTAAAATTATTATTTTTTATAAAAGTTTTGTATTTTACATGTTATTATTATTAGTTATTGGTGAAATTAAAAATAATAAATATCTAAGAAATTTTAAATAAAAATAATAAAAAATAAAAATTTTAATAGTATACTTTCAGATAAGCTATAATATAAATCATATGGTTTAGTATGTTTTAATAAATTATTACAATAAAAACATTTATAATTTAAATATTTTATAGTATAGTTTACATATTTAAATTAATTCTTATGTAATAGGAGAGAGTGGCGGGAAACATAGTTTTAGAGTTAACCAGAAATTACCAAGTATCCATTTTAATTCTTCATTTATTATAATAGATAGATTAGTGGAATAAACATTAACACGGTCTGAAATCTGACATGAAAATAATTAAAGTCATGTTTTGTTGAGTTCGTTTTTAAGATACATAATCAACTCATTAAGAACTAAATTGAAAATTTTTAAAACCATGTAACTTGTGACTTAAATCCATCAACGAGTTATTATAACTTGATCATTAACCCGGCGATATGTTTTACTTAGATGAACGTGGGTTAGATTGTTGTATTTGACGCAGATAAGTATAGACTCTGATTGCATTAAATAATTTCAACATGTGGTATTTAAAATCCAACAAAAAGAAATTTTCAAAATTCTCTACTGATCATGTTCTACAAGTTCACTTTTGTTGTTTAAGGATAGGTGTCTTGTCAAACTTTATGGGATTTGTTTCTTAAGAATATATACTAATTTAGTTATTTTAAAGTTAATTTCAAAACTTTTTATGTGAGAATGCATGTTTCTACTCAACGATCATTTTATTTTAAAAATATATTATATTATATTTTGTTCTGTTTGATTTAAACAAATATCATTTTAACATTTTAACTGAAAAGTAATTTACTTTAACATTGAAATGTCCCCTAGAAAGCACGCTAATTTCATATTAAGATGAAAACACTGTTATTATTGATTTAATATGTGGACTAACAGAACTGTTGGGCTTAATTTTAAATCTTTCTATTCTAATAAAAGGATAACTAGGTGTGACACGTGTCAACACCACATTCTTTCTCATCAAATTTTTCCCGCTTCTCTCTCCTATTAAATAATCACATTAATTACTAATAATATCATTTAATTCTTTTTAAAATTAAAATAGATTTTAATAAATTAAGAAAGAGAACTTTTTATTAATGTTATTTCTATGGAATCAAGATTTTTAAAATAAGAAATTTTTTTAAAACATCAAACTTTTTTAATAATATAAAATATTTTAAAATTGATGTTTTTAAATAATAAACTTTTGTAAACAAAAAATAATTAAAATTTATAGTTATAATAAGAAAAATGACAATTTTTTGAAACTTTTATTTTGAAAGAATAATTTCATTTTATTTATAATAAAAAATATAACAATAATTTTTTATCTTATAATATCGCTTTATTATTAATAAATTTATTATAATTATACTTATATTTATTCAACCCGTGTAATACACGGGTTTATTAAAAGCTAGTAGTATATGTTTAGATATCATTTCATTACTCAAAAAGAATTATGTATAGATCGTTCTCTAATATATAAAACTATTTAAGTCTCATAAAACAAATAAAAAGATTAGTATTGAATATAAATTGAAATAAACATGAATAACGTCGTAAATTATATCAATCAGCAACTTCTTAATCTTGTGTCATGATTGAAATAGTGAATTCAGATCAAGTTGCAGAGTTAGCAGTGAGATGGCAAACATAGTACCACTGTATACACATCATCAAAATCTAATCGTTAATTTAATGATATCTTTCAAATCACAATATAATCTCACGTATGAACATTCACAGTAGATTCTTTATATTTATGTGAGTGTGTTTCTTATAATTTAAGGAATGGTTGTAGATAGTTGTGAGTGGAGGAGAGAGAAAAGTTACTGTTCATTTTGTATATTTGAGGAATCACTGTTCAACCCTTATAAATTTTTTAATATTTTTGAAAGTGGTTGTGAGTAGAAGAGAAAGAAAATGTAATGATAAAAGTATAAAAAAATATTATTTAATTGAGAAGGAGAGAGAAATAGTAGTGTTTTTAGTGTAATTATAAGAATAAAGATATGGAACCTGATGTGAATGCTCTAAGGGCGTTTCAATTAAATTACATTCAATGTGTAACCGATATCCAAACACATTCGGATTATAATTCAACACTCAGTTTTTATATGTATCAAATAGGAGGGTCGTAGGTATATAAGATGTATAACTCATCTGACAGCCTTTTGAATTTTCCCTCGCATTCTGTGTCGAATTTTGTTATATGTGTCGTATAATGAAGTGTTAATGGGCGGGTTTCAATATTTGTTTTCAAATTTGAATTAACAACGGATTTAGTTATGGTTTTTGTATTTGTTATAAAACTAAGTTATCGACATATTTATTGATGGGTAGTAAATGATTAAATTTATTATTAGTTTTTATTTTAATAATATTATTTTAAATTAATTTACTTTAATATTTTATTTATTTCAATAATAAAATTTGAAAGAAAATAGTTTATTTTTTTCAAAATTCTCCTCGATGTTCCAAAAAGTTCCCCAAAAATGTCGAATTTATGTCCTCAAATTTAGGGGTTTTTTTAGGTTTTTATTTAGTAGTGAATTGTCAAATATAAAGGAGTAGTTGGAGCAAATCTATAAACATGATTTGAATCTAATAAGTTACTCGATTCAAAATGAGATCCTGCTTTTATATAAAATAATAATATTTAAGGTGGTATGCAACAGTGACAAGAATAGTAAATTCCATAGGAGTACATACACATACAACATACCTTCTAACAGTGAATAACAAAGGTTACCCTTACTCCCACTCCTTAAAACACTGTGTTCAAAAGAGAAAAGCCAAATGGTTGAGTAGGTCAACAAAATTCACTTTTAGGGTTAGGGCCCTAAAACAAGTTACCAACCAATCATCAAGCATTGTTGTCATAATATCATAACAAATAATAAGTTCTAGGTTTAAATTCGGGTCCTAATATACATACATCACATATTATAAATCGACATCCTCCTATATACCTTGTATAGCACCATACACGGTGTATAAGGTCGAACACATTAAAAATGAGAAAAATTCAGAAAGACTGTCAGAGGGCTATACTCGCCCCTATAGTCATATATGACCCCTATACAACGCATATAGGGCTATACAATGCGTAAAACAAATTTCAACATTGACTACGAGAAAAAATTCAAGTGGCTGTCAGAGATGTTATGCACCCCGTATAAGGCTATACGACCCCCTATATGATGCGTATGAAGCTATACGATCCGTATATAAATCCGGGGTGTTGCTTTATAATTTGGGGTGTCCCAAATCCCAATAACTGCACCCTTAAATTCAGTAGATCTAATCAAACTTTTACAAAGGGAGTTAGGTTTGTAGATTATTTCTAAGTAGAGATTCAAGTCGTGTGATACGACATGTTGCAAGCTACGTTATGCACGGTGTGACTGTGATATTAATGTGGTTAAATTAATAAAAATGTATGAAGTTGCGACGACTCGAGTCTGGAGATCGAAACGTAGATAGAAAACAGTTACTTAACGAACTTATATTCTTCAATTGATATTGATTTCATTTTTCAAGTAAACGACATGTTACCGCCATTCGATATAACTTACAATAATAAAAAAATATTCTATTTTGAAAACAACTATATTTTAATAAAAAATAAGACCATGACTTTAAGAAAACAATCAAACAATCACAAATTAGTTAGTAAAAAAAACTAACAAAGGTTATTGAACAAAAAATACAACCATTTCTAATAAAAAAGTTTAACCTACAAAATTTCTATTCAAAGTAATTAAAAATAAAAATAAAAAAAATAAAAATAAAACTCTCCTAATTTAAGCAACAAACTAATCTCTATTCTAAACTTTACAATTTCCAAGTTCAACCCCTTAATCAAGATTAGTTTATTTATACGATCATAATCATCTTGTAGTTAAAAACTGTTATCGGGTATTATATTTTTTATTTCAAAAACTAGTTGATTTTACTTATAACTTTTATTCAAATAGTAAAAACATTTCAATTTTGGTTTGAATTACTTTTCATATTATTCAACACAGTTGGACTACATATGAACCTAGGATTTTTCAACTATTCAATTATAAGAAAATCACGAAAGATTGTTCGCATGTGGACTAAGATCCTAGGTCTTATAGTAGTACTGGGGTATGGACATCCAGTCATTCTTTAAATTCACCACATGTCTAACATATAATTCGAGTAAGGTTGCATTTTTACATTAATTTTTAAAGTTTAAGGGGGTAAAATTATCTTTTACACACATGTCAATTATACAATTAGCATTATTGGCTTTTCAACCAATTCCTCATGATTTTTAAATGAGTATAACTTTTTAATACTATAATATTTATTTAAAAAAATTATAAAAACAACCATTTTATTCTCTTTAAGTTGATTATGGTAGTGCTAGAGTTTTTTTAATTAAAAAAGTTACATGTAGTGATCCTGCCACATCTCACGAGACCCTCTAGTTTTGTGATGCATATTTTTACAAATAATGATGATAAATTTCAGTTGTTTTGTGATGTATATCTTACAAATAATGATGGTAAGTTGGTAACATTTAGTTGGTAAAATGCGGAAAAAGAAGAAAAAAGAAAATCTAATCTATCGATTTGAAGGGATGAAAGCAAAGTATATGTTTAACTGGGGTGGGTGATTGAAAATGTACATTCAATTGGGAAAGTTTAATACCGTAATGAATGAATCCTTTAAAAAATCTTTTGTATTGTATCTCCGAGATGTCCGGAGTTTGAAACACTCGATCATCATTTCACAAAACACTAGTGTCGAATATTTTATTTAATTTACACTTATACTATATAAAAAATATAAAAATTTTAACAGCCTACTCCACACTATACACCAAAACTAGATTATGATAATCTGTAATATTTGAGCTTGAACCCTTAACGTCTAAAAAAGTTTTATCACTGTAACTTTAAATGTTAAACACAAGCCCCACCCTACTAAAGGAAAGGAGAGTCCTTTCTGCATACCCACCAGTAGGCTCCATTATAAAAATAGACAGGCGGTGTTTCTGCCCTCTCGAGCCACTCCAATACTTATGCAATTAGTATAGACTATGTAGACAGCTTGTGGTTGATATGGATCTCACTTAAACTCTTTTTTATGATATTGAACACACCACTTCATCAATTTTAAGCCATCTAAACTCTTTAGATACGTATACATGTCATTTTATATAATTAAAATATTAGTCAACATTTTTTATCACTTGAAACCATTTTTGTATCAAATTTTAACTCGTTTAAGAGGTAAATTTCTTTTACATAATTACAAATACTAGTATTTTACACAAGTTTTAATATTTTAATAGAACAAACAATCGGGTTGGGGAATTTTTGTACGTTGTTCTTTTCATATGATGAACCTATTTATTTAGAAAATAAAGTATGCGCCTTAACAATTGATAACTTGTGAATTAATTATTAATTACTAGTGCGTAGTAACTGAATTTATAATATTAATAAATAAGCGATAAACTTGTTTAGTTGTTTTTTTTTTCTAAATCTACATATTTTTCTAGCAAGACTTGCACATTCACCATTTGAAGAGGACATCATCTCATTCGTTACCTTGATACCACTAGAAAACATGTTATCTGTTGTTTAGTTAATTTATCACCATTTTTAAAGGAAATGAAATAAAAATATAGAGTTGCTTCAATTCATATATTCAAGTTGGATCCATATACCTCAGATTTGGATGTTTAACTTCTGCAAGAAATTCCATTCGATTCTTCCTTTTGCTTCACTCACCCAACACACACACATACAATTTTGACTTCCATAATCAAATTGTGAAAACCGACCTTTTAAAGATGGATGCAAACAGATTTTCATGAAGATTTGAATTTCTCGTAATCAAACCTCCGTGCTTACATTTGTTGAATTTTCACTATGAAGTTATATTTTCACTTTTGACTCAAAACTTCATAATTTTCGACATCTTAGCATAACTTTCAAGATAATTTGGATTTGTAGATACGCTGAAAATCAGGATGTTACATTTTCTACTATGATGAAGATGATGTCAGCATTCTTATGTGTGATGGACAGATTGATAATTTCACAAGCCATTTTATTTTATATTGCCACAAGATAACAAATTATTTAAACCACTTTTGGTACATTAATTAATTTCTGGATTAAACATGAACAATTCTGTTTTACTGTTATTACGTTATAGGTTTTGTTGGAACGTGTCCTGATGCGAATGATAATAACCAAGATATGTATCACTTTTAAGTCCTGCATCATTCAATTATGTTTAACTACATCAATAATTTAAATAAACAAGAAGCAGAAAGTAATAATAGCATACATTAAGCAATATATAAAACTTAAAACAACATATAATTCTCATCTATTGCGCAAGTTACATCGTCTTTTATGTATGTAGTATGTACCTTAAGCATGAACGAAACTAAAGATGGTCCAAGAGGACTGTTGACCATTCGATCATCAAATGTTTCTTACTAAATTAATAGGG
Source organism: Flaveria robusta (assembly GCA_025506415.1). Classification (NCBI taxonomy): domain Eukaryota; kingdom Viridiplantae; phylum Streptophyta; class Magnoliopsida; order Asterales; family Asteraceae; genus Flaveria; species Flaveria robusta. The sequence continues at coordinate 17,252,729 of CM046459.1, read as the reverse complement.
GTATCCGACGTTGTCACTTTAATGTGATTTGAGTCTCTATATTATCACTGAGGGTGATGCAGATGACAAAGATCCCAAGAAAAGAATGAGGTGGACTAATGTACATAACTACATAAGATATAATGAAACAGACTTCTGCACTATAATCCTCAGCTACCTTCATTGTGTTGTAGCTTAAATCCGATGTTAGAACTTATTTTTCTATTCAAATTATACTATGTTTAATCTATGCTGTTAATAATGACTCACAAAACATCCTCGAAAGGAACATTGAGATCAGGAAGGACGACTCTGTCATTTTGCTCATTGACCACTTCAAGATGGTCGTTTCTGATTGCCTTCGGTCTCTCACCTTGTGCCTCTACTCGCATATCCATCTGACGTATAAAAGTACAGTTGTATTAGAGTTTCAAGTTAATTATTGACAGATTATTATATACTTTTTACCTTAATCTTCTTCAGTCTCGCATTCTCCTTTATCAGTTTTTCACAGTTGGCTTGTAGTGCTGCAACTTTCTGCATTAAACGGTTACAAAAATGAGCATTCAAATAAAAACAAGCGTGCAAAATTATAGCTCTCAGGTTTGAATCCAGCTTCCAATAGTTTCCTGTCTTAACCCTTTAAAGTGATGCTTTATCTGGTCCCACTAGTTAGTAAGTGTACTAATGGGACTGGTGATTTTTCACTAACAACCTCTCATGGTCCCAGTGATTAGTAGGTGTATTGGTGGGCCCGTGTTTTTTTCCGTAATGGGTTCTCGTGGTTTAGAATGTGTTTGCTCAATGAGCGTGATCATTTTAACTTGACCTACCCTTTTCAAATGATCTTGTTCCTCCATTAATGCATCTTCCTCCAATTTAAGTGCAGCTAGAGTCTATAAACAGTTAACATATAAAACTATGTTAATTAGATATTAAGATCTTTTAGGTATTAGTTGATAATGAAGCTCTATATGGAACCTGATTAATAACTCACTTTCTTCTTTCTTGCTTTCATGATTGCAGTCTCACGAGATGGCGTTACCTGCTAGCAATCATAAGCAACTCATCAATCACAAAATTTACAGAACACAGTTTGTGCATAAGTAATGATACCATACACACAAAACCAAGAAGTTGAACTCAAATATGAACTAAAGTATGCTGATTAGATATTGGGTAAAGCACTAAAGCAACAAGTTGATATCTTTGCACATTGTTTCCCACCCACAAATCACAACACTAATTGTGATAAATTGTTCTCTCTGTTCACACAAAAAGGAGGTAGTCGAGAAGAAATATAAATATAATATTGAGGCTACTTCTATCTATGGACCAGAAGTGAACTAACTGGGACCAACCCTGGTTAAAGTAAAAAAAGGGTCCCAAAATTCAAGTCCCACATGCATCAAATGCATGTACCTTATAATTTTATGAAAGTGTACAAGTTGAAGAGAGAGTAGATCTCAATTCTAAACATCAATTATATTACATCCAAACCGTTGGACCGGAAACAGTTTACATAACTGGTTTGGTTTAGACTCTCAAACTTCCTTCATTTGAACTACCAAGTCATCTAAAATCTCATTTACTCAAACTTCCTCCATTTGAACTGGCGGGTTATCTAAAATCTCGTTTACTATTTTAGACTCTCGAACTTCCTTCATTTGAATTAGCGGGGTCATCTAAAATCTCATTTACTAGTTAATTTAGGCTTGATCTTTTGTTAAGTCAAGTCTCCACATTTTGTTAACATTACAAATCTACACAAAAGAAAAAAAATTAATTCGTAAATTATCTATGCATGTTTTTCGGTTTTTGAAACCGGATCAATCAGTAGACTAATAAGGTGATTGGTTTAATAACCATTATTTTGTCAACACTGTAAAGTCACACTAATTTTTTGTTATTTTTTAATTAAGTTTTATGCTAAATTTTTAACCGGTCCACCGGTCCACTCAGTTAACCAGTAAGACAGCCAGATTGTTTAGCTGTGAAAAAACATCCCTAAACAACAAAAAAACATTGTCTAAGCGTTTTCACTCTTGCTTTGTCAAACATGACTTTCTTGAATGTTGAAGAAAAATTCAAACAATAGTTTTTTTTACCCCCGAATCTTCAAATAAAGTGTTTACGATAGAGTGGCAGGTAAACGAGCAACAAGTTGCGCCACGAAAACACACTAAATCATTCAAATCCACATTTTTGCTCTTTTTCTCTAATCCACATTTTTACTTGTCGTAAAAAATTAATACATATTTTGAGCTTATTAATTACTAACAGTTAAATAGTTTCATCCAATTTATAAACAAGAGTTAAATATATCACAAAAGAGGCATGACTAAAAGGACAGCCAGATACACACTCGCACCAAACTCAAACGCAGACCCCTACTTGCCACGAAAACACGCCACCGATCAAATCGGCATATACTTTTAAGTTAATTGACAAAACTACCCCCAACTACCCACCCCATTTACTAATGTGCTTTTCAGTGGCATCCCCTACTATTTCCACGGATTATGCCGATTCATAGGTTCATAAAGCCAGTAAAATCACATAATTATCAAAGTGCTTGTAGTCTAGCTCTACCAAAGTGAAAGTGTGTGTTTCGGTTAAAGCCTAGGGTTCAACTGTTCAAGTCCTAAGACTACATACCACTAGCTCGACAATCTACAATGAAATGCCAATGAGACCAGTATGGTAAATTTTGCATTGAAGGAGGGGTATGGTGGTCAATTGCGAAACAAAAACCTTCCAACACATAATAAATTTAATAACATTCTAGTTTATAATTTTATATACACCACTTTACCTATAAACTATGTTAAATAAATATCCTTTACCTATAAACTATGTTAAATAAATATCTGATCAGTGGTGTATGAATATAAAACGATTAACGGCGTCTACGACTAACAATCAACTCACTAACAATAACAAAATCACACAACCACCGTCGTCGTCCGTACACCAGAGACGACACATATGCAAACGTATACAAAAACATCAATCCACAAAAAGTAGTTTTAATCGTTTCACGAACCTTAGATCTCGAGATATCCGAACAGTTACGATTCGATCGTGTGGAGTCGACACCGTCAGCCACCGGAGCACCGCCGCCGGTCCACGACAACGGAGTGCTAGGGCTAGCGGTTGAAGCTTCCGGTTTGTTAGATTCAGAGACCGCCGGTTGCGTTCTGGAGCGGCGTTGATGAACGGTCCAGTTTGGCGGTGGCGGTGGTTGTGCGGCGGCTAGTCGGAGCTTGAGGAGGAGCTCCGCCACGACGGCGGAGTCGGCCGTAGCAGCGGTGAGCCAGTCGTTTTCGGTCATGGTGGGGAGTGAAGCGTGTGGAAAGTGGAGAGAAAAAGGTTGTTTATAGGGAGGAATGAAAGGGAATGGATTGGAGTTGGGTGGGACCTGGGCTCAGTTATAAGTTAGAACCCATTCGTTTTTTATTTATTTATTTTTTTTCATGGTACATTCTTTTTCTTGTTTTTATTTACCTTTTTGTCACCGGGTGTTTTAGACTTTTAAGTTTTAAGTCTGGAGTCTGTCTACTTTTTCTTTTAATTATTTATTATTATTTTTATTAAGATACATTAGCGTTACATTTTTTTTTATATATTATATATATCATTAATTCTCTATGTCGGTTGGTCCAGTATAGTTTGTGTCATTCATGTTTTAGCCACTTAAGTTTGATAGTTTACAAAAGAGCCCTTACTATAGGTTTTTAGAGGGAGATGAACAGGTGCTAGCCACGAGGGTAAAAGAGGATGGTTCTAGAGACGAAGATGGTGGGTTGGCTCATAAGAGAATGATGATGTGTAGAGATGAACCTCTGGTGAAGGCACTTTGATGACGAAAACGATGAGTAATGACTAGATCCGTCACGATTGGAGGTGGTTAGCAGCGGCAGAAAGCTTCATCTCGTCATCGGAACAACACAGATCTGCGATGGTGGAAGGCCAGGCCAGATCGAAACATAAAGGTGGATCTTTTGGTTGAAGCACCGACACTCTAACATTAAAACAATGGGGTTGTGGTGGAAGGGAGTTGAAGCCGAAATTATGTTGTTTTGGACGGTTAAAATCATTGGAAAATATGGGGTTGCGGATGGGCTACGACGGTGGTTGGTGTTTCGATGGAGAAGAAGAAGATAGGTTGGATTTGTGGACCTTGTGGTTATAGAGAGGGATAGTGGATAGAGACATCATTTTCTGAAAAAGTCTCTAATGGTTGAGTAAATTTCAATTAAACATAATGATAACATTTCAAGTTTTTTCTTTTTTTTTTATTATTATTTTTTTTTTTGGTAAGTATATAAACACACGAGTAACGAGATGAAGCAGAAAATACAAGCAAGAAGAAGAAGCGGATGATTATTGAAAAATACAAGAAGTGGATGATTTGAATGCACATATGATTTATATTTTTTGTAATAATTACTAAATATTTACTTAAGAAACATTTTTTGAAAAAAAAATTTGTTTATAAAAGTTGGTACGTATGTTTTTTTTTTTAAACGGTCGGTTGGATGTCAAATAGATTATGTATATATCTAATCAAACAAACTTTTTTTGTATAGTATCGATATATGACGTCAATATACTATTATGTTTCAATACTCAAAACATGATGGTGATTTCTTATTTTTTTTGTATTAATATGGTTACCACATTGTTGTAAGAAGACCCTGCGGCAACGCGCGGGGGTCCAATTCTAGTTATTTATAATTTTACTTGTAATCGTGTTTAAATTTTCACATTTTTCTTGCTTGGGTCATAATTAAAACTTTTAATACATAAACCACAAGGAAGTTAAACATCGCATTTTTTTATAAATCATGAGTGCTCATCTATTTTTGCTCCAGAATTTTTGTAAAAATCGAGGGACCGGTGTTTCTGGTCATCAAAGACTTCATTCACTGGTTCGAGTTCCTTTTTTTATGACTCGGACTATATGAGAAGCCAAGGGTGTAATTTACTTGTGCATTAATCATTTAGGTGTAGATGTAGTATACATGTGCACATATTAACTTTGAGTCCACCCGGTTCTGTTTGTAAATAGTGGGTTTTTCCTTCAAGTTTTTTTAATGTTTTTTCTTCTTATTTAATGTGGTTTTCTTTTCTTTTTTTTTATTACAAGTTACCTTGCCATATTGCGGGTGATAAATCTAGTTTGACATTATAATGGAAAGGGAGCCCCCTGTCTTTGCAGGTTTACAAAAATAACTCTTTTCCAATTTGGATGATTTTGTTTTCACCAACACTACCTTTTGGATCAAGTGATGTGATACTAGTTTATATTTTTATTTTTATTTTTTATGACTTTAAAATATAATTTTTATATAAAAAACACAAATGTGGTGTTCTTATATGTTTTTTATGTATATTTCGGCATAAATCTTATGTATCAAATATAGAATTTATTACTAGGTGTATCTTATACCGGTTGCTTTTTTTATATACTTTACATCAAATTTTGGATAAAAATAAGCATTTCACAATAGCATATAGTTTTTTTTTTTTTTTTTTAATTACATGTTAAAAAATCATAAAATAAAAAATATTTATACTACTATTTAAAACAAAACCTTGAGATACAAGTGTAATTTCATAAAAAAAATTAAGACAATTAATATAACTTTTTAAGCATTAGGTACAAGTGTTTTATCCACTCATTTATATTTTGGTAATTATTTAATAAACTTCTTCTAATTAATGCATATTATTAATACATTATTTGATGAGTAAATTATGGTTTTTGCCGACATATTAACTTAAATTTTTATTCTTAAATTTTAAAATTTATACGGATTACTCCTTTGTGGTATCTGTTATCATTTATTCTTATCAACATCTTTGTTACTGCTGAAATCTATAATAATGATGCAGCGTTGCATCAACATAAGATGGTGAAATGTAGAATAATAGATATATACTACAGAAGGACAAAATAATTTGGTTTGACACTCGGTTGTCAAACCACTTTCACTCCAAACCAATCCTAGCAGTCGAAAACGGTTTAAACCCTGTTCCAAACTCGATTTAAACCAATTTTGACTTTTGTCACCCAACCCGAACCGCTTTCCAACCTTATTTCCACCCATTTTGTACATCCCTCTATGGTCCTATACATAAATCACCAGTACCTTTGGGTAAACTCAAATTTTTTTTTCTTCAAATGAGTGCTACATGGGAAAATATTTATCAAAATATGTTATTTAAAAAACATTAACTCACACGAAAGAATGTATATTTACCCTTAAAAACCAGAAAGTTAACACACAAGAGAAAATTGTTCAATCATATCATTCATCGCAATAAAAAAAAGTGCTTCAATCCTCGGTTCACCATAATAAACACAATATAATTATATTTTTCATTCTTTTAATGTAAAATTTATTTAACGACCCATCATAGCCAAAAGCTAACTTTAGAGGGGAGGCATTAAGTTCAAACCCAAACAATGGTGTAATTTGACGTAGGTGTAATAATAGAGTAGATTTGTCGTTAAAAAAAAATTATCGATTTTTTCTGAAATCATTTTCACTGCTACTAATTAACAGGATAATAACTGAAGCACGTGAGCCTCACTCCCAACGAATCCACCCTTCAACTAGGGTTTCTGAAACGCCAAAATCATAGATAAACCTTCAGATATCATCTCCAATGGTGGCGACGGCGATCTTCCTCCACCTACGCCCTCACAGACGCCGTATACTCCTCCTACAAAACACTACCTCCGGCGTCCACTGTTATTCATCATCGTCATCCTCCTCCAACTCCGATGACAACGATCAAAACCGATCATCACCTTCACAATCACCATTCTCGTTCAGTGACGTGAAAGCCAGCCTCAAACAAACACCACCATCGCCTCAACACACTCGCAGGCCGTCGTTTATAAACCCTAACGCCGGCAATCGCGAAGATCCGGCTCAAAAGGTGGCTTCTCTAGAGGAAATCCGTAAAAACCTCTCGGAGTTCCGTCGCCGATCCGCCGTACAACCACCGCAGTCCGCCGCGCCGGTGATGTCGTTTCAGGAGCTTTACAAACGGAATGTGACGCCGAGAGGTGATACAGGATATGATAATGAGTCCGTGAGGAAGGAAGCGGAGTCTCTGAAGGCGATTCGCATGAGTTTGAAGACGATGACACCGAAACTGTCGCAGTCACCGTCGCAATCTGATGGTGCTTCTCGAATCTCACCGTTGGATCAACTTGGTTTGAATTTGAAATTGAGACCGAAGAGATTGAACGAGATGCCTTCTACGGTGCCGGAATCGAATATTAAGGGCTCTGTGTCGGATGAGACGAAAACAGAGTTTGTGAGGTCGTATGACCATGGGGAATTGGGGAAGAAGTTGAGGAATCTGAGGCCAGGGGATAAGAAGATTAAGTTTTCCTTAACGGAGTTGAACGAGAGGCTTCGAAGGTTTCGGGAGATGGAGGAGAAGGAGATGCAAGAGGCAGGGGGTTTGAAATATGCGTTCATACGAGAGAGCCTTATGAAGTTGCAGGATGATGAGAAAACGAAGAAGAATGCAGGTATGTGAATTTCATTTCACTTTCTTTAGGACTTTGATTTATAATTCAGGTGAATTGAACTCAATTAGACAATTGCACTACTGCTCACAGAATTCTTCAGTAACGAATTGATTTGATGGTCTTATAGATTAAAGATAGCTTGAATTTAGTGTTATTGTTACAATATTAGATTTCAAAACCTTGATTTTACTGAAAGATAAGCTAGAATCATTATAATGTGTGCTACTAACTTAATGAAGGATGACAAGCCAATGTGTGAAATTGGCTTACAGATAAGGTTTTTGGGCCGTAAATAGTATCAACTTGCTATATCTGAATCTCACATAAAATTGTTATAAACTTTTGCAGTTCCAAGAACTAGTGTATTGGATCACATTGTTGCAACTCCTACATTTGAGTTATATCCACCAAAGGAGGCCTTAGTTGAAAAGGCAAGTGCTGCGTACTTTGCAATGGTCCTCCCCTTTGAATTATTTAGCTGATGAATTAACAATTCTGAATTTTTATTGTTCTGGACAGTATTTCCATCCAGATCATATGTCATCTGCAGAGAAACAGAAGCTTGAACTTAAAAAAGTAAGGGAGAAATTCAAAATTTCTGAATCAGACTGTGGATCAGCTCGTGTTCAAGGTATGGAACAGATGAATATTTCTTCTTCTGCTTCCGTGTGTTATGTTTTTGGATTAGGAATTTTGATACTCATGCTTTCTGCACCTATTTAATCTTTCATCTGAATTATGATAATCATCTTTCCCTTTTTTTTTTGCCTTAGGAACATGATTTCATCAAGTCCTGTTGTGCTTAAAAGTTTTTTTTTTTTTTTTCTCTTTTCATTTTAGGGATGTGGTTATTTTTTACATTAAAATTTTGCTAGGGGCTTAGGGTTAACTGCATTAAAATGTAACCTTTAGCATCTATTCTAGTTGTGTGTTTCAAACTTCAAAAACTCAGTTGTAAGGTAACGAACATTCAAAAGTTGTCATTTAATGTATCTGAATATCTGAAACCTTTTAGGCTATGATGCATCACTGGTAAATATATCCAACTTGCACTAATGCATCCAATGTTGATGACATGGCACCTGTTAAAAATTTTAGTTTCATTAACATATTTATACTTTTAGGGGGTGTTTAGGGGCGTGAATGTTGTCAGAGGTTTGTCCCATTGTTTGACCTTTTACGTCGGTTTCCATGAGTCTGACAACCATGATGTCTTTCACACCATTGGGCCAGTAAGGATGCTGATTGGGGCTTGAAATTGATAAAGCATCCCTTACCCATGAATCACTGAAACCTGTATGATTGCACTTTCTGAGAGCATCACTTATAACTACTACTGAGCTGAATAGTTCTTGTTTCTTTTGAGTTAGCGCCTCTCTTAGTATCTCTCACTGAATCGAGTCTCAAAAATAATACCCCTCTTTGCTGTCAATTGAATCAATTTACACCATTGGTAATAAAGCAATTTGGCAACACAGATTGTGATATAGGGTTTATGAAACCATTTTTTGCTGGCGTCAAAACACCCCCTCCCCTTTTTTTCATCGCCGTACCGTCGCAAGCTTTCTATATGTATCCAGTCATCATCACACTTGCAGGCTTACGGATTGAAACGGGCTGCAATGGCCTTGATCGGGTTTACCAGGGTCTAGGGCTTTCAAATTGGGGTTTTGAGTTGGAAAGGAGTGAGTTTCAATTTAGTGTTAATATTTTTTATCTGCCGTGTAGCTGTGTCTTTACTGATTCTCATAAGCCGATTTTCTAGTTTGCCTGATGTGTGTCTGTGTATTAAAGTTGTTGGTTTCACAATCTGACTCGGAATGATGTTTGTCACTGATGTAGGCACTAGGCAGATGGTCTGGATTTTCTTTTCATTTTTTGCTCATGATGCTTGTACAGTTTGGGTGGCTAGTAGTTGATGATGGTGGTGTAAGGAGTGGTGGTAATTGGAAATGGTAGCCCCTGCCCACTGTTAGATTATCAAATTGTTGTTAGGCAGGGAGTCGAGAGGAGTGGCGTTGGTAGATAGGGGGAGAATGTGGTTAGAGATTTTGGGATGGAGAAGGCTGTGGCTAAGGTGGAGGTGCAAGGTGATGACGCTGCAAGTAGGGGGGTTAAGCGTTTTTTTTTAATATTATTAATAGTAATAAATCATAAATTAACAATAATGATACAATTCAGGCATCACGCATGTGGTGAGTCGCATAAGCAGGTTATAAGTAGTCATTGAATTTCACTGCATTCTTTTTAAATGAGTTACAAGCAACTTGTAATTCACTTCCCTGGATACAAAAAGATAGTTTTTGGAAGTTTGTTACATCAAACTTGAGTTTTGTTGTTTGATGCACACAGTTAGAGTAGGTATCAAGTTGAGTACATTCTGATAATTTGATGTAGTTAACCAAATCTTGTTATGCTACTGCCAATGTCTGTCAGTTTTTAACTGGTTTATCATTCTACCATTTTCAGTGGCACAACTCACAACAAAGATCAAGCACCTTGCTACAGTTCTACACAAAAAGGTAAACTGCCTGTTGCATCACGTGTCTAGTTAACTTTTCTATACAAACTCCCTGGACTTTATTTTTCGGCAATATTTCCTTATTTTACATGATTAAGTCCCTAAACCTGCAAAGACTCAGCAAATAGGTCCCTTGATTTTTACATGATTTAATCTCTAAATTCTATATAAAGAGCTTTTTTGTGAGTTTGTGTAAGTCTAGGGGCTTAAACATTTCAGGAAAATAAAATGTAATGTGCAAGTTCAGAGAGAATTTTGAAACTTTGGTTTTAGTGTGATTATGTTATTTGTGGTTAAGCTGAAATGGATGGAAACTGGTGCAGGATAAGCACTCTCGAAAGGGTCTACAAGCAATGGTACAGAAAAGGAAGAAACTATTGAAGTACCTTAGAAGAACCGATTGGGATTCTTATTGCTTTTGTCTCTCCGAACTTGGTCTTCGAGACAGCCCCGATTACAAAGCTTAAAATTAACTTTATGTTCAATTTGGGTTTTTTTGTATTTTATTTCAAACCTAGTCGAGGCGAATAAAAACGAGTTGAAAAGCGTTAGCATGTCAACTAGGAATGTTTTGACTCGTACAGAATATCACTCAACTTCAATCATAGCATGTTTCGACTCGGACAAACTTCCGGCCCCCCATTTAATCAGGAGTTTCCTTGTGCTGTTTTCTGTAGAGGACCTAGAGGTGAGGCCAGTTTGATTTAGTTATGTATCGAAACTGAAACTATAACATGTATTTTTGTTCTTAAATTTCTTACAACCGGTTGGTTTTTGTTCAAATGGTTTGATCTTTATGTTATAAGGCTAGGGGTGTGGACGCATGATGGGCTGATTTTGGCCGATACTGAAGGTGACGGTGGTGTTCCCGCTCATCTCGTGCCAACTATGTCACTTGTTCATGCTGCATCCCTCTTTTCCTTCTGTCTTTGTCACCGATTGACACATACATCAGTTCCTGATTTTGGTTGCTACCGTATGGGTGTGACAGTGTTCTTATTAGTACCATGTCAAATTCTATCTTTGAGGCCCAGCCACCAGTCTAAGAAATTGGCAGTCGGTTAACCACGTATTATTGACAGAATCAGTTAAACCCTTTTTTTTAATAGATCCAACTAGATTTTGAATGGAATAAACTAATTCAAGCACATGTTGGAGTTAACAGATTCAAACTAGATTTTGAGAAAAAATAGCAAGCCCTTTGATTTATAAAAGACAGAACAGGGTCTTCATATTATTTATAAAAGTTATAACGTTATATCTATTATTTATAGAAATTAAAACTTGAATGACTCCTTTTTCTTCTAATGACGGTTTATTTGTTATTAGCATTAAACACCTGCGTATTACACTTGTTTAAGAAAAAAAAAGGAAAATATAAATCTATATAATTTTCTAATTATTGAAATAATTTATTATATATAAAACATTTTTAGAAAATATGATATATATATATCATAATTTGCATATGAGAAATGAATTAGGAAATAATGAATTGTCTTTTTGAATAAATGAAAATTAAAACGTTAGTAAAAAAAGTAATAAATTAATGTTTTAATAACTAACTGTCATAAAAAATGTTAAATTAGTTTGGACAAGGAAAACAAAAATATAATATTCTATAAAGTGTCATGATAAGATATTCTTTTATTATAATAAGTATGAAATATAATATGATATGATTTTGAATAATTATGCATATATAACATAACAAAACAATAAAAACCGGTTATAAAAGACGACCAATTTACCCAATTTTAAAATTTTTGGTAATCTCGGGTTGATCACCGTTAGTTTCATTACCAACTAGGTTAGTATCCCGTGTATTACACGGGTTGAATAAATAAATATCAAATAATTAGTAACGAAAGTTTATTAATTAGAAAATGATATTTTGATATAGGCTTATGACTGAAATTACTTATGAGTAATAATTATAATTAATTATATTTTTTTTGTATTTAAAAAAAATTCAAGCATTTTGTTCCAAAACAAACCTTTTTAAAAAGTATCATTTCTAAAAAAACTCATTATAACTCTAAATTTTAATTATTTTGATTTATAATAGTTTTATTATTTAAAACGTTAATTTTAAACTATTTTATGTTTTTTTTTAAAAGTTTGATGTTTTAGTAAAATTTCTTATCTTAACAAAGTTGTTTCTTTAAAACTTAAATTTATAAAAAGAAATCTTTTTTAATTTATTAAAAAACTATATTTAATATAAAAATATATATATAATTTATAATTAATGTAGTTATTTAATAGGAGAGAGAAGCGGAAAAATTAAAATTAGGAGCTCTAGAATTGTGTCAAGTGTCCACCTAAAACCTTCTTTTATTATAATTTACTAGTTTTAGTAACCCGTGTATTACACGGGTTCAACAAATAAAATATTAAATATAATAAAAATTTATTAAGTATAAAATGATAATCTATGATAAAATTTGATTGAAATTACGTATGAGTAAGAACAATATGTAATAAAATAATTATATCAACTTTTTAAACTTTTGTTATAAAACTATTTTTTTTCAAAAAAATAAATATTGTGTTTCAAAACAAACAATATTAAAAAATATAATTTTAGAAAAAATTATTATAATTTTTAATTTTAATTATTTTTTGTTTATAAAAAATTTACTTTTTAAAATTTAAAAAAGTTTGATGATTTATAAAATTTCTTATTTTATAAAAATTATTTTTTAGAAATAACATAAATAAGAAGATCTTTTTCTAAATTTATTAAAAAACTATTTTTATTCTAAAAAAAAGTTAAATAATATAATTGGTATTTAAGTTAATTATTTAATCGGAGAGAGAAGCGGTAAAATTTCGATGAGGAAGAATGTGATGATTTTATGTGTCACCCCAAGATACTATTTTATTAGAGTAGAAAATTTTCTATAGTTTTTGTTGATGAATTATTTGAATAAAGAAAAAATATTGGGTATTATTTAATTCCAAAAAAAAATATGCTCTAATTTAGGGTTAAATTTTCAAAATTTCCCTAAATATCTCTTGTATCAGAAGTTGACTTTTGGTCAAATGAACCCAGACTAACACTAAGAAAAGATACATATTTAGGCGGGAATTGAAAAAGTAGAGTTCTAAGAGAATGACACGTGGCACTAAAGTTATTCTTTTATTAATAAGTATAGATTAAGTTAATTATTTAATCGGAGAGAGAAGCGGTAAAATTTTGGTGAGGATGAATGTGGTGATTTCATGTGTCACCCCAAGATACTATATTAGAGTAGAAAGATTTCTATAGTTTTTGTTGATAAATTATTTGAAGAAAGAAAAAATATCGAGTATGATTTAATTTCCAAAAAAAGATGTGTTCTAATTTAGGGTTAAATTTTCAAAATTTCCCTAAATATCTCTTATATCAGAAGTTGATTTTTAGTCAAATGAATCTAGACTAACACTAAGAACAGATACATATTTAGGCGGAAATTAAAAAAAATAAAGACTTAAAAAAATGACACGTGACACTAAAGTTATTCTTTTATTAATAAGTATAGATAGATTAACCATTAAATTAAGCCTTTTCAATAAAAGTTAAGGAAACATTGACTAGATGCCCGCAAAGGGTTACTCAAGTTGGTCTAATACTCTAATCAATACAAGACGATATACAAGAGAGTACATTTGAAATCCAAACCTTATCAAGTAAGAAGCATCCACATCAACTTGATTATAATCAAATTTTTTTTAGAACGATTAACTCACACATCCTCAAATCTTACTTCGAAACGTATACACTTTCTCCACCATAGGTTTTGAACCCTCAACCACATAGAAGAAAAATATTTTTTACCCACCTTAATACCGGTAGACCACATGCCTTTCGCAACTACTTATCACAAACTTGACATCCATGCCTCAATAGAAGTTGTCGTTGGCCTTCCGTCGTGACAGCGTATGAAGGCGGGACCAGTTTCCGCAATGACGGCCTCGTATGAACCATCCAATCAACGATAAACACATGTAAATTAAGACACCCCATCAGATTAACCTCCCTCAACTTCTCACAATTCTTAACCATAAACTTAACCGCACTCGTCGTCACATGCTGACACCCTTCAAGATCTATCTTCACAAGCTCGTTACACCTAACCGCGATTCCGACTAACCCTTCGTCGTTAACACCTGATCTAGCCATAAACAGCTTCTTTAACCTCAAAGGTTCTATCTTTAACCCCATATTCTTGACCCCATCACAATCTTGTACGTTTAAATGCTCAATCTCAGGACAAATTATCAATACCTCACCTATGGACCATGTAATACCTGAACACGAGCTCACGTCGAGCTGCTTTAAGTTGGGGCAAACAGAAGTGATCTTTAAAAGACATTCATCAGTCAGATGTGAATTCCAGCCCATCTTCAAGGACCTTAAACTTGATGCTTTTGTGTCTACGTCATTCAAGACGTTCATAAATGTATATTGATCTTCTTCCTTACCTAGACGTGTATGTTCCATTTCAATGTGTTCAAGGTTCAAACAATAGATGATGAGAGCAAACAATGATCTGCTTGTTAGCTTATGACAAAAATTGAGCTTTATAGAAACAAGATCATGAAGATACTGAGATAATGCGACAATGGAATCGTCACATATGGATTTGTTTTTAGTAAGATCTAAGAACTTAAGGGAGTGATACGCGTGCAGGAACCTTGAAAGACCATCAATGGAGTAATTACAGCTATCAGAAAGAGACACACTCTTCAACGGAACACGCGCTTCCACAATTGAGTTCAGCAATTCGTCAGAAACATCAGAATCACTGAAATGAAGACTACATAAACCTCTACCTGACGTAACAGGGTTGATGAAAAGCGATTCGCTCCCATGAATATCAGAAATCCGACACATAGACATTGATCTTAGATTCGGGCTATTATGCAGCATAAATCTAACACCTTTCATTGTAATCATAATGCATTTCAACAATGATATCTCTTGCAGTTTCAAACAATTGGAAGATAGATCATAAAGAGACTTATCTGTGAGCAGAGGATTCATTGAGATGTTAATCTTCATCAGATTCTTCAAACCAGATGATAAACCCTCAATTCCAGCATCAGTGATCATGATCTCACTTATGCTGTACCTACGCAACACATCGATTTCAAATTTGTTACGAGGATAACTAATATCCAATTCCTCAAGATCCGGATGAAACTTTGCAATAGCGATCAAATCAGCATCACGAAGTTTAACAACATTAGCACATTTCAACACCTTAATTCTCCGATTACTCAATCCCAACTCCTTCAAGCCTTCAATCGGAACCGAATCGTGATTCGATATATCAACAGCTTCCAGATTCAACGCCACAGACGAACGAGCGATCTCACGAAGCGCAATTTCGACATTAGCGCGTTGTAAACAGCTAAGATCTAGGGTTTTTAGGTTTTTGAACCGGTGAATGAATCGACGAACGGTACCGTGAATGAAATACGTCTGATCAACGATCGTGAACCGGAGACGAAGGCGATCGGTTAACGATAACAATCGTTTGCTCACCGTTGAAAGTGATTCGAATTCTGAGTGATGATCATCGCCTAATCGGTTTAATATTAACTCCCAGATTTCCTCTGGTAATTCTTCGTAATTGGGTTCCATTGTTTGATCCAGCTGTTGAACGATGAATCGAAGAGGAAAATTCTTCAAACAATTCGACTGAAAATTGCAGATCGTGTGATTATGGAAGCGAAATTGAAAGGTTTACGCAGAAGAACACACAGTGATAGTGGTGATATGATTTGATTTGATTTGTGTTAGAGGAATATGGTCACTAAATGACATGAAGTGGAGCGGCCATGAATAGTATCGTTTTTATGATATTAACTTTTTCTAAACGCAATCGTATGGTTTGAATTTGAATGTCTTTTAAACAGCCTTTCATTTTTATGGTAACAAGACCTTTCATATTGGATTTATTAACTGTGAGTTTTTTAAAAGCATGTGAGTGTGATTTTTATATTATAAGAAATAAGTTTGAGTGGTTATGAGTGAATAAAAAAGAAAATGTTACTGTTCATCTGTATATTTGAGAAAATGTTGTTCAGTATTTATAAATTTTTTAATATTTTTAAAAGTGGTTGTGAGTGGAGGGGAGAGAAAAAAGTAATGATAAAAATATAAAAAGTATTATTTAATTGTAAAGAAGAAAAAACAAAGTAACAATTTTTAACGTAATTATATTGGATAAAAATAAAAAATTATACTGTGAATGCTCTAATTAGCGTTAAATAATCACGCGTTGAGGCACGTAAAACAACTTGTGTGTAACAAATGCGTCTTCTCAATTTCCCAATGAAAAGCGCCGTTGATCCCTTTGCTCTCCTCATTGTAGCAAGCGTATTTACAATACTCAAAACCCACATAGAAAAACAAAAGTGGCATATGAAAATATAAATTAGAATTAGAAAAAACCAAATAAATAAAAATTACAAAATGGAAAAGGAAAAGAACAAAAAAGCAAAAAAAAAAGGCCATGTAACTACGTAAGGGCAGAGAAGAGAATTAATAACACATGGGGGCTTACGGGATTCAAACATTAGCATTGTGGTTTGGGAAAAAGGCAGCTAATCGTTGCACTAACAATTGCTTTATGCTTTAAAAATTGACTACAATATTATATAAATTGCCTACAATATTATATAACCGATATTGGCGACGTGTGATGCCTTACGATTTGCCACCGACAGTGCGGGAGGATAGTGAGGGCCGGGGGGGTGCCGCTCCCCCTCTTTTTTTCATCGGTAGTGTTAAATATGGGTCCGTTAGTGTAAATTTTTGGTCCGGTAACGTAAATTTTTATATAAATATCGAGTTCGCCCCCCCCCCCCCAAAAAAAAAATAACTTCGCCCCCGCCCCCTCTACGGGGATGTTCAAGCTCCGCCATTGGCCACCGACCTTACCTTTAAATTAACAGTATAATTCAAACGGATAATTTGAATGTGGTTTTCTAACTTTCATATTTTGTTGTTAAGACAATCTACTTAAATAATCTTAGTAGATTTACATGTATGTTTACTTGATTTGTACTTATAAGCTATTTATGTTTCCTATATTGTTCATAATTTTCAAATTAGTTAAATCGAATGAAATCAAATGTAAATTTATGATATCTGTATTAGTGAGATCGTCTTTGGTATCAAAATAAAAATAAAAATTGTTATTGTTTACCTTGTTGGTATGAAATCTAAACCTCTAATGTGTCATGGTTTATACTATCACAATCTAATTTGACTAAATAAAAATTGAGTAATAATATCAAAAGTAAAAACACAAGAAGCACCAAACCAACTTATTGTTCCTATCATGTCAAGAACATCTTACCATTCTCTTTATTTATTTGTTTTTTTATCAATCGCGATGGAGCATTTTACCACTCTAACCATTCTCCCCATCATGTGGGGTTACATACTGGTAACAAAAAAATACACTGGATTCGTGGGCTGTGCTCCTGCCCGGTATGTTTTTTCCCGGATCAATGAGATGCTTTTATCATGTGGATTTTGTGTGATCTAGCTACTGTAAATAATATCATCATGACAAACATTAGTAGTGGATTAGTTTTTTTTCTTGTACAATTCAGTGTCTCTTTACAATTTAAAAAATAGAAGAGGTTACAATTAGAAACCTAGAAAATCAAAACATTGTGTGGTCGAGGTTCTTGAATATACAAGTTTGACTACATTGTTTTGAAAACTGGATTGGACCAGCAAGTCCGACCGGGAGCCAGACTCCAATCCGTTACGGTTCGGTGCTTTAAACCGTTTTGATGTTGAACCGGTCTAACCGGCTGTTGGACCAGGAATCGAACCGGTTGAACCGTTTTTATATAATATTTTATTTTCTAGTAATTTTTACATATATTTATAAAAAGTAATTATAATTTTATACGGTTCTTATATCCAGTCCGACCAGCGGATCGGTAAGATGTCCGGTTCACTGTACGGTCCGGTTCCAAAAACAATGTAATTGACTGAAGAAAGAGTTTCATACATTTAGAGAAAGAAATGTACATCATACAATTTTTAAAAACCAAATTAGTTATTGAACAAGTATTGTTATTGCTTACTGGTTGGATACGTTGAGCTGATATTGAAAATCGAATGAAATAACAATTATTTTAAATTTTAGTATAACTTTGTAAAACAGTAAACAACATTTAAAATATTTGAATCATATCACCAAGTTTTTAAATTGTTTCAATAAAGTCACTTAGTTTTTATATTTTATTTATATTATAATATTCAATATGTTTTCTTTTTGTTTCAACTAAGAAAGTTTCTTTTCTTTTCTTTTTATTTTTTAATGTTTATGTGAAGTGGTGATGTGAGTTTTAGTTTTTTTTATTTAATACAACTAACATGTTTTTTTTTTTTTTTTTTAACAAAATTACATATACTTGAAATCCGGATCACCGCATATTCTTCTTTATTTTTGTATTGTCACAAAAAAACCAATGATAATTTGATTTCATGGTTTAGTGACTTAATTTGAGCAAAATATCCACATGTAAGTGTGTAACTAGAAAACACGTGTTGTTTATACTTATGTAATAGCATGACTAAAAAAACATTAAACGTCTCATCATATTTACTGTAAACTTTTCTGTTACATACGAGAGTATACTGTATTAGTATATGTGATAAAGAAATACTTAAATAATAAATACAGACAAACAAAATTGAAAATCAAGAAATGTTATATGATTATAAATTATTTTTTAAAAAAGAAAAAATGAAATCTCTAAATAAAATATAAAACAATAATAGCATGAATAATGTTGTAGCGATAGTGAAGTGCAACATTCACATCCGTATTTCGTAATCTTTTTAAAGTAAACGGGTTAGTTCGGTTTAGCTAGTTTAGATAACCATAAACATTAACAACAAAAACATTACATTCTACGTTTGAGTAAATAATAGTATACTGTCGATTATGATTAATTTTAGTCTTGTAACATAATACGAGTAAAACAAGAAGTGATGATTATATACTTATCCACATCCATAATCAAATAAACCTTTTTCGTATATATGGTTATTATATCTTGTAACTTTAACAATAAAATCACCAAAACGAGTATCTGCGCTGAACGGCCAAAATTATAAAATCAACAACATTTAATATTGGGATTTCCAAATCATGTTACGAGATTGTAAAATATACTATGTAACGGCTAAAAATAATAAATCTGTAACAGTAAGATTCTATATTCTATAATTATATAATTATAATAATAATAGTAATAATATTTTGGGATTCGCAAATCTTCAAATACCTGCGTTTCATCCCTCTCCCAACATTCCCCCAAATCTCTCCATCAGCATTCCTCTTCTTCTTCACACACACATCAACACACACACACATCAACACACACACAATACACACACATCAGCACACACACAGAAGAAGAGAAGAAGATGTTGAAGTTGTTAGTCATTAATTGCTGTTTTTATCAAATTTTTTCTTATTGTTTTTAAATATCGTTCAGGTGTAACTTCGATCGCTGTAATCTATGTGGATTATTGTTTTTTTCTTGATTTATCCCGGAAGCGTGATGAAGAGGGGTTCTGATTGGAATCTCTTGTACAAGATGAAGCTCTCAACGCCCTAATTGCTTACTTAACAACGGTTCATTCACAATTTGGTTTGATTTGCCCATTCTTCTTCCCTGAAGCGCTTGTTTGAAGTGTAAAGTTGTATCTAGAGTTCATTCTATTGTTTTTTTAGACACTTAACTCACCCTTAAATTAATAACTTATTGTTGTTTGTGTCTCTCTTTCACAGGAAACACTAGAAGCACATGGAACCCTAGAAGACGGTGGCTGGCATGATCTTGTGGTCAAGGGGTTCGTTGAGTACATTGACCCAGAATAAGAAGGAGAAGAGACTACTGTGATTTCCATGGCCATTAATGTAAGTAGAGGCCTGAAACAGGTTAGTTGCTTTCGTTTTCATCATTAATGTAAGTAAGGTTTTACTCGCCTTATGCTGATGCTGCACATGGTCAGTGCTTCTTGTCTTTGTTTTATGAAAATTGTGATCTATTGTGGGTATATAACTTCTGGTCGTAATTATCTTTCTTTCTTTTGTTTATCGCTGAGCAAATTGGACACGTTCACCATCCATATCTACACCAGGTAGTTAAATCCTTGTGTTTTTTCCTTTACATATTCTGTTATCTTTATCCTTTATTTTCCCCTTGTGCCATGCTGATAAAAAATGATTTATCTTTTTAATCGACTTTATTACATCATATAATGCTTATTTGTGTGTCTAGGGATATATATACTTACCCTGAACTTAAAATGAAATAATATCCCTTGTCATTGTCATTTGGAGGTTAATTGGCCCTACAAACTAAAATGAAGCTCTAGATATCATTACATATGGCTGCTTCTACTTTGGCTTTTACATAGACTTTGACTTTAGTCTGATGATGCATTTTCTAGGTATTATAAATATTTCCTTAACACACTCATGAGGGAGATTTGCCATAGTTATGTAATTTTTGTTGCATCAAATTAGGGTAGTTTAAGTAGATTGCCCCTTTTTCGCAGACATTTCAAATACATTGCTTCTCATGCTGTAAACCAGAGGTTTGACCTTGGCACCTTTAATCTATATTTTATTATATATTTAAATTAATCAAGTTTCTCCATTGGTCTTCATTATTTACAATTATTGCTTATTTTATGCAGATTTCCTCCAAAGCAGTGATGTATATCAAGAAATCAGGGTTGCTGATTTGTTTCAGAAGTCAGGAGGAGGTTTGCATTATAATTGATTTATTTTAATCACATTTTTTAGGATTGCTGATTTGTCGCAATACCAATTTGTACTTCACTTATGTCATTATGAACCATGTATAGAGTAGGAGCAGATGACAAACCCAAGCGCATGAAGTGGTTCTGCATGAGCTTATAAAGCTTCCTGGGACTGCAATAAGAGGTCAGCTTTCTTTAGTTCTTATATACATGGAACCCCAACTTATAATACTCACCTACATTGACCTTAATCTTATGGTATTCTGTTTTTTCTTTTTTATAAAAAAATCTGATTAAAGGAATGTGTCTTAAACCCTTCTGATAATTCTGTTTTTTTTTTTTTTTTAAATTATTTGATGTTGCTGCTACGAGAATATTAACACCAATTGGATCAACTGTTTCAAACACATGGGGTGGTTCTATGGTCAAACATTCTGGTAATGCTCATTTGAAGGTAAAAACAATGTCCAGTTTCACTTGAATTTTGGCATCCTTTCCATTGAAGAGAAGGCCCTTTCCGGACTTCAAGCCCGATAGAGATGCTCGAATATGGATCAATTGATTCTTGTTAAGAATCAATTAAACAAATAATCACTAGGGGTTTGTCAAGTGAAGTTTAAGCCATGAAGGCATCTCATTCTTGCCAAACTAGGGTGATAGATAAGATTTGTAGGTAGCTTGTAAACACACACACACGCACATATAATTTTCTGGACCAAAGAAGACTGTTAAAGACTTAAAGCAATAAGATTTCACTCGTATCCCCTATATGTACATACACACATATATAATGTTCCTATATTCTTTGCATGCATTTGTTGGTTGTCTTGATGGCTTGCACCAAAGAATGCTGTTAAAGCAACATATTAGATTCTGTATCTGGTGGTGGTCTTGTTAGCTTGCACCAAGAAGACTGTTAAAGCAATAGATTGTGTATCTGGTGGTGTCTTGATAACTTGCCTTGTGAAGATAGTAGTGGAAAGATAAAAGGATTAAAGAGTTGTGATTGGAAGGTAATGATGGTTTGTTAATAATTTATTAAAAAATAAAATATAAAATTATTCTTGACATTGTTTTCTGTTGTGGTCAGATTTGTTTGGAATCTATTGAAGCAGTTTATAGAATCCTGGAAGAAGCTAATAAGCATACTCATCCTAGGATCCTACCAACCGCTAAGAATTTGCATTTATGAGTTTAATTGTTTTGTAGTCTGTTTGAATTTTTTATTTTATTTTATTTTATTTTATTTTATTTATTTATTTATTTTTTTTTGTAGTGAACATATGCACCAGAGAAAATCTAACTTATCTTTTACACTTTGAAAGTTGAGGCCTTTGGAGAAGTTATCAGAGAACTTGATGATTTTAGGCCAAAAATGCTCTCTGGTGTTTCTGGAGGCGGTGTGCTCCGGTTTCAGAATTCTTAGTTTTTGATCTTTACCGGAGAGTCACTTATCTAATTGTGAGCACTTGTCCCATCGTCACTATCATCTGCTCAGGTTTGTTTCTTTTATCATTTCTTCAATTAACATGTGTTGCTACAACTATTTAGTATTATTCTCAATTTAATTATATATCTGAATTATCTATTCTAATGTGCTGCTAGTAGTGGGAAAGACAACAACAAGCATGCTTAGCGGGAAAGATCATATGAACCAGTTACTTGAGTTTCACCAATATTCTGTCACATTCTTTATTCTTTGATCTTTGAAGTAATTAATCCCAACTATTGTTGTTAATGCTAGTTTTCTCTTATAAGTATTTAAACCTGCTGTTAATAATGTAGGTCCTGCAAAGATGGTTGTTGGTAAGAAATCATATGAACCAGGTAAACCAAAAAAGTTAAACCTTTCTTCTATATTGGTTTTCTATCAAAGCTATTCTTTTATTTCAATACTTATTATAGACTTTGGCTGCTGCAAGAACGTTAACACCAACTGACCTGGTGGCCAAACACATCGGGGTGATTCGACGGCCAATAACCCAATGCCTGCTTCACTTTCTCACATGCTCAATTGAAGGTGAATTTTATCTGTTTTGAAAAATATTGCTTTTCATTAAAAACACTTCTTGTCCTGTCTTAATTTTGGTGGATTTATGCTCTAAAAGTATTATGTTGAGTAAGTTTTGATCACTTTGTCCTGTCTTCTTTTTTAAGTTATTTTTTTTGACTTTTTCTCCATTCAATATAAAAAGGCAACCTGAGTTGACTCAGCGACTGCTACACTTTCTACGCATGCCCCGTTGAAGGTTAGTTCTTCTCCATGTCACAAAAAAAATAAAATTGTTTCACCGAAACACTTCTTGTCCAGAAACACAATAAGAACTTTTGTGTTTAAACTTCAAATATTTTATTCTATCACAAATATTCCAGTTTTTTGCATATAAAATGATTTTGAGGGTTTTATTCTCTAAAAAGACCATCCTAGGTAAGCTAAACAAATAGCTTCAAAGATGATTGGTTACTCACTTTATGCTGATGCTACAGATGGTCGGTTTTTATCTATGTTTTTATGAAAGTTGTGATCTACTTGAGTATGTAAGTTATCTTTCTTTATGTATTGCTCAACTTCAAGAAATTTCAAGATCAATATCTTTACCAGTTTCCACAGGACTTTATACCCCCATGAAGGTTTCCAATGGAGTGCAGATTCACTGATACATACCCGGTGGTCTACTCACGCCGGAAAACCCGAGCCAACAGGTCAACAGTGGATGACAACAAGCAAGACCACTCTCTTTTGAACTTCTTGTTTGACCCATTCTTTGGAGGGAAAACAGAGGGAGTGGGGAAGCAGTTCACGAACTTCTTTTTTGGACCGGTTGCTTATCTGTTTATGCAATCTGATTTAGTAGCAGGCTTTGTAATGCTGTTTCTTTCGTTCTCGTTTTTATTCAAAAAATTAGTCAGACTAGTTCTGAAATCGGAGACCAAGCCCCTCTCGAATCGGGCCTTATCCTTTTCAATTTAAGTGAATTTGCTTGCTGATTTATTAGTATCTATCATTCACATATGGAGGTTTATCTCTACTACAACTTCAGCTCATTTGAATTTATGTTTATTTAAGTTGATTTTGCAATTTGCAGATAGTAGTGGCCAGTGGGACTGTGGGCGCAATGAAAGAAAGAATGAAAAGGATCCAGTTAGCTTGCAGCGCTGAAGACTGTCTTGATAGCTTGCCCCATGAGGATGCGAGTGGAAAGATAACACCAGCCCTTCTGAAAGGTTTGGAGAGTTCTGATTGGAAGGTGATGATGTGTTTATTATTATTTTATCAAATACTGAAACATGAATTTTCATCATAAGATGGTTTTTTGTCATGGTCTTGTTATTGGTTTTGCAGTTATTCAAGCTTCATGCACAACTGTATGGCCCAGGTCCTTTTATTTAACCATTTCTCCGATTAGTATGTGTTGCTATTTGCTAAAACTATGTAGGATGTTCAATGCTGCAGATGGTCAGTGATTCTTATATCTATTGTATGACAATAGTGATCTAACTTGGGGTCCTGGTCATATTTACTTTTCTTTCTTCAATACAGTTCTAGTATTGCTGGGCACGGCAGACAAATTTCAAAATCCATATGTACACCCATTTATTGCAGGTAGTTCATTCATTCTAGTTTTTATGTTACCTTTTCTGTTCTTTCTATCATTTTTTCTTTTCTTCTTATGCTAGGCTGATATGAAAAAAGCACATGAATTTAATATCATTTGGGTTTAACCTGAATTCCTGTAATGAATGTGAAATACTGTTTTTCTTTATTTTTTGGTGAGATTTGATCAAGAAGGTTGCTGATTTGAATTTGCACGCACAAGATGAAGCGCTCGATGCGCTAATTGCTTTACTCACTTTATGCCAATGCTGTAGATGGTCAGTGCTTCTTATCTCTGTTCGAAAATTGTAACCTAACTTGGGTATTTAACTTCTACTCATTTTTACTTATATTTTGCTGAACAACTTGGTGAAGTTTCACGATCCATATCCGGACCAGCTTTTAGCTGGTGGTTAGTGTTTATTTTGTTTCTTTCTTTCCCCTTATGCCATGATGATGTGAAAAAACACATGATTTGATTTTTAATTGGTTTTATTACACTATGAGCTCCTTACTTTGTTGTTCTAGGGATATATATAACCCTCCGGATCTCAAATGGAAAAATATCCACTGGCATAGTCATTTAGATGTGAAATAGCTTAAAAGATAACAGGTCGGGTTGGTCAAACGGATGTGAAGCAGGCAAAAGTTAATTTCATAAATACAACTAATCCTTGTGTTCAAAAAGTTGGATTGTTGTTGAAATTATATAACTTTTGCCATTATTTTAATATACAATATCCCATAAATTGAGTCGATATAAATAAGAATTTATTGGTCCACGAGTCGGTAGACGTAAGGTTATGCTTTCTTTATTGAAGCTTTTTCAAATGAGAGAAGTTTCACGATCCATATCCGGACTAGGTTTTAGCAAGTAGTTAGATCCTTTTGTTTATTTTTCTTTAAATTTTCTGTTCTATTTGTCCTGTTTTCCCCCTTATGCCATGCTGAATTGAAAAAACACATGATTTGTTTTGAATTGGCTTTATTACATTATGATTTCTTTAACCTGTTTAAGTTTGCACCTTTGATCAATTTTCTTTTTATTAACTTATATATAAACTTCCACTCATTGGTCTTTGTTATTTACTATTTTTGCTTATTTTGATGCAGGTTCCTCAAAATAAGCTCTGCTGAGGTTTGGTTGTTTTATCATTTCTTCAATTAACATATGTCGATAAAACAATTTAGTATTATTCATAACGTAAGTTTTTTCCTGAAGTTATTTATTCTAATGTGTTAATAGTAGTGGGAAGGACCGAAGGACAGCAGCAAGCATGCTTAGAAGAATCCTAAACCTGTGAAGTTTTCCTCAATATTCTGTCTCTATTTCTTTTTTGTTTTATGATTTAAATATATTAATCTCTATTCTTGTGTTGATATTAGTTTTCTCTCATCACTATTTAAGCCTGCTGCTAATAAGGTAGCTCCTGCAAATACGGCTGTTGGCCAGAAAGGACCAGTCAAACTGGAAAAGCTGAACCTGAAGATGCACCAGAGAAAACCTAACTTATCTTTTACACTTTGTGAGTTAAGTCCTTTGGAGAAGTCATCAGAGATGATTTTAGGCCAAAAATTCTCTCTGGTGTTTCTGGAGGTGGTGTGCTCTGGTTTCAGAATTCTTAGTTCTTGATGTTTACTGGCGAGTCACTTATCTAGTTGTGAGCACTAGTCGCATCGTCACCATCATCTGCTCAGGTTTGTTTCTTTTATCATTTCTTCAATTAATATGTGTTGCTACAATTATTTAGTATTATTGTCAACTTAGTTATATTTCTGAATTATCTATTCTAATGTGTTGCTAGTAGTGGGAAAGACAACAAAAAGCATGCTTAGTGGGAAAGATCATATACCAGTTACTTGAGTTTCACCAATATTCTGTCTCGTTCCTTTTTCTTTAATATTTGAAGCAATTAATCCCAACTCTTGTTTTTGATGCTAGTTTTCTCTCATAAGTATTTAAATCTGCTGCTAATAATGTAGGTCCTGCAAAGACGGTTGTTGGTAAGAAAGCATATGAACCAGGTAAACCAAAAAAGTTAAACCTTTCTTCTATATTGGTTTTCTATCAAAGCTATTCTTTTATTTCAATACTTATTATAGACATTGGCTGTTGCAAGAACATTGACATCAAGTGACCTGGTGGCCAAACACATTGGGCTGGTTCGTCTACCAATAACCCAAATGCCTTCTAATCACATGCCCAATTGAAGGTGAGTAGACATAGGCTGCTGCAAGAATGTTGACACCAACTGACCTGGTGGCCAAACACATTGGGGTGATTCGACGGCCAATAACCCAATGCCTGCTAGGCTGCTACACATCCTCACATGCCCAATTGAAGGTGAGTTTATTATCTGTTGAAAAATATTGCTTTTCACTAAAAACACTTCTTGTCTAGAAAATGCAATTTTTTTATTTACTTCTGTTTTAAAAGATTATATCATTTCAATAGTAATCTAATTTTTCCATATAAAATGATTTTGGTGGTTTTATGCTCTAAAAGTAGCATTTTGAGTAACTTTTGATCATTTTGTCCTGTCTTCTTTTTTAAGTTATTTTTTGTGACCTTTTCCCATTCAATATAAAAAGGCAACCTGAGTTGACCCAATGACTGCTGGACATTCTACGTATGCCCAGTTGAATGTTAGTTCTTCTCCATGTCACAAAAAAAAATCGTTTCACCAAAACACTTCTTGTCCAGAAATTGGATAAGAATTTTTGTGTTCAAAGATTTTATTCTATCACTAATATTTCAGTTTCTTGCATATAAAATGAATTTGAGGGTTTTATGCTCTAAAAAGACCATCCTAGGTACGCTAAACAAATAGCTTCAAAGATGATTGGTTACTCACTTTATGCTAATGCTACAGATGGTCAGTGTTTATCTCCGTTTTTATTAAAGTTGTGATCTGATTGACTATGTAAGTTATCTTTCTTTATATATTGCTCATCAACTTCAAGAAACTTCAAGATCAATATCTTTACCAGTTTCTACAGGAATTTATAGCCCCATGAAGGTTTCCAATGGAGTGATAGATTCACATCTGGAGGTTTATCTCTACTATAACTTCAGCTCATTTGAATTTATGTTTATTTAAATTGATTTTGCAATTTGCAGATAGCAGTGGTCAGTGGGACTGTGGGCGCAATGAAAGAAAGAATGAAAAGGATCCAGTTAGCTTGCAGCGTTGAAGACTGTCTTGATAGCTTGCCCCATAAGGATGCGATTGGAAAGATAACACCAGCCCTTCTGAAAGGTTTGGAGAGTTCTGATTGGAAGGTGATGATGTGTTTATTATTATTTTATCAAATACTGAAACATGAATTTTCATCTTAAGATGGTTTCTTATCATGGTCTTGTTATTGGTTTTTTGTGCAGTTATTCGAGCGTCATGCACAACTGTATAGCCCAGGTCCTTTTATTTAACCATTTCTCCGATTAGTATGTGTTGCTAAAACTATGTAGTATGTTGATGCTGCAGATGGTCGATGCTTCTTATCTCTATTATATGACAATAGTGATCTAACTTGGGGTCCTGGTCATATTTACTTTTCTTTCTTCAATACAGTTCTAATATTGCTGAGCACTGCAGACTATTAGACTATATTATTATTAGGGTTAAGTATTATTTATTATTAATACTTTACCCTAATAATAATATAGTCTAATACATACAAGTTTCAAAATCCATATCTACACCCATTTATTGCAGGTAGTTAATTCATTCTAGTTTTTATTTTACCTTTTCTGTTCTATCATTTTTTCTTTTCTCCTTATGCTAGGCTGATATGAAAAAAGCACATGAATTTAATACCATTTGGGTTTAACCTGAATTCCTGTAATGAATGTGAAATACTGCTTTTCTTGATTTTTTGGTGAGATTTGATCAAGAAGGTTGCTGATTTGAATTTGCACGCACAAGATAAAGCGCTCGATGCGCTAATTGCTTTACTCACTTTATGCCAATGCTGTAGATGGTCAGTGCTTCTTATCTCTGTTCGAAAATTGTAACCTAACTTGGGTATTTAACTTCTACTCATTTTTACTTATATTTTGCTGAACAACTTGGTGAAGTTTCACGATCCATATCCGGACCAGCTTTTAGCTGGTGGTTAGTGTTTATTTTGTTTCTTTCTTTCCCCTTATGCCATGATGATGTGAAAAAACACATGATTTGATTTTTAATTGGTTTTATTACACTATGAGCTCCTTACTTTGTTGTTCTAGGGATATATATAACCCTCCGGATCTCAAATGGAAAAATATCCACTGGCATAGTCATTTAGATGTGAAATAGCTTAAAAGATAACGGGTCGGGTTGGTCAAACGGATGTGAAGCAGGCAAAAGTTAATTTCATAAATACAACTAATCCTTGTGTTCAAAAAGTTGGATTGTTGTTGAAATTATATAACTTTTGCCATTATTATAATATACAATATCCCATAAATTGAGTCGATATAAATAAGAATTTATTGGTCCACGAGTCAGTAGACGTAAGGTTATGCTTTCTTTATTGAAGCTTTTTCAAATGAGAGAAGTTTCACGATCCATATCCGGACTAGGTTTTAGCATGTAGTTAGATCCTTTTGTTTATTTTTCTTTAAATTTTCTGTTCTATTTGTCCTGTTTTCCCCCTTATGCCATGCTGAATTGAAAAAACACATGATTTGTTTTGAATTGGCTTTATTACATTATGATTTCTTTAACCTGTTTAAGTTTGCACCTTTGATCAATTTTCTTTTTATTAACTTATATATAAACTTCCACTCATTGGCTTTATTACTAATTGTTTTACTCACTCTATGCCTATGCTGTAGATGGTCAGTGCTTCATTTTACAAGATGAAGTGCACATGCCGATTATACAGTCTCTGGTGTTGATAACAACAGTTCTTCCATTAAGCAGTTGTCTAAACTGTAAAGTTGTATCAAGAGTTCGTTCTATAGTTTCCACACATTTATCTCACCTTTTAATTAATAACTTATTGTTGTTTGTGTCTCTTTTTTCACAGAAAACACCAGAAGACGATGGCTAGCATGGTCTTGTGGTACATTAACCCAGAATAAGAAGGAGAAGAGACTACTGTGATTTCCATGGCCATTAATGTAAGTATAGGCCTGAAAACGGGTCAATTTGAGTTGTAAAACAGTTAAACGGGTCAAATCTCCTGATTGAAGGTGATGATTTCTTATTTATAGTTTATTAAAGAATAACCTATGAAATTATTCTTGACATTGTTTTACGTTTTCAGGTTTGTTTGGAATCTATTGAAGTCGTTTACAGGACCGTGGAAGAAGCTAGTAAGCGTATTCATCCTATTAATAATTAATAATTTGCATTTACGAGTTTAATTGTTTTGTATAATGTTCAAAAGAAAAATATTTTCTAGTGAACATATGCACCAGAGAGAACCTTACTTATCTTTTACACTTTGAGAGTTGAGTTTTTAGCATCTCCTTTCTGGGCTTTAGTATTGTGGGGCCTTTGGAGAAGTCATTGGAGAAAGTTGTTGATGTTAGGCCCAAAAAGCTTTGAGAAGTGATTGGTGATTCTGGAGGTGGTGTGCCAACTGTGTTAGGCTTAGGTTTCAGAATTCTTAGTTTCTATATTTACTGAAGAGTCACTTATCTAAGTGTGAGAGTTACCCTTATTTTTGTTTCCAATCGTCAGTATCATCGGCCCAGGTTTGTTTCTTTATCATTTTTCAATTAACATTGTTGCTAAAACTATTTAGTATTATTCTCAAATCTCAACTTAATTATTTTCTGAATTATCTATTCCAATGTGTTGATAGTATTGGGAAGGACAGCAACAAGCATGCTTAGTGGGAAGGATCATATACCGGATACTATGGAAACCACCAGTATTCTTTCTCATTCATTTTTCTTTGACCTTTGAAGTATATAATCCCAACTATTGGTGTTGATATTAGTTTTCTCGCATAAGTATTTAAACCTGCTGTTAATAATGCAGGTCCTGCAAAGATGGTTGTTGGTAAGAAAGTAGACGTACCAAGTAAACCAACAAAGTTGAACCTGAAGATGTTGAGGTGAGTTCCTTGCGCCAAACACACACGCATACGCAATATATAATTAAACATTTTTTCTATATGAGTTCGCTCATCACTATTCTTTTATTTCAAAACTTATTACACTGCCTGCTGCAAGAACATTGACACCAACTGACCTGGTGGCCAAACACATTTGGGTGATTCGATGACCAATAACCCAATGCCCTACACATTCTTACATGTCCAATTGAAGGTGAGTAGACATTGGCTGCTGCAAGAACATTGACACCAACTGACCTGGTGGCCAAACACATTGGGGTGATTCGATGACCAATAACCCAACGCCTGCTACACATTCTCACATGTCCAATTGAAAGTGAGTTTATTATCTGTTATAAAATACGGGTTCACTAAAAACACTTCTTGTCTTGAAAATGCAAATTATTTTTATGAACTTTTGTTTTAAAAGATTATTTCATTTCACTAATAATCAAATTATCTTTCCATGAGAAATGATATTGGTGGTTTTATGCTCTAAAGGTACTATTTTGAGTAACTCTTTGTAACCTTGTCCCGTCTTCTTTTTTAAGTTATTTTTTGTAACTTTTTCCTTTCATTATAAGGTAACCTGAGTTGACCCAATGACTGCTACACATTCCGCATATGCCCAATTGAAGGTGAGTTCTTATCCGTGTAAAATAAGTTCATTTCACGAAAACACCTCTTGTCTAGAAATTGGATTTTTAAGAACTTTTGTGTTCAAAGACTATATTGTTTCACTAATATTTCATTTTTTTGCATATAAAATGATTTTGCAGGTTTTATGCTCTAAAAAGGCCATCCTAGGTAAGCTAAACAAATAGCTTAAAAGATAGCTGATCTTTACTCTCTAATAAAACAGGAAGCTAAACAAATAATTTCAAAGATAAATGGTTACTCACTTTTTTCCGCTGTTGCAGATGGTTATTGTTTATCTCCATTTTTTTAAAGTTTTTTCGACTTTAAGTATGTACCTTTTCTTTCTTCATATATTGCTCATTAAATTTGAGAAGTTTCATGATCAATAGCTGGACCAGTTTCCATGGAACTTTATACTCCCCTGAAGGTTTCCAATGGAATGAGAGGTTCACATCTTGGGGTTTATCTCTACTAAAACTTTAGCTCATTAGTTATTTATGTTTTCTTTTAATTAATTTTGCAATTTGCAGATAGTAATGGCCAGTGGGACTCTTGGTGCTCTGAAAGAAAGAATGAAGAGCATCCACTTAGCTTGCACCACTGAAGAATATCAAAGCAACATATTCTGTATTCGCTGGTATCTTGATAGCTTGCTGCGTGAGGATGTTAGTGGAAAGATAACACCAGCCCTTCTGAAAGTATGGGGGAGTTCTGATTGGAAGGTGATGATGTCCCTATCAATATTTTATAAAATAATGAAACATGAATTATTATCTTGACACAGTTTTGGTTGTGGTCTTGTTAATATAATAGTGGAAGAAGCTAAGCTTATCCATTCTACCGAACTGGTAATAACCAGTATTTATGAGTTTAGTTGTTTTGTAGTAAACATATGCACCACATGGAACTTAACTTATCTTTACACTTTGAGAGTTGAATTTCTAGCAACTCCTTTTTGGGCTTTGGTATGATGAGGCCTTTGGAGAAGTGATTGGAGAAACAATATGATGTTAGGTGAAAAAGGTTCTCAGGAAAGTGAGTTTGGTGTTTCTGGAGGTGATCACCAACCTTTCTAGCCTTCTAGTTTTAGGTTCTAAACTTCTTATTTTTGTTCTTTACTTAACTCTTACTCTTCTATTCTTATTTTTTGTGCAATTGTTCAATTGCCTAGCCCAACTGTGTTGCCCAGGATTGTTTGTTTTCTCATTTCTTCAATTAATGTGTTGCTAAAACTATTTAGTATGTCAATGATGCAGATGGTAAGTGCTTATTTGTGGTGTAGCTTGGGTCTATAACTCCTGCTCATATTTACTTTTCTTTCTTCAATACAGTTCTGATATTGCTGAACACAGCAGACAAGTTTCAAAATCCAAACTGGACCCATTTATAGCAGGTTGTTAATTTCTTCTGTTTTTTTACATTACCTTTTATGTTCTTTTTATCCTTTTTTCTTTCTCCCTTATGCCATGCTGATATGACAAAAAACACATGAATTTTAGAAATTATTGTTTGGGTTTAACCTGGATATTTGTAATGAATGTGGAGTATTGCTTTTCGTCTTTATTTTTTGGTGAGATTTGATCACGAAGGTTGTTGATTCAAATTCCCATGTACAAGATAAAGCGCTCGATACCGTAATTGCTTTACGCACTTTCCGCCGATGCTGCAAATGGTCAGTGCTTCTTATCTCTGTTTTAAAACTGTGACCTAACTTGGGCTTTAACTTCTAGTCATGTTTACTTATATTTCTTTTATATACTGGTGAACAAATTGGAGAAGTTTCACGATCCATATCTGCATTGGTTTCTAGCAGGTAGTCTGTGCTTCTTTTGTTTCTTTCTATATATTTTCTATCTTCTTTGTCTTTCTTTCTTTTTCTCTTATGCCATGCTGATATGAAAAGACATATAATTTGGTTTTGAAATGGTTTTATTAAATTATGAGCTGCTTAATTTGTGGTTCTAGGGATATTTATACTCCCCCTGAGCCTCAAATGGAAAAATATATGGAAAAATATTCACTGACAGAGTCATTTGGAGGTGTAATTGGCCCAAATGAAGTTCTAGATGTCATTTCACATATGGCTGCTTTTACTTTTGCTTTTACGAAGACTTTCTGTTTTTGAGTGATGTGTGCATATTCAAGGTCTTGTTAATATATTCTCAACACACTCATTCAAGTGATTTGTTGATGTTCTGTAATTTTTGTTGCATCATATTATTGCAGGTTACGTAGAATATTTTATGTTGCGAGATTGTCCCTTTTTTATAGACATTTTAAAGTAAACACCTGCTCATGCTGCCAACATGAGAAAACAGTTGCCTGTTTGATTTTAGCGCTTTTACTTTGGATTTTAGATGAAAAGGTTCCGTGGAATGCTGATTGGGTCAGAATATTTACCTTTTTTGCTACATTTTGATGCAGGTTCTTCAAAGTACAATATACAAGGTTGACCTTGATTGCATTCTTCAAAGCGTTCATGTATATATGCAAGCACTAGGTATGGAAGAAGTCATAAGGAGGTTAGCACTTTAATTGTTATATTTTAGATGCTATTTTTTAGGGTTGCTAATTTGTTGCATTACCAATTTATATTTGACTTCTACTATTATGAACCGTATCAGTTTTTGTTTGACTTTAGAAGCCATACCTTTGTTTCAAAGAGGGTATCAAATTTGTTGCATCATTATGTACAATTCTAGATCAAAGCTGGAGAAGCTGGTGATAATATTCAAGAAGCCATGTAAAGATAAACTTGATGCCCTAATCGCTTGAAAGCGACGCCGTAAGGTATTACTCACTTTATATCGATACCGCAGGTGGTAAGTGCTTCTTATCTCTGTTTTATGAAACTTTGATCTAAATTGGGTTTACTACTCATTGGCATATCTATTTATCCTTCTTTTATATATCTGATGAGAAAATTGAAGAAGATTAAAGATCCATATCTGGACTCATTTTAGCAGGGAGTTAGATCCTCCTGGCTTTTCTTTACAGTTCTCTTTGTCCTTTCTTTTGATGCTAATGTATGGCTTATAGGAGGGATGTTAATTTTTACCCATTTACTTATGAAGACTCAACTTGGTTTATATTTTAATCTCCAATAGGTCAAACAGCTAAGCTAAACAAATATTTTAAAAGATAACAGGTCAGGTAGGTCAAATGGATGTGAAGTGGACAAAAGTGCTTTTCATAAAATCTGCTAATCCTTTTGTTTGAAGAGTTGGGTGGTCAAACGGATGTGAAGTAGAAAAAGTTCTTTTTATAAAACCAGTTAATCCTTTTGTTCAAAAAGTTGGATTGTTGTTGAAATTATACAACTTTTGCCATTATTATAATATAAAATGCTCCATGGGTTGAGTTGATATAAATAAGAATTTTTTGGTCCCTGAGTCAATAGACATTGATTACAAGGGAAAACTTTCTTTATTGAAGCCTTTTCAATCTGAGTCAATAGACATTGATTACAAGGGAAAACTTTCTTTATTGAAGCCTTTTCAATCCCACCAGATGCCTTTTTTTACTGACAAGCTTGCATGATATACAAGCTAGTTGTGTGCTGCTTATAATTTGAATACATTGTTTGATTTTTTAGGCTCGTGAACTTCTTGAACTCGCCTGAAGTTCTTGAGAAGTTTATAAGATTAGAAAGAGAAATTTCAGAGATTGAGAATTCTGTTCATAGCAACGACGCTGAAGAACATGCTGGTGTAGGTATTCCTTGAAATCCAACACTTGTAATTAGTGATGTTATAGGTGTTTACTGTACCTTGTTATCAACTTGTTAGCAGGAAGTTTCTCATCTGATGAATGCTCCAACAAGTCTACCGATCCCTCCAAGGTAATTCGTACACAAGTCGAAAAATTTGGTTATCAGAACATAAAAGCATAAGCATTATATGCTTGATTGACAAAATATAAATATTTTTCTTAAATAAATGTTCTAGTTTAATCACGTTTGTAAGTTTGCCAAACAAGATGTTAACACACCCGTGCTAATTTTTATTTGACCTTAGAAGTCAACCACACCTTTGTTCTTGTAACATATATACTCAAATTTGTGTGTTTCTATATTATATGTTTTGTTCTAGGTCAAATCCAGGAGAAACTGATGATAATGCTCAAGACGATAATTCTATGTAAATTGAGCTACAGTTTGACTATTGAATATTGTCTTTTATGAGGAAAAAACTTCAACTGTTAGTTAAGACATGAAATGCAATTCTCTGGAAAGAAAAATCAATGGCTTATGTTTGTGTAGTTGTAGCTGGATTTGCAATAGAAAACTTAGGGTATGCTTTTTAATACCCAATAAACCACACATCTCTTCCCCTAATTTTTGGGTCCCATTGTGGTGACTGCATAGATGAATAGAGAAGGCTTCATTCTTTTTGAATTTTGTGAGTATCATCAATAGATTTAGAGTTTTCATCATTTCTTTTTAATCATGATGTTTAGATCTCTTAAGTTACTGTTTTCTGTATTAAACAGGGAAGCATGCGTGTAATTAAAGATTTGTGCAAGAAGAAGCACGATGATGGTCTATGGAAGAATAAGTTAGAAGCAATGGCAGCATGTCTCCCATTAGAACTAGCTTACACAAGTACCTCTAGATAAACTAGCAGCAATGGATACTTGTTCATCCCTTCCCAAACATTCCCCCAACTCCCCCACTCGACATCCCTTTTGCTCTTTCTCTCACATATTAGAAGTTACCTACTTCAATTCCACTGGTACACAAGAACTCGAGGGTTCATAAAGATGCCAATATTGACCTTGCTGCTCTATGTGACGCCATCAAGAATCCTAAGGATCCCCGCATCCGTGAATTAGGTTAGTTTTGTTATTAATCAGTGTTTTTCTGTGTTTAAATTAACTTTTACAATATCATCTGGGATTAACCTCAATCCTTGTAATGCATGTAGAACATTGTTGTTCTTGAATTTTCTTTTTTTTTTTATGAGGTTTGATAAAGAGGGTTGCTGTGTGTTCAAAATAAAGCGCTCATTGGCCTTAATCGCTTACGTATAAACGGCGCTGGAAGGTTGTACTCACTTTATGCCGATGCTGCACATGGTCAATGCCTCTCATTTTTGTTTTATGAAAACTGCTATTTAACTTGGGTATATAACTTGTGATCATATTTTCTTATCTTTGGTAATGCAGAGCAAATTTGAGAAGTTTCATGATCCATATCTGGAGTTTTATAACAGGTTGGTAGATCCTTTTAATTTTTTCTTTACACTTTCTGTTCGCTTTGTCCTTTTTCCCCTTATGCTATGTGGATGTTAGAACACACCTGATTCAGTTTTTAATTGTTTTTTTAAACTTACTGAATAAAGCTCTCGATATCTTTGCATTTTCTGTTTTTACTTTGGCTTTTACAAAGACTTTCACTTTAGCCTGATGTGAGTTCCTAGCATCACACACACACACGCGTACACACATATCCTTCTATATTGGTTTTCTCTCATCACTATTTTATTTTTGTTTCAAAAATTATCAGACACATTGAGTGCTGCAAGGACATTGACACCAACTGATCAGATGGCCAAACACATTGGGGCGATTTAATGACCAATAACCCAATGCCTGCTGCACATTCTCACATGCCCAATTCAAGGTGAGTTTATTATCTATTTAAAATGTTGGGTTCACTTAAAAATTTCTTGTCTAAAAAATGCAAATTATTTTATAAACATTTGTTTTGAAAGGTTATATCATTTCAATAACAATCTACTTTGTCCTATCTTCTTTATAAGTTGATTTTTTTAACTTTTTTCATTTGATATAAAAAAGGTAATGTGAGTTGACCCAATGGTTGCTACACATTTGCATTTGCTTAACTGATGGTGAGTTTTTATTCGTGTAAAAAAATGTTGGTTTCATCATAATATTTCTTGTTCGGATGTTGCAATTTTTAGGAACTTTTATGTTCAAAGAATGTATTGGTTCACTAATATAGCATTTTTTTGCATATAAAATGATTTTGGAGATTTTATGCTCTAAAAGGACCCTCCCGGGTAAGCTAAACAAATAGCTTAAAAGATATATTTATGTTTAAATCTTTAATAAGCCAAACAGGTAAGCTAAATAAATATCTAAAGACAAGGGGTCGGGTGGTCAAACGGATGTGAAGCGGAAAAAAGTGATTTTCATAATACTGCCTACTCCTTTTGAAATAATACAACTTTTACCATCACATGTGTAAAATGTCCCTTGACTTGGGCCGAAATAAACAGAAATCAAGTGGTTCATGAGTCAATAGACATTGACTACAGGGTGTGCTTTATTCATGTTGAATAATCGGTCAAGGAAATTTGTACAACTTAAATGTGCGACACTTTTCTAGCAATCAAGAAGAATGACCTTGTACTAACCGTAACTTAATCTCCAAGGTAATCTAAAGTAGGAAAAGATTAACCACAATATTAAACAATATCTTTAAATACGTCAAACACAATATAAGATAAACTTTAGACTATAATATAATTAGAATCGATGAAATTATTATCATATTCAAACTCCTTGATCTCCTCAAACTTCTTTAATTTTTGTGCAGTTGTTCAAGTATTAGGCACAACTGTATTGCCCAGGTCTGTTTGTTGTTATTTCTCCATTTAATGTGGTGCTAAAACTATTCAGTATGTCAATGTCACCGATGGGTCAAAGCTTCTTACCTCTGTTGTATGAACATTGTGATCTAACTTGGGCCTATAACTCCTCGTCATATCTACTTTTTATCTTCACTACTCAAGTTTCACGATCAGTATCCAGGCCAGGTATTTAGCAGGTAGTTAGATCCTTTTATTTATTTTTCTTCACATTTTTTTGTTCTCTTTGTCCTTATGTTTTCCCCCTTATGCCGTGCTGATACGAAAAAAAAAATGATTTGGTTTTGAATTGGTTTTATTACTTTAGGCTCTGTTTAACCTGTGGTTCTAGGGATACTTATACCCACTGAACCTCAAATGAAAAGACGTCACGTGACACATTTCGTATGCTAAGGCCTTTGGAGATGTGATTGGAGAAACCTGATGATAGAAACGTGCTAGGCGTGCTAGGCTTAGGTTTTAAAATGCTTATTTTTTGTTCTTTACCTAACTCTTATACATCTATTCGTGAGAGCTACCTTTATTTTTTGTGCAGTTGTTCAAGCATTACACACACCGTATCGCCCAGGTCTATTCTGTGTTCTCATTTCTCCAATTAATGTGTTGCTAAAACTATTAAGTATGTCAATGCTGCAGATGGTCAGAGCTTCTTACCCCTGTTGTATGAAAATTGTGATTTAACTTGAGTATATAACTCCTCATCATATCCACTTGTCTTTCTTCAATACAGTTACTGATATTGCTGAGCATATTGGAGAAGTTTCATAATCCTTATCCACACAAGGTTTTCAGCAGGTAGTTAGATCCTTTTGTTTATTTTTCTTCAAATTTTCTCTTCTCTTTGTCTTGTTTAAGGGTGTAAACGAGCCGAGCAGAGCCCGAGCTCGCTTAGGCTCGAGCTCGGCTCGTTTCAGGTTTTAGAAAGCTCGACCTCGAGCTCGGCTCGTTTTTTGTTTTATTTCTAACGCTCGAGCTCGGCTCGTAAAAAAATTATCAGGCTCGAGCTCGGCTCTGGCTCGGCTCGTTTATTGTTAAATTATTAAATTATTATTTTTTTATAATTACTTTTATATTTTAATAATCAAACTTTATATATATAACATATTATATATTATTTAATTATTTTTATCATAATAATATATATAATAATATAATTTATGTAAATATATATTTATATATATTTAATATGTAAATAAAAAATTATATAAAACAGAAAGCTCGTTTAGGCTCGTGAGTCGGCTCGAGCTCGATGTCTGAAGCTTGGGCTCGAGCTCGTTTAGTAAACGAGCCATGATGTGAGCTCGAGCTCGTTTAAGCTCGGCTCGATTCGAGATTTTTTCGAGCCGATCTCGAGTAGCTTGCGAGCCGGCTTGGCTCGTTTACACCCATAGTCTTGTTTTCCCCCTTATGCCATGCTGATACGAAAATCCCATGATTTGGTTAGAATTGGTTTTATTAGATTATGATCTATTTAACCTATCGTTCTAGGGATATCTATACTCCCCTGAACCTTAAATGGTAAGACATCCTGTGACTAATTTGGAGGTGTTATTGGCTTGCCTTACTTGAAGGTGTTATTGGCTTGCCATATACTCCTTTGTAATATTGTTACATCAAAGCATAGCACACGCAACTGAAAACCCGACCCGTAAATGACTTATGTAGGGTTTTATGTTCTTAACTTAATAGTTGGTGATATATAATCAATTCCCTGTTGATGAGTTTGATTTATTACATATGTTGCCATCTTCATTGCTTCAGCCTAAGACTTGCCTGGTATATTTTTATCATGAATCATACTTTCTGTTGCCTAAGACTTGCCTGGTATATTTTTATCATGAATCATACTTTCTGTTGTTTCAACTCAAACGAGAAACTCACCTCCGTTATCAGACATAAGACTACCCACTTTTTGTTTAG
Source organism: Flaveria robusta (assembly GCA_025506415.1). Taxonomy (NCBI): domain Eukaryota; kingdom Viridiplantae; phylum Streptophyta; class Magnoliopsida; order Asterales; family Asteraceae; genus Flaveria; species Flaveria robusta. The sequence goes on along the minus strand of CM046459.1, from coordinate 17,213,048 downwards.
TTACACGTTCGACTTCATCCTAAAATTCTTTGAACTTCTCTAGTCCTCGGGTTTTTTCTTCATAAATATTGACTAAATTTAGAATTTAGTTGTATTTAGAATATAATTCATATTAATTTTGATAGAGGGTTTCCTAATGTATTTTCTGCTTTATATTAAGAGCCTTATTGTATTCATTTCTCAGTCAATTAAATTCTTGGTTTTACTTGGTATCAGAGCTAAGTAGCTGTTAAGTAACTTGCCTGTGAATATTAAGTGCCTTATTGTAATCATTTCTCAGTCAATGAAGTTTTTGGCTTTACTTGATATCGAGGCAAAGTAACTTGCCTTTCGTGGTACATTAAGAGCTTTATATTAACTTTTATCCCACGGCTGTCTCACCAAAGTCCTCTTCTTTCGGCAAGTAACACCATCAATAATTTACCACTACTCATGGCAACCATCATTGCACTTACCACCGTAGAAAAGACTACCCATAACTCCTACAAATTTGTGTTCTCCCTAACCCTTCCACCTATGGGTATTGCAAGGCAATTCTTCAACCATTCTTAATCTCCAACCACCTATTCGGTTATGTTGATGGAACAATAAAATGTCCATTACTGATGATAGTAGCAACTATAGATACCTCCATTGGATGTCTAATGATGCGCGCATACACATGCTCATCATACTCACCATCTCTGAAGTGTTCTTTCAACACATTCAAGGAACAACCTCTAGAGATCTATGGACTTGCACTAAAACGTGCATACTCACCAAAGACTGCTTTTCATGAGTATACCTTGAAAACAGAGCTGTTGAAAATAAAGATGAAGGGAGATGAAACTCTAGTAGCCTACTTAAGCCAGAGCATAGGAGTATGTCACAACCCTAGCCAATATTGGCGAGCCTATGAAGGATAAGGATCTTGTTGTGCTTGCCATATCGGTCTTCGCAAAGAATACAATGGCCTAGAAGCCAACCTTCTTGCTCGGCACTCACCAATTACTTTCACTAAACTTCATTGGTTGTTGCACGATCATGACTATTTGATAAGCAAAACCACTCCTCTTGTAGCACCCCACAAGCTCTTAACACACTAACACAATCACTAGAACATTGCTACCAACCTTAAACACGATCCAATCTCAATTAAATAACGTACAGCTGTTGCATACTCAATCAGGGTATCAACTAAACCCTATTACATCTCTTAATACTCAACCACATGATGCATATGTCTCTCGTTTGAACAACAGCCATGGTAGTCGTCGCAATAGTTTTCAAGGCAACTCTCGAGTAACCTTCACGTAGGTGACGATAAGGCCCTCCCCATTTTTCACATCTTTTCATTCAAAATTTACCCATCAAATAAAACCTTTCATCTTTCCAATGTTTTTTATGTACCTTCAAAAGATCCTATTCAACAAATTTGTCTAGATAATAATGTTTTATTTGAGTTTTATTTGTCTTTTTTTGGTTGTGAAGGACGAGTCTACAATACCCTCCTAACATGTCCAAGTAAGAATGATCTTTACTCCCAACAACTACCTTAACTCAAATTCATCCAAAGCTTGATTTCACCGCAACCAAGGCATCCTCAACTATCTTGCATCAAAGCCTTGGGCATTCACATCAACGTGTTTTTACATCCCATATTTTTAGTTGTTATTTATATGGTACTTCTTGGTTGACCAGGAAAATCATCAAAACATTCATTGTTTTAATTTTCATGGTAATAAAACTCTAGATTTGATATATTGTGATGTATGGGACATCTCCCACTACTTCCCTTGATGGTTATCGATTTATCATGTTATGTGTTGATCACCACACGAGACATGTGATTTTCCCCAATAGTACACAAATCCGATGTTTATTCCACTTTTAGAAATTTCGTGACAATGGCGGAAAGGCAATCTAACACCAAACTAAAATTCGTACAAATCTTGTATCTTGTGCTGCCCATGAACAATGAACCCTTTTTAGATCCTCGACTGAATCATTGTATAAGGCTATCGCCTACACAATTGTTGAATTGATCTAGTTTAAGGCCTCCTTCATGAAGTTAGCATCACACTAAACACGTCTCTCATCTTATGGCATGACAATCTAGGAGCTACCTACGTATTGACCAATTCTGTGTTTTATGATCGCACAAAGCGTTGTGTGACTGCAATCTTGTTGCCTTTCCGCCATTGTCACGAAATAAGATCGATTTGGTGGTTATGTGTTGAAGCCTTCAATTATGTGGAACGAAGCTAGTTATGTGGTATCATGAAACATGAGATCGATCAAATAATCAAAACGCTGGATTAAGTGAACAATGGATTGATTTAAAGGCCACCCATAGAATAAGAAAAAGAATCATCAAACATGGTCCGATCAAAGATTCGAATTTACCCATCTAACCAAGGGCAACTTAACCGTGAGGGTCCAAAGTGAAGTAAAAATGTGAGACTCTCTTTCTTTTTCAACTACAATATCTAGTTTCGTTTTAATTTTCTTTTTCGAACTGCCCCACTGTATCTTTTTGATTTGACAAGGAATTAACTATTTAACTAATACACTATGTTCTATTAAGTCTACGACATCAAAACAAATTTAAAAATAGTTATAATAATAAATAAACATTTTTATAAAAAACAAAATCGTTTGGCTGGACCATGGTACATAAATTTATTTGTTTTGAAATTGGACGCACTAATATTTAGAGGTCCAATGTTCAAACCTAAAGTTTAATAACATAGAGCCGCTCATAGATCTAGCCGGTTAAACCTAAAACTGGTCGGTCCAAAATAGGGCGGTTTACAGGTATCGAATTCTAGTAACGATAGTTACAGTTCCCCATCCTACAACCCGGTCCGATAAATCATGAAACATATGACGTCTAGACTCTTAGATAACTTTTGCTAAAGGCAAATGCCTCCTTTAATAGGCATAGTTAAATCCTTTCTTAAAAGCTTTTTTATATCTTCCTTGTGAAATTATTTGAATAAATTGTCCAATAATCTCTTGTGTCTTTAAAACGTAAATGCTTAATTGTTACATGAAGGTTTAAAGATAATTTAGATGTTCGTGAATACAAGGTAAGGTTACAGACAATATGCAAATATATTACACACACTAACAGTTATACATTTATAGTCATTATGCTGCCGGAGGAGATTCCATCTGTGACGGCAGATCCACCGGAATATCCGGTATTGGATCCTCATCTGCTGGTGGTGGCAATATGATTTCCGGCGACTCCCCGGTCCCCGGAAATGGCGTTGTCGATTCCACAGGCGGTGTAAACGTGAAGGGCGTCTGCGGTGGGAACTGTGGTCCGGTGTCGAATTCAGGTGGAAGTTGTTGTCCGGGATCAGCCTCCGGTGGAGAGAATATAGGCACGAGTGGCGGCAATAGAGCGGAGTCGGGCGGATTGGTATTGTCCGCCGCTGGTGGTGAGAATGGTATTGGTACCAATGGTGGGGGTTGAAAAGGATCATCAGGTAGCTCAGGTACTGCAGGAGGAAGGATGTAGTCTGGTGGTGGAGATAAGTCAACCGGTGGCGGTGTTGGGTCCGGCGGTGGAGGTGACGGGACAAGTGGCGGCGGTGGTGGTGGCGGCGATGGTGGAGGAGGGGACGGGACCACGGGAGGTGGTGGTGGTGGGGAAGGTGTTGGCGCCGGTGGTGGTGCGGGTGCGGGTGCAGGTGCTAGTGGTGGTGGGGACGGGACTACTGGTGGAGGTACAGGTGGCGGACTTGGTGGGGGCCGACGAGGGGCCGGTCTAGACGTAAAAGGATTATTAGGAGAATTACGTGTAAAAGGCCATTGCCCGCATCTTCCGAACAAATACTGATATAACGGATCACAATTTGATGATCCACCACCGGTTCTTGATCCACCAGTACTTCGCCCACCACCACGGCTACGGGCCCTACCACGGTTCCTAGGCGGAGTTCGGGTTACAGTTCTCTCATCCGCATCAAATTGACGGTGGCGATCAGGCGAACAAGCGGAGATCGGTTTTGAAATAGAAGAAGTAATAAAGAGTAATACAAGACATATCAACAGTAAAATGTGTTTTTGAACCATCATAATCTACCACCAGGAGTGTCGCTAGGTGTCTCAGGTTGAGGTATTTTGAGCCATGATCACAAGCAAGGGTTTAGGGTATTTATAGCTTCAATTTAAATTACTAATTCAAGTAATATATTAGTTTTCTTGAGATAACTTAATGTAGAATTCATCTTGATCATAACATTTTGCTTTGGAAAAGAGGCCAAAATGGGCATAAATGCGTGGTAAGATTAGATTGAATTCAATGAGGGTTCCCTAGTTTTACGTGCCCCGTTTCAATGCTTCTAAATAATCATTTTCATCTTGTATGACCACACCTGTGCCAACTTATTTATTTCTTGAGATATCATAATATTACATTTTGCTCTTACAAATCATTAAATAATTCCATATTTCTATTGAGCTTAAATTGTAAAGGTATATATCATTCAACCAGAAGGTGGTAAATTCAATTCTCATTTCAGATAATTCCATATTTCAGTATTTTATTGATTGATAATTTTATGAAATCATTGATAAAAACACAACCTATATTATCCTAAAATTTTTTCCTTTTAATCGCCTCCATGATCTTTGTTCCATTAAGGTCCTTAGTGTTAGTCATAGCACATATGCAAAATCCTCAAATGTAATCTCAAACTTCAGTGCAAGGAGACCGATAAAGTGAACTTTTGTAGTTAGTATTGTTATCATGTAACACCAGTTAATAGTATTTTTATGTTTATTGTATGAGTGATCATAAAAAATTATAAAGTTACGTGAAAACAAAGAAAACCATAAAAATAAATTATATAATTCATAGATTTTTTTTTATCACTTGCTTCTATATACAGATACTTACATATTTTGTAATTGTCAACAAGGTTTCATTTATGTGTTTTCTTCATGCTTACATTTTTCGTAATCTCATCGACCTACAAACATCCTCCCAAGGCCTAGGGCCTAATATTATCATAGATTGTTCGACAAAAAGGCCTAAACTGTAAAGTTATCATGCTCCATGCAAAACTTCTTTTTCAGTACAACCTCAAATTTTTTCATGACTGCCATAAAGCTTTGGCGATTGGTGAGTGTAGCTAGACTTTTGGTGGAGAAAATTCAATGCTAACTTAGCTTGTTGGACTAAGACTACTGTGAAAACCTTATAACTTATGGGACGACATCACTTCACCTAGAATTAAACTTGGCAATCTTGACAATGTATTTTAAACCGGCTAAGAGCATCCACAGTAGGATTCTTATGTTTATGTGAGTGTGTTATTTTATATTTTAAGAAATGATTATAAATGTTTGTGAGAGAAAAAGAAAAAAAAAGTTACTGTTCAATTTGTATATTGATGGAATCACTATTCAACACTTATAAATTTTTTAATATTTTTGAAAGTGATTGTGAGTAGGGTAGAGAGAAAATGTAATGATAAAAGTATAAAAAATATTATTTAATTGAGAAGGAAAGAGAAAAGGTAGTGTTTTTTAGTGTAATTATAAAGATAAAGATATTTAATATGATGTGAATGCTATAATTTGGACATTATATATAAATACTTGTTATTTTGGATTGAGCAGTATTCTTAATGGGTGAGGATGTGTATGTGTAAAAGTGAGAAAAAAAAAACCCCAAATGGATATAAGGACCAAAATATAGAAAACGGGTTACCTAGGCAATTTAGTTCTCTAACGATCGAGGAGACACCTTAGGTTTCTATATAAGCTTGAATCTATAAATAAAAGAATTGTGGCCTAATCGCAAAAGAGTGTTTTGATGGTGAATGTAAGCCGCATCTTTATAATATATCAGTTGTATTTGAGTTATATTAAAATCTAATCAACTTATTTAAGAAGAGAATATAGAATTCAAAAAATACAATTCACAAGGTAGACTTGTTTACGACCAGTTTCACTCGATTACAATTGTCTTGTAACTCGTTTGTCGTCCACCAACTCGTTTATGATTTGTTTACAACTGAATAATAACAACTGAGAACCCGGTTTGATAAGTAAATTATATGATGGTAATCATGTTATATGATTTAAACGTGAGCGGTTAGGATTTATGTATATTATAAAATAAAAGTAAATATAAATTGTTTAGGTTCAGTTAACCACTTAACCCCATGTGTATAAATAATAAAGGTGTAATCAACGACCGGATAAACGGTTCTAACTTCTAAAATAACTTAATCCCTTAATTTGGTTCAGTTTCTGCAAAAACTACTTTCGTATCTCTCACTCCAATCCACCGGAGAAACGTCGAACCCATGCGCATGCCGCCGGTCCCTCCGTCGTCTGCCGCCGGAGGAGAGGACGACCACCGGAGCGGCAATCAATCTACACCAACTCCGGCACCGTCACTCAATTCTTCGGCCACTAATTCATCCTCCTCCTCTATTCCTCCAGGTATACAACTGTGAAACATCTACCTACCTACCTACCTACCTACTCATATCTACGTAATTTTGAGTCATTTGAATGTTATTTTTTGCTTATTATTGAGTAATTTTAGGTTTTAAGCTCCAAAAACGGTAAAACACCATCGTTTATCGTGTATTTGTTTTGATTTGGTCGGTTTCCGAAATTAGGTCCGGTGAAATTAACGGCGAGGTCATGCTTGTACGAAATATGTGCGCAGAGCCATTGGAATCGTCCGGTGTTCGATTGTTGCAACGAAGAAGGTCCGAGTAATCTCAGATCGTAAGTTCGTCGACTCTAATTTAGTCTCGGTGATCAATATTCCAGTTTATGATGTTGATTATAGACTATTGCATATAGGCCTGTGAACGATTCCAGTTTATGATGCAGGGCCGGCCCAATAAGGTTATTGGGCCAGGCGGTGGCTAAGCCCTCCACATGTTGAGGCCCCTCAAATTTTTTCAGTGTTTAGGCTAGGGTAATTACAGTTTTGGGTTAGATATTACGTTTTGGGCTAACTGTTTTGTTTTGGGCCATACTAGGTTTGGTATTAATTTTAGTTTTTAAAACTTGGGCCTGCTAGATTAAGATTAAATGGGTTAGCTATTTTGTCAATTGAAAAAAATTTATTTTATTAGATTTAGTATGAAGATTTGATTAAAGAATTTGCTTCAAAAAAATCTAGAAAAATAAGCTTTATATAAATGTTTCGCATGTTTTTTAAATATATAAAAGGTATATTAAAAAAAAAATTTTAACTCCGCCAAATATAAGCTATTTAGTTTATTTTTGACGGTACCAAGGCCGGATAAAGGAGTAGGGTTTTTATTAAATACTTAAGAAAAAGGCCTCTATAATTAACTCCGCCTCAGGCCACTAAAATGGTTGAGCCGACCCTGTTATGATGTTGATATCGTATTGGGCGGGAGTTTGTTAATGTTTATTAATTTAATAAACAATGATTAGACGAAAGAACAAGTGCACTCCGTTTGTTCATTTACATTCATTCATTCATGTTCGATTATTTTCGTTTATTTTAAATTTGTTTGTGTTCATTTGTTTACATGAGTTTGTTAATGTTTGTTTACATATTTATGCAAAATATCAAATATATATATGTGTGTGTGCACGCTTAATATTTTCCAGTTTTTAATGTATTAAACTTGTTCATTTGTGTTTGTTATATCACATTCATTTATGCTTGTTTGTGTTTATATGTGTCGTGAACTTTTTGTTTAGATTTTAAACGAACAAAGTGAACGAGCATGAACATGTTCATTTTCTTAACAGATGAACGTGAACACCGAAATTCATGTTGATTTATGTCAGTGTTCGTGTTCAGTTAAAGTTAAATGATCCAATATGAACATGTCTTTGTTCATGGTTGTCCGGTTCGTTTACAGGCCTAATTGCATCACAAAAAAGGAACAAAATTCCATACACAACCACATGTTTTCAGTTTCTTACCTATCATGTTTACCAACACTTTCGGTGTAACCCTTATAAGTTAAACCATGGGGATTATTCGACATAAACATTTGGTTATGTACTTGAAACAGGTTCACCTACAAGGCTAGTATTGAGATGAAAGAAGGCTCGCAGTCAAAGTTAGTGGTCGAGTGCATCGGCAAGCCTCAGTTCAGCAAGAAGAGTGCTGCAGATTCAGCTGCCGAGGGAGTTTTGTGGTACCTCGTGCATTTAGGTTATCCCAAAAAGTCTAACCGGTCCAAGAAAATAAGGTGATTAATTGTAATTTTCTTAGATTGTTTTCACCTTCTAGGCATTATGCATTTCAAACCATATTATTCTAGTGTGAATGTTATTGCATTGCTATGATAACCCTATGAAGTTCTTTCTGCAAGTGCAATATAAATTGTAGTCTAAATATTTGATGAATTAGTTTTAGTGTAACTTCATCTTGCACACATTAGACAGTTAGACTTTTGCTCAATTCAGTCATTCTTGAAATCAGGATTGCAATTAGCAATGTATATGCATGGAACACAAACACTTCAAGAACTAGCATATTGACAAAATGAACAGTAGGGTACATATCTACAGGGAGGACTGAGATTAAATACAACGATTGTAACATTAAAATAAAATAAAATTATAGAACAAAGGCTGTCTAAATCTTATTTTGCCAACCGCGGATCCTCTGTAACCGATCTCGTCTGCTGAACTTATTCCAACTTCTCATCCATTCATTATATTGGATGAAATTAAAGCTGTAAAGTAAAACTTCATGATAAACAATGTACCTGAATCTTATTTCTCTTTGCCAAAATCTTCACGTAGGCGAGCTAAACTACTTCCACCTTAGTAAGTTAATAATTTATACTGTATAGTGCTGTTGAATGGTATCAATATCAAGACCCTTAAGCTTCACTACTGACTCAACATGCCCCTTTATTGTATGAAGCTCCCTCAATCTGTAACAAGTTCGTATAACAAATATAAGAATACAGATAATGATGAAATGATTCTTGTAGAATAAGCTTAGTTACCTAGCCACTTCAGCCCTCTTCTTGGCCTGTTCAGCAAGCTCAGACAACTCCCTGTAGCTACTCTTATCATTAAACATTTCTACCTGCTCTGGTGCCTGGAGACCGTGGACTGTCCGTTGTTCCGTTACCCATTGAGCTTCCCTTTCTTCCCGCCCATAGTCCTTTTTGGTAGTGAAAGCGGTCTAGTTTCTCATAAGATCAGAAGAAAAATCATCCAATCAACTAAGCATTAACCATTCTTAGAAGTTAGAACACAACCAAAAAAGACGTATTCTACCTTATTTTGGAGCAGATTATTCCAAGCCTTGCCAGCCAATGCATACCGAATGCAGAATTTGAAAATATCTAGAGGGATGTAGAAGATTATACTATAAATCCAAATCACACCAGCCCATCCCCAACCTATTCCATTGATTCTTGCAAAATCCCAGTTTGCATACACGGCGATCAGTGTAGCAATCTTCATCAAACAAGAATATTACAAATTTAGAATATGAAACAATATTTTCTAAGCTGAAATATAAAACTTCAGAACATATAACAAAAAGCTCACCAGCTGTGCTATCAAAAAGGCTGTCAGAAGCAGAAGACCAGGTCGTTCGACATATGACCAACTTCTTGACCTAGTGACAAAAATAAGTGCTTGACTCACAATGCTGACTTGGAGGTACAAAGCTGCTGTAAGCTCGTAGTCTTTGTCTCTGATCGATCTTACACCAAATTTTTCCTGTAACCCAAACCGTAGAATACAATATTACAATCACTAATAAATGCAGTAAATATACAACAGATACTTGTGAGATTAATATTGCTGTTTATCTTACTGGAAAGAAGTCAGATTCTTGTGCTAGCCAGAAGAAAACTACAGTCATGACAGCTAAGTAAGTCCCAAAAACAATCCCAGTGATAAATATTTCCTTCAATTTCCATGAATCTGGCATTGGTGAAGGCTTGACTTTATCCTTTGATATGGTCATGATAGTTCCATCATTAAGGATAGCAATAATCAGAATCATGAAAGGCGAGAAATCAAACTGCCAGATCAGTGCGAGTAGCATGAAACCAAGAACCACACGAATGGTGATGGAGACGGCATAGATGGTGTAGTTTTTCATTCTTTGAAAAATGGCCCGGCTAGTAAGTACTGCACTCACAATCACACTTAGCCCAGGCTCAGTCAAAACTATGTCAGATGCACTTCGGGCCGCATCGGTTGCATCAGCAACCGCGATACCGATATCAGCTCGTTTTAGGGCTGGTGCATCGTTTACACCATCTCCTGTCATTCCACATATATGCTTTCTCTCTTGTAACTTTTTCACAATCTCATACTTGTGTTCTGCATATCTCAAACCCTTCTATAGTTTTAGTTCTAATTTATATAAACAATAAACTTAAATTAAATCTGTGTAATTACCAGGAAAAACGCCAGCAAAGCCATCAGCTTTCTCTATTAGCTCCTCAATAGGAATATTAGCAATAGCTGCATCTTTGTGTTGGCCTAGGAGGGATGAAGAGGGATACATATTTGTCCCCATACCAAGCCTCCGGCCCGTTTCCTTACCAATGGCTAGCTGATCACCAGTGATCATCTTCACATTCACTCCAAGGTGTAGGGCCCGCCTAATTGTTTCAGCACTGTCATGCCTTGGCGGGTCAAACAGCGGTAGTAGACCAACAAATACCCAAGGCCCGCCAGGACTCTCTTTTGTTTTTTCAGGTACTGTCTGTGTATAACCACCAAAATCACTTTCTTAGATCAAATGACTCAACCTCTACATTCAAGAAATAGAGGTGGTGAGATGGTTCACGGGTCGGGTTGAAATGTTCATTTTCTAAGGAGGTTATATTTATTAAAATTAGACTTTAGCTGACTTTCAATCCTTTCGACCCACTTTTTTCCTTCGACCCATTTAAGATGAGATTGCCACCTGTACTAGAAATATAAAAACTCGCCTGTTGGCAGACAGCAAGAGAACGAAGACCCCGTTCTGCAAATTTGTCAATAATGTCGAAAACCTTTTTGCTAGCATCATCCTTTAGGTTGCAAAGCTCCACAATCTGATAGCTTTCAAGCTATTATGTTAGTATCTAAACCAGACAAAACAAAAGAATAAGTAATAAATAAATAAAATCTACCTGCTCTGGTGCACCTTTGCTCACTCGATGCCAATCTCCATTTTGATCTACATATGTTATCGCTGTTCGTTTATCTACAGGATTAAATGGTAGAAAATGCACCTCGTTGATCCCCGCTCTTGCCTGAATTAATAGAACATTTAGCCTGTTTTGGTTAATAACTTCATATTATTACTTTATTGTTATTATTATTATTATTTATTACACACTTCATTAAATAACATATGTATATATGATATATCTATATATCGTTACCTCCTTGGGGTCAGCAAGCATTCCTACAATGCAAGCATCAATTGCATCCTGATTCTCCACCCTTGAAGCCCTTGCTCCTAGTAAGATCACTGTATCCTTATCCATATCCTTTACAAAGACCTACAGACCAAAAAAAGTCAGCACTTGACTCTTTCTTGTTTGTTTGACTTTTGACTCTTGACTGTACCTCAATGAGAGATTTATCAACTGTGAGCTTGTTGAGTGTGAGAGTGCCAGTCTTGTCACTACACAGAACATCCATCCCAGCCATTTCTTCAATGGCTGTCATCCTTTTGGTGATTGCTCCTTGCTGTGATAACTTGTGGGACCCAATAGCCATTGTAACGGACAACACAGTTGGCATTGCGATTGGGATACCACCTATGAGTAAAACCAACAAGTTATCGATTCCATTTCTGTAGGACCGCTTCTGAATCGGATACATCACCACTATTTCTATTATCAGACCAACAGCAATCGAGCATATACAAAAGTTACCAATCGCCGTTAACACCTAATAAACAAAAGCCAAGGATATCAGTGCGAGCGTAATTTGACTTGTTTACTTTTGAATGGATTGGTTTGGGTTATCTTTTATCTTTGGTGGGTCACACTGGTAAAATGAAGTAATAAATTACAAATGAAGTGTATCAAATGGATGGGTTGAATGGGTTAAATGGGTCGGAATTGACCATTTTGAGTGCATTGAATCTCCTAGATCATTTGTTTTTCAAAAATTTAAATTAAAAAAAAAAAATGTTTTGTAGTCATATTTGACTTAATTATTATGCGCAAAAAGTATATAATTTTTGGGTCAAACGGGTCGAAAGTCACCCCAACTATATAAGGCTGTTTTAGTGCATCGTGTGTCCCAAGTCTTTTTCTATGTAATAAAATATTTATTTTGTCAAAAAAATATTTCAGGTCAAACTGACCCGACCCATTTTGACTATGTCGGACCTGCACATTTTACCATCATACGACAAGTACCTTTTGGAAGTGGCCGACTTGATTTGTACTATCGACTAGGTGTGCTGCCTTGCCAAAGAAAGTGTGGACCCCAGTCGCGATCACAACAGCTTCAATCTCACCTTGTTTACATGTTGAACCTGAAAAAACACTATTACCAGGCTTCTTAGTTACCGGTAGCGACTCTCCGGTCAACGCAGCCTGGTCAATCTTGAGTGGGTCCCCTTCTAGAAGACGGGCATCGGCGGGTACAATATCACCAAGCTTAATGCTGATAATATCTCCAGGTACTAGAAACTCAGCTTCTGCTTCAGCCCATTTTCCATCCCTTAAAAGCTTTGTTTTTGGAGCTAAACCTGCCATTAATGCTGCTGCAGCATTTCCTGCATTGTTTTCTTCTATGAAACTTATGGTTGAGTTGATTAATAACAATGTTGTTATTCCTACAAAATCTTGCCAATCTGGTGGCTTCCCCTGCAATAATTATTTCACAATCCACTCATCATAATACTATAAAAAAAAAGCATTAGAAAGTAGTAGATTGGGAGTTACTATTATTACAAGTTACTAATATGTTCTAAATTGAAGTTTATACAAAAAAAAAAAATTTAACTTTTTGCTTTGAAATCAAAAGAGAAACAATTTACAAACTTGAAGGACCAAAAGCATGTATTTTCAAAAGGGTAAAATGATCATTTTACATAGACGGGTGGAAAAACTGAAAAGCCTAGAAACGAGATCTATAACTTAGACCAAACCATGGGGAAGAATATGTAATTTACTCTATCGATAAACAAAATCTAAACAAATTCGGGTAGGTCTTTTCGTAGGGATGTTTTTGACCAATTTATCGCTAATGAATGGAATATATTTTGATTTATGGTCATTTCGCCACCTCTAACGTGTATATGTATATATATAGAGAGAGAGATAGAGAAAGACCCCTCCATTTGCCAAGACGATAGCCATAACAGCAGCTGCTTCCATAACCCATGAAAGAGGATTCCACATAAATCCTAAAAACTTGAGGAATTTGCTTTCCTGCATGAGTGACAACATGAAACCATGAAATTAAAGTAAAATTATTGAATTATAAATAAAAATCAGAACAAGTGAAATGACCTTTTTCTCTTCTAACTTGTTAGGACCAAATATTCCAAGCCTTCTCTTGCCTTCTTCACCTGTCAATCCCTCTTTTGTGCATTTCAATTGATCAAATAACTCATCCATAGGCATATGTTCCTGTAAATCATACAAAAGTCATATTTTTATTACAGAAAAACTCGTAACTTTCAATTTCGTTATCTCACTCGCATAATGATCATAGATTTACCTTGAAACGTATGTTTCTTATAAGAGAATCACACGTAAATCTACAATACAAGCGAGATTTCTCTTAACAACGAAAGTGAAAGTTAGGTTATCCGTCAACCGGTTCAAAATTTGGATTATTAAAGCTTAACTTGCGCTCATGGCATTGGTGATTGCCTTCACAAAAGTGGTGTGAGTTCAAATCCTTATGATTGCAATTTTGATTAAGATTAAGTGATATTTTAGAGTAAAACTTCTTGTTATAAAAATTAAAATCTAGTTTGCCTTAAAAGGATTTTTTTTAATCTAAATAAAAAATTATAAAAGTTATACAAAAGATCATACAAGATCTACAGTCTCCTTCATGATATCATCCCAGGTGATGCCCTCACTCTCTGCCATTGTTGAGTTTGTGAAAGCTTGTGTGCAGAAAGAAAGAATAGTAAATTATAAAAACTATGATACAAAGGTAGAATAGGAGAGGAAGTTGAGTATTTTACGTAATATTTTTACCATCACATTTTACATACAAGCATATGTATATATATATACTCACACACAAACACACACTTGTTTAATTACTTTTTCAAACTTGTGGATGTTATTTAGGAGAAGCTCCAACAGTTTAGGACTCTATATTTACGCAGATGCCAACACTTTTACCGTACATGCTATCGCGCTATCGCTATTTTTTTATATTAGTTACCGTATTTTTCTCTCTATTATACACGTCACTAGTTACTTGTACTTAAGTCATCGGGGTCACACCAAACGTACTTTTTTCTATGACCGACCATATGTTCTTTGGCGGTTATATGTGTATAATGTATAACTATATATAGCAAAAGTTATAAAGAAAATGATATAATTTGTATATCTTTATTTACTGTATTAAAATGTGTATCTAGTAGATCATGTATGTCTACTAGCTATCATCATGTTCAGAGCATTCACACTGGATTCCTTATTTTTATTCATATAATTACACTAAAAATCACTATATTTTCTCTCTTTTTTTTATTTAAATAATATTTTTTATACCCTTATCATTACTTTTTTCTCTCTCTTTCACTTACAACCACTTTCAAAAATATTAAAAAAATTATAGGGATTGACCAGTGATTCTTTAAATATACCAATCCACAATAATATTTTCTCTCTCCTTCACTCATAACCTCTCAAAACCATTCCATATAATATACCAAACACACTCACATAATTTTAGGGATTCCACTGTGACTGCTCTCACATATCTTTGAATCAACTTATAAGTTTTAAGCATTCAAATACAAGGTAAAATTCTAGAAGTAGTTGATTATTATATTAGCAAACCCACTCGTGGGGATCCTTAAACAGTTAAACATGCATGTGGGATCGAACAATGGCCCATACTCTGCTCACGTGCGTTGTTGTTGACTGATTATTGAATGACAACATACATACATACATACATGATACATATGCATGCATGTGCATCAAAATGCATCAAGTTAAAACATTATGGCAAATGCATCCCCGGTTCCTAATTTATTGTATGGGTAGCATGTTCAATTAGTTGTTTACACAACTCATGGGCTACAATATAATTTAGCCATATAGGTATTAAAGAAATAAAGTTTTAAATATAATATTAATTTTGCTTTTGTTTTTATGTTCTTATTAAAATGAATAAATCAAAATGATGTATACTAGTCGTGTAAACTCAAACTAGTTCTGGTTGGATAACCTAGTGACGAAAGGCAACCGAGAAGAAGGGGCTAATGCACAAAATGGCCAAGGCCGGGCAAACGAATTGTTCACATGACCAATGAATGGCACACAACATAGGTATAGACGAATCTACTAATCATTGATATATATAAAATTTAAGAGCATTTGCAGATACTTAGAACCCTCAAACACTTAACATGTACAAACCTCCCCATAAACTTTTCCGGAACAATCAACCTTCCTACTAAGAGATCCAGATCAAAACTAAGAAGATAACATGTGTGTATTATTGGCAAGGATTAACTCACGACGATTCTAGAAAGCAATCCTCATTTTCAATGATATGCATCACAAATAACCTCCATAAGTGAATGCGACTCGCTATCTGTCAATGAAATTGACTCCGTGAAAACAATAGTCTCAGGTACGAACTATAGTCAACTTTTTTTTTTATTCAGGTTAGAATTGTGACCAACCATTGGACGTTTCTAAGAAGGTATCTTTTAAGGTTATTGTGTTGAGAACCGTAAAGAAATTCAGAGTTAGCCCAACATGGTTCAAACATAATGGACGTATGGGAATTTTTTTCATAACCGATTGCTTTATCAGTTCGGTCACACCTGTCTTATTGGTTGTCGATGACATCATAAATTACTTTAAAATATCACACAAATGTGTGTGTATAATTCAAAAATTAAAAGAATATAAAGTTCTGTTATATTTTCGTGTGGATTTACAATGCTAACAATATATGAGATCTAAAATAAATAAAATATGAAGCATGAGGTAAAACGATATCGAGAAGAAAAAGGTTAAAAGAAATAATAAAAATTTTATGAAAATTCAATGAAACCACAAGTATGTATTTCCAATTTAACTGGTTTGAGTCATTATTGATAGGCCCAATGAAACGACTCAAGGGTAATCTACTAGGTCATTTGTATATTAGTATATGTCGTTCCTGATCGGCTGATCCTACTGTACATTTTAATTCGTGTTTTTGACATATTATTTGCCCTTGCCTTGAACTAGACGAGCTGTTAAGATGGCAGTGACGTAAACAATCCTCCTTTTTAACTCATTTTCTTTACTATATCATCTATCTTACTTGTGTATTATACATATTAAATAAAACATATATTAAATTAAAAATTACATAGTTAGTAATTTGATTAGAAAACCAATAAACAAACCTATTTATCAGAAGAAGAAACATAGATCGAAAAGGTAAGCGATAGCAATATAGATTTAAAGATAAAAAGGAGAATCAAAAAATAAATTAATTTATTAAGTGAAAAAAAAAGGACAAATGATAAGTATAAACAATAAAGAATAATAAAGACTTAGAGCATTCACATCCGGTTCTTTAAAAATATGTGAGTAGAGTCTTTAAATTATACGATATGGTTTTGAGTGGTTGTGAGTGAAGGAGAGAAAATATTATTGTTCATCTGTAAATTTAAAGATTTACTGTTCAACTTTTATAAATTTTTTAATATTTTTGAAAGTGGTTGTGAGTGGAAAAAAGAAAAAAGATAATAATAAAGGTGTTAAAAACTATTATTTAATTGAAAAGAAAAAAAAAATAGTTGTTTTTAATATAAGTATAAAGATAAAAATAAAGAATAGGATGTGAATGCTCTTATATAACTATGAAAAGTGAGCTTTTCATTTACTTATTTATTACATTTTGATGATGTTTTTATTTTATTAAATTTATATATCAACTAACTCACATAACTACATATGTAAGATAAATAATTTATGTAAAAAAATTAATCACAAAATTTCAAAAATGGTTTCAAACAGAACAAAACTCAATTGTCCCATAATCAAGCAGCTCCTCAATCATTTCTTCAATATGTTCATCTTCAGGAGACTTGTAATCCTCTGTTTTACCATGCCAATTCACCATATGCTCCATCAACTCCCCTCTCTCTGAACAAAGAGACTGCTGGTGCTTTTCTTTCTCTTCTTTGACACCCACTGCTGTTTTCTTTGCCATTTCAAGAGAGGTCATGTGACATTTGTGTAATTTAGCTCTCAAAGTTGCTGACAATAGCTTTGACGAAGATGACCGCGACCCCTCTACGTCGTTAGCAAAATTTGTACGCGCTCTCGTCCCGCACATGAGCCTAGCCGCTTCATCGTAGGCTCGTGCTGCAGCCTCTGCTGTCTGGAATGTGCCTAACCATATTCTTGTCTTCCTGTTTACAATCGCGCACGAATAATAGTCATTAGAGAACGAAATTGTTCTTATTTTGGTGGTAATTGATGTACTCTCTAATCAAAAAATTATAGGTTCAAATCTTGTCGTACGTAGGTTTTATGATTATTTTCCTGTTAAAAGAATTAAAAAATGAAACTACTGACAAAATTGCTAAACACCCAGAAAACTAAGGAGTCAGAATATGCACAAAACCAAATGTTTATTTATTATTTATTATTTTTTTTTGTTTTTTTTTTTTTGAGGCATTTCAACAAACAGTTGGTGTGTTCTAAACAAATGACATAAAAGATCAGAAATTTACAGGAGAGGGTGTCGAATTTCGGAGACCCATGATCCCCAATGTCTCTGTCGAACTCCTCTATATCGTTGTTGCGATCGACCCATGGTGGTTTGATCGATTCTCGAGCACTTGATGGGGTTGTCTTGAAGGTGTTTGTGATAATGTCTCAAAGAACACAAGAACATAACTTGTAGTGGCAGATTATACACCTCTTTTTATAGGGCTTTTGGTTAGTCATCGATTAACATTGATGGGTCCCTGAGGATGAAGATTGAAGATCACATACGACCAACTAAAATGTCTGATTTAAATAAATTAATAACTGATGTATGTTGTTGGAATAAGATCAAAAGTATGTAGTTGAAACCGACCATCGACATATGTGATTTATAGTAGATATTAAGGACATGCCTCACGTTAAACTTCCTAATCGTAGGAAACAACCCATGTGCTTGTGGCTAATTGATAAGGTTCTGGCACAAATATGATGCCACATTCAGTGTATATTGTATTATATTTAGATAATATTTTAGTAAATGGAAATATAATGAGTGTTATCATCATCAAGTTTAGATTAACTGTATTCAAGACGAGATTATCATGGTTCGTGTAAAAATAAAATAAAGTAACAGATGTTAAAGAGGAAATCAGTAGAATGACGACAAAACAATCACATGTATGGCATATATTCATGTTATGTAAAAGGAATTAGGTTTTGTTAAGGTTGTTATAGATGCATCAAATGACGTCATCAAACCACCATGTGAAGTGTCATAAATGTTGAATTGTTTGCGAAAAAATAATACTACCCGTATTGTATTTGCCAGTGGTGTACGTTGTCACGTTTGTGGCTTTGATGTCGGTTAGAAAAACTATAAGTAGTATACCTTTCTTATATATGACTCGTATAAGAGAAACACGTCTCACACTATTGTTGATGAAAAAAAAAAATATGACCTGTGGTTTTTGCATCTTGTGTCTGATCGAAGAGGGGTTGATGTGTTGATAGTCTCTTCCTATAAAATATCCAAGACATGACATGTGATTACACTTGATTATAAAATATAAAAAACCATACACATTTATTAATTTGTTTTGATACCATGATTAGTTTCAGTAAAGTTAGTGAAATACCATCGATTAATTTGTTTTGATGCCATGATTAGAGAAATACAAGTTTGTGTGGATAACTTAATATCATCTACTTGGTCTTTCATCGTACTAATCCACAAAAAATCAATTTTATTATATTAGCAAATGCATCCTGATGAGTAAAATCATAATGACAAAAACTATAAACTTTTGCGTAGTGTAGGGGAAATTCTATATATGAAAAAAAAATGATTTCAGAGTCCTCATCACTCTCTGGACGAATGTAGATGAAAAGTATTTTGTAGGTAAGTGTTGAATATGTATCTTTTAAACATGATAAGTGTTGATTGATCTTGTATCAAATGAAATTCATACTAAAACCTAGGAAAAAAAAAAATGACATTGATAGTAATATTCAGAATATTATAAAACATTAAGCATCGAAAGTTATAAAAAAATAAATTGTATTGAAACAAAAAAAATAAAAATATATTTTATTTGACCCACTATATTTTAAATAAAATTTATATTGAAGGATAAATAAAATAAACACATCATCATCATATATTTGTAATTCTATAAAACGTTATATTTTGAAGGTTTTTTTACAAATATAAACTATATTGAAAACTAATTATAATAATATAAATCATAATATTATAATGTCATAACAAAAATAATATATATATATAAGAGATCTATAAGAAAAATACCAACCGCTTATCTTAATTTTTCAACGCATGAGTGGTGATACAACACCTATCTTCTTTGTCTTAAGTGATATAAGCTAGACATTATGATAACCAGGTTGTACTCTAAGTGACATAGTTTACCACTATGATTGAATCAGTTTTAGTTAGTATAAAATTCCTATTTAATTGATTGTTTCTGAAAGATAATCGTATAAAGATAGAATTATGTATACTTTATTGGATCAAATACAATAATATACAACGAGATATATAATGAAAGAAAAAAACTTAATCACTCTATATCTCTAACAATCGCGCAAATAGCATACTAGCATTTGACCAACACGATATATATATATATATATATTCTAAACAATAGGGGAGGGATCAAATGAAAACCATACTTATAATTGAAAACCATGAAAACCACCACTATCCAATCATATAATTATTAATTGATTTGACATTTTAATTATTTAAATTATATTTGATTAAACTTCAATCTCATTTTTTGAGGTCATTATATATTTTTTACTTTAAACTCCAAAGAACGACAATGATTACGAAACGACTTACGTATATGTAACTTGTATGAGTTACATGTACACAACTCGTAGTTGTACACTTGGTAACACTTTCTTACATATACATAACCCCTACATATACGTAACTATTAGTTTTACACTTTGTAATACGTACTTACATATATATATAACCTATAGTTTTCAGGGTTTTCATTTATAACATGGTTTTCAAGGGATCCCTCCCCACAATTGCTAAACGAGTAACTTGTGCTTGATCTAACTCTCGCTTTACGTAGAGCTCAAAAAAGATCCGAGACGCTTCACGATAAGTTATTTACCCTAAAACTTCATACAAAATGTTATTTATCAGTCCAACCGCTTGGTTAAAACAAAGGTGGCAAAATGGACGGGTTGGATTGGGTTGGTTGTTAGGTTAGAATGGATTTAAGTCAGGATGGGTTTGGGTTAGGATTGGTCATTTAAAAAAAAGGTCAGGATGGGTTTGGGTTAGTATGGGTTTGGGTCATAATAGGTTCGGATAAAGATTGATCATTTTAAAAAAAAGTCAATACTATTTTACTAGTTTTTTACAATCCAACAACACATATAGACATATGCATATACGAGCTCAAAAAGATACATATACGACTTCATCTATAAAGGGTCGGTACCTTCAATAAATCAACGATGATGGTGCGATGGTGAAGTGGAGGCCCAACTGTAGGTATTGTGGTGGTGAGCGATGAAACTCAACGTTGGTGGAGACTAATGCGGAGCGCGACTGTAGGTGCGGTGGTGGTGTGCGATGAAACTCAATGGAGGTGGGAGGCTTTAGGTGCGGTGCTGGTGCGGTGGACCGATGGTGACGCAGTGGACTATGATGACGCAGTGGACCTGTGGTGATGCGGTGGTGGTGCGGTGGTAGTGCGGTGGAAGTTTGGTGGTAGTGCTAAGGTGGTGAGCGATGAAACTCGACGGAGGTGGGAGGCTGTAGGTGTGGTTGTGGTGTGGTGGACCGGTGGTGCCTTGTGCGATGAAGGCGATCAGTTTGAGCAAAAGAAACTTTGACTTATTGTGACTTGTAGATCTAATTTTAAAAATCCATTTTGACTTATGTTTCTTTTTTGTCAAAAAAACATTTAACCTATCTTGACCCACTTGTGTTTTTTATTTAATCCATTCTAACGGTCTAACCGATCTTTATTTTTAAAACATCTATTGTAACCCAAAATAACATACTTGAACTTTTTTTGCCACCTCTAGGTTAAAATAACAATAATTAACTCTAACAAGTAACTTTTGAAACAAAAAAACGTTTTCCTCCACCAACAAGTACAATCTTTCTTAATGTTTCTAGAAGATGCATCGTGCTTCTTCGAAGAAAGGCTCAACTAATTCGACGACCTCCACCAATTCTTCTGCCATGGATCTATTTCGCTCTGGTATTCAATCAATTATATGTTCCTTGATTTCAATTCCATCATAATTAGGTCAATTTTTACTTCAATTTGTTAATTTCTTTCGATTCCAAGAGTAATTTACGAAAAACAAGCACCTGCTCGTTCTAATCGATTTGCTCCATAGCTCTGTTAATCAAGCTTTGTTCTTTGGTTAGATTGGCGGTGATCAATGTTGAATTCTCAGGTTGAAGATTTAAAAGTTGATTATGACTATGTATCTTGCTTAATAATGAGAAGAAAGTGTATATTTGAAACATTTGTAACCAACAGATGAATTATAAAATATAAAGCTAGGCTTTTGTTGAGATTTTATTCAATGTGGTTGGATTTTAGCTTAGTTTATTGCTAAAATAGTCAAAATTTCAGAATATTCATGCTCTTGATCCCTTATAAGGCATCAAGTATCTGATAAGAATGCAAATTTGTCTGGTGGAGCTTTTATCTATACACTGTGTATCATGTGACAATTCAATAGTTTTTGAGAATATGATCTCAATTCACCTTTCTAGTGCTGACTGATCAATGAATTGGAACGTAATTCAACAATACCAGTCATCATACTTGTAAATAACAAGAGCCCGTAATTCTCTTCACCAAGGATTGCGGTCAAAACATTAGGTGAAACTTTTTGTTGGATGTTTTAGGAATATGAGAAGTTTTCGCCTATTTTAGGAGTTATTATAATGATTTGTTAATAAGCATATCTTATTCAAAAGAGGTTCTTGTTAAGTTAGAATTGGTTCAGACCATACAGTGAGGCTTTATGACCTAAATGCAAAGATGCAATGCAGTAATGCTTATGATCTTTGATTATTAACATTTGAGAAGGAGCTGTTAGAATGGTAAATTAGGAGTCATGTATGTGGACTAAGATCATCTTCAAGTAAATATTTCTTAAAAGCCTAATTCAAAGCTATGATTATTGACTTATTGTTATTGGAGACGTATGATTCAGAGTAACCTTTAGACTTATTGAGTTTCACATCTAGTGTTAATCTTTGTCTTCAGCTTCAGGAAAAGCTGCAACCAAGGAGTTGGAGCGTATTGATCAGTTATTCTATTCATATTCAAATAAGTCTTCTGGTATGATTGAGTAAGTGAAATCTATTTGTTTTGGGGACTGTATTTTTTCCAGTAGAATATTTGCTTCTTCCTTTATTTTTTGATTTTCATTTTGCTTCTTATTACATTACTGTTTCTGTGAACAGCCCAGAAGGAATAGAACATCTTTGTTCTGATTTAGAAGTTGAACATACAAATGTAAGGATATTGATGCTTGCTTGGTATGTCCCATTTAGCAACTTGCATTTGACTACAACACCTTTTATTTTTCTTTGTCATATTTTGTGTCACTTCCATTACTGATTAGTCTATACTCTATACTTTCAGGAAAATGCAGGCTGAAAAGCAGGGATACTTCACCCTGGTAATAAAAAGTAGTATTTTTGACCAAATACTGGCATAACATGACATGATTGTATGTTTAGGTACATATGAAACTCATGCATGCAACTTATGATATGATTGTTATGAACATTTTGTTCCAGGCCATAGCGTAAAATACACCCTGATGCCTGCATTCCACTTCTCTAATTTTATTATGCTCTTGTGAATGTATGATTAGTTTTGCCGAATGGGAAGTTGAGTAATAAGTCATAGTAGGTAACTTTTGGTGTGGATTGAAACCGGCCACGTTGAGTTGGGTTGACCCCCTACATTTTTTTGTTAATTATTTAATTTGTAAATGATTAGTGTGTCAAGTATGCTTATGAAAATTGTATTATTTTGCAATAATATAAGTATATAGCCTTTCAATAAAATGATTTAGGAGGTCTTATCACTTATGCAATATGCACTAAGATTACAATTTAGCTGTTTCAAGGAGTTCCCTTTTTAGCTAGATTTTTTATTTTACACATTTGACCCATTAGAGATGAAACATCCCCTGAAATAATAACCCTTAAAATTCCTGTTTTTGCTAATTCTTTATAGGAGGAGTGGCGAAAAGGCCTAAAAGCTTTACGTGCTGATACTATAACTAAATTGAAAAAGGCTCTTCCTGAGCTGGAGAATGAGGTATTTTCTAATACTGTTTCATTTTCTATAAATCTTTTTAATTATATAACGAGGAGGATGTTTGTGTTGCTATCCTATTTCTTATTTTCTCTTCTTTAAAAAGGTCTGCAGACCATCAAATTATGTGGAATTCTATTCTTATGCATTTCGATATTGCCTAACAGGTGCAGTAACCATTACTTTGATCTTGCATAATTCTCATTGTAATCGTGCATTATTATTGTTATTATTGTCCTTAATATTTAATTATTATATAGAGGAGAAACAAAAGAGCATAGATATTGAGAGCATATGTGAATTATTGGAGCTTGTTTTGGGGTTTCAGTTTCCTCAGCAGGTGGATTTGTTTATTCAGTATCTAAAGGTGAGCAGCAATATGTGTTATGTTGAAGTAATGTGTCTTCTATTACATCTTTTAAAAAACATGTATGGGCCTTGTTGTTATTATCCACCACACAATTGACCCAATTCATAGATAATTATGAAAATAAGAGAACATTCTTGCAAATATGAAATAATCATCTCACACTAATTTTTGGGGCAATTTGCAGACACAGGTTGATTACAAAGTCATAAACATGGATCAATGGATGGGGTTCTATAGATTTTGCAATGAGGTAATCAGACATTATGGTTAGGTTACCATTTGATTATTTTTATTTGACACTTAGTTTGATAACGAATAGAGCTGGTAAACTGTGTTGGATAACGAGTCAAACGTATTATTTTGTCAGGTAGACCCAAAACACTTTTGTCCAAAACTTTTATAAACACTTATCGTGTGAGGTATGATTACAAAAATTATATATATTTATCTAATTTTTAAATAAAGATAAATTTATGCAGTAAAAAATACTCTTTTACCCGTTTTTTATGGTTAATTTCAAGTAAATTGGGTCTCCACCGACGCCTCTAATAATAACAAAGTTTAACTTCCTTTCTTGTTTTACAGATAAGTTTTCCTGATTTTAAGAATTATGATGAGGAACTTGCTTGGCCCTTGATTCTAGACAACTTTGTTGACTGGGTGAAGTCAAAACAAATCTGATCAAATTTCATAAGAGCAGAACCAAGTTATTGAGTAGGTTTCATTAGTTATATAGTCTATATCAGTGTGCAGTATTCTTTCTGAAACAAGTATACAACATATGCTGTGTGAAAAAAATCCCCTTGTTTACAAATATTTGTATTAAAATGTAAAGGAAATGTGTGTTTTTATACATGTATTGCGCACAGTAATCCATCATTTCTCCCAAATATGACAATTTCGACTCCATTGAATTGTCGATTCAAATTCGCTTTTGTTTTATATCTAATGGGTCATTCCTATAAAATCAGAATAATTAGCGTAAAAGGAAACAAGTTAAATGTGTCACATTGTTTGATAAGTCATCCAAAATGTATTTACAACGTATAACATCTCCTAAATCTATGTTGTTGTAGCATATCATTTTTTACTTGATAACAAGCATTTTTTAAGGATGTTTGTGTCTGATTATTGCCAATTGTTACCCAAACACACTACAGGTTGTTCTAAAAAACAAAACAACTCATCGTTAGTGTTTCTAGTTCTCTTATAAAATTTTCACAAACAAACCAATATCCTTACATTTCTTACCTCATCAACAACTTGTATGTTTGCTTTTATAAGCAAATTATACTAAAGAATGAATTAAATAGACAATACATTTAATAAATTCAATACCTGAAACTTAATAAACGGAAATAAAAATAAAACTGAAATATAAGAAAAGAATTTTTTAGATTTAAATCAATTATACTGATTTATAATTCAAATAAGGTTGAGAATTATTTAAAATTAAATGTAGTCAACCTCACCTTCTTCTTCATCTTTCTTCGATCCTTTTTGTCTTTTTGGCCAATTTAAGATTTCAAACGAAAAACATAAAATTAAAATCAAATTCGTTCGTGGCATCCATCCCACAAATCTAAGCCCCCAAAAACATCACAGTCGTCACTGCACAATGCTCGTTTCACGTGGCATTTGATCAATGGTGGTATAAGTAAACAAAACTCTGACCTTGATTTGACCTTTGTTTTCTTGAACATCACATCTATAATTCCTGAGTTTTAACTCAAAACCTCTTATTTTTTTTTATTTATTTTTTTGAACAGCAACATCTAGATTAACTAGGATAGAATGGACAACATCTAGATAATCTAAGAGTTGCCTCCACCAAAACTCGAACCCACAACCTTTGGTTGGGGTGAGCACACCACTTTAACTCCTACCTAATTACCACTACACCCAACCCCCCACCCCAAAACCTCTCATTTAAAAGACAAATCTTAGACTCACCTTTAAAAGACAAAACCAAGAACCTCCCTTCATTGACTTGTCTGGCTGTCTATATAGCCAACTTAAAGGATCTATTATTTTTTTTAAACAACATTATTTTATTTAAAATTCAAATAATCGAAAGGATGGAGTTAGAAACCACACTTTCACCGCTATACTATACCCGGCAATGCAATTTTTTATATATAAATGTATATATATATATATATTTTTTGCTTCAAAAAACGACTTTTGATGGTAAGTGATGTGCTCACCCTGCAAGCTCTAAAAAATGTACTTGTTTCCCGAGGCACTTGTTGTTTGGATAAAATTCAACAACTATTCTCGTTAACCACCAACCACAATCCATCATCCTTATTCAGGCTCATTATACTAGATGTGCGCAAAAAAATCGATTTGGGAAAATATCAGGCAAAAAAAAAAGGTCCGGTTTGAAATAAAAACCGATTTCAGCCTGATTCGAACCGCCGATTTATATACAGGTTTGTTAGCCAATTAAAAAAGCTGGTCCGAACCGGTTTACGGGGTTCGAGTATTCAGTTAGAATGAAATTTGATTTTTGAGCTCGTGACACACGGTCACACACTGATTCAATAAATGGGCCTAGTGGGCCTACTGAAACAGCGGGCCGAATTTTGTTTGTGTCCCCCAGGCCCGAAATATGATCTTGCATATGAAAACCTAAAAACCTCACAAATTCATATCTCGAGTTCTCGCAGTTTCATCAGCACTCGCTCATCATTCGGCTCCAACTTCATCTTCTTCAATCCTTACAGTAAGTTTTCTTCCTATCCAAGCTTCTTCCAAATCCCTTCATTATTTCGAAATCTTAATTTTCAAATAATAATTACAGGAGAAACGATGGAATTAATGGTTATTTACATGTTGTTTGATGAACTTCAGTATATATATTATCATTGATTTTGATGTACCTCGAGTAAGAGCTACTTAGAGAAGTGAATTTGTTGAACTTTTAGATGTCTGCAAAAGAGGGATTAGGTTTAGAAGAATTTGCAGGCAGTTTTATGTAGGAATTTTGATTTAGTGAGTCATTTTGGGCTAAGCTAATCAATAAAGGAGCAGTTCTTAGCTTTTATAGTTGCAGTTTCTTTGTTTTTTTTTAAAGTAGAGTAGAATGAATGATCTCTTACTGTTTATTAGAGTAGAATGAAATGTGAGTGCAACAACTTTGTTAATCCTTGGGTGAACCTAATTGATGTTAAATTTTATCCTTTACGTTTGCATTTTTAGTTTGGGATCAGGTTTAATGGTTGCACAACTGTTTATATATTGTTTGTTTACTTCCTTTTTGTTCGATTATTTTTTTTTAATTCTGTTGGGATTGGTTTTTGATATCTGGAGGATTTTGTTTGTTGAACGTTGATGCCTCCAGATGTGAAGTTTTGTTTTATCAAACGGAAAACATGTTGTTGCTAGTTGAATATCTGATGAAGTTGTTTTTGTTAGCTTATTATAGTTTCAGGACATAATGCATGATCTTGGCTCTCAGGTTATTATAATATGTATGCATTTTGGTAAATTGACCTTGCATATAGTATTGTGATGAAAAAGGTGTTTTTAAATTGTTTGGGCCAAACTAGCCGTGTTTGTGTCAACCCATGAATTTGTGCTTGGGTTTGTGTGGTTGACCTGTAACCTGTTTAATTATTTGTGTTGGATCAGGGCATCAGGCTTGTTTAAACGTTTGGGGTTGTTGCGGCCTACGGGTCCAACACATAGGCTCAACCTGTTTAACCGTTTAATTGGCAATAATTATTATTGGTAGAACCTTCGTCTGACTTCATGAATTGTATTCAGTCTGTTATAGGCAATTGGCAACAGTTAAACATATCCAATTTACGAATATAATTGTTTCCTAAACCTTGTTCTATTTCATTGTATATTTGTCTATTCGGGAGTCGGGACACATAAAATTTACATATATATCTATATGCTTTTAATAGGTGATATCAACCATCATGGCTGATGAGGAACAAAAGCCTCTTGATTACGTATCAGAGATTGTATTGAAGAAAAGAAAAAACAATGAGGACTGGGCAATAAGAAGGAAAGAGCAGTTGGAGCAGAGGGTCAAGAAATCTAAAAGTGATAATTTTGTTATAAAAAAGCCCGAACAGTTTATTAGAGAATACCGTGACAGAGTAACAAATTAAACCTTGCAAATTTGTGTTAACCAACATTATCTGGTGCTTAATGGTTTACCGTTTTCTGACTGTAATTTTGTAAATTTTTATTCAGGAGGCTGACCTCATCAAAATGAAACATCGGTCAAAACGACCAATAAAAACAGCTAATTTTTCTCAATCGAAGCTCCTTTTCGTCATACGTATACAAGGGTATGTCATTAATGTTAATTATTTCTTTTCAATTCTATTTGTTTTTGCTCACTTTTATTTATTTATTTTTTTATAGGAAAAATGACATGCATCCTCAGACAAGGAAACTCTTATACTCTCTGAGACTAAGGAGGATGTTCACTGGTGTTTTTGTTAAGGCAAATGAAAGAATATTGAATATTCTACAAAAAGTGGAACCGTATGTGACATACGGGTAAGTCTATGCATAATATTTCAACTTTATCAAATTCTGTTTTTAACACCATGTTCAATTTTATCATTTTGTTTGTTGTGTTCGAAAGCTTTTTGCTTATTACTTTTGACAATTTAAAGGTATCCTAACCTGAAGAGTGTGAAGGAGCTGATATACAAGAAGGGTTTGGCGAAAGTAAACAAGCAGATATATCCTTTGACAGACAATAACATCATTGAACAGGTATATGGGATACTCTTATCAGAGTTGGTCAAATGGGTTGAAATTGGTCTACAACCTGTTTGAGTGTTTGACCCGTTTCGCTTTAAGCCATTTTTTGACCCCTTAAACATAAAAAATAACACATATTGACGCATTCACTAGTAAACGAAATAAACATACCCGACAATAATCTTACTCATACAATAAGGTGTAGGTAGTGTAATGATGGCGAACCTTACCTATATTCTATAAGATAAAGAGTCTGCTCTTAGAGAGATCTCAGCTCAGAAAAACCTCTTTTTTTCTTTGATCCATTCATTAGTAAGTGGATTGAAGTTGTAATCTCAATAGGTTACTTTTTGTGTTTATATTTCATTATTTGTTGTGTTTTCCAGGCACTTGGGGAGCACAAAATTATATGCATAGAAGACATCGTAAACGAAATCTCAAACGTTGGCCCACATTTCAAAGAAGTATGCCATTTTTTGTGTCCTTTCAATCTAAACAAGCCCGAAAAGGCGTTGCAGGGCAAGAAAAAGCCATTCAGGATCGGTGGTGACTCTGGAAACCGCGAGGACCAAATCAATGTGTTGATTAGTAAGATGAACTAGTTCAATGGTAAGATAGACGAACCTTTGTGATGTTAACTTTAAGCCAATGTGGACTTACAGTTATTTTGAATTTTTGAACCCAGCAGGAAAGTTATTGTACCTTTGGATGGTTAAAAGTTTTGTATCATTTCGGGTCCCCCTGCAATTTTTTGATATTCATATTTGATGTATTTTGGGTTGCAATTTATTTACTTTATGTTTGCGTATTCAAGAAATTTCTTTTCATCTACCTAATGTTTAGACGGAGCATGACCGGCCCCGGCTTTAGCCCAAAAAAATCTATAACCCAAATACTAATTTAATAATTTCCTTGCAACCCAAGCCCATATTATATTAATTTCTGTTAAAACTTGAGTTATCGAATTGAAACATTTTTTTAAAATTGGTTATTATTTTATAAAATTACCCTTTATATAATATATAAGATTATATATATTATATAAAAGTTTATTTTCATCTATTTCTTTAATCATAAAGAAATCTAAAGGATTATCTTTTTGTTGTATTTTTAAAAAAATGTCAAAGTTAAATTTATAGACCCATAGACACTAAATACAAAGACATACTTTTGAAAGGTAATTGAATAGTACCCTGGTAAACTTATACATTTATATTTTGTTTTTTATATTTTTGAGAGTGTATTCCTTATATTGTATGGAATAGTTATGAGTGAATTAAAAAAAAAATATTACTGTTTATCTGCATTTGATAATACGCAGTTCAACCCTTATAAAAATTTTAACATTTTTAAAAATGGTTGCGAGTGTAGGAGAGAAAAAAAAATAAAGATAAAAGTAATAATATTTTCTTTCTTTTCTATTCTCAATTACTTACAATCACTATAATTTAAAAAATACTGTTAAATGAGGAATGAGATCCCGAATGCTATTATGTTCAATATTCTCCATAGATCTTAGGTATAATCAAAACATAAAATCTATTATAATTAGCATACATGTTTATACTTACTAAATTATACTATTGAGTATTTATCAAAACTTTTGTAAATAATGGTTAGAAGAATTATAGTTATACTAAGGATTTAAAATAAATACTCATCTCATATACAGAGTTAATAATTTAAAGTGCGTAAATTTAGTGGAATACAATCCTATTACTAATAACAAGTATAATCTTAAACTCTTAATAAACATTTAAAAACATAAAACTAATTTGTCGAGACTAGTAATAATGAAATAACTATACAACATCGTCATACTCCCTCTCTAAGTTTATTTAGAAATATCAAATGTTTTACGTCAAAGTTGAAATCCCCACCAAAAGACTTTGTTCAAGTTGAGCATAGCCCCTCAACTTTCTTTCTCCCTTTATTTAACCTCAAAATTGTGTTTAGTAAATTTTAATTTACAGCTTTTTTGAAATATAATTCTTTATGAGTAAAATAGAGAGGCCTTTCTGTCAATCAAACATTAACATTCCCTTTTTTTCAGATAAAGAGAAAGAATTATTTGTTTAGCTCAAAACATTCAAACTTACACATTTCATGTGGCTTCATCTTTTTTATTGGGCTATCAATTACAGTGGTTACTCTTCTATATTTTAAATGAAAATAGAAGTATTATAAAATAATTTTCTGGTTTTTTATTAGTGAATTATGTTCTATGACGGTTTATTTGTAGTATATTCCTATCTTCAAAACCAAACTCGACGGAATGGGTTGACCAAACCGGAAAGTGGACACATAATTAGTCTGCATGTAGTGGAACCGTTCTAATTTAAACCGATCGGATACCAGTGGGACCAAAAACATTATCAACAATAGCGATTAGTGATCCAGTAAAAATGTCCTAGTGGCAGGGGCGGAACTACGCCCAAAACATTGAGGGTCAAGTGACCCTATTGATTTTTGAGCCGGTAGTGTATTGTATAATACCGAAATTTTGAGTGAAGCCATAGTTTTTCAGAAGGTGAACACATTAGTATTTTCAAATTCAAATAATAACTTAAATATGGTCTTGTTTCATTGGTTTGCGCCTGTAGGAACGAGGAAGAGGTTGTAGGTTCGACACTTGCAAGTTGCAAACTATTTTTTCTTTCACTTTTTAACTTGTAAAAGTACATTTTTACCTTTAATTTTGATATACATAAAACCCTAATCCCAAATCCTCCACATCGCTCATAGCATTACGCCATTACGATTGTTCAAAGAGGCCCCCTCCCTCTCGACAATCGCACTGCCCGTCTGTTGCCATCAACTCCGGTGAGGCGGCGACCGAATCTAATTCCAGCAACGGTGGCTTACAAGCTTCATTCGACTACCAAACCCTAATTCATTCAAATATTAGCTTTCAAGTTTTAAGGTTTGTTTTCTAAATTTTTTTCTTTAATTGATTGTCTATAAATAAAGATTAAAACCCTAGATTTTATTTTAGTGATTTTGGTGTTTTCATTGTTGTTATTTTTACTTATTTGTTAGTTAATTTGTTTGGTGATTTTGATAATTAAAAATCTAGAATCTAGATTGTGTTCAAGCCTTAATTAGAATGTTCAAATGGTAGATTTTGATTCTACAAATATTATGTTTTCATACTTCTTAGTCAATATATTTGTTTTAGTGATTTTAGTATCTAGATTTTGTTCAAACCCTAAGATGTGTTTATTAGTCATAGTCTAGATCTCCAACTTCAACAACAAGTTTGCTATTTTCATTGTGGTTTCTCCACCACAGTCTTAGTAGTTATCGTTTAATTTCATTGCGGTTTTGATTTCACCTTAACTTAATTAAGCCTTCTTCAAGTAAAGTACTCATTCAAGTTGATTGGTTGCTTTATATTGATTTATTTAATATTAATGGTTATCTTTGATATATATGTACATTATAAAAGAAGAGCTCGAGGCTGAAGGCACAACATCCGAACATGTCTCATAAGCAAGCTTTTAATTAGTGGAGCTATAAAAAATATATGTTTTCTCTATACAACCCAACTTGACTTGACCGGTCCCGAATCGACCGACTGACTGAAAATGTTTTATGTTGTTTCATTAAAAATCTAATTATAAAAATAATTTCTGATTTTGTCACTGTCTAATGGTATTAAAACTTGATTATAAGTTTATGTTTATTAGAGTGAAAAAAGACCAATAACAAGTTCAACAAACAAAAACCCAAATTTAGACGGTTATGTCACTCTCATGAACATCGAGAATCTGTAGTATCTCCACACTTCGGAAACCCCAGTATTCACTCACTCTTGAACCACCGGTAGGTTTTCCGTACCTCCGGCACCGGAAATTAGGTTTTCCGACCACCGGCACAGATTCCGATAATCGCATTTATAGCGATGCAGAAACCCTTATTGGCTTCTGTAAACACATACAAACACACACTTGCGTAAAATCAAATCAAAGTTCGGATTTGTGCATCCAAGGGTTTGTGTTTGAGTGCGATTGGATTTCTGTAATGGATTATGTTTGTCCTGTTGAGGATTTGGAGCAACGGCTTAAGGAAGCTGGTGAACACCTTGCATTTCCCCCTTCTTCCACCATGGACCTTCTAGACCTCCTTGATGTAAGCCATTGTTAACCTTGTTTTTATCATCTGCTGCTTCGTCAATTGGATTAAGTAGTTCATATCATATTTTTATCATCAATTCATGTGCAATTTCGTCAATCCAAGGCTTTAGGGCTAGATACTTAGATAGTAGTTCATTGTGTGTGTAAGCCCTAGTTTTATCTCCCCTGTGTGTGCAAATTGTGTATTTGTGTATGTTGAACCAGTGAGCAAATCAGTTCTCATTAGTATTCTTTTTTCTTCTAGAATTGATGTGTAGTTTTGAAGTACAAATCTATGTTGGTATATATTTAATTTGCTTTTTTCCTCTGTTGTCAAAAGCACACAAGATGCGCGCCTAGGCCCTCAGGGTTGCACCCGGGGCAGCCTTGTCGCCACGTTTCAAAAGCCTCATTTTTTCAGGCCAAATTCTGGCCAAAAATCATCTGAACATACTAGCCCTAAACAAGCCTAAAAATTAACCTAAAACAGCCTAACTAGCGCAAAACATGTTTAAAACTCCTTAAAAATGGTACATTTACGATAAACGTCACGCTTAAAAAAGTCCTCACTTATTAAGCATCTTGTGCCTAAGCTCAAGGGTCACCCTTCACGCCTTAAGTGCGTCTTGCGCCTTTGACAACTGTGCTTTCTTCTTTGATAATTATCTGATTGATTGATGTTCTTAACTTGCCAATAATCAAATAGGCAACTACAGCTATATTGTTTTTTATAATTTGTTACCTGGATGCTTTTCACTATGTTATGTCTCTTAGCCTTTTGTTGTGCTAAATTGTACTTATAATGTTTGCTATTTTTTTAAAACTTTTTTCTGTAAGAAAACCGAGCAACTGTTGACTTTTGTGGGTCAAGAACCAGCTATCGCAATGCAAGGTGCACTTGTGCCATCAATGGGAGCTTTAATTGCTGATGCACTACTAAAGCATTCAGAAATTGATGTTAGAGTATCAGTGGCATCATGTCTTTGTGAAGTAGCAAGAATTACTGCACCAAAACCACCTTATAGGGATGAAATTATGAAGGTATTTCAAGAACCAAATTGTTTTTGACACAATATATAATTGGTTATGACTATTGTTTAATGGTTTATTATTCCTTTTTATCATAGGAAATCTTCCAGTTAAATGTGTTGGCGTTTGGGCAACTGTCAAACATGACCGGTCAGAGTTATCTTAAAGCTGTACATATTCTTGAGTCTGTTGCTAAAGTTAAATCTTGCTTACTGATGCTAGATTTAGAGTGTCATGCATTGGTCCTTGAAATGTTTGAGCGGTTTTTAAGTGAAATCAGGTAAGGCGAGCCCTTAATACGGTAAAAGTTAAATCCATTATTGTGGTCCTCTGATATCTGGATTTGTTTGACTTCACAATCATGTAAACTGTGAAAAGTTCAGAACTGATAATTTGTTTTTGATGAAATCTAGGGTAAGTCACCCTCACACAGTATTCTCCGACATGGAAACTATCATGACACTTGTTATTGAAGAAAGTGATGAAATTGCTACCGAGCTTTTATCCCTTCTAATTTCTAATGTTAAAAAAGAAAACCAGGTACTTAATTTCCCCTCAAATTTTTTGATCTCTTCCTGTTTGAATGTTTGTTTATAATTATAAATTTATTATATTCCTGAAAGCTGTAAGTACTATTTGGCTTTCAGATTGTTACACCTGCGTCTTGTCAAATAGCAGAAAAAGTACTGAGGAATTGTAGTGATACACTGAGATTAAACTCTGAAAAAATAATGAAGCTCATCAATTCAAATCCTGATGATTATGCTGAAGCGGTGATTGTATTATGCCAGAGTGCCCGTGAAAATAATCATGTGGTGCGTTTGTATTATTCTCAATTTTCTTTTCCAATGCTTCATATCAATTCCAAAGCTGAAATCATATTGCAGGTAACCAGATCAACAAGAGCTAGCATTACTAACAAGAGGGATCTTAATACTTTGGAGAATGGTGGATCCATGAAGAAGCAAAACTATATCAATAAGAACCAGTTAAAGGGAAAAGAACTAGAAACTCCGAAAAGGGGTCGACCAAAGAAAATTAGAAGCAGTTTAAATCAAGATAATTGTGCTAATTTAGTTCAAAATTCACAAGAAGACACGAGAAGAACTAGATTTCAGGACAAAACACGATCGAGTAAAACCAAGGGCAACATCGAGAATTCTGGTTCTTTATATAATGTTCTCATAAAGAAGGAAGAAGAGACTTTATCTGATTATGGTGGAGCAGAACAACTGGTGCAACAAATAAATAACAATAAAGTACAAAATAAAAGAAAACCTTCTTCCAATAAGCGTGTTGCAAATGGTTCTCGTGGCAAGGTACTACTTAAATGCCCATTAACTTCCATTAACAATTTACAAGCATATTTCTTATACATTGTGCATTTGTGCTTACAAATTCTTTGCTGGTGAACTTCAATAACGAAATTTTCATTCAATGCAGGATATTCCAAAGAAATGGGGGCAAGATTTGGTGGGGCATAGGGTAAAAGTTTGGTGGCCATTGGATAAAATGCAAGTACCCTTATAATGATTAACTAATAGGATAATGTTTTTATTGTTTCTAATATTATATAAAGTATTTATAAATTTCTTTTTGGGCAGGTATTATGAAGGTGCTGTTTCTTCTTATAACCCTTCAGATCACAAGCACAAGGTGAGAGTATGCATAAATTGCTGTTTGGCATACAATATTTTTATATGATTTATAGAAATAAGTTTCTTTCATCCCTTTTTTATAGGGTTTGGATTTCTGATTTTTCTTGCATGCAGGTATTATATGCGGATGGTGATGAAGAACTGCTGGATCTACATCTTGAAAAGTGGACGATGCTTGATAAATTTTCACCTGATCAAGTTAATTTCTTTTCATACTTCTGTGTTTTATTGTTAAATTTTTTTTTTCAACATTTGTACTTATTTTTTTCTTTATGTTCTTGATTTATCATATTAGCAACAGGAACAGGATGCTGATTTACCGAGCCCACCGACTGCAACCACCAAGTGTGTGCTGATTAGCAACTTTCACATTTCTATTTTAATCATGGTTATTGTTGTTTTCAAAATAAAAAAAATTGTTTCATAAAGCTGATGTTTTGGTTGATTAACATTTTCAGACGGCCAAAGCGGAAGGGGAAAAGGAAGTTAGAAACCACAGTAAAACAAGAAGACGACTCCATTTCACCAAAAAGGTTAGTTGATAGTTAACCTACACCAAGTACTATTTTACCTGATTCTTTAGGTCAATGGTCAAATGACCTGTTGTATCATCACCTAAGGTCAATTGTCTCATTAACAGGCCACCACCTGCTGGTTCGTCAAAAACCACAGATGTAATCTGCAATGCTGATAAGCAGATGAATAATCGCGTTCTAACGCCTGATGTTTCTTGTGGGCTTAAGTTAACCGAAAAGCCAACTAATAACATGGAGAAAAACGGTGACTCAAGCCCAAATGGAGAATTGAAAAAAAAGAAACCATCTAAATCGAGCAAGGTAACGCAAAGTTTGAAAATTACCGACAATTTAGCTTGTGAAACATGAGGATGATAAATGAAACGGGCAAAAAAAAAAAATAGATGAAAGATTGTTTTTCTTGTCTCTAAATTTTGATTGGGTGTTCTTGTAGATGGTGCCCAAAAATTGAATCTTTAGTGGTCAAATATGTAGTTTAGATTTTTTAATATTTATGTGAGATGTTCAGATGTTGAAGTAGAGTATTTAAGCATTATAATTGCAGATTCCACCGGTTTCATACCATAAACTTTGAAAGCCATTGTTCAAGGCAAGCTACAATGTATCTGATTTCCTTAGTTAATAGGGTATTAACAGGTTTTGTGAGCTTACTAATAACTAATTTTCATGGTCAAAATAATAAGATATGCAGTCTTTATCAATCTTTTGAACTATTGTGCCATTTCTTTCTGTCCAAAGTGAGCTCTATTTGACCAAATTTTTGGTCAATTGTAGTAACTCACAGAGGGAACTAAAATGCATGTCAACTATTGTTAGAGCTTATATATTGCTCAATTCATTGTTATTATTATTATTATTTTTGATTTGGTTAATCTTCCAAGAAAATGCAAATAAAGCGACTTGCCAATTAATGATTATGAATTTTTAGTGACTGGCTTGTTGAATTGAATCCTGTGAGATTTTATTATCCAGTTAATTAAACTTGTCAAAATAATTTTTGTATAAAATATTAATAACTACCAAGCATCATAATTATTATACTCAAGATAGTGGTTTTTTAACCGATTATAATTAAATAAAAAACTAAAAACAAAAGACAAAAGTAGAACTAGAGAGGTTACTGGTTAGTTTTTTTTATAGGTAATCATACACTACTTCTAAATTATATCACCAATTACTCACTATCAACTTTGAACCACCAATTACTCTCTATCAACTTTGAACCTGAGCTACTGATTAGTTCATTGACTCTCATGAGTATTCTAAATCATCATTATTATATAACGAGAAAATATCACAGAATAGTATCAAGTTTTAAAGTATTCTGATTTAGTCAGTCATGCATATTTTTTTAAAATTGGACCATTAAACGATCAAATCGAGTCATCATT
Organism: Flaveria robusta; assembly: GCA_025506415.1. NCBI lineage: Eukaryota > Viridiplantae > Streptophyta > Magnoliopsida > Asterales > Asteraceae > Flaveria > Flaveria robusta. Next base: position 17,175,514 of record CM046459.1, on the reverse strand, counting down.
AAATTTTCTTATGTCAAGAAAGTAACGGTGGAGAAGACGTAGGGGTCAAATTTTAATATATAAAATTATAATAAAAAATAAAAATAAATATGTTAATTATGAAAAAAATAAAAAAGCACCTAATATTTACGTCAACGTTCCATATCAGCATCAAAAGATAGAAAAAAATATTTTCTAATTGAAACAAAAAGTATAACATGTTAAAAAAACATGTTAAGACTTTTAATTTGTATAAAATATAAAAACTGAGTGATCTAATTGGAACACTTTTAAAATTTGAGTTACCTAATTGAGGGGCTGTTTGGCAATATCTGAATGATTAAGTACTGAACCAATAAGAGGTCTGAACCATTAAGTGCTGAACCATTAAGAGCTAGTATATTGCTTAACTATTTAAAGACAAATGTCTGACCAATTCAGATAAGAGTTCTTAACCATTCAACATTAGACCTCTTAACCATTCAACATTAGTATAATGCTTAACCATTCAGAGGCAAATGTCTGAATCATTCAGACATTTGCTCGTGAAACAAACAGTCTGAACCATTAAGTGCTGAATCATTCAGACATCTGAACAATTAAGAGGCTGATTAAGAGGCTGCCAAACAGCTCCTGAAATATTTTTAAAAGTTGGTTACTATTTACAAAGTTAACCCTTATATAACCTTACTGGTAAAAAGTTCTAGTTCCACGAGTGCATTGGCAAATAAATTAACGTTTTTTTATTTACATTTAAACAAATACATGAGCTAGTTTATAAATTATAACCCGAGTACAATTATTATGTTGGAAAACATTTTCAGCCTTAGAAATGCACGCCAAGTTTTAACTCAATAAGGGCCACAAATACAGGTCTACGCTTCAAGGCAATTTCCACCAAACCACGAAACTATCCCCTACGTTATTAACTAAAAACAAATTGGATTTTAATAATTCAAATTATTATTTATTAGCCGATTATAATCTAAACTAGCAATTTGACCAGTAACACTTTAAACTTTCACTTTTGTTACCAGCAACAACGTGATAACACAATCATCATATATTTACGCTTAAATTTCACTAGATTTCGCACACAATAATGATTATAATACAAATGAAAAAACTTACAAGCGAAATTGAGCGAAAATGAAATACAAATCGAGTGTGAATATATGATAAATTTTCTACTGAGATTATTACTAGTAACAAAAGTGAAAGTTAAAAGTGTTAATGATTAAATTAATAGTATAGATTATTATATGCCAATAAACAATAGTTTGGACTATTAAAATCCCATTTTCTCTAACTAAATCTATGTAAACTATTCTCTATCAAATGTTATTAAAGAACATGACAATATGACATGAAGGTGTCTTGCATTTCTTTGACCGTTGCAGAGTACGCCAAAAGTGTCATGCATGTACGATATTATTGTACAACTATGATGTTATGATCCTTTGCCGTACCCATGTTAAACTCGATGCATACTTCATGCACCTTATAAAAACCGTATAAGGTCGGGTGTAGATCGGTATGGGATCGCTATCAATTATCATTCATTTATAGGCATACAAGATTAGTTTAATTCTAAATCTTGAGCCAATTTGATCATTTATTCAATGTTTATGCCCAAACAGCCTACTTTGAACAAAGTGTTAATAAAGAGGTTGTAGTACCTTTACTGTGATAATATTGCTCGCAAATAGTAGATGATAGACATTACATTACTTGTATTATCATTGCTTATTAAGGTAATATGTATTACCTAATGTTCTTCAGCTCAAGTGGTTGAGATGAACTACTCAGTACAATTAAAATTAAGAAGGTATTCAATACAACTAGAAATAGCAAAAATGTCATGGGTTGGGTCAATGGGTTTTTTCAGTTATGAGTTTCTTCTTGAGGGGGTTGAGGGTGCAGTCACGATTGAAAAACAGATAGGTTGGTCTGATTAAAAATAACATATATCATCCGAAGTAGTATCGTACATTTGTTAATAAAAAAGAGTAATATGTATTACATGAATTGTGTATTAATTTTTAATTGTGCATTTTGAGTGATCCAGACCACCTAGTATATGTTAACGGTTTAGTGTGCAGATCACCCAATCTTACGAACTTATGACGCAGATCATCTAATCTAAGTATCTAATACACCAAATTCAAGTAGTGAAGCACCTGATTTTTAAAACATTTAGGGTGTCGATCACCTAATATTATGAATTTCGGGTGTGGATCACACACAATAGTTTATATCCATACTTTTTTAATATTTAAATACTTAAACTTTTTAATAATTTAATATCAATAAAATGAACATTGAAACAAATCGTAACATGACACTGATGTTATTGGTTCACTCGTTAGAAACAACTTGTTACGGCCTTTGACACAAAGTTGGATGTATCGAAACGATTCTACACTACAAATCAGGAAAGTATTTAATATTGTATGTGTTATTTCCTTGAATGTACGAGTTTTATCATTTGTTGACTTGGCACTAGAAGGTAGGCGAAACAGTACAAGCGTGAGTAGGTGAAATCTCCATTTATAAATACTCTCATTCCTCTGTTCAAACTTCAACAACCTCTCATCACAAACCACAATCATCAATCATCAATCATGTCTCCGGCGATCAATCAAGTCATCTGCGTCACCGGCGCCGGCGGTTTCATCGCCTCATGGATGGTCAAATTGCTCTTGGAGAAAGGCTATATTGTCAGAGGAACCGTCAGAAATCCAGGTACTTACAGCTTCAAATCCAATTGTAACTTTCGATTCGAGTTTCATTTCGATTAATTTTGATTGTTAATTGATTTCAGATGATCCGAAGAACAATCATCTGAGAGAACTCGACGGAGCGAAGGAGAGATTAACGCTATACAAAGCCGATCTTCTCGATTTCCAGAGCTTGCGTGAAGCGATCAATGGCTGTGACGGTGTTTTCCACACTGCTTCTCCGGTCACCGATGATCCTGTATGTGTTCAATCGCTAACATATTTCTCTCTAAATGTCCATTTGACAAAACAGTTAAAAATGTCTCCACTCAAAAGATGAACGTTTTATAAGATGAACGTCGATATGAGGCTAATTGTTTGTGTGTATAACTGTTTATGATCCGTTTATAGGAACAAATGGTGGAACCAGCGGTGATCGGGACACGAAACGTGATTGTAGCTGCGGCGGAAGCGAAAGTGCGACGAGTGGTTTTCACGTCGTCGATCGGAGCGGTGTATATGGATCCCAATCGGAGTCCTGATGATGTTGTTGATGAGAGCTGTTGGAGTGATCTTGAATTCTGCAAGAACACTAAGGTTTGTACTCTCTTAATTGAGGTGAATTTGAGTTTGCATGATGAAATTGTTGTTGTTGATCGGAAACCTAATCTTCTAGTGAGTGTGACATTGTGTTTAAATTTCCCCCAAGTTTGGTATAACTTGTTAATCATTCTACAATTTAAACAATAACATGATTTTATCTTATTCAATATAATATTATACGTCCACACTAGAAAATATTGATTGTGCTAGTCAAGTTCATAAGGTTTTAGGCTTAAATTCTACGATTCTATTTGTGACTTGTGATTTTTAAGTATTAGTCTCGAGTATGAGAGTTTGTTTGTTGGTAAAAAAATATTAGTGATGATATTAGACTACCAACTTCACAAAACTTTATGATTGAACTTTTTATAATGTATAAACTTGAGTTTACATACGTTTTGTTTTCTAATTATTATATTATTATTCACCGGTCAAATTGCTAGTCAAACCCCACCTAACACAAGCGCCGGTGGACGGACTTACCAATCTAATTATATCCACACAAATGGTACTTCAATACAATATTGAACACTTGTAATCGAATAAACACATATTCTCTTGTTTTGTAATATATAAAATGGTTATGTAGTATATATCCGTCTCTTTTTCTTTTTATCATTATATCTTTTATACATACTACTTGAATGTGATTATCTGATTTTTATAATGTTTATAATTTTATACTTAAAATTTTGTTTTGTTTTGTAATGCATGTGTTTGTAAATACAAAAGTCATATCATACAAGATCAATTTTAAACACAGGACTGTAGAAAATATGTACATACTTGTATCTATTGTTTTACTTGTGATACATAACCATATATCATTAAAGCACAACATATAAGTGATTTTGATTATTACGGTTTATACTTAAAATTAGTTTTGTACTTATGTGTTTTCATATGGAACGTCTATAAAAAAAATAATTAACTGATTACTGTTTTGTATGTGTGTTATGCTAATAGTATATTTTCGGGTTAACTTATATAGAAAATTGATATATTTTATAAAACCAAAATATGGGAATTAGAGTAGAGGTTGGTGAGACAATGGATCATTCTTGGCATCAAAGCATGACATATTCCTTTCAAAAATACTTTTGATTCATTTGGCTCCATTCTTATTTCTTAAGCATTAAAATCTAGATAGTGTACCTAATCATTTTAGTAATCCTTCATATTATATTTTTAAACCGAATACTAAAATATATATCAAATACATGTCTCAAAACTTTATATTAACTTGTATGCTAACATGGATATCACAGAATTGGTATTGCTATGGAAAAGCAGTGGCGGAACAAGCAGCGTGGGACGAGGCTAAAGCAAGGGGGGTTGACCTGGTAGTAGTGAACCCAGTGTTGGTCTTGGGACCACTTTTGCAACCCACGGTCAATGCGAGCATTGTCCACATCTTGAAGTACCTAAATGGGTCTGCAAAAACCTATGCTAATTCGGTACAAGCATATGTTGATGTACGAGATGTGGCATTGGCACACATTTTACTCTTCGAGACTCCCTCAGCTTCTGGTCGATATCTATGTGCTGAGAGCGTGCTTCACCGTGGCGAAGTGGTCGAGATCTTGGCTAAATATTTCCCTGAGTATCCAATTCCCACCAAGTAATTACACTTCCCTTCATTTTAAATACAATCTCCCATTTTACAATGATATTAAATATGATGTGAATGAACCAAATACATTAAATCAAAATTTGGCCCATATCAAGAATCAAAAGTCAAAAAGATTAGACCAAATCACCAACTTACAAGAGCACAATAAATAATGGGCCACACAACACCTCACCAAACCCAACATCCCTAAGTGACCTGTATGTTACTGGGCCCACCCGCAAAATACCAAATATTAATGCACAACACATTACACACTAGCCATCAAAAAATGTTATCCTTTCGTAGGGCATATTAATTTTTTAATTGTAATCATTATATTTATTTTGAAATTAAAAATATAAAATAAGAAATAAATAAGATTTATTTAATATTTATGACTTTGCCAATGAGTCCTAAATTAATTGGTTTGGAGGCATACAATGGCTTTTCGAAACGAAAGTCATAAGTTCGAGTCTCAATTGTTGCAATATTCTCCAAGTAGGACAGGAGTTGTAACACAGTATGCCTTTGGATGATGGGTTTCCTCTTGAATGGTGGGCGGGCCAGGTCATCGAGGTAACCTTTCGTAAATGGGTTTACCTAAGTGACTGGACTTTAATTATTCATTGGCCGTTAATAAAATGTATATTTATGTCATTATGATTAGGTTATTTTTAAAGTAATGGATGCTAAAATGGTTGATGGTGAATTGTAGGTGCAAAGATGAAACAAAACCACGAGCAAAGCCTTACAAATTCTCAAACCAAAAGCTGAAAGATTTGGGTATCGAATTTACGCTAGTAAAACAGAGTTTGTACGAGACAGTTAAGAGTTTACAAGAGAAGGGTCACCTCCCGGTGCAACCAACCCAGACCGATGACCAAATCCGTATTCCCTCCTAGTAATTTAATATAGGAATCTTCGTTGTTTATGTTTTGTTTGTAACACATATTCTATGTACCATTGTCAATCCAATGATTCAAAATGTTGCAATTAATGGAGTAATATCTTTTATTCATAAGAATGTTTCCATCCGCAATTCTTTGTTAGGGAGTACTGGTTGCTATCAAAAATATTTTAAGAAACATGTTACATATCAATTCTATACACATACTTCTAAGATAAGTTTCGTTATCTTCATTTTTGGTTATGTACTTAGGTATATTGTTTTACTTCTTGTAATCCTATACAAAAAAACAAGTGGGTATCACCGTATCACCAACAGTTTGTTGGCAATCGATCTATCAAAGTAGTTACAGACAAGAATTATATAGTGATAGTAACATTTGTTTTGTAGGAGGTACCTATTTTTGAATTTCTCTCACTTGAACACGTTTAACTGTGAATTTTTTTTATCAACAATAAAGCGCCCAAAATACGTCATTGATATTTGAGGTGGATCATTCCTTACGAACACAACATCTATCTTGCTCACGACCAATGTGTGATTTCTCTAAGGTCTTACAATGATGCTCCGTCTAAAATATGACTGTGTAGTTTAATTTTTGATAGAACATACCGATGGATAAGTTAGCAACGGATTAACAACATGCACACAATGTTACACTTTGACTTTATTACATACTATACTAATCACCGATGGTTGTTTACCAATGGATTGTTAATGGAACCTTTGAAATTTTACGTATAGTTATGATTTTCATTTCCCGTCTGAAGTGTTTTTTAATATAAAAAATGATTTAATATGATTTAATTTCCTGGAAATTATAAATTCCAAAAAATCTAGAAACAATTTATTCTGGAAAAAATTATGAATTCTAGAAATCTAAACTTACATATTTCAACTACTTTAATTAAAAAAATATTCATGCAAACTTGTGATGAGTTGAAATTGTTTTAGCATATGATTATGTTTTAGATATGAAATCAAATCCTGCAGTTTAACCAAAATAAGAACATTAGTCATTTTATAGAAACTTTCGATAGCAAACGAACTGCAAATTAAATATTTTCGTTCATTACATGTTTTTATACAATTAAAGTTTTATAGATATAATGTCAACCCATCCATTTGATTATCGTAATTTATATACATTATTCAGTGCTAACCAAGTGTAACGTTACTATTTAATCTTAGTATTTCAACAAGATGCGTATTAGCATATATATTTATTTTTTGGTAAATTTACAAGCACTCTACCCTATTTTCAAGCAACATATTGTTTGACACCTATTAGAAAATCTAACCTAATAATCCTTTACATGTGGTGCCACATGGCAATCCCACAAGCCATCTCATTTTAGTTTTCCAGCCCAAAATATTTATTTAATTTTAAAATGTCAAATAACTAATTTTCTATTTTTTTCTCTTTCTCTTTCTGTATATTATAATTACATATCCTTTTTTAATCATTAACTTCCTAAAAAATATATTTTATTAAATAAAAACTAAGTATTTTGATGAAAAAAATATTCCTTTTTAAAATCAAAATTGTCTAAAACTATGATTTTTTTCTAAAATAGCGAAACCTTTTTAAATTATGAAATATTTTAAAATCAATCTTTTTAAAAAATAAAAGTTTTACATAAAAATATTTTTTTTACAAAACAAGTCCATAGTTTTTAAAAAGTGAGATATTGATAAACAAAACAAAATTTTTTCAAAGCAATAACTTTTTAAAACAAAAGTTTTAAAAATATTAAAAATGTTTTATCAGCTAATTAAAGTACATTTGTATTTGACGTTTTACAGTTCATAACTATTCGTTAATAAATATTTAATATTTTTTTATTTAACCCGTGTAACACACGGGGTTATAGCCTAGTGATACCATAAATTAATACAAAAACAGAATTACAATATGTATTTCAAATAAACACTAGCGGCACGTACACGGTCAAAGTTAGGGGCTGTTTGATTTGCATCTGACCCGGTCAAAATGTCTCACCCACTGACCCGGTCAGACATTTTGGCCGGTCAGTGTGTTTGATTTGCACTCTTTCGCGTCTGACCTGGTCCGACACCACTGACCCATGCATATTTTTTCACTTACCCGGTCAATTTTGAAACAAGCTCTTACCCGATCAACACCTTCTGATCGAGTAAGTGAAATCAAACAGCCCTTAGTTCATATTCTCTTACAAAGACACTAGTCATTAGAACATAAAAGTTAGTTCACTCCGGTAATTATTTGTTGATAATACTCTTTTCTTTTTTGAAGGAATAACGCACGCCGCTTTCTGACTCTTCAAAACTAAATATTCGCTTAAAATAAAAAATATTATGCATAACTAGCGGGTCCTGTCACTGCGTCGCAACGGATCGATTTTAAATAAAACTTATATCCAATGTTTTCAGAACCGGATCGGACGTCGAACCGGACGCCTTACTGGTTTGGTGGTCGGACCGGTCGGACCGGATTTAAGAACCGGATGACGTCATAATTATATATATAGTATATTATATATATAGTTATATATATAATTAAATATAAGTAATTTATATATGTATTTTATAGTTATATATAAAACTTAACTATATTTTTATATCCAACACACTAATATATGGTTCAACATCCCGTTTTTACCCATTGAAATCAAAAAAATAAAAAAAAATACAAAATCCGGTCCGAACCGGTTCCCGGTTCAACAGCCGAACTGGTTCGAACCGGCCGGTTCAACTTGCTGAAAATGATTTGGGGGGGATCGGACCGGTGGACCAACCGAATCCCGGTCGGACCGGCCGGTCCTATCCGGTCGTGAAAACACTGCTTATATCGTATTGTAAAAATATAAAGAATCATAGTAATTTTAATAAAGCATTATATACATAAATATAAAAAAGAAAACCAAGTTCAGACGCTCCATGAGTTTCAAAAAAAATTATACACAGTCATAAATTTATTTTTGTGTAATATAGTAAGGACATTTACTTTTCTAGCATGCTCATTGTCCGAATCTAAACAAATAAAACAACAATAACCACAATTAAAAGAAAACGTGGTTAAAAACTGAAATAGTAATAACAATAATTATAATAATAATAACAATAATTATAATAATAATAATAATAATAATAATAATAATAATAATAATAATAATAATATTATTATTATTATTATTATTATTGTTATTATTATTGTTATTATTATTATATTATTATATTAATATTATTATTATTATTATTATTATTATTATTATTATTATTATTATTATTATTATTATTATTATTATTATTATTATTATTATTATTATTATTATTATTATTATTATTATTATTATTATTATTATTATTATTATTATTATTATTATTATTATTATTATTATTATTATTATTATTATTATTATTATTATTATTATTATTATTATTATGTATTCATGCATCTTTAAATATTATTTGACAAATATATGATTTTATAACTTTAGAGCCTACACATGTGATCCCCTTTTTATTTAATAGTGCTATATCTATAGGCAAGTATTGCGCACTCATCCGCGAAAACACCAAGTAACAAAAACTGTTGAATGATAAAACAAATCATGTGGAGAGGAAAGTTTTGATGGAAAAAGCCAAATAAATGGGGATATGAAGGTGCGAGTGTGGGGCATGATAGAGTGTGGGGATTTGGGAGGTGGTGATTCCTGAAATAATTTGGTTGACAAACATCACCCGATAGATGTTTGTCACGTGTCCTATTTTCAAAAACTTTGCCGACACACGTACCGAATACATTTAACTTTCAATGAAAGATTAGTCCAGAGTAAATTATAAATTATATCTTTTATTAATATATAAATTTATATTATCTGTTTTTTAGTTTCAATAATTATATTATATATTTTTTTTATAAAAATTATACACATATTGTCTTTTATACAAACATTTATCTAAATTTATAGTTAATTTATACATGTGCCCCTCACATGAGAAGAATTTATGTAATTTGACAATTTATAATTAATAAATAATGAAGTAATTATGACTTTAATAAATCATCTAACTCTTATGCTCTATTTTTAAAAAACGAGCATGGGGAACAAACTTTAAATCATAAACTGAATGCGTAAAATGAAACAAAGAAGTCCAGATCACTACGCAGGAAGCAAGAAGCACGAACGATGCTCCGACGTCATGGCGAATTCTACAGTTAGAGCGAAGACAACAACTGAAAAAAAGAAGCACGAACAACACTCTGAATCGCTATGCGTATTCGAAATTTTGGATATTCAAAATTTCAAATAAGGATACAGATAATGATTTCTACTATCCAAAAATTTTAAATATTTGACTTTAAACACCCTAACATGAAGGTGAAAGGAATGAAACGACGTAAAAATATTTTTAAATCATTGTAGACATGCAAAATACATAAATGCTCTTCATGTGAGTGACACATATTTGACTTAACTGTGAATTTAAATAGATGTTAGTTTAAAGGATAACAGATAATTAAAAAAAACATATTTCATGTAATTATTAAAACTAAAAGAAATAACATGCAATTCTATATACATATATAAAGGACACAATTTGTAATGTACTAAATAATCTACGTCTATGTCACACCATATCATCATATTCTAGGATGTAAATCGTTAAAATTATGAACATAAGCAAGAAAACTTATTAACAAGCGTATCGGTAACAATAATTTTAGAGAAAATTTCTAAAATATCTATCCAATAAAACTTTTTTAAAATGTTTCATCCAAACAAGATGTCGGCATCTCTACAGACAGACTCAAGCGCCTGTATAGTGAGCAACTTAAAATCTTACACATGTCCTTCAAAGAGGTGGTCAAATGGAGAGAGGCGGCCGACTACGGTATAATCATTCGAATTTTAGGTGAGGGTGGCCAACTTTATTGTTTTAGTTTGTTATAATATAAATTCTTAGAAGTAATATAATAAATATTTTTATAAAGGTCATATAATCAAAATTTATTACTATTTTTAAAGAATATCTTGTAATAAGAAAAGTATAAAATAGTGTATTTTACAAATAATGCGCACTAAGTTGCATCCAAATACTAACTTTTCACATTCCTTAAAGTCGGGAGCCTCTACCCGTGGTCGGGCGCCTCAACCCGTTTGAACGCCTCTTTAACCGACTATTTAGATAAAAAAAAGTATTTGTGAAGGTGGTGCCGTCCCCAACATTGTTGTTAGAGAGTGTTGCCGACAATACACGTGTCTGATTTTTACTGGGTGGCTATACAGGCACCCTCGCCTATCTTTGTGGGCGCCGACACCTTGTTTGGAGGGAATATTTTGAAAATAAACTTTTGGAGGAGACATTTTGAAGGAAATGCAGAAAAAAAAAATGACAATTTAGGAAATTTCCCATAATGTTATTATTTGAGGAGAATTGTTCGCTATCTTTTAATTTCAAAATTTCATGTATTTTATGAACTCATTAGAGAGTGCTGGTAAATGTTTCTTCTAAAGATGGTTAGATCGAAAGGTTTTAACTGATACCAATGTTTATTAAGAAAAAGAAAATCCAATAATCCATTTTATCATAATTAGAATATTGATTTGATTACTCTTGTGGTTTTTTTTTGGGTGCTTTTCACATGCTTATCATCTGCGTTGTTTTCTCTTTTTAAGTGGCTTGTTTGAACTCCAATATACCCATTACTTAAAGAAATGACTTTGTCAATTATTAACTTTTCATTATGTATACTCTGTCTGGTAATGGTATGGCCCAGGCCCATCACTTCTCATACTGCTCCAGCATGTGGGCTTTTGTTCAAAAAGAAGGACCAATCATGCTTGGGCCGTGGATTTAAAGAAGACAATTTGGGTTGGGCTCTAGCTATTTTGATTATATAACTTCTTTACATGCTTTTTTTTTTTTTTTTTAAACATTTCCATTTCTTTTATATTAAATAAAGACTTTCTATATAGTGGGAAATACTCACTTAATTACCTTTTTAAGAAATGTGCCAACGCATCAACACTTAGAGATAAAAATTTATTATTAGCATTATGAGACTTTCCACGTGAGTAATACGTGGACCTCACGTAGCCCACGTCCAAAAAGATGTTTTAAAATAGAAACACTCTGAAAAAACTCAAAAACATTTAAAATAAGTCCATTATGATAATTTTGTATTAAAAAATAAGGTTTATTATGAGCTGTGAGAGCCGGGATTACAATCCTTCGAGTTTGAACCGAGATTCGCTCGCCCGACAAGTCAGTTGCTACTAAGCTGCTCGGCTTGGTTGCTACTGTTGTTCGCAGCTCGGCTCGATACACACTAGTCAATTGCAACTGATTGTGGTCTGGTTCAACGTGAACTTCTTGTTGATGGGTGTGATCGTGAGTTGTCACTTTTAGGACTTGGGCCGTTGTTACTGATTAAGCAGTCCTTTATTTAATATGAGTATCTTTATAGTCAACAAATGATTGTATACGATTACTAGAAAAAGAATTATACTTGTTAAACAACACAAAACAAATTTATAAATGGACATATTTGTAAAAACACATGAACACATACACACACATGAATACTCTTAAATAAATAAATTATCTTCAATAATAAAAATATAGATTTAAAAACAATAAAAAATTAAACTCACATGATTTAGAAAAATGGACACTAAGAAACAGACACGACATACAACCATTGAAATTTCGGCTAGTGATGGAAAGACGAATGCCGGTGCTAACTTTTTCAACGTGTTATTTTCATTTTCAATTGAATTTTCATCAAAGTCAATAACATATTCTTGGTCGTTTTAGTTCGTTTACTTTACGGGGCTAACTATTGAAATATAAAGGGTTAATGGATTTAAATACTATCAACTATTAAAAATTGGCTGCTGCCACCCACAAATATCATTTTGACGAATATAACTACCAAGTAAACGCTTCGGTGTCTGTATCACCCGTCTTTTGTCAGAACTCTAACGACGTTAACTTTCTGATGATATGGCATGCATGCGTGTACAGGCCTCGCTTGTGTGACAGCTGACGTGGTTAAGGCCACATCATCAGAAAGTTAACGTCGTTAGGGTTCTGACAAACGGTAGTGATACAGACACCGAAGTGTTTACTTGGAAGTTATATTCGTCAAAATAATACTTGGGGGTGGCAACTACCAATTCTCAATAGTTGGGAGTATTTAAATCCATTAACCCAAATAAAAATATATCATATAGAAACATAAATAAAAACAAATAATTTATCTACAACTTAACAATAAATTTGAGAAACAAAAACTATATCAATAGTAAATAACTAAGCTAGTGTCATTATGTTGACATGTGTGTGTTGGCCAAATTAATAGTATGTATTATTATTGGAAAATATGTAATAGTTTGGATAATAATCCAAATTGCCTTAATTGTATAATAAATAAGTGGTCCAGATTTGTTCTTTTAAGTCCTTTTAATAAATTGCATTCCGTATAGAACCATCCCCTAAGTTAGAGTATCGCTAGATGCAAAATGCTCTGGATTGAACCAGAAGTTTTTCCTAGTTATGGGTTCCTACTTGAGGGTTGGAGTGTTGTCCCGACTGAAAAACAAAGAGTTAAGCCCGATTAAAATAAGATTTATCATTCGAAATAGAGTCGTATAATTGTCGTTAAAAATATTAGGAGTAAGAGTAATATTTACATGGTACTCAAAAGACCTGTAGTGAGCATGTATATATATGCATTTTCTTATCATATTTTGATTGAGAAAGAAACTAATATTTCATACCTATTATCTTTTTCCTTTAATACTCTTATCAAACTCAACCAAGGAAGTGAAAAGCTTTTTAAAATTCCATTTTAAAAATCATAAAATGTCCTTTTTTTCTTTTCTCATCAAGTAATTTCTCCCGCTGCGTCATTTAAACCAATTTTTAATATTTATTAGTCAAATGTTTAGTATTCTTATTCAATTTCATATAGATTTTTACCACACTCAAAGGACACTATATTCTTTAATACAAAAATGTCGCCATCATAACATATAGTCCATTGAAATTTGTTTTCTAGTTATTTAAACTTCCAATTGCCTAGATTATTAATTTGAAGTTTACGGTATCCCACGACCAGGAAATACTAAAAGTATATAAAAAAACAAAATCAAAAGTCAAAGAAATTGAAATGGCATAATAAGGACATGAAAGTCAAAATCAACGGGTTTACAATCGATTTAAATTAGGTGTGGGTTTGCAAATGACGTCATTCACGACATCATAGACGAAGAGTTTTCTTGATGGTCATGCATGAGTTTTGTGACCGGTGGTTGCTATGATTCTCATTGGCACGTGCTTGACACAATCCTAGAAATTGGACTCTAAACAAATTGAGTCGCACTTGTTTATCTTAACAAATTCAAATTGTGAGCTCGGGTTCAGTTATGTTTACAAAAGATTCAGTCACATAGATCATAACCAAGCAAGAGTTTAGATTTAGTTTATTTTTTTTAATTTCTCTTGTTTGCATTTAAACTTTTTCATATATATATATATATATATATATATATATATATATATATATATATATATATACACACACACACATATATATATTATTAATAATAATTTATATAATTGTTTAAATTAACCCGATAAACCGCATTTACGACAAATGTATTTAATGAACTATGATTTTCTTCTATAGTTTTATATTTGTATATTTTTCATTAGAAAATGTCAAACTCAACATACAACCACGACAAACTTATATAGGCTAATTAGAATTTAATAATCCAACTATAACTTACTGGCGGATAATATCTTTAATAAATTTACCTGGTAATACTTTAAACTTTTAATTTTATTAGCAATAACAATCCCAATAGCATAATTATCATAAATTTCCACTTGATTTGTATATATTTTTGCTTGATTTTGCTTGTATTTTATTTCATTCCGTTCATAATCATTATTGTGAGTGAAAACGAGTGTAACTAAAGCACAAATACTTGATGATTGTCTTACTAAGACCGCAATTGATAATAATATTAAAGTTGAGAGTGTCACCAGTTAAATTTTTGGTCAATCCGTAATAGTTTAAATTATTAAAAATCTAATTTGCCATTTGAACATTGCATTGGTTGTGAAATTTAAGCTTCGATGGTATATTATAATTTTGGATTGTAATTTTTATAAATTATAACCTAGCTAGTCTTTAATTTAAGTGAGTCAAAAGAATGAGCCATGAGAGTTAATTTTCAAAGGAGCCAATTTCTAGCGAGATCTGAATCCCGAGTCTTTTAAACAACGCTACTTGAAGTTCTGAATGTACCACGAAAGATAGAGGGTCAGAAATATCATGACTATTATTATACTTGTTTGTTGGTTGTGTTTGATTGAGCCATGTAGGAAACTTAAGATATCAAACAAGTGATTAAAGATAAGATGAATAGGTAAGTGAAGCAAAGTTGAATGAATGACAAGAAGGTCATCTATTTGAAACTTGAACTGAGAAAAGTGATCGATCCAATTAATCTATGAAACTAAAGTGTTAGTTCTAAAAGATAGGAATGATAGAAGGAGAATATCTATTTATACATACATATTAATAAAATACTAATTTAGTTGTCACATAACATATTCTTAGGATGTCCACCTAGGATTTGTCCACATGTTATAACTACAATAACCTTTTATTTTAAACAAAAATCAATTAAGTCAAAATTTTCAAATTCATTATTATTATTTAAATAAATAAATTATAATGTAATATGATAATAATATCCTAATAGTCGAGAATTTGATTTTTTAAATAATCACAACCCAATTTTTAAAGTTTATACCTCATATGATTTAATATGATAATGATTTTTTAAATTAAAACAAATTAAATAATTAATTTTATATATCTTCTATTCAAACCGTTTCACTAAGCTAGTATACTATACAAGTATACATTCGATTTCAAGTTATTTGATCTTTGATTTATAATTATTAACCAAGCTTAAAGGAAATTAGATTAGTTATTGCCTAGAAAGTACAAATTAGATTTGATTTTAGATGATTTTGTTCTTATTTTGTTTATACGTTTATTCTAACTATATCATTGACAGTAATTGGAGGTCAAACCACAAAAATCAGTCAACAGGGCTCTTAGAGAACCCTCTAGTTCCACCCATTTATGGTTCTTTTTTTTATTTTTAGTTCTGAAAAGCCAAAGAACTATCAATTTTGTAATAATAAGCATTATTTGACTACACATAAATGTTTTGTACAGTGATCCAATGGATATATATCTTGTATGTATAAGATCTCTCGATTAAGCAATCCAAGTGACTACATCGTCAAATGATTCTTATCGCGCTTTTTACGCTAGCATGACCTTTAACCTCTGCTAGTGTCTATGATTTTTATAAAGTTTGGCTGAAAAATAAAAGGAAAAGAAAAGATAATTAAGGAAATAAAGTAATTAGCATATGACAAGTGGTCTAGTTGAAAGTAGAAGACCGATGAAAGAAAGTGCCGTTTCAAACTTGTGCCGTACCAAAATAATAACTATTTCTTTATATAGTTCCTAGCTTGGGGCTGCCTTTTCAAATTCAGTGGACTGTGGGCTCCATTTTCATATAATCATACATGAATATGAAAATTCGGCGGAAATTAAATACAGAATAAACTAATATTTAACATAAAATGAAAAATATTGATAAGCATATGAATCCAAACACTACATAAATACTCATATGTTGATACGAACATAACCTGTTTAATTTTACTTTTTTAATTAATGCTTTAAAATTATAAATCTACAACATAAGATACAAATGTATGTAGTAGAACTGCTTGTAAAAGCCAAAGGCATTCGGGACGGTGACATGTGGTTGATGGATTGGGATTAAGATGATTAAAGAGGGTTTTCCCATAATGGTGGTGTTTTTGTTTAAGTCAAGCCTAAATAATCAAAATAGTTATCGATGACTTATATTCTGTCTTAGAAAGACTCACTCGGTTACTATAGGTAATTCCAGACGTCATTTAAAAAAAAAAACACTATTCATAAATAGATATCTAGCTTTAGATGTTTCCCTCTTTTCAAATGGTGGTAAAAAAATATTAAAATTTGAACAATTTAAAAGAGTCATATAGAATCAAATCTCTTTTGTAAAACAATATTTAAAAATATAATCGTTGATAATTTTGTACCTCAAGAATCGTAATGTTGTGTAAATAAAAAAAATCCAGGAAAACAATTAACATGTCTTCAAATATTAGAAAGTGATTTACATATATTTTGATTAATTTTAGAAATAAAATATTTGATGTTATTTTGAAGGCTAATTTCAAATAAATAACAATCTATTAAAGGAAAGTGGGTGAAACAATTTCTAAGCGAAAAATAAGAAGAAAAGTGTTCTAGGAAAACCACATGTGTCAAGAAAGTTAATGTTTTATTATATAGTATAGACTAGATTTAATAAACCCGTATATTACATGGGTTGAACAAAGAAAATATTAAATATAATAAAAATTTATCAAGTATAAAACGATATTTTACGATAAAATATAATTAAAATTACGTATAGTAAGAACAATATGTAATAAAATAATTATATCAACTTTTAAAACTTTTGGTTTAAAATTTTTTTTCCCAAAAAAAAAAATAAATTTTATTTCAAAAAAACCGTATTAAAAATATCATTTTTAAAAATTTTCTTATTATAAATTTCAATTTTAATTATTTTTTGTTTATAAAAAATTAACTTTTTAAAAACACTAATTTTAAAAAAGTTTGATGTTTTGTAAAAATTTTTTATTCTAAAAAAATTATTTTTAGAAAAAACATTAATAAGAAGATCTTTTTTAAATTTATTAAAAAAACAATTTTTGTTTTAAAAAAAGTTAAATAATATTATTGATAATTAAGGTAATTATTTAATAGGAAAGAGAAGCGGAAAAATTTTGGTGAAAATAAATATGATGCCGCCACGTGTCACCCCGGTATACTTTTTTATTAAATTAGAAAGATTATGATAGATATGTGGATAAAATATAGGTTTTTATTGTTTTTCTTAAGATTTTGGAGTTCTCATTAAAAATAAGAGTTATCAAGATAACTCTACCCATCTTATCTTATCTTATCTTACGTTTTATTGCTCTAATTAAAGGGTAAATAAAGATGAAACATAACATCATCACATTCATTTTTATCATGTTTTTTCCGCCTCACTCTCCTAGTAAATAATCATATTAATTACTAATATTACTTCATTCTTTTTATATTAAAATAATTTATAATAAATAAAGAAAAAGATCTTTTTATTAATATTATTTCCAAATAAACAAATTTTTATAAAATAAGAATTTTTTTAAAACATCAAACTTTTTTAAAAATTTGAAATATTTAAAATTGGTGCTATTGAAAAAGTAAAATTTTTATAAAATAATTAAAATTAAAAGTTATAATAAGAAAGTTTTTATAAATGATATTTTTAAAAATATTATTTTTAAAACAACATATTTTATTCTATTTATAATAAGTAAGATTTCAATCATATCTTATATTAAAATATCATTTTATTTTGTTAACAAATTTTGATTTTATTTGTTATTTTATTTATTCAATTCGTGTAATACACGAGTTTACTAAAACTAATGTTATAGATATGTCTATATATTAACGATGATGTTGATATTATCAATTTTGTCTTTTATGTCATTTACAATTAAGCCAAAGATTTAAATTTAAGCCCTTAAACTTTATAAAGTTTGTTTACTTTTTATTTAACCCATTTGTACTATAGTCACTTAACTTAAATAAATCATTATGTACACATTTGATATTGTTATTAATCTTTTTAGACGTGGCACTAGCAGTCTGGCACACACACAATTATTATATATTTTTCTCTTATAACTTTTAATTAATGAAGTTTTATAAAATTTTAAAATATGAAGTTTTATGAAATTCAAATTTAACATTTTAACGTGCTTATTTTCATCTATGTTTTGATGTAAATTATTTCATGGATCCAATTTTGTGTGATCATGTACAATTATCAAAGCATAAACGTAGAATTCGTTAAAGCCGGTTCAAGGATTCGTACTTTTTACAGTTTTTTTTTTCGTTTTACACTATTTATATCCGCATTTTGACGTGTACTTTTTTTCACGTGTTAATAGTAATGTACATGTCTTTGAAACCGAGACTTATAAATTTTTTATCATGCTGCATGGCGCGGGTTATAGTACTAGTTTAATTTACGTTTGGTTAAACATGTGGTTAATAGTAGCTTTTGATTATTAATATTAAAAAAGGTGTAGTGAAAAGAAGGTCAAGAACGTAAGCTGTTTGAGATGGATGGTCCGACAGACAAATCGACAAACATCATAATTAAGATTCTAATACCAATACTAGTTGATGATCAGAAAGGTCCAACTTGGTCTCTTGTTCTTTGGATTTATCTCTTTAATCACACGTGTAATTGAAATCGTTGAATATAGACTTATCTTATTCGACTATCAATGTTTTTTAGTTCAAATAGTTTAGATGAGTTATCTAAAACTTAACTAAAATAAAAAGAATTTTTGGATTCAAGTCCCACTTATAATATAAAAAATGGGTTTCAAGTTAGACATGAGAGTTTTCTTTTAACTACGGCTAGTTTCCTCCTGATGGCGGTCTCGTGTTGCGTACTCGAGTAATGGATATGATCGGATGGACCGGTAGCCAGTCATGATCCAATTTGTCGTTCGAAAAATATCTAATACAGATCTTCTTTTCTTAAATTACAAGTTCAAAATATATTAAAATTTTGTTTCTAAAACTCGATTATTCTTATGTCGTGTCAAAAATTTACACTCACAGCAGGAGTTGGTGGTTGGTTGCGTTGAGAAAAGATAATGGTAGGTGTATGGTTTAAGGGAAAGAGGGTGGTTTGGGCAATGTGTCTCATGTATAATTATATATTATTATGGTTATTATTAAACTAAAATAAAATATCATGTATGATGAAAATCAACAAAAATAGACGTGTTTAATGTGTTTTCCGTACAGATAAACTTGTAATAGCAAGTTAAATGGCAAAAGTAGCATGTGAACAAAAAGTTTAATTTAAAAGAGCTAAAAAGAAATTTCAACAAAATTTCAGTGCCTAAAAAGTTATAATATTATTGGCCCTAGCTATAAAAAAAGGCTAAAAAGTTATAACATTATTGCCCTAGCTATAAAAAAAGTTCTATTAAATATATATATATATATATATATATATATATATATATATATTGGTTGAGTGATTATACGTATGTTAATTTATGGTAAGATATCTCACCTATATTCAAAAACAGAAAGCTTAAATCACGTAAGATGTGAGTATGAATGACTATTAATTAGTATAAAGGATATTAAGAGTTGTTTTAGAAAAAACGGTAAAACATAGAAGCAATAACATGTCTGCTACTATTTGTTATATATAATAATAACACAAAATAACATAATTACTTTCTTTTTGTTTTCTTTTGTAATTTTATTATACGATCTGAATCTTTTTGTTTATCGTATTAAACAAATACAACCATTTTTTGGAATTCGTTATAATAATCTCAAAGATTTTTAAACATAAAGTTTTCACTAGACCATCTCAATGTGTCTGTTTTGACAGGCTGCTCTCCTCTCTCTATGTTAGCAACACCTCCCTTTTACACATATGGACATTCCTCACAAACGTTAGACGTTTTATTATTATTTTATCTACTTTATAACATTAATAGACAATACCTTATTTTAAAGTCTCATAATAAACTACTTCTTACAAGATTTTAAAGCTGAGTGGTTTTTAAAAAATAATATATGCCTTTTTACTATTAAGCTATGGGTTCATTTCAACAACATGCATTGTACGATTGAATTTGAATTCCACTCATTTTACTTTTTAATTTTCTTTTATTTGGCGTTTCCACTTGAAAGATTTAATGTCTATTTGTCATGTCAAGTAGTGGTTCTTGACTTGAATTGTACACTCATGCAGATTAATTGTACAGGCACATTTACCAAACCCATTCATGCATGCATGTGTGGAACACGTAGAAAGCCAAACTGGTTCAATGAACATCAACCCTGATTCAAACCTAGCCGCTGTTTTATTCAGCTTAAGGTAGTGTCCAATTTTGACTTTCACTCGTACGGTAATTAACTTCCACTATATGGACTATGATTGGCCGTTAGTGACCATGGCATCTTTAATAAAGGGTTACCAAGGGTTGTGTTAATTTTTATTTAATTTTTAGATCCCTCATACCTTATCATATCGCCAAGAAGCCAAACTATCTGGCCTCTTCGGATTCTTCGTAAAACGAAAGCCAAGTTAAGTAACGAGTGACTGTTTTTCTAACATTTAACAATTACCATGTAACTTAGTGACATTGAGAATTGTTTTTCACAAATATAGTATTGTGTTTAAATTATTACAAGTAAAGGATTAAGTGGTTTATATTTAGAAGTAAAAAAATTAATGTAAAAAAAGTAATATTCATTTCTTGTAACACAAGAAAAGAAAAGCATAGATACCAATAATTTGATGTTTAGCCAACCTTGTTACCAAAACAATTGTATAACTATATGATTTCTATAACTATTTTTATAAAGTATTTTTATAAAGTATTTTTTTGTTTAGCCAACTTTTTTTTTTTTTTTTTTTTTTTGTCTCTCTACTATTAAATGATTTCTATAACTATTTTTATAAAGTATTTTAGTATTTTAAAATAAATATATGTTAAAAACTATATAATATTTCATAAATATGTAATATGAAAATCTCAATTACATAAATATAATCTTGAATTTATACAACCCGTGTTCTACAAGGGGTTTATATCCTAGTATATTATATATAATACTAATTATCATTTTTTTGTGTATTATGAGTTGTATCGAAATTTTAATGGGTTGTACTCATTTTTTATTTTTTATTAGTTTTCTTAGTTTTAACCCAATACTTTTATATCTTTAAAACTTAACCGCTACAGTTTTTCCCAGTTTTTTAGGTTTTTCTGGGGTTCAACATTTCAATTTTTTTTAAATGTACATAACTTCTTATACGATATTATTTAAAAAAAAAACATATCATAAAATTAAAATTTTATTCTTTTTAATTTGAGTATAATTATGTGATTATCATATAACTTGCGTAATTATCATACAACTTGTGTAATTATTTGTTATAATGTAAGTATTTTTTACTATGCGTAATAATCGATATAAGTTGTGTAATTACAAATATAAGTTACGTAATAATCAAATAAATAACTTATATAATTATGTATCTTATATGCGTGATTGTTATGCGGATGAAATTACCCATTTAAAAAAAACACGTGTTGTACCTTGGTGACTTTATGTGATTTGTATATTTTTTTGCCTTTTGTATACTAACCTCCCTATGAAATGGTAAAATAATAATTTTATTTTAAAAAATTTTATAATAGCTGAATTTTTTTAGCGAAAAGAACGCATTACTAGTGAAAAAACATAAGACTTTACATATTAAAGTTCTAAAATATAAATAATCAAAGATGCAATTTAACGTACCACATAACCATATGTGTAGTTTATTCTTAACTTGGTTATTACCCTCTGTATTATACGGATTGAATAAAAAAATTAAATCGGTAATAATAAAAATTTATTAATTATAAAACAATATTTTAAGATATGATATAATTAAAATTACGTATAAGTAAATATTTTAATTAATAAAAAGACGATATCATTTTTTAAAGTTTTTTGTAATTTTTTTTCTTTTAAATAGTTGTTGTTTAAACATTTTATTTCAAAACAAATCATTTATAAAAAAATATTATTTTTAAAAATTTTCATATTACAAACTTGAATTTTAATTATTTTTATTTCATATAAATTTTATTTATTAAAATCACTAGTTTTAAAATATTTTATATTTTTACAAAAGTTTGATGTTTAAAAAAAATTTATTTTATGAAAAATTATTTATTTATAAATTACATTTATAAAAAGTTCTCTTTACTTAATTTATTAAAAGTATTGAATTGAAAAAAAATAATATCATTATTAGTTAACATAAATATTTTATAGGAGAGAGGTGCAGAAAAATTAGATTCTAATTTAGGAGCTATAATATTATGACTTGTGTCCCAAAAACTTCTTGTTTATTAGTATAAACTAGTTTATACATTTGCGCGCGTTGCGCGCGTAAGATAACTGTTAGACTCAAAAAGGATGTTCGGGTGCGGCTGCTAACTATCAACGGTAGTCTCACCAAATCAATCGATATCACTCCACCAACATCATCACGGCCCTAAAATGAAAACAATAGTAGTCTCAGATGAGCAACAACCTGTCCTCATCGACACCACTAATCAAGAAACCGAAGGAAACTGGAAATAGATGATACCACCGGAGAACACGAAACCAACAATAAGACTCAGATGAGATTTTCTCATCATCATCGTCGGCACTTAAGTAGCAGACAAGCATTGCCAACGGGATCACCAGACCACAAAACAACCAAGCCGGAGCACCAAACAACCGACAAAAAACAACTGATCAAATCCTAACGTCAGTGACACGGGAGGTAAAGAGACGGCGGCCAAGCTGAGCGGCCACCGTCGGCACCACAAACAATAGCATCCACTAATTTACACAGTACAAGCAGAACCGTCGACCACAAGATACGATAGCCAAGCCGGAGTGGCGAATGACTCCGCCGTATCCGGCAACACCGAACATCGATGAACCGACAGGCGGCCACACAGGAAGCATGCAGGCGGTAGCCAAACTAGAGCGGCCACCGCCGCCGCCGTCACTGGCAACACCAAACGCAGAGCTCGTCTCTCAAAAATATCCGTCAGTTCCAACCTCGACAGATCTGACCGGCGACTAGCGTCCCAACACGGCGACGACCACCGTAAACTGATGAGTGTCACCGCTCCACACCACACCAACGCGGAGACAACCGTCGCCCCAACGCCACAAAGCCACTCGCAGAAAAAGAAGGAACCAAAACAGCCACCAAAACCGATCGTAGGTTCCTCCCATGATTGCGACGTTGTAGGATGCGGCGGTGCAGACGACGGTGCGGGTGACGGGGGTGAACGGGGAAGAGGGCGGCGAAAGCAAAGAGACTTTCTCTCATCACAAAGAACCCGTTGCAGTCCCAATGTTTCCAACTTAAACACGGTTGGGGGGAGGGGGGCAAATGCAAATACACAAAAATATGTGGATAAACTATAATTCTTTAAAATTCAACTATTCCTCATGTTTTTTTTTTTATATTAAACATCAAGACACAAGGATAAAATATGAAACTTTTAAAATAATTATGGCCAATACATAAAAAGAAAAACATTCCTATTCATCCCATTGGTAAATTAGAAAAACATTCCTATTCATCCCATTGGTAAATTTATGTAATAATAATAGATAGATATTCATCTTTATTGTTTATTTATAATTTTAAGATTATGATGTTAATCAACTGGCTAGAATATTTCTATGACTATCGCGCTTGATTGCTTAAAAATATAAATAATCATACAAAATTTAAAATGTAATTTGACAGCAACGACCAAAACCTTTTGTTGTTAATCTTTGTATGCGGTGTGCTTTTCTTGGGCGGTGGTTTCTTAAAAGCTAGATCAAAGACTAATTTTGCTTAAAAAGTCTCTAACAAATTTTTTTATTTTTTTCTTTCTTTCTATTTTTTTTTGGAACGGCCTTTAGCATCTTTATATTTAGAAGTTACTAGTTTTTAACCCGTTGCACGTTGTGACGGCGTACGCGCCGTGGTAAAACATAGACTACGGTCGGTCAAGTAATTTTCAAACTAAAACTATGTTAAAACGTAAAGTAATTTAAGTTCTGTTAGTAAGATAAGACTGTTAGTAATGACACGTGACAAGGCTCTTTAAGGGTGATGTGACACCCCTACCACACAAGGACACCACTTCCTCTTGTGTGATAAGGGCATGATAAGGGTGGTTGTCAGTAGCTTCACAAATAGGTGATCAACTTTGTCTTTTTTATTTTTATTTTTTTTTCTATCTAAGTAATACACTTTATCAACTCTAATAATAATAAACTCTTTTACTATCACACACTCACTACTCCTATTTTTTATTATCACATATTGTCTATGTGATAGTGTTTTTTTCTTAAATTCTATGATTTTTTAATTTACACCAAACAAAATTATTCTTAAATTTGATATAGACTTAGAAGACACGAAATATCAATATAAAAATAAGAAATGAATTAGATTTCTCCTAATTCTTCTAATACAAAATTAGTTATCCAAAATGATCTTGTAAGTTATATAAGAATGTTGGTATTGGAACGTTATAGGCTCCATGATGGTGATGTGGCACTCCTATCACATAGAAACACCGCCCCTTCTTGTGTCATTGGAACGTGACAGGGGTGGCCGGGAGTGGCTACAAGAGCAAGGTGCACAACTTTGTTTTTTATTTTTATTTTTCTTGTTTTTCCTACTATCATACTAATAAACATATCTGTTTTTCATTTTTACACACTACTTATGACGCAACGTGCGTAAATTTGTCATAATAGAAGACTTTATATATTGTGAGATCTTGGGTCGAGTCTAGCTCGAAGCAAAAACGCTCTAGTTTGAGCCGGTGGTTTTTTTTCAGTTGAAGGTTTTTTTTCTGAGGGGGTTCGGGGTACGGGTGGACTGAAAAAAGCATAGGCGTGTCCGATTAAAATAACACATATCTAACGAAGCAGGGTTATAGATTTGTTGTTAAGAAAATAGCTTTTTAATAAAACTTTTTCTTTAGAAATAAAATTTGAATATATATACTAAAATACGCTTGTTTTTAATGTGTACAAAAAAAAGTTCAAATTGTATGTCGACCCGTGAGAACGGTGGACAAAGAAATATTTGAAAGTATGTAAAGTGGCTGGTCAACGCAGATCTGGAGAAGACCTACATTATATCAGAAATATTTGCAACTTTTCATAAATCAATTTAATAATATATTCAATTACAGAGAATGAATATATATTTATATGAAATATTGATAATAGAAACTACTGATTATAAATTTAAGAGTAGATTATACAGAAGTTAAGTAAACTTCACATATCTTCCATATTTTACAAAACTATGGATATGATCTTAATTGTTTGTTTGACCGTAACATTTTTTATACCTACAATAGATGTCCGTTTGTTTTCGGTGCTAACTTTTTTATAATTCGGGTTGTTTACTCTAAAATTATGTTTTAAAGATAATAATAATAAAAGGAAAAAAAAAATGGAGAGTTGTTGAAATTCGAAATTTGGAAGTAACGTTGGCAAATGTTGGCTTGACTTTGACTAAAGGCAAAGACTTCTTACCCAACAGCCGACCACAGTCCCACACTTTCTTATCTCCCTCTTTTTTTTTTTTCTTTCTTTTTTCATATTCCACTTTTTAATCAACCTTAGTTTAAATATTTGTTTTTCAAATTAAGAAATACGGTTTACCTTTTTTTCATAATGATATGTAGTGTTATTTGTTTGCCTAGAAGACGGATTTGAATTTGTGTTTTTTTTAATCAAAGAAGAAGAAATATGCCATCATTCAAATTACACATAATCAAATATTTAACTTCTCATATACATACATAGGAAAGAGTTTCCACACGTAAATAACTTCTTTATTTTTAAAATTTAAACGTCTACGATTCTTTCATACGTTATTATCTTAAAAAAATACATCATTAAATAAAAAAGGTTTCCTTAATTTAAATATAATATTGGTATATCACAAATATAAAAATTTGCGCGGAGTAATTTTTCAACACTACAAAATATATAGTATTATGATATAACAAGCTTATAATATGCAGTATAATATATTATATATACGTAACATATCATGCTACATATATATAGTACTGGTATCATATGCAGAATGGAAAATAAAAAGCAAACCTAATGAAATTATTCGGGTAAACTAACAAACACTTTCGAAGTACTACATGCACTTTCGGTTTTTTACTTTGACAAAAACAAATCGGTTATGTCGCATGAGTTCAGTGGATTTCAAGGTGACGATGATGAATGGATCACAATTCAATGGATTTCTTTTTGTAATTTTAATATCATTTATGCTTATAAAAAATATGGAATTTATTTATTACATATAATATTATAGTAAGATGATACTACATATATGTAGTATAGAAACAATTTGACACGCAAATTAAATTTTTTTTGGTTTTTTATATAGAAATATTATACTTAAACTAGAAATAAAAAAATTCTTTATTTTGTGACGTATATTTTTTTAAATAATAACGTATGAAAAAGTTATAGACGTTTAAAGAAAAGATGATGCTAGTTTCTTAAATTCTCAAAATAAAACTGGTTCTTAAGTAATCCTCTCCATATGTACATATGCATATCTTCTTGTTATACAATATATTTACATTACTAGAAATAAGTGTTCCATTGATGGAAATTACATCAAAGACAACCTCCTATTGCTCATTTGTTAGTGACATTGTCATGGATAATCTATCCATGAATTTATTGTCGATCATTTCCAAGTGAAATGTTCGTTGGTAGCATGACGATGATTTTTCTGCATGCCTAGATCATCTACAATCCTTGACACTAACAACCTATCATTGTCTGTGAATTCTTTAATCATGCCTAGATTTTTAAAGATCTCGCACTAACAAGCTGACGACAGATGAAATTGTTACTGATGAATTGCCAAAAGATCATTTGTTTGGTTCAAGTCCACTAATTTATAGTAAGACTATGAACTCTCCACATTTCTCATTTCCTAAAAGAGGTTAAATTACCAACATTAGAGAAAGAGCAGTATTCAAATTCTAAATTAAAGTAGATTATGAGTTAATGCAGTTTAAAATTAGAAATAGATGTTCGTGTTCGCCTCTCTAAAATATATAAGGCGGAAAAGATAATGTTAAGAACAATAAACCATCATTTTATGACGTGTGTTGACAGTTTACAAAGAAAACAAGAAGATAGAAAAATTAAAGTACAGCCTTGACCGTATTGCAATCAAATTAAAGCTAAAAGACAAACAATAGGTTTGTTTAAAAAACTAATAAAATTGTATATTTATTTAATTATACAAATGAGAGGCTCGTTGATTGGAAGACATAATAATTTATATACCCTATCTTCTTCATCTTGACCATAATAATATCTCTCTAACAAGTCACCTTCCTCTTTTCTTCCTTCTCCACTTGCATCTTCCTCCTTATCTATATATACCTATATATACATACACACACATATATGTATATATATTTCTATCTACAAACAACTGCAAGATCAATATACTGCAAAAAAGGGATCTTTTTTCAAGAATCTTTCATGGAGTACACAAGTTTGGTTGATACATCTTTGGATCTTAATACAAATCCCTCCCACTTTCTATCTCTAGTTCCTGTAAGTTCTTATGATCTACATATACTTACATACATACCCATGTATGTATGTATATATCATGTATCTACAGCATATATGAACACAAACACATTTGAGTATCTTTAGCTTAATTTCAAGGTTTCTTGATTTTGATTCACAGAAACAAGAAGCTCAAACCAACTTCATTGAGCTTGGGTTGAAGATGTCATCTGTAAATGATGAGGTATAGACCATTTTTCTATCTTTCTCTTGATATATTCAGGCTACAAGCAGCTAAAGCAATCGTTTTAGGTCCTTAAATTTTAAAGCGTTTGAAATTGTTAAAAAAATTTAACTTTTTATATTATAAGATGAAAATATATGTAATAACTCGTGTTGTTAGAGAAAAATCAAAAGAGATGACAGAATGAATAAATGTTTATTTGTGAAGTTCTTGTATCTTTTTAGTCAAAAGAGTGTTATCAAAAAAAAAAAAAAAAGAATGATGTTTTATAATTTTTCTATATAAACAATAAGTCACAGTTTTTCCTTTCGCAAAAACCCTTGATTTCATAGTTCGCTTTACGCGTAAAATGTGTGAAGCCCACTCTGGTCATATATCATTCTCTCATTAACTTATTTGTGGGATTATTATTAGCATGAAGCTGGTGCTTTAATGGAGGAATTGAAAAGGGTGAATGCAGAAAACAAAAAGCTTATGGAGATGTTGACTGTCTTGTGTGAGAACTACAATGCTTTGCATAAGCATTTGGATGATTATAAGAACAAGAATATTATTCAGGCACCGTCTAATAGCATCGAAAACCCGAAGAAACGGAAGCCGGAAAGCCCTGTTAATCAGATTATCATCAATGAGAGAGGAGTTTCTGAAAGCAGTTCAAGTGATGAAGATTGTTGTAAGAAACCTAGACAAGAACAAAACACCAAGGCTAAGACTTCTAGGGTTTGTTTTCGTACCGAAGCTTCCGATACCGGCCTCGTAAGTCCTCTTGATTCCATCTACACATCAAATGTTTACAAGTTTTGCGAAAACACTGATTCCATATTGTAATTCCAAGGCAAATCTCACATCGGTCGCACGTAAAAGAGATGTTGAAGTCATAATAAATGTACTGTTTTAAAGATCATCAATGCGTTTTGAGCGTTTAGTAGTGAGAAAAAAAAAACTTGTGTTTGCAAAAATCTCTAAATATATACATATCATACAAAAAAATCCATCTGCAAGCTTCTAGGGGACAAAAAAATAATATTGGTTGATATGAGAGATTGGATGTTATACATATCATACAAATATTCGGATTTTTTGGATAGCATTTATTATATTACATGCTAGACCATTATATGAAAGAAAGATACAAAAAACTAATGTTTACAAATAACAAGTTCAAACTCATAGGTTTAGATAAATAATATATGTTGATTAAAACTTGTGTTTGCAAACATCTCTAAATGTATATTTTATATATTTTATGTGAACAGTTGGTGAAGGATGGATATCAATGGAGGAAATATGGACAAAAGGTCACAAGAGACAACCCTTCTCCTAGAGCTTACTTCAAATGCTCTCATGCTCCAAGCTGCCCAGTCAAAAAGAAGGTAAGAGCAACCGATGCCGATCGAATTTGATATCAATTTTCAAAAACATAATATCGATTTCGTGTTCTAATTTGTTCATTATTATGATCAATCTTGTTCAAATTAGGTTCAAAGAAGTGTTGAGGATCAATCAATCTTGGTGGCTACTTATGAAGGAGAGCACAACCATCCAAACGAATCGAAACAAGAGCAAGCGAGCTCAGGCTTGAACCGAGCAGTAGCAACCACAACACTCGGTTCAATCCCATGCTCAACTTCCCTTGGTTCGTTGAGTTCCACCATCACTCTTGACTTAACCACCCCACCAAAACCACAACCTAACCCTTGTGTCGAACACAAGGTTGATGATAACCGAAGAGTTTACACACCAGAGTTCCAACAGTTTTTGGTGGATCAAATGGCGTCTTCGTTGACAAAAGATCCGAGCTTCAAAGCAGCATTAGCAGCGGCGATTTCGGGTCGAATTGTTCAACAGAATCAGTCACAAAAGTGGTAGCTAGCTAGCGTATGATGAGCTCATGGATGATGTATATATCACATGGTAGGAAGCTTCGGTGTGCATCGGTTCATGTGGTGGGTGGTTTGGTTCCAGTCTTAATGGGACTTTGGCTCGAACCATAAGATACAGGCCCATACGAAAACCCTTTGGAGAATATTATGTCTTTCACGTGGAAAAAATATCCATTTTGTGATTTATGACCCTTTACGTGGTCCAATCTATCAATATGTTCAAAGTGGTCATTATGTCAAGATAGACAATTTATTGTGCAACACTTTCACATGCTTTCGTGTTCAAATAAACTATTTTGAAGGTTTAGATTCGAGTTGGGCTTCACTCGCTTAATGCGTTTTAAGTGTAATTATCTTCTATACACTTGTAACTAAGTATCATAACTTCATAAGGCTTGTAGTAGCGAATAATATCTGGTGCGTATATATTGACATACCAGTGAACATTAATGTAGACTTAGGAATATAATTAGATAAGTGTTTGTTTGTCGTTCTAAAAAAATTACATCTGTAATGATATTAATTGTTTAAACTTTTCATGTTAACTATATTCCTAATAAGTTTTATTAAGTATATGTATTAAATAAATGGTCCGTTTAAGCTCGAGAGTTTTATCAAGCTTATTATGAAACTCAGGGACTTGAGATTGTTAAACGAGCTTCAAGTTGGACTCAACTTGGGTAGAACTTGTTGAAAGTTGACTAGAATTTTACATTTATTGAGTTGAACTTGAGTACCTCATTAACACAATTACACATCTACTTAGAAAAGAAGTTGAGATGAAAAATTGATAAAAAAAAGAAAAGAAAAAAAAGATGCCCATTAGAAACACAAGTTCACAAAGATTTATCAGCTTATGGGCTATGTCTTATACTTAAATACCATTGTTATTACTTATTACACCACCACAAAAGTCAACAGAATAAAAGTACCAACCATCCCATGACTTGGAGAAACAAAGATTTGACCATAATCGAAT